>JALPQD010000087.1:2109950-3309950 GCA_023101885.1 Typhlomys cinereus | reverse complement strand
TTGAGAGACCTGACCACCCACCACTTTGACCTGTGATCTAGCTAGCCAGCAGTCATTCACAAATATCTACCTCAATTCTTTCATTTGACTAGTTTAGTGCTTCTCTGTTCCTGTCTATTGATAAAAAAAGTAACATTGCCTATAGCTATGATTGAAAAACATAAAATAAATTAAATTGAAATTTTGATTCCATCATTTCTGGGTAAAGTCTGTAACAGACAAGGCTAATTCTTCATGACAACATGAGGAATCCAAGACATACAGGTGACTATGAAACCTATTGTATGTCCAAAGCAAAGGAAAATGATAGTGAAACCCAGGAGTAGTATTAATATCTGCATTAACAGATTTAGTGCAAGAAGTATGATCACCAGTCAAGTAGAATACACAGTTGACGTAGAAGGGACACATTCAAGATACTTCTGGACATGCCAGGGAATCGGTTTGTGGCGGCCAAACGAAGCACGTGACTTGCAGAAGTTCAAAAAGAAGCAGACACAGCTGGGGGAAGTGAGGAACATGGCGGGCCAGGAGAGGGATGGAGACCCGTAGCTTCTCGGAAACTACTCTGAAATATTTCTCAGTTGTTGCTGTGTATGGACTGAACCTGTGCCGCCCCCCTCCCCCCACCGCTTCATCTTGTGCAGCGACCCTGTGCAGACTGTGCGACTCACTGACATGGCAGGATACCCAGGTCTGAGGGCATCAGGGTCTCAGGAGCTGGAGGATCAATGGCTGATGTGATCCTGTAATATGTGAGTGGATCTGAACAGGGGAATCACAGGGCTTCTACCTGCTTGGCCTTCACACAACTGTGTCTCCTGTCCCTGTCAAGCTCTGCAGGACAAGCAGGCAGTCCTGGGAGAGATATATGACTGGCCTGCATGGCTGGCATTGGGGCACACACATTTCCCCCTCCCAGAGCAATGTTAATGTGACACTCCAAACAGCTGACTTGGGGTGAGTTAAATATACCCTGTTTTTTGATCCAGGAATCCAGAGTAAAGGTGGGGGGTCAGATGTTAGACCAGTGTGTCTACCTGTGGGCTGGCCATGGAAGGAGGTAGTTGCTAAGATATGATTTTGATGCTTCTCTTTACCCTGTAGCAATTCACAAAGTTTTAATATCATACATAGCTGTCTCATTATAAAAGGTCTATAATATCCACTCAGTACTATAAATGAACGTATTTTCCTTAACACAATAGCACACATATATACATATGTGTGTGTGTGAGTGTGTGTGTATGTGTGTGTGTGTATAGATTATTTTGAACTGCATTTGAGATCTTCATGATGTTTATCTGGCACAGGAATAACTTGGTAAATGTCATTTAATGTACAATATGAATATCTATTTTGTCTAAATATCTAGTAAAGGTATCATGCATGTGTGTACTTCTCCGAATGGTCATTTCCAACCCCCCCCCCATTGATAAAATTCTGGGAAGGTGTAGTTGACGAAGCCTAAAGAGAAAATTCACTGAGAAGAGGAGATAGTGTTCTCTTGTCATGCATATGTAGCAATGCTACAATACCTGATTGAGTAATCTTTCGGCTCTAGCACGCCTTTGCATTATGCTGCCTACATACATTAAACATGGCAAAACTATCGGTATCACTAATTCCAGAGATAATATGTGCAGTGGTGCATGTCATTCAGCTGACAAACAATGGCAGGTAGGTTTTATAATAGCAAGATGGATTCTTGTATGGGCTGTGTTGATTGCTTATGTCATCCCTTTGAAATTTAACAGCAGTCATAATTAGAGCTGTAAATCTCTTGTAACTATAATTAGATTACTATTTATACTCATTGTCATCTTTTTTTGCAGCCTGAGACTGTAGGATAGAGTAAGGAGGAAGGGTGGAGACAGCAGGAAGGAGCTACATGGTTTCTTCCACTCAACACTTGTTGTGAGAGATTTCCCAGGTACAACTTGTGAGTTTAGATGCAAATTTTCTAGAAGATCATCTCAGAGTCCCTGTAACTCTAGCTCCCAAGAGGGAAGTGTGTGCCTCAGAGGAATAGTTCTCCTTCGATCAGGGGCTCCCCAAGTGTGACCATGCCATCAGTGGTTACCCCACCTTTGTGGAGGAGAACAAGGTGAGACTGGACAACGTCTGCATAGTGAGAACAGAGCCCTGCGGTTGGCATCTGGCTAAACTCCCAGGACCCTGAAAGGACTTTTGCCAAGAGATCATCCAGAGAGAGTAGAAGATGTCTCAGAAATACAGTGAAGAGAACCTCTTGTAGAGGCAGAGTAAATAAAGCCAAAGGGACTATCATGGCTTTTACATTGGGGACTTCACAGTGCCCAGGACATTCCTGTGCGGGCAAGAGATGAAATGCAGGTAATGTGATAGGAAGTCTGTGCTGAGCCCTCGCCCCACTTCTTGGCCTGGAGCATAGAACTGCCCTGCCACTGAAGGGATTGCTCCGAGACAGAGGAGCTGCAGACAAGACCTGCTGAACTCGATTAAGATGATCTCATCCAGCTACAGTCATTCAATGATTCAGTGATGTGCTGAAGATGATCAGGGCAAACAGGGAAAGGGAAACGATTCTTTGGCACTGACATGGGATGGTGTATTCATTAGGGTTCTCTAGAGCAACAGAATCAGCAGAATGAATATATAAGAAGGGAATTTATTGAGTTGGCTTATGAGATATGGCCGGAATAGTCCAACAATGGCTGCCAGTAACTGCTCAGTCTAGTAGTACAGTGGGTGAAGGCTGAAGGCTGAGGATTCCTGGAGTCTTTAGTCACCATAAAGACTTGGAGAGTTGGAGGGTTAGAGTCGGAGGGTCAAAGAAGCCAGGTGGCAGGAGGGAAGAGAGTTTTCTAGCACAGCTTCAGAGAGTCTCTCTTCCAATTCTTCTATTCTATTTTGTAGTTCCTTTTATCTGCTACTGGGAGGTTCCAATAAGATCTAGGGCTTGTCTTCGTATTATAAATGTATTGATCCAGAATTTCTTCAGGTAGTCTGACAGCTGATCTTAGTTAATGCCGTGTGTGGTCAAGTTGACACCCAGGATTAACTATCACAGATGGGGAATCTCAGGAAAGACACATAGGCTGCCGCCATGATGGCCTGGCATACAGTCCATTCCCAAATCTGCAATATGAAGACGTTCTGGACGTAAAGTCTGATTACTGACCCTGTGCTCCTGTCTTCACGCTTAGCACATGTGAAAGTCTTGCAGTGGACTAGCTTGAAAAACATGTGCCTGAGCTGGGCAGTGCTTTTCCATTCCTCCGGTGAGGCAGAGCTTCCAAGTGGGATTTTAAAATGTCTGTCCTAATCTGCTTTTTTCTCCCTGTGACAAGACACCCTTTCGAAAGCAAAGCAAGGGAGAAAGCGTTCATAGGTCCAGTTCACCGTCCACCATGGCAAAGTAGTCACGGCAGCAGGAGCGTAGAAGAACGGAGCATGTGCGTCCTCAGCGGAGAGCAGAGAGCAGGCAGTGCAGGAGTTTTTGCTATGACTCAACCTCCTTTCTCCCATAGCCAGGAACCTGTGTGACGTAGAAGGAGTAGGGCAGGGGAGGGGGAGAGGAGGGGAGGAGGAGGTGAGATTTTCCTCGCCACTTAGTATAACCAAGGGGATCTTTCACAGGCACTCCCAGACCCTTTCCTCCTGCTGATTCTAGACTGTGTAAAGTTGCCGATTGACTCCAACCATCACAGAAGTAAATCATAAAATTGATAGAAGAAAAATATAACTTCTATAGGAAAAATACATTGGAAATAAAAATTGTATCTATCATCTATTATCTGCCTATATCTAGCTAATCTATCTATTCTATCTATAACCTTCCGTCTATGACTTATATATCTATCATCTATGCATATTTCTTAGCTATCTATGTACCTACTCTCTATGTATCTATCATCTACCTATGTGTCATGTCTGTCAATCTATCTCCTATCATCTATCTATCTTTATATTATCTACAGATCTATCCATTTTAAATAGCATATCAACATAAAAACTAGAATAGATATTGAGAAACATTAATTATGTTCACACACAGAGATTTTTACAAGAAAGCAGAAATCAGCACCAAAACTGGCTCAAATACAATTAAGGACTTTTTATAGAAAAATAAGTGGAAAAAGCCAAGAAATGGGGACATGTGATTAAACTCTCTCATAATTATTTAAGTAACTACATGATCACATTGTAACCTAGTGTATTTCATATATTTTCAGAGTTTATTTCTTAGAGATCAAATAGATACTATTATGCTTTTACTAAGCAAGATGATGGTGAAATTCTAAGGCTAGCCATTGAATCATAGTTACCAACATGTGCTATTATTTAGAAATTCCCAAAAGACAAAACATTTCCCAAATATGCTACAAAACGACTCCAAGTTATTTTTATGTTCTTCATGGTGTTTGACCACCTAAAATTTGTCCTCAGAAATGCATCATGAGAGAATAGATGAAACGTACAGCAAACTCTGTTGATGCTGAAACCATAGGAGAGAGAGCTGGAGGTAGTGCTCAGTATGTGTGTTGTGCGTACAGCATGAATGAAGGCCCTGGATTCAATCCCCAATATTTACCAAACAGCTAAAATTGAGGAAGCCGTGTTGCTGTATAATAATCTAGTTAACATCTCAATAATAAGAGTGCTGAATTTAACAACTTACCTAGCACTGTGCATCTTAAACCCCTATGTTATATTTCCAAATGGACATAAGCATGTTCTGTAGAGAAAAGCAAAATTCATAGGTGGTTAAAGAAGAGAGAATAGTGTTTAGGGCCAGAAGGAGCTCTAAAATATTATTAGTATTTTTACTAAATGACATTGATAACTTTGTAATGAAAACAAAGTTTGAAGGAAACATGGTGGGAAAAAGAAGTTTTTGCTGTGGAGTTCAGTCCACTATGCAGGGAATCTAGGTGCCTCCTGAGAGCAGAAAGAGCAGAAGGCATGTATGTTACAGATGAGAGGTTTCGGAGCAGAAAGCTGATACAGAAAGAGCAACACACACACACACACACACACACACACACACACACACGCACGCACGCACGCCCAGGCTCAGGCACGCACACCCAAGTCCTTAGGAATGGAAGTTTCTTGAGACTGGGAGACCCTTTTATCTCTGCGTGGTCTCATTTTAAGATCTTCATGGGCAGCATTCACAATGAAACTGCTGCAGGAGCTGTTGCTACAGCCCTTGATTGAGGGGAAAATATTGACCATGTAATTCCTGAAGGGCATTTTTTTTTGCTTACTTTGGGAATACAAAATTCAACCAAGTTGCTCCAGAGTTAAATTTCTGTGGTTTAAAGTCTCTCTGTGTGAAACAGGTGATTGAGGAAAATACCTCAATTACTCAGCAGGTAATTTTTTCCCCTCTCTGGCTTTATTACAGACTTAGCCTCAAGGTAAGGAACTGCTGGTTCAACTGTGCCTAGTGAGCTCTGTCTCATGGGGAGAGAGAAAGAATCCTGAATTTAGAAGCAGAAGTCCTGGAATTTGAATTCTGACTTTGTTTATCTGACTAAGACATGTCACTTAACCTCTGCAAAATTCAGTCTTCTGTCATACTGGGAATATTATTTCCCCAATTGATGCGTTTGAAAGCATTCATGCATGAAAAATTGCTTTAAATGTTCAAGCATTGCTATTCTCTCTTTCACTGACAAAGTAAATTTAAGAAATAAGAAAACAAGAGCCCAGAGACAAAGAGCAGTATAAAACTCGGCACATATTCGAGATCCCATATCATATCAAAGAGTCAATTGTACTTTCTTACAGAAAAAATCTTTTCATTAAATAACTCATGTTGTATTTACCATCTCTTCAAGTTGAAGCCGAAGCAGTTTACATCAAGAGACATTTCTGTAAAAATTATTGCAGGTGAAACTAAATTTTATAAAAATATTGTAGAGAATTTGGATTAAAATTTTATCTTTAAAATGCCCTTTTTAAGAAAGTTCTGTTTTAATTCCATTTTATAAAAATTGGAATGTATACCTGACCAAAAAAAAATCAACATCTAATCTCATGTCTAAGTGGTAGATAATAAAAGTTTATTCAAAAAAATTCCAGTCTCTGATTTCCAGGCTGTAGACTGTAAAACGCTGTCCTTTAGAACTGCTTTGCTCTCAGGCGGAGATGTTTCACATCAAAGACTGAAGTGTTTGGGTTTGCTATACTTAGGTTCTCAAAGCCACTCATCAATAGAGCCATTAGCTGTGAGACATGGTCGGTGCCATTAATTTTTCATAGCAAAGTATGTGAGTGGTATGCTTGTTACAATAGAATGTCTAGTAAGGAAAAGAATATCCATATAAATATATTCATGATCAGGTACTTTTCTTGAGTAGGAAAAATGGAAACATTTTAGCAGGGACATTGGAAACTATACACAAAGTATCACGTAAGTCAGGATTATTCAACTTGGATATACTGGTGGGAGGTAAAAGGAAACAAGCTGAGTGCAAGCGCTTTGCATTTTGTCTTGCTTCAGCACATACAGCGTGAGGAACCCCAGGCAGCCACAACCTGGGCTCCATAAGAACCATACGTGTCAGGTCTCCCAATTTGCTGAATGTCTACTCAGTACAAAGACATGTGTATGAAAAAGAACTCCATTTTGCACGAAAAGCCTTTGCTTGGAGAACAGTGACATGGTGTCGTTCATTTTGGGCTGCTATGACAAAATGCATTCAAGTGGGAAACTTGTCAACACCATGAATTGGTTGGTCACAGTTCTGCGGGGACTGAAGTCTAAGACCAAGACATTGACTGATTTGGTGTCTGTCTGGGGATCATCCAGATAGATCCTTATGTTGGATGAAGTCTGGCTGACGTGGTGTGAGATGTGGAAGTGGCTATCTCTGTTCTTGCCCTGAGATTTCTTATGGTTTAATCCCCTCCCAAGATTCCACTCTTGATTGCTAGAAATGAGTTTTTCGACATCTACCTGAAAAGGAAGGATAGAGCCATAAACATCCTCACCATAGGCTAACCTTCCTGGCTCTATCTGCTGTCATAATAATAACTACATGTCTACATTTTCCCAAGCAGAAATTCAACTGACGAAACACTTGGCAATGTTAAAGATCTTTCTGTTATCCCCTTATTGGCTTTTGGTTTTTCCCACTGGAAGATGAACCATGTCTTTAAAGTCCATCTCGTGTTTCCAGGAGACTTGGAACATACCAGATGTGAGGTCAGTGTCCTTGTGGTTCCAACAGCAGCTCCTTCAGCAGACTGTATAGATCCGATGGTTTATTTCTGCCTGACAGAAATAAACTTCCAAAAGAAAGACTTAGGACAATGACAACATGGCATTTTCACAGAAAAATTTGGGTTGGTTCAGCCAAATACAGAAGGAATCCTGGTTGTTGGGGGTGATAGTGGTGGATTAAATATGTTGTAATGGTCATTTGTTTTACTTTTCTTGCTGCAACAAAAATACCTGAATAATAAGCATCTTGGGAGCTCTAAGAAATCCCCTTTACAACCTTATAAAATATTAGGAAGAATACCACCATGAATTAAGGAATTATATATATAATATATATAAATATATATATATACACACACACACACACACACACACATATATATATATATATAAATTCTCTGGTTCACTTATTTTTTTAATTTTTATTATGTATTCAGTTGTGGGTATATGCGTGTGTGTATGTATGTGTATGTGCATGTAGAACCACGGACGAATTCGGAACCACCATGGACCGCCTCCACCTCCTCGTTTACTCTGCCCCGGGATTCACAGGCTTCGCCCACCAGGACCAGAAACGCAGGCCGCCCCCGCTTCCGCCCGGCGTCTATACATGGGGTCTAGAACCCGAACTCAGGACCTTCCGTGTGCAAGGCAGAGGCTTAACCCCTGAGCCACCTCTCCAGCCCCAAGGTTCACTTATTTTTAAAGCACTTTTTTTTCTCCTAGAGGATGCTCCCAGGGCAATCTTTATGGATCCATTTATTTACATATTGCTATTGTCCATCTATTTTGATCTTTGTTGTTATTGGTAGAAAGCCAACTGAAGCATCTATACCTCTGTGCAATTTATTCATTTATTTATTTTCTAGTTTTTGATCAAGGATCTCATGTAGCTCAGGATGGTTTTGAACTTGTTATGTAGCCGAGGATCCTCTTGCACTTGTGGTCTTTCCAGCTCCTCTTCCCCAGAGCCTACACACCAGAGTAGCCAGTTAGTCGTCGGTGTTTGATGTGGTACAGTCTTAATAGGGTTATATTATCAGGCTTCTTTGTAAAAAAAAATGACACTTTATGTAGTCTACATTTTGGTGTATTTGTAAAAATCAAGGGACTTATTTCTTTCAAATGCAGTCATGTTCCTGAGTTTTTAACCATTGCCATGAAATGTACTGTTTTAGCCATTCTGCAACATTTAGGTGTTTTTAGCAATGCTACAGCATTGATTCTTACTAGTTGATAACTTGTTAAAATATTAGTCTTAGTGTACAGTAGTTATTTTCAAAGAAACAACAAGAATCCCATTTCATTGAATCTTTTTGATTTCTGAGTTTTGGAGAAAATAGGATGGAAAGTAGTTCAAGTGGCTTGGCCAAATTCAGAAGGAAGGCAATAAAAAATTCATGTAGATCATGAAGCTGTTTGATTTTTCCAATAGCTCTCAGCAGACCTTGTTCTGCTAAATTAGGTAGACATGAATCATACACATGTGAAGTGAATTTTCCTCAGGAAAACATATAATCATAAAATAGAAGGAGCAACACCTTTTGCAAATATGTATCTTGGTGTCTATTGCTGCCCAAACACTTACTCAATAGCTTGAGTTCTTTCAAAAGGCTCAACTTTGCCCAATGGTGTGAACATTTTTTTCCAATAAATAAGCATTTGAGAATCATTGAGAACAGTTCAGCATAAAAAATATTCTCAATTATCAGTAGAATGTCAAATACTTTCACATATACAAAACAGCATTAATATTTGAAATCTTGAAGTTGCCGTGTTTTTTTAAAGTATAACTGTCATATTCTGATTGCAACTTGTCCCTGCCCCCAGGTTCATGTATTTGAGTCTTATCTGTTGTTGACGTTTAGAAGGTTGCGGCACATCTGTGAGACAGTCTTACAAGAGAAAGGCAGGTGACAGAGGAAGAAACTTGGGGTCTGCTAGTCCAGTTCGCTCTCTCTGCCTCTTGAGGAGGCAGTGACCTGAACCAGCCTCCTGCCTCTGCCTCCAGTCACGCCCTCTGCTGTGCGATTCCCTCCATCATGGACTGTGACCCCTATGGAGTAGCAGTAAGTCAGATAAATCTTCATTTCATTGGTCACTCAGGATGTCCAGAAAGAAAGTTCAAACCTGAAACAAGATGAAAAAACCCTGTATGGGGCTGGAGAGGTGGCTCAGGGATTAAGCCTCTGCCTTGCAGGCGGAAGGTCCTAAGTTCCGATCCTAGACCCCACGTATAGATGCCGGGCAGAAACGGGGGCGGCCTGCGCTTCTGGTCCTAGTAGGGCGGAGCCTGTGAATACCGGGGCAGAGTAAACAAGGAGGAGGTGGAGGCGATCCATGATGATTCCCGAATTCGTCCGTGGTTCTACACATACACATACATACACATACATACATATGCGCACACACATACACGCACAATTAAATAAAAAAAAACCTTGCATGATGCTATTTTAAAAGGTTGAAGAGAAGCATTTCTGTAGAAAGGCTGGGGAGATGGCTTGGCAGTTTCAGCATTTGCCATGCAGATGAGATCCTATGTGAATGCCGACAGAAGAGCCAACTGGTTAGTGACACTAGTCCTAATAGTGAGCTCCTGGTGGGCAAAGAATCAGGTGGAAGAGCTATTGAGAATGATCATTGCCTTGGGACACACACACACACCAACACCAACGATAAACACATGCATACATGCACACATACCAACAACAATAAACACACACACCACCACCAAACACACACACACATACCAACAACAACAAATACACACACACCATCACCATCACCACCAACGGTAAATGTACGCACACCCCCCCGTGTACACATGCCCCCATGCAGGCATTCACATGAAAATGGAAAAACAATTCTTGCTCAGATTTGTTAAACTGGCAGACTCCAAAGAAGGAATCATCATGTGTGAGCACAAAAGAAGTAGGTGCCTGGGTGGGTGATACACGTAGCTTTTAGAAGCAAAGTTGGAAAGGGGCTCAGATCCTGAAATTCACAAGACTGGGCATCTCCTGACGGATTCTGAGCTTGTCCGAGTTCACAGAACAGTGTTAGGAGCCGCTGGCTCATCTGCTTGCATCAGCATCTCCTCCTGGGGGGGGGGGGCACTGGGTGAGGGATTCATGCTCAGAGCTTTAGATTTCCTCGGAATGAGGCCAAGCACAGAAGACAGAGTGGTCCCTCTCGCCCTTGTCATCCTAGATACAGTCTTGCGTCACTCTTGGTTTTGTTTTCTGTGGGAGCCACGGGATGAGGAGAAGCAGACATCATCCCTACAACTATCTATCTCCAGCTACTGAACCTGGGGACAGCTGGGAGCCACCATATCATCCTGTGTCTCCCTGTCAATTCTCCCCTTCCATTGGGAACAGGAAGTCACCTTGTGGGGCGCTACGCATTGTGTTGTGAGTACTTTTGCATGGAAGGAAAGGCATCATTTTCTCCTTCTTAGGCTCATGTTTTCTTTCCCTGTGTCTCAAAATCAAAGAAGAAAATGGTTCCTGCTTCTGCCTGCAAATCCCCCAACTTTCCAAACGTGTTCACGCACGCAGTCAGAGCTTAAGATTCAGACTGTCACCCTAATTTCATTCTCATCCATCAGAGACTCCGAAATATCTATTTTAATGAATTTCTAGTCTCTTGCTCACAGAGAGACTTATGGTTAATCCTACTTAAAGTGCCATCTAGTAGGCTTTTATCCCATAGATCGGCATATTTGTCAAATTAAAGACTATACTTCATGTCCTTCTTTTTTTCTACTTAGATGTGAGGTCACAGATGTGAAGGAGAACTGATTTTAGTACAGAACAGAGTAGATTTAATTTTATAATGGAAAACCCATTTGCCCAGTAACTCCAACACTGTGTACCTGCTTTAAATCACAAGTGGCATGGTGTTTAAAACTGAAGTTTCCATTTCAGAAATTGGAGAGCTTGGGTGTGGAGGGGGATCAGCTTGTCCAGCTACACTCTCCGCGGATTCGCATTGGAAGTTGAGCAATTGCTAACAGAAATGAATTCCACTGTGGGTAAACACATGCTAAATTTCCACAGACAAATGTTTATCAGCTGCATAGGGTCTAGATTTTGTGTCTCGATTAAGATCATGTTCTTGTGTCTTTGGTGATCTACGCCCTCTGCACTGTGTGGTGTGTGATATGTGGGCTGCAGTTGTGGATGTCACTCTCAAATGGCTTTATGAGACTGGACAACGCAGAATTCCTCCTATCCCTCAGTAACTTTATCCCTCTGACATCCTGTTTTGGTTAAAAAAGTTAATTTGAAGTACTGATAAGTTAATTAACGGGAACTTTTCCATGGGAGAACCTTGAGGGAAAAAAGTGACATCGTTGTCTAAATCAAAGAATGACCATTTTAAAGTCAAAATTCTAGTGGTCCTATTAATCAGTTCAACATACATCATTTTCATTGTTTGTTATAATTTGAATAGGTGGTAAATCGTCACATTGATGGATGCTAGTACAGTACAAAATATAACAGAAGACGTGAATTAAAATTTCCCTTAAAGAAGAAAAAAACTTAGACCTTTTACAAAGGGAAGTTAGAGCTTATCAAAAAGAGAGTTTGAAATCGAGTCAAAGTCAGGGAATTAAAGCAACAGGAAAGGAAAGTCTCAGTGAAGGAAAGGAGTGAGTGTGCTCCTGGGATGGGTGCAGGCTCTGAGAGAACTTGTCTTTTTGTTTTATGGTTGATGCCACACTTGATTGACATGATTATTCCCTATTTAAGCGGATCACCACAAGGACCCAGATAAGAATTCTTTTTACTTTCCTGATCTGGTGGTAAGATTTCAGGATTTTGTGTTTAATTCTGAGATGTTTTACTAGACTAGCAAGAATAGCTTCTTCTTAGCATCTTTAAACTAGCTTTGAGACTCTCATCCAGATAACGTTGAAATGCTGCAAGAGAAAACGCTCCTCTTCCTCCCTCTCCTGCCCCTTTCTGCTGCTTCTCTTCTCTAGGTCTTCTGTCATCTGCACCTTTTCCTTCCTCAATGTCTTCCTGAAGATCTGCATGTGACGACCATTGGACCTCTGCATTTAGTACCAAGACCTTGAGCTGTGAAATTCTACATTCAGGGAATCCTGTGGAAATTCCTAAAACTTACCTGAGCTCTCCCGTGTCTACTCTTTCTGCCTTTTGTGTTTCACTGGACATCCTGAAGATTATGTTTTCTCTCCCAGCATACCAGCTAGCTGTGGTTGGAGAGTTTGCCCTTAGTTGTTATGTGAAAATAGTCCAAGTCCACTTTCCAACACTGTATCCCTGCACATGGAGCTTAAGTCCATTATAGTGACACAGTAGTCTTATGATCCCTTGTACTATAGCTGTCACTCATTCTGTGCATATTTAAGCAAACCTAGCAGGTGTGCGTGCATGTAAGAGAATTCCTACTTATTTTGTGAATAGTCACTCACATGCCTAAGCATACCAAGAAGGTATGTGTGTGTGTGCACATAAGAGAATTTCTATTCATTTTGAGCATAGTCATTCATTCTGCACATATCTAAGCAAACCAAGCAGGTGTGTGTACATGTAAGGGAATTTCTATTTATTTTGAACATATCCTGTCGGATCAGTTAAGAATGAGGAGATGAATTTATTTTTACCTTGACTTACTTTCTTTCCTATACTATTTTTTTCTTTGCACGAGTCAGTCTTCTGAGCCATTTCATTTGCTTTTTTTTTTTTTTAAAGCAAGGCACTAAATTTCTCACAAAGCAAGTTTGCAGATACATGTTCTTTCCATTCTGATTGGAGAATCTATTCCTAGTCTATTTTTCCTTCACTCTTGAAAGCTCATTTAGCTGGGTGAAATTGGCCTCCAGGAATATTTTAGTTCACTGAAATGTCGCCTATGCCAGCAGCAGCAACCCAGGCTCATGCAAGAACAGACCACCCTTGCCGTAAGACCCTACTGGCTTCTCGCGAGGGTAAACTTCATTCAGAAACCTTTTCAAAATGTTCCCTAGGAAATACTTATCTGATAAATGATGTTGTGCTTCAGGTCTTGGTCCCAGAACCAACGACCTCAACAAGCCCCAAGCCCCTTCCCCTCCCTTTTGCAAGTACCTGGCTTCAGATGGTTCCAGCATCCAGGAATTCACCAAGCACAGGGAGATTTTCCTGCTCCAGTTGTGGACCTCTGGACCTGTCTCTGCGTTGTCCAAATTGGAAGGTAGAGCTGAGACTGTGAATATTCTCTTCGTTTTCAGACCTGACGATTGGCGAAATTGATGTTGGGAACTGCTGTGAATTTAAAATATAAAGTCTGCAACATAGAGTGAATTTCAAGTCGGCTTGGAGTGCACAGTGAGACACTGTTTCAAAACACATGCATGAGTATACACACACACACACACATGCACGCATGTACAATCACACACAAGGAAGTTCTTGGCTTTTCAGTTTTTTCAAACTTTTCATGGTTAATCGTTTGGACTGTGACATTTAAATTCCGCTCTCCAAGGATGTTTTGGATCCCGACTTTTGATGCTCTATTTCTCTCAAGATGTATGAATTTGATCCAGATATCTGGGAGCTAATCATAGGCAGTTACAAGGCTCTGAAAGACAACAACCTACCCATCACACGGAAGCCTTTTTCTTAACAGGTTTATGTTTGTTTAAGTCAAAAATTTTTAATTATTTCTTTCTTATATATCCTAAACTGTTTTCATATTATTCATAAATATTTCATAAATATTTTAAGAAATGCACTTCAAGGTGAGCTTTATTTTGTTTTAATAAATTAAAAAATTGAAAGAGAAATTCCATTGTTAACAACAGGGACCTATAATTGGAATTGTCACCATGTGCTGGCAGCCACACTACCAATGAATTACCTGCTTAGTTGAATGCCAGCTGTTGATTGGCTATGAAAGAGACATGCAAAGAATCACCCATACAGTTCTGTGTTACTGCTTCTCGTGCATCTGGAAGAAATGAAACATACAAGTGGACCCATTGTCCTACGGCAGCCATTTTTTTTTCTGCCAACAAGAAACATAAAGCAACTTCTTAAGTTTCTGATACACGGTAGATCGAAGCGGGTAGCAACACAGTTCTTTTCAAAGTCTCATATGTATTATTTCCTTGAAAGCATTTCTGACCCTGGATTTTTGTTTCATATAAAGGTGATGCTGAGGAGCCTGTAGCCAGGTGAAAGTCAGCAGTGCATTGTGTAAGAAAGGCCTTGGCAGCCGATCCAACGCGTTTCATTCTGAAGGAATCAGTCATGATAAGCTGCAGAGATGACCCAGCATGGTTACCTGTCATAACACAAGGACCCGAGCTCTGTCCCCAGACTGCAGGGAAATTGTCAGGTGTGGTCTCAAACATCTGTGGGCCAAACCTTGGGACGGCAGAGACACATGGTTCTCTGGGACAAGCTGGCCAGTTTTGCTCATCCCAAACCAGTGAGGGACTGGTTCAAAGAAAGAAAGGAAAGATGCATAGCCTCCACTCATATGTGCAGGCACATGCTTGCATATGCACATGCACACAGGCAAACACACAAAGGTCAGCCATATGATAATGAGAGGAAGAATTCATCATCGAATATTGCTTTTTTTTAAAATAAATATGCTGGACACAGTACACGCAGTCCCAAATTTATGGCCGTTTGAACAGAGCTTTTGAATTCAGTGGTGGAAAAAGGAAGGCATTCAATCTAAGCTATGTTTGGGATTAAGTTTTGATCTTCCTTCAGGATGGCGATGTTAAAACTGGTGACTTGGTGGCCACAGCAGTTGGTCATGGGATCAAGGAAGAAACACATACAGTGTGATTTGTGGCTAAGTGCAGAAGGCCAGTAGGTTAAAGTCTCTTAGCGCATTTTTCAACTTGACACCTTTTGCTGGGTCATCAGTTTTATCAGGACATAAACCTGGTTTATGCCCTCCACAGACAGCCCTTCCTAAGGGTCCATCCTAAGGGGAGAAGCAGTTTCAAAGCAGCCCGAGCCTATTTTAATCCTGAAAAAGTGGAGGGAAATTCTGCTCTAGAAAACAGCAATCTAACAAAAATCAGTGATGAGACAATGAATGTAACACAGAACTACAGAGGGTACCCCTTCTCTGGCATAAGTCACCCCCTAAACACGGAAGATACCTGTGGTGGCCACAACGATTCTGAAGATACATTGAATCAGTAACACATATCACAGGCCCTGTGGAATGAGCACTATTGCTGGTTATTGGAGTTACTGCGCGCAAGATGAATCTCGGTTAAACATTCCTTTTCTCCTGTTGCTAGGTACACAACATTCTACCCAATGAACAAATGGATACCATGCCATCCTATCAGATAATTTTTTAAAGTTCAGAAGGCATCTTAATAGTGCCAAGTCCCAATTTCATCATTTATTTATTGCAGGAAAAGGAAAAAAGAACCAGTATTATATGGCCGTCTTCTTGCAGACTCATGATGTCTGATCTCCATAGTGACTCTGCGTGTCTCACCTTCCTGATTTCTCAGGACAGCAAGCATTAAGCAGTTGGACATTCTGTTCAGTGAAAATGGATAAGAAAACACTAGATCTGTCTCCATTAGTAATGTTTTACATTTTGTACACGACTTCAGGGATGTTTTGTTATACATTCTTTTCGAAAAACCATTGACATAAATTACAGTTCCTATGTCATGAGTATTTGGGAGGATTAAGTGAATTAATACTTGTAAGACACTCAGAGCACAGCTTGGCCCAGTACACAGGGAGATGTGAAGAGGGGATAACTATTTTTAATCACAACAAGACAAGGACTATAACACTGGTTTAGCTAAAGCAACGCAGACTTGTAGCAAAGCCAGGACTGAGCAGAGTCTATGCCAGGGAGAAAGGACCCCACATTTCCTTGGCACATTGTTAATGTACGTGCATTCTTCAGGAGCTCAATCTAACAACAAGAGGCCAGACCCAGACTCCTTTGTCCATCCAAGCCTATTATAAGACAGTATAGCACGTGGGACAGTTCACTATTGTGTATAGACTCTTGTCCCCAGGAGACAAGAGAGTGACAGCATAGAGGGAAAGAACAAGGGGGCTGCTGACCTTCTGCTCTAACACAACTCAACTTAGGGCAGAGAGAAGGAGCAAGAATGCTCCTGCAGGTTCTGTGAAGTGAACTTGTCTTGGATCTATAGAAATTTCTGAATTTCTGGTCAAGAATTTCTGCATTGCAGCAGCACTTCAAAAATTTTCATTAGCCACAGAGCCCCGAGCCTCTCCTCCGGATCACCTGTTGGGGTGCTACTTGGGGTAATCAGCCTGCATCATAAAATGTCCTCCAGTGGAGCTAGTTGATCTTCATTTAGAAACCAGAGCCTAGAATACTGGGCGTGTCCAGAGCTCAGTGCTGGAACATAGTTGCTTTGGGTCCAAGGCAAAGACTCCGTTACCCTGGAACATTCACACAAAGGATTCCTACTTGACTTGGGACCTACATGCTTATTTTTGAGACAGCCAGAAAAAAATTTCTTGGCATAATTTTGAATTGCACAGACAGGATTCCAAAGTTGCACAGTAAAATACAGCAAACAGAAGATTCTTGCTCCCATAGCTAAAGAGACTGGAAGAGTTAATTGCAACAGCAAAGGATGGGGAAGAGAGAAACCAAACAGCCATTGTGATGATTGGTATCTACAATGCCCATCAAAGAATCAAAGACTCGTGTGTTGAAGACTTGCTTGGGTGGCAATCCTGGAAGGAGGTGGAAAGGTTGGGAGGCAGAAGAGGCATCTGTTGCATCATGACTTTCGTTCTGGTTTGAAGTGAGTGGTCTCCCACGGACTCCCAGGCTCACATCCTTAGCAGTGGTTAATGTTTGAGAAGGTGGTGGCAACGTTCAGAGGTGGAGGCTTGCTGGAGGGAAGCGGGTCACAGGGGGCGGGCCTTGGGGTTGGTTAGCCCCGCCCTGCTGCAGCAGTCTGCTGCTTGTTCTTCCAGGCTCCGTGATATTTGTGGTGACCTCAGCCATCTCTGGCTTCTGCTCCTGCCCTCTCTACCATAATGGACCATGTTACCCTTCTGGAACTGTGAGCCAAATAAATCTCTTTTTCTCCCCTTCACTTGCTTGAGTCTGAACAGTGTCTCACAGTGCAGAGAGAGTAACTGCAGCTGCTTCTGGGGGTCCATTGACACCCAACCTCTTCCCTTGCTGTGTGACTGGCCTGCAAGAGGTGACCGGTATCACAGACACGTGCTTGTACCATGATGCTTCAGTATGGCTCAGACACAGACAGGGCACTGTGGAGCAACAATGTGGAGGTCCACGGATGAAGGATGAAGAAGCAGCTAATGGGAGAGGAAGATTTAAGGAGATTTATCAGAGTGGAGGGCCTTGGGGCCAAGGCACCTGCATGTTGGCCTTAAAGCAAGAAAGTACTAGAAGAGATGGCTCACTGTCTGAGAATGTAGGAAAAGAGCTGCTTTGGAAAGGAGAGCAGGAAGAAGTCTGAAGAAAGCCCTGAGAGAAGAGAGGAGAGAGAGAGACAGAAAGAGACAGAGAGAGAGAGAGTGAGAAAGAGATCTGCAGATCCCTTTTCATGAAGGCCTTTCTTGATACAGGGTGCAGAGTGAAGTAATATCATGCAGAAGACCATCCCCACTTAAGGCTATCAGGACCAGAGCTGGGGGTCCAGGGAGATAAGCTAGATGTGGATTCAGATGGCTGTGGAGTCTTCACATTCTAGCCTGGGTCCAAGAGTTTTACAAAATGCCTTGACCATGTCTAATACTCCACTCAGCTCTTCAAACACGTTTGATTTTCCAGAATGAGATGTTTCTTCGTTTAGAATCACAAATGTCAGCAAGAACTTTTCCCTACATTTGCGGTAATTTTACCTTTAGACGCAGGGAAAAAACCTGACTTGTATATATATCCTGGCAGTGTTACAAAGGTCATAGGTCATGATGTATGCATAACAGTGGCACCTCATCTGAAATAGATGAGCTCAAACATAACACAGAAGGGGGGAGACCGACTAGAAGAAGCAGTTCTTCCTGAACTTATGTCGTGCCTCCCACTCTGTCTCCAGAACTCTAATTAAGGGGCTCTGAGTGGTGTTGTGAGGGTGACTTACACCTCGAAGACAGTGAGGGGGATTATCACACCTTCTCACCATCCCCTCTGGTGTCAACATGTCTTCCTTGGCTCAAAGATGCGTCACCAGTGGGGACAAAGATGCAAACG
Organism: Typhlomys cinereus; assembly: GCA_023101885.1. Classification (NCBI taxonomy): domain Eukaryota; kingdom Metazoa; phylum Chordata; class Mammalia; order Rodentia; family Platacanthomyidae; genus Typhlomys; species Typhlomys cinereus. Next base: position 3,291,508 of record JALPQD010000087.1, on the reverse strand, counting down.
AGAATGGTTAAATGGTGACGGCATCTTCAGGTAGGAAAAGCAGAAGCAGAAATAGCATTCAGACCACACAGCATCAGAGGACAAGTCTTGACAATAGCTCAGCCTTCTGGAATCTTCCAGAACATATAGGTGTGCTAGGCCTCTAGTCCACAGGAGCCTGGGAGTTAGTAAGGGCATCTCAGATGGGAAGAAGAGAGGATATAAAGAAGTCAGGCCAGGGTTAAAAGACAGAGAGTTTCTGGGTATTTCCCCCTCTATTTTTTAAAATCCAATCCAAGAGCTTCCATTGCAGATACCCACAGGAATGTTTAGCACATACAAATGTCAACAAAAAAATAATAGATATAAGAAGAGAAGAGAAATAAAATCAGTGACTCTGAGCTCTGCCTTCCTTACAGTTGAGGCTTTTCTCCGTTCTCCAAGTTGCTTTGCTACTAGATAAGAAAGCTGACCAGATATGACAACCAGTGATGGAAATCAGAGACTCAATGGGCCTTCACTTCAGGGCCATCAAAATTAAAGCTAGATGGGAGAAATTGCCAGCCAACTCTGGGTCATGGTGAATTCTTCAAGTCCACTGGACCATGGGGTCCACACAATGTGAAAAGCAGCTCAGGCAGGAAGAGGGGACAGAGAAGGCTCCCGCAGCTTTACTCCTGACTTTGCATTATTTCCTGTCTTGGAGAAATTAGTTGACCTTGTCCTACTGTGGAATACGTATCTTTACGAGATCTTCTTTTCTTTAAGTTTTATAATCAGTTGAAATAACAGTCATGGTAACCATGGAGGTTGCCAGGGCACAAAGTCAAGAACTACAATCACCTGAAGGGAGGAGGAGCCAAAGGGCGTGTGTGCCTTGGCTGGGGACCAAGCCTCCGGCTGCTGGAGGTCATCAGCCATGTTTCTGCCAACAGAGAGACACTAGCGTGACAGCCCTCGTGTTGATCAGGGGCCGGAGCAGGAGGCGCTGAGGACTGCTGGTCTCCAGCATCTTCTGAGACCCTGTCCTGAGACTTTCAAAGGCAGGTGGACAATCCCCAGTTCATCCGTAGATTCACCTGCAAGCCACAGAGCTTCGGGGGTAAGGAGAGTCATGGCAGACCCATGGGATCCCATCTTTCAGTGGGAACTGAGCACTTGAGAGCTCATTAGGACTTAAATAAGGTCAGAGTTGTCTTTTTTTTCTCTCAAGTTGGAAGTCCTGTGTTTACTGAGTGTGTTTTTTCTTTCCAGCCTTGCAACGGACAGGTCCCCTGATGAGGAGCGAGATGCAGAAAGGCCCACATGAGTAATATTCCAGTAAAGCTTGAGGAAGCAATTTTCCTGAATCCATCCTCTGTGTCCCCCAGGGAGATCCTCAGAATCAGCACTTCCAAGACTGGCAGGGGGAACCATTTGCATAGGATACAGGGTTGAGGATTAGCAGAGTGGACAGATTCAAATATTAGTATAGGGGCAGGTCTGAGGATTAGCATAGGGGGCAGGTCTGAAGATTAGCATAAGGGGCAGGTCTGAGGATTAGCATGGGGGGCAGGTCTGAGATTAGCATAGGGGGCAGGTCTGAGGATTAGCACAGGGGGCAGGTCTGAGGATTAGCACAGGGGACAGGTCTGAGGATTAGCACAGGGGACAGGTCTGAGGATTAGCACAGGGGACAGGTCTGAGGATTAGCAAAGGGGGTAGGTTTGAGGATTAGCATGGGGGTAGGTCTGAGGATTAGCATAAGGGGCAGGTCTGAGGATTAGCACAGGGGGCAGGTTTTAGGATTAGCATAGGGAACAGGTCTGAGGATTAGTATAGGGAACAGGTCTGAGGATTAGCACAGGGGACAGGTCTGAGTTCTGAGGATTAGCATAAGGAGCAGGTCTGAGTTCTGAGGATTAGCATAGGGGGCAGGTCTGAGGATTAGCACAAGGGGCAGGTCTGAGCATTAGCATAGGGGGCAGGTCTGAGGATTACTATAAGAGGTAAGTCTGAGGATTAGCATAGGGGGTAGGTCTGAGGATTAGCATAAGGGGCAGGTCTGAGGATTAGCATAGGGGGCAGTCTGAGGATTAGCATAGGGGCCAGGTCTGAAGATTAGCATAGGGGGCAGGTCTGAGGTCTGAGGATTAGCATGGGGGGCAGGTCTGAGATTAGCATATGGTGCAGGTCTGAGGATTAGAATAGGGAACAGGTCTGAGGATTAGCATAGGGGGCAGGTCTGAGGATTAGCATAGGGGCCAGGTCTGAGGATTAGCATAGGGGGCAAGTCTGAGGTCTGAGGATTAGCATGGGGGGCAGGTCTGAAGATTAGCATGGGGGGCAGGTCTGAGGATTAGCATAGGGGGCAGGTCTGAGGATTAGCATAGGGGGCAGGCCTGAAGATTAGCATAGGAAAGTGGTCTGAGGATTAGGCATAGAGGGCAGGTCTGAGGATTAGTTTAGGGGGCAGGTCTGAGGATTAGCATAGAGAACTGGTCTGAGGATTAGCATAAGGGGCAGGTCTGAGGATTAGCATAAGGGGCAGGGTTGAGGATTAGCAATGTACAACATAGAACTGGAATTTCTCTTTACCACACTGTTTCTGCTTCAATAGTACAGAAAGTCAGTAGTTTTAATAGTCATTTCATTAGGCACTTTTCTCATTGCTGTGACAGATTGCCTGACAGAAAATAATGGAAGGAAGGAAGAGAGGGAAGGAGAGAGGGAGGGAAGGAGGGAGGGAAGGAGGCAGGGAGAAGGAAGGAAGGAGGGAGGGAGGAAGGAAGGAACGGAAGGGAGAGAGAGGGATGAAGGGAAGAAAGATTGAATTCAGCTCACAGTTCAAGGGTAAATCAAGCATGGCCAGGAAGGCATGATTGTTGTCCCCAGCCGGGAGGCAGAGAGCAACGAGTGCAGGTTCTCAGGTAACCTTCTCTTCATTCAGCCTGTGGAATGGTACCACTCACATTTGAGATGGATTCTCTCCCCTCATTTCATCTAGGCAATCCTTCCCAAGCATGCCCAGAGACTTCTCTTTCTGGCGATTCTAAATGTCCAGTTTGATGGCATTACCTGACACAATCACCAGATTAAGATCTTTGATGGTAGCATGCATGTTTTTACCTGATGTCTGTTTTCTCTTCTCTTGCACCAGAATCCACCCCTTGCTCCTAAAATTCAGCATATATGGCCAGGCTCTTTCAAGGAGAATTGTAGAGGGGGCTGGAGACATGGCTTCTTTCTCACAGTACTGTCCATGCAAGCATGAAAACCCAAGTCGGGATCCTCAGTACCCACATGCAAACTAGGCATAGTGGGGCACATGAGCACGTGTGCTTGCCAGAGAGCCCAGCCTATCTGTGCAGAGGGTTCAATGACAGACCCTGCTAAATTACTAAGGCAGAAAAGCAACCAAGCAAAACACCCAACCTCTGATCCTCTGCCTCTCACACGTGAACTCACATGAACACATGCAAACATGCAAACAAACAAAAACATGAAAAACGGTGTAAAGATGATGCGCCTCTAGGTTAAGAATCAATGTTTTGAATGAAAGGAAAGAAGAGAGGAGAGAGAGAGAAGAAAGAATGAATGAAAGAAAAAAGAAAGAAAGAAAGAAAGAAAGAAGAAAGAAGAAAGAAAGAAAGAAGAAAGAAAAAGAAAGAAAGAAAGAAAGAAAGAAAGAAAGAAAGAAAGAAAAGAGAGAGAAAGAGAAAGGAAGGAAGGAAGGAAGGAAGGAAGGAAGGAAGGAAGGAAGGAAGGAGGAAGGAAGGAAGGAAGGAAGGAAGGAAATGTATTTATTTTTTTCAAGGTAATTGAAAGTGCCAAATAGAGGCAAAAATCATATCTACTTACCCAATTGTCTTTGGAAAAGAAATAGTAAAATAAAATAGATGGTCTCTAAGGAAAATACTTGCTACAGGATAAATTCCTCAGTTCAAAAACTGACAAGCCGGAAGCAGCCTGCTGCCCACCGGGACTATGATATTGCTTTCCAGGAGGAGCGATGGTCTCCTCATCTGAGATCACAATGCTTGCAGCTGCGGAAGCTGAGTTCTGGAAATTTCTTCCTCCCTTCTCCTCAAACCCAGACTTGTCAGTCAGCTCCACAGTCTCAAGGGATGTGTAAGATACAATTATCAAGGCTTGTGATAAGACATGAATGGAACCGTGAGCACAGGAGACCTTTACAGAGCCAGCTCTTGTTCGTCTCTCACTAATGTTTCTTCTGCATGTTCAGCTAGAGTTGACTTTAGACTCAGTGTTAGGTGGTGTTAGAACAACTATTAATGGAAGATAAGTTATTCAAGGGAACAACCAGGATACCTATTATCATAGTTACATGCAGGTGTCAACTTGACTGTTCAGGGTTTGAGCTCTGGGCACATTTGTAGAGCCCAGAGCAAACCTGAAGGAGATTGTCTAGTTGATGGAGAAGGTCCAGCCTATGTTGGGTAGGACTAGTCCCTGTGAATAAAATGCAGACAGCTGTTTGAGAAAATTTGCATCCTTGTGTATTCTTGACCAGACATGCTGGTCTGGCAAATAAGGATCGTCTCTCTCTCTCAGCTGTTGTGTGGAGATGGTGTGGCCAGTCCCCTCGGCCCTATGTGTTGGTGTGAGCTCTCCTGCCAAGCTGGACTTAGAACTGTAACTGGACTATTTGTAAGAAAATAAATCCCTTGTCCCTTAAGCCATTTGATAGTGATTTATCAGCAACCAAGCAAGCGAACTGCAACATTCGTCCACAGCCAGCATAATGTCTGTGCCTTGAGCATCTTCAGTGCCAGCATGGCACAGCCAGACACCTCATCAGGGTGGGAAGCAGCACTTCATTCATGTGCATCATGAGGCCAACCGCTGAAGTGTTTGTAAGAACACAACTCCTCGCGATGTTGCTACAGCTGTAGTTTTGTCTTCTGAAGGCAAAGAGGACCTGGTAAGACAGAGGAGCCCATTGATTGGACCGAGAGGGTGAATATTCTTCATTTTGCTCAGCCCTGACGAGAGTGTCATGAGCTTCCACTTTCAAGCTCAATTTTTTTTTTTTGAGAATTAAGGTAGAGTTTATTAGAAAAGAGAAAGGTTGGAACTCACAGACTCCAGACGTGGAGTGCCATGAGGAGCTAGGGTGCCTCCATGAGAAGCAGAAATAAAACAGAGCTCATGGCAATAGAGTGCCATGAGGGGCTAGGGAACCCATGAGAACTCACAGTGCCTAGGCATGGAATTCATGAGGAGCAAGGAACAAGAAACAGACTCATGGCACTGGAGTGCCATGAGGGGCTAGGGAGCCTCCAAGAGAAGTAGGCAGCTGGAAACGGACTCATGGCACTACAGGGCCATGAGGGGCTAGATCGCTCTTTCAAGCTCAATTTAACTGAGTGTTTGCACTGTGAGTTTCACCTACTCCCAGCCAAACCAAATTTCCTCAAGGCTCCCCCACCCCTCAAAGAAAAAAAAAAAGGAAAAGAAAAAGAAAACAAACTTGAAAGTCCACACAGGTTGATGAACATTGAGAAAGCTGTAATATAAAACCGTCTTCAGTAAAATGTGTGAAAACCCACTGGATTGATTTGAATTGAAAATGAATTTCCAAATCTGTTTGGCATGAAAGTCTCACATCAATCCTGTGATGGGCAAATGTTGCAATCAGCATCTTGTGCCCAATCTCATTGTCTCTGTATTGCCTCATATTTGAACATCTGCTAGCCCAGAGCCATGCCAACTTCTGGCACCTTCTGTTAACCCATAGCATGCTCTCTACAATGGGTGTGCCCTTACCCACTCTCAAAAGCCTTATAATAGGGCTAGGAAGAAATTACGAACTTGCATTACAATGAGCAAAAGAAAGGACGGTCCAGTCACTGCAAATTGCCTCCGAAAGGAGATTCGAAGAGATAAATCACGCCTGTGTGCACAAGACTCTCATAGACCACACGGAATACTTGGAAGGCGGCCTGAGGTGCATTGTGTTTGCTTGTAAGACTGATGGGTACTGACTGTCCTTTATTAAATGTACAAATACAGTAGGAGTCCTATGCAGCCCTCCCTTTCATTGATGACCTGAATTTTAGGTGAATGAGGGCTCTGGATGAACCCTGAGAACTAAGCAAACCCCCGTGGTGAATAACCTTGTTTCTTATGGTGTGTCAGGCCACAGACAAGCGCTGCTCCTTCTAGACTCTTCTTTCCTTCATGCAAACTCCCGCCATCTATGTCCCCATCTGTTGCTCAGTGTAAGGAGGGAGGCAGCTGTCTGGGAGGCAGAGAACGTCCTTAGTCTAAATGCCACACTCAGCCCATGTGTTGAAAGGTCCTGCAGGTCTGGTATCAGCATATGTCCTGCCAAGTTTAATCACTAAACCTAATGCCCTGGCTTCTACCCATCACTGCTTCACACAAATGGCGCAATACTCCCTATTGCCTGGCTCATGATGAAAAAAACATAAGAGAAAGAGAAACTGGAAGTTTCAAGTGAATTTCATCAAGGAGAGGATCTACCTTGACTGCAAAGGGAAAACAGACCTGGCCATCCTGCATGTCAAGGCAGGAAAGAATGGACGGCAAATCAACAGAGGTCTTAACATCCAGGAAAAGCAAGTGGAAAAAAAGTGGAAATGAGCGAAGGAAGGAAGGGGACCCGGAAGGAAGGGGACCCTCTGAAGTCTCCAGGGAGCTCTGGAAGAGCAGTCAGACTTTTCAGAGAGTTTTCAGTCCCTCATTTCATTTGGGCAAAGCTTGCAGAAGAGCTACACCAACCAAGCTTCTGAGCCAAGCTGCGAGATCTCAAAACCTCTATATTTATAGCTAGCATGGATCTCTTACTGACCGTGCAGAACAATGTCTAAGTTACTCTCCAGCAGCACGATCTCTGCCTTTGAGCCTGTGTCTTTCAAACATTTATATGTAATGGGATTATGCATGAACTTAAAAGGAAATCTGCCAGATCACTTTGGTTTCGAATGTGGTGTGTTTGTTCCCTGTCTTCCCTTCTTGGCAGCCAATATGACTCACTTTCTTCTCATTGTTATCATTTAATGAATCCACAGCTTTGTTCAACTTAAGTGATTGTTTTAGCATTTGTTATACACGTTTAACCTATCATAATGTATCTTAGCCTATAATATTACTCAAACTAGTTTAAGTCCTGTTTGGGTTTCATAGCTTCATTGATGCAATGAGTACCTGATCCAAATGACTTAGAGGGGTCTGTCACGGCAGGAAGAGTTACCACCGGTAGCCAAGGGGACCTGGCCATCCCGCATCCCAAGTCAAAAAGAGGGAAAGAACCAGAGTATATCAGAACCAACTTTATCTACCTTGTTCAGGGAATGTCCCATCTACACTGGGTTGAGACTTCCCATATCAGTCATGCAATTAGGACAGCCTTCTACAGGCTAGAATAGTGTCTGTCTTAACTACATAATTCTTCACAGGGAACCCAGCGGACCACCTGCCAGGTGTCAAGTGGGCAAGCTAAGCTAATGCAATAACCTTATAAGGTTGTGCTCCATGTCATGCTGTAAGCTTTACTGTGCACTGCATGCACACTTGCTCAAGAAAACTATTCTTGGAATAATTGTAATAATCAAAGATACATAAGAAAAATATACTTTATATTTGCCTGCATGTTAGCTGCTGCTCTTTCTCTTATTTTTTTACATGACTATGAATAACTATCATAAGTTCCCTCCTACCTATTGTCCTGCAAGTGGAACTGAAAAGATTATTTTTAAGGTATTTTGAGTGAGGGTTAAATATCATTTGACTTTTCAAATATTTTCTTCCATGCCTTGTATTAAGCCTTGCCCTGTTCTTGGAACTCATGCTTTAAATTCTCATCATCTCTCTCTGCACACATTCTGATTGGTTCCAGTCACTTTTAAGATTTTTACATGCGTTGCTAATCATTCACCAGTTTGTTGTGATATGCATTTGTATCAGCTCCTAAAAATATTTCCTTTTTCTTGAGACTTAATGAGTTTTGAAATAAGAGACTTAATCATTATGATTAATTTGGAAAACATTTACACTCTCCTCAAATAATTGCTTAGCTCATCAGCTGAGACTACAGTTTAACATATATTAAAATATCACTAATACTGCCTGATATGTCATTGGTGCTCTGTTTAGTTTTGAATCTACTGTGCTTTATTTTGGATCTCTTTTACATGTCTCCAGCTTCATTGCTTTCTGTTTGCACACATATCATCTGATTCTATTCCTGCCTGATGTGCATGTCAGCTCGCAGCATTTCTCATCTCTTGAAGTTACGCCTGAATTATGTTTGCACTTTTTCCTTCTGTACTCAGCATGTTCATATTTTGTTTGCATCTTATGCTTCAAAGCATGCTTACAATAGGTGTTCCAATGACCCTTTACCTTAACTCCTTAATTCATATAATTTCTGCATCTCTTTACTTCTGTTGTGGGCTGTTTCATCTGCCTCTTCAAACATGTAGTGAATTTGTTTTTTGAGGGGTTTTAGTGTTTGTATTTTGAGTACTACTGGATTTTTCTTGTACTTCTTTAAACCATACTGGGCCTTTATTCTCACAGTCTCTCTATCATAAGACAATTAATTAATCAATTAATAAAAATATGATCTGGAAAGGAGCCCAGTGCGATGACTCAGCAGATAAGGTGCTTGCTCACCTACATGCTGACCTGAGTCCTAGTCCCTAGAGCCCACCAGGTGGAAGGAGAGAACTCATTTCCAAAGCATTTGTCCTTCAGTTTTGTCTTATGTCAGTGACCCTTCATGTCTAGTGTTCAACCTTCTGAGTGTGATGTTTGGAGAGTTTTGATGCATAGCTCCACCTATTGTCTTCACTTTCAGTGTAAAGTTAGGAAATAAGGTGTTGTTCAAAGTATTCTAGGTCTCGTAGGGACATACGAAGGTAAAATGCTGAAGTAGCTGATGTAGCAAATTCACATGTGTACCCCTGATACTTGAATTCACATGTGTACCCCTGATACTTGAATTCATGTGTGTACCCCTGATACTTGAATTCATGAGTGTTCTCCCGATACTTGAATTCATGAATGTGCCCTTGATACTTGAATAGTGTTGGATATCAGGGGCCACCATTGGAGAGTCCCCAAATTTTCTAAGTGACAACTGCTTTCCTTTTTATGAGTAACACCTTGCCTGGAAATCTCTAGCTATCTATAGTTATTGATACCGTCAAAATCGGCAGACATTGAAATCGCCTCAAGTTTTCTTAGTGTCTGTCTGATTACAGCATGTTTGAACGTTCATACTGGCTGACTGTTACATGTGTCCTTCATACAAGCAACACTGGTGCCAAGACCAGTTTGGGTTGCAAAAAAAAAAAAAAACCTTTCAGAGGTGGAATAACCTGATTTTTGAAATCTTCAAACAAGTAGATATTTTTTATAAATGATCAACTCTGGTTTTGGTTGTAATATATTAAATCTATTATTATCTTCTTAAACTCTTTAAATATAATTTTGCCAACTTTCCAATGGCAGCTCAGACCATTCTAGTGCACTGTTAGTAGTTCCCCTTATAATGTTTAATTGTTCCCTTTTTATTATTTTTTCTGGTAAGCCAGAAATAGCCATATTCCCTGAGAAGGCTATTGATATAAAGAAACAATGTATCCACATATTATGTGTAAAGATCTATTATTCAAAAGAAAACCTGAAGAGTTATTCATTTTAAGTGATCACCACTAGTCAAAAAATTACCTTTTTAACTCTGGGTCATTGAAGAAATAATCTCCCTCAGTCCTTTTATTGGGACAGAATCGTTTAGCCTGTCTCCCTGCTGCCTGGCCTTGTAGAAGAATGTGCGGCTTGTAAAGCGATTGGGAGTGGACAGGGGCTTAGGAAGGGCAAACAGAAAGGCCAGGAAACACAGCAGACTGAACTTCCATCAACCCCTTTCCCTCCCCTGTCCTTAATCAGGTAGAACAATGGATGACAAATGACCTGTGTGAGCAGTGGATTTCTAGGGCCTGATCACTCCCAGCCATGTGTGGAAGAGTAGAGGGGTCAGGGGAGGAAAGCCAGGCAAAGGAAAGGGAAGATTAGTTACCCGCCCTGGGAGATCCGGTTACCAGTCTGCAAAACACGAGCAGATGCAGTTGTGTGATTATAAAACTTAATCTCTGGCAAACAGTCTAGCACATACATTTGCTTTTAATTCCTCAGGGATTCAGCAGATTGTGGGCTCCTTTGTTTACCCAGGGGTAAGGGGACATCCGAGGGGATCAGGACAGAAGATATGGTCTCCAACTGCAGGCTGGCAATCCACATATGTGGGAGCCCAGAGGATTATACTGTTATCCCACGATTGTCTTTCACACTACACCCACTTTAATCTACAGGAGAATGAAAACCCAGTCAGTTTGGGAGATTATGAACAGGCTGCTGCGGCTGAGCCTGTGTTTCTAATGTGGATGTAGCTGAGAAAGCAGACCTGTTTCTTCAGTTTCTACCCCAGAATCCTTATGAACGCAAAAAAGAGTTAGAGGTGAAATCACCCAGAAAAGCAATCACTAGCTTTTCTCTCAGTGGAGTAGATTTCAGCTGAGCAGAGGTTAAAAAAAAAAAATATATCAAGTTTCCGGCATAGCCCAGGGGTTCAAAGACAAGAGGCAAAGTGCTGGGTCTCTGGAATGTTCATGATTGGTGCTGGGTAATAAAGGATTTAAAGGCAGCCGCTCAGCTGAATCTGAACTCAGGGGGAAGGAGAACAGAGCCCACATCTTCTGGAGGTGGCTTTCCCTGGCACAGGGAGAGCCGTGATTTCCTTTTCCATTTGGCTCAGAAAGAACTTGGAGCTGCCCAGAGGAGCCCATCAAAGGGCCCTTGATGTGTCATATCCGCGGGGCCCACTTTGGTGCTGAGCTAAATGATCCTGGGTCAGCTGTTAGAAGGCAGGGTGTGTGGGGGTGGGGGGCAGCGGAGGCCAGCAGTCGATGTAAAAGCAACTGACCGGCTCGTAGAATTACAATGAGGTCAGAGGACATGAGCACACAGCCTTTCCCTTCGGAGCCCAGGCCGGGCTGTCAGGGGGAGGTGGTCATGTGAACAGCGTAGATGATCCACAGCCTCTAGGGATGAGTTTCTAAAGGTTTTCCAAAGACCATTTCCTGCTCAGGCCCCAAAGGACAAGTAAGAAAGCCGGGCAGAGAGGGGTTTGGTGAGCTGGGCCAAGGGGAAAGGTCTGAATTCAGCCTGCCTGGGGTCATGTTCTGGGCCTCCATCTGCCGGGGCTCACTCTGAGAGACTCCCCAGTCTTGCATGGTTGACCCAGAGGTCAACAGATCTGAAGTTCCAAGGATCCTTGTATCCACCCTCAAGCTAGCCAGAGAGACTTGGGCCTCGCTGGTCATATAAGCTTCTTATGTACATGAAAGTCTGTCCTTGCCAAGCAAGGTTATAAACAAACAGTATAATCTAGAAAAGTGAGCAGAATTGATTACTTCCACCCTTGGGGCAAGAAAAGTGTCTTATGTGTACACTCTGATGTGCTTGTCTGGAAGGTAAGTTTCTCACCCTCTTCTGAATAATTCAAAGTTCAGCTAAAATTGTATGAGCTGAAGACTTATTGAAGAAAAGATTCATCTTCAAACAGTCATAAGAAATATATCAGAATATATCAGAAATGCTGTGACTTGTCTGCTGAGATGATTTTGGAAATACCAAATTCCTTGGGCCTTCTTTTTAAGCGACCTGGACTGAGCGCTTCATGCCATGGGAGAGGATATGTATAAAACTGATTAACCAGGTGGAGGGGCTTAGACTTTGACATGTCTACAAAGGCACATGTGTTTGAACATGTGGTCTCCGGATGGTGGCGCTGTTCCAGAAGGTTCTGGAGGGGAAGCCTTGCTGGAAGCAGAGAAGAAATGAGTCACTGAGGGCAGATTGGAGCTTTCACAGTCCTAACTTGGTGCCTGCTCTCTGGCTGCAGAAGGTTGCCGTGTGACTCTGTGTGTGTGTGTGTGTGTGTGTGTGTGTGTGTGTGTGTGTGTGTGTGTGAACATGTGTATGCATCTGTGTATATATGTGTGTATGTGTTCCTGTGTGTTTGCATGTAGGTTGGTGTACATGTGTGTGAGCTCATTTGTAAGAGGGTTCCTTGAGTGTGTGTCTGTGGAGGTCCAAGAGTGACAACAGGAATCATCCTGGATTGCTGTAACTCCTCATTGCTTTGCTCTGGGGTTTCCCAGGCTCCACCTTCCAAGACCAGATTTGCAGGCTGCCTCCTTATCTGTCCGACCTCTTCATGTGGGATCTGGGAGGCAAAGGCTTTAACCCCTGAATCATCTCCCCAGCCCCAGTGTGACCTTCTTAAGCTACAATCCTTAATAAGCCTGCCTATTAAAGTGGTTCTTGGTACTTGTCCACAGCAATGACACAGGCAGCTAAATGACCAGAGACTTAGAAGCAAAGTTCTGTTCTTCATGAGCCACCTGTAGTAAGTTCCTGGGACAAAAATGAGTGAGCCTGTCCCCAAACCAACCCATGGATATCAAACATGGCTTCATTGCAGTGTTTGACTAAACAACATTACATCACAGATAGTAGTTATGATAGTCAGGAAAGAATTTCTAGAAGCTGATAAGAGTTTCCAAAAATAAACTTTCCATATTCTCCTTATCATTTAAGACTTTCATTCTGTTGCACACATTCTGTTGCATACTAGTGAGAGTGGCTGAATTCACAAGCAGTTATATTTGTTTTAAACTAGGGAGCGAATGACCGAAGCAAAGGTTGGCAGTAGTAAGTAGGTGACTGCTTCTTGCCTACTTTGGCTGAGAGGCTTCAAGAAGAGATTTCCACTGTCTTGGACTGAAGGTTGAGACAGAGTTAGTCATCTGACTTTTGGACTAAGGCCTATCAAATTCCTATCTGAGCTCTCATTTGCATTCATCAAATATATTTCTTAATTTTATTTTTTTGCCCAACAAACTTCCAAGCAAGCATCGGTACTGAAATATTAACAATTTAGAAATCAATATGACACGTTTATTTTCTTCAAGTGCTCCTAAATCAGTTTTATACTAAGTAACATTTCCATATTTCTACCTGTGCATTCTTATGCAATCACCGTATTTAAATAGCTGAGATGAAAATGGTATAAAATTAATAGCATAGTACTGAATAGAAACATGCCACAGGGCTCAGGGATTAAGTCTCTGGCTCACAAGTAGAAGGTCCTGAGTTCAGATCCCAGATCCTGCATAAAAATGCCGGGTGGAAATAGCAGTGGCCTTTACTTCTGCCTCTGGAAGTCAGAGCTTGGGAAACTCCAGAGCAAAGCAAAGAGGAGGAGCATAAATTCAGGGTGATTTCCAAAGTCACCTTTGGGCCTCCTCAGGCACATACAGTGCCCTCTGATATATACAGATGCACACACACACTCACACACACACACACACACACACACACACACACACACTTGCATACTTCCTTCAGTGTTTACTCTGGAAGATTCAATAACCATGTACTGACTCTAATCACGCCCATCTAGTCATGCCTATCAATGATGAGGGTCCATTCATAGATGACAACTGTGGAAAGGCTAGAGAAGTTTTATGAGGAAGGTCTTGGCCAGTCGACAATAGAAGCCATGGTAAGCACTACCAGGAGGCACCCTCTGCTGCTGAAACACCCATGCATTCCTTAGCTAGGACCCTTAGCTGGACACATGTCACAGCTCTTGCGCAGGATTGGGAAGAGGGACCCCCGTGACTGGCACTGCAGTCCCCGGGCAGGCCCTGGTGTCAGTATTCCTCAGCTCCTGAGAGTGGTTCCTGAACTTGGGATATCTGACACTCTTGGTCATAAGACTTGACAGCTCTCTAAAACCCTTCCAGTGACCTGGGTCTGCAGTTTCTCACCTCTGGCGCTTTACGGACTTCTGACTTCAGCCTTAGATCTCCACTTCTTTCTCCTCCTGCCTACCCTGGTTCCAAACAGTTTCACAGCCACGTCGCCAACTGCCCACAGCCAGCCGTCCCTCCCACTGCTTTTGCAGCTTGACCTGCTGGCTGCTCAGCTGTCCATCAACTCCGTGGATCTACTGCTTCTGTGGCTATTGCCATCTGCTCTCTCTCCTGCTTCTCTCTCTAGGTACCAGCTCGGCCTGAACCACTGCAAGGTGCATAAGTAAAAGCACGTGGAAAAACTTCACTGTGCCTGATACTGCAGTGCGTGGGAGGTGGAGCAGGAGGGTCTCTCGCTTGCACAGCTTCATTATCTAACCAGAACAGGACTGTTTGAACCAAGCCCAGCAAACCTTTCATGCACAGGATGGTCTGGGTTGGAATCAATCACAGCAAATCACATGTGTTGTACACGATGGATTTACCTTTTCATGAATCTCAACATTGCCCCCTCGCCTTAGTCCCACTGGGAACAATGACTTGACCTCTGGACTAGGTGGAAATTGCCACTAGATCATCTGGAATTTACTAATGCTTGTGATAGCAGCAAGTCCAGTGTAAACTTCTGAAAGAAAGAGGCTGGACCCCTATGGGCCAGCGCCAATAGCTCTGATCTTTGAGACTTTCCTCAAGGTTTACATGGACTTTTCAAGTCAGTCAATGCTGGCACAATGTAGTCTGTCCATGTGCTTCACTGACAGACCTTCTAAAGCAGGCATGGGAGGAGAGTTCACCCTGCCCAGACCCCAACTGCCGCCTTGACTCACTTACAGGGCAACGAGTCAGAAAGCATGCTTAGGATAAGACCCTTAAAGCACTTGTCATTAGCACTAACATTAGCAACAAGGCTCAACTGTACATTAATGGCAATCAATATCATCAAGTTCTGAAGGAGAGGGGGCACCCTTCATCTGTATCCCGTGCATAATTTTAATGTTGGTCCTGTCCATGCATAAAGGAAAAACATTTTTCAAGGCACATTAAAAGTTCTTTGAATGAATCCCTGTAGATGTTGTATAATATTACAACATTACAGATATTATCTAAAAACGATTCCTTTAACATTATGCACAGGCAAAAGTGATTCTCTGGCCTCCCAAACAATTTTGTACCCACAAGGAAAGCGGTGCCAGATAGCCTTTTGTTATCTTTGTAAGTCAAGTGCCCTGGCCCACATGGCATTTGGTATGTCTCATGCCAACTCTAAGGCAGGCATTAGCACCACTGCGTTCTTTCACATGCCCAGTAGCTCCTGTGAGCTCCACCTTCTCTCACCGTTCCTCCAAAAGTGACAGCTTTACAGATTCAACAGTCATTTTCCTACTTCTGGAACTTCTGGTCAATAAAAGACCAAATAGTTGTGAGTAACTGAGAAAAAAAAAAAGACCTCAATTCGACATGCTATTTTCTTATTGAACCCCACAATTGATACACAGGTTCGACTCTTCTGGCCATGTTGATACCCCAACCTATACAACTCAGGCCATTTCATTAGTTTGCTTTCAAACATGTGGGATTACATGGAAGACTTGGCCTGGAAGCCAGATTCCCATGCCTGAGAGAGGTTATCAAGGAAGTATTGGCTTGGGCCCCCTCATTTCACCGGTCCCCACTACTTCTCTCAAAAACATTCTGACGAGAAAGACAAGTGTGATATGGAAGGCAAGCATCGCGTTGTTGAAAAGCAGTAGATTCTCAAGGGATGAAAATGGCCATGAGCTGACAGTGGCCAGAGAGACCAGAAAAAAGACTATTTTTTTCTTTTTGAAAAGTAAAATCTCTAGAACAGGCAACTAACTGTGCCTTCAACTCTTTATCTTGCCCAAGCCATCACCAGACCTGTTTGAGATGACTCTTACAGGAGGGATCTTGGTGACGCAGCACCGTGGAACACTTATGTCCCTATTTTCCTTTATCAGAAAGCACCACATGGCCATCCTACCAGGTCCGTGGCTCAGATATTGGTCACAAATGGCTTCCCAGGCAGCTCAGACTGTCACTTCTCTTTGCAACGATGACGGGGTGTCATTTTCATCTGACCTGAGGTTGCAATTCTAACATCCTTGGCCTTTGTTCTATTGGCTGCTGAGTACAAGGGAGAGGCCTGGGCAACATATCCGCCACACTTGCACATGTCTAAGTCGCTACCTGGAAAGAGAACACACATTTGAAGAGACACATGGGAATTTCGTCACACCTGATAAAACTCACACAGGCTTCTTCTAGGTGACATTTCAAACTCTCATGGATTTGGGCACTTCTCCTTAAAATCTCTTCAATATCATCGCCCTCTCTAGAATATCATTGGTTAGCACATGAAGATCCTACAGTGAATAGTATAACATCCCTTCCTTCTGTTCCCTTTGAAAATTAGGTCTTGGAATGCCCAAGATATCTTTTTACCCAGCACTTTGCTTACTAATCAGCTCACACAGACCAGTTGCCCCTTTCTCCACAACCATCCTCTCCCTCATAGGAGGTTAAATCTGTCCAGAGCAGCTCCCGAACTTGCTCTTGACAAGTCCTGTCAGCCCTCAGGATTCCAGTTGCCTCTCATTCCTTTAGTAAAGATCAAGCCGGTCTGCAGAGGTCGATTCCTGGCTCCTTTTGTTTTTACTTTGCTTCTTTCCCTTTAGCACAGATTTTTTTTTCATAAATAAAGAACCCTATTACAGAATAAACTGCCTACATGTTTTTATGGAAAAGGGTGGAGGACTTTCCCTAAATTTTTAGTGTTCCATTAAAGTATAGAATAGTTACAGTGTCTAGTCTCAAGATCCTGGTAGACATCTGTTCTACAACTCATTTCTTTCTATGGGAAAAATCAAATGTGTAAGTCTGAAGGAAATCATGAAGAAACAGTAAAGTGAAGTATGAGAATTTTCCTTGGGTATAGAACAAATCGTTCCAAGCTCAATGACTTAAAAAAAATAAGCATGTGTTTTCCTCCAAGCCACTGATTTTGATGGCCTCAACTGAGCCAGACAGATCTGGTCATAGTTAGCTGTGCCCAGCTCCACCTCCGAGGTTCTCCCAGCTGCAGCTAATGTGGGTGGCCCCAGTCAGCAGCCAGAAACGCTGGAGCCATTTAGTGTCCCCACACAGAACTTGCCTTCCAACAGGCTAGTCTAGTGTGTCCTTCCAGCAATTTCAGGGGCACGAGAGACAACCAGACTTAAAGGTTGCATTTGTTAGTGTGTCTGACGTTTGTATGTCACAGCTCTGCTCCTGTCTGCTAACATCTCATTTGCCAGAGTGATGTTCAAGTGAAGCTCAGATTCATTCAGACACATGGGAACACCACGTAAGCTTTGGACCTGTGAATGGGATGATTTTTCTACAAATCCATATTTCTGTATTGAAAACACAGAGGCAGTTATCAAAACAAAGAAGCTATTTGGGTTTCTGAGATGTGATTGGGTTCAGTACTACTCTGGGAACAAAAAGAAGACAGAGAAAAAGAAGAAAGAGGAGAAAGAGGTGAGGAAGAAGAGGAAGAGGAAGAGAAGGAGGAGGAGGAAGAGGAGAGGAGGAGGAGGAAGAGGAGAGATGAGAGGAGGAGGAGGAGGAGAGTAAGGAGAGGAAGAGAAGAGGAAAGAGGAGGAGAAGAGGAGAGAAGAAGAAGAGGAAGAGAAGAAGAAGAAGAGAGGAAGAGAAAAGAGAAGGAAGAAGAAGAAGAAGAAGAAGAAGAAAGAAGAAGAAGAAGAAAAAGAAGAAGAAGAAGAAGAGGAGGAGGAGGAGGAGGAGGAGGAGGAGGAGGCATAGAAGGGGAAGGAGGAGGAGGAGGTCTGTAGAAGATGGGAAGACCTTTCAATCAGGAAGACCTGATTGAAACTCAAGTATCAGAAGTCGCATTAACAAGAACAAAGCAGATACAGGTACTTAATCTATGTTTTATTTAACTTAGGAACCTTCAAAATAAAGGTAATAAA
Organism: Typhlomys cinereus; assembly: GCA_023101885.1. Lineage (NCBI taxonomy): Eukaryota > Metazoa > Chordata > Mammalia > Rodentia > Platacanthomyidae > Typhlomys > Typhlomys cinereus. The sequence continues at coordinate 3,273,684 of JALPQD010000087.1, read as the reverse complement.
ATAAAAGGAAATAAAGAGCCAAAGGTGTGTGTCTTGTGCCAGGAATGATCAAGAACCAAACAGGAGAAAGCCTTGCTGAGCAGCCCTTTGGCCCTTGGGGGCAGAAGTTATTCTAAAGAGAAAGACTCAGATTCTTCTTTGAAACCAGGAGCCAAAGCAGTGGAGGGCAGAGCCACATGATCCAGTAACAGGAACACTGAGGGAGGAGGACAGGGGAATCATCAGATTTTTGAGACCAACTCAGTCTCCATGGTAATTCCAGTCCTGGAAAGGCGGCAGAATCAGATCCTACCTCCAAACAAGCAAGAGAGCAAGCAAGCAGAGAAACAAAGAAACAAACTCCAAAGAAAGCTGTGCTGGAGGGAAGAAAAGATTCAAGACCCCAGGAAGAGAAGGAACTGACTCAGGGGAAGAAACTTCTAGCATTCAGACAGCATATTTCAAGGTGAAAGCAACACCTGGTCTTTATCTTTCTGTAAGATTGCAGCATTGTCTCAGGAAAGAAGAGAAACTATATTCTTCTTCTCTCTCCCCCCTTTGGCCAAATTGCAATAAATCTATTTTCTTTGAGTAATTCTATTTCCTAATTTATTTTCAAATACAGGGAGGCTAAGGCAGCCTGTTTCTGGATATTAACTACACAAAGGGTTTGAAGTAATGGGGATGAACTGAGAATAAATAGTTAGACCCGTTCATTTCTTCTCTGCGTGGCTGTATCGGCAGCTGCAAGGACGCTGTGCCCACCACGTACAGAAGCACAAGGCGCACACCTGTGACCTCTGAGAGGCTCCTTCCGGGGTGGGGGGAGCAAGTTTCCAAAGTTCTGCCATTTTCTCGACTCCTGTGGTGCCAGGTGCTGTACTCGAAGACCATGTGCCCCAGACTCATCCATACCACAGAAAAGACAGAGTTGGCTGCAATCAATAGAATGAAGTGGACCCAGAAAAATGAGAAGCCACAACGCATACACTTTGTCTCTTAATCTTCCTCCCCTCCCCTTCCCTCCCCTCCCCTTCTGTCCCCTCCCCTCCCCTTCTCTCCTCTCCCCTCTCCTCCCCTTTCTTCATGCTAAGCAAGCACTTTGCCACTGAGCTACATCCCAGTCCTCTTTTCTCTCCCCATCCCTCCCAGAGACTCACGAGTTTATCCATGCTGACCCTGAACTCAGTCCATAGCCCAGGCTGGTATTGAGTTTGTGATCCCTCTGCCTCAGTTTACACCAGGGTGCAAGTAAGGCATCACGTGATGGTCGGAACACAGCTTCTGGTGCTGTCCCTTGCCTGTCCACTTTGCCTGTGGCTGGGTCTCCAGCAGCTCCTAAAAGCCAGGCTGACTGGCCCACGGGTTTCTGGAGATTTGAGGGTCTCTACCCTCCCAGTCCTACCCTGCTGCATTTGTCCTTGTCGTGGCACTTCAGGTCCCAAACTCAGGCCACCAGCCTTGTGGATCAAGTACGCTGCCTGCCCAGCCACCTCCCCAATCCAGAAACCCTTTTCCTCCACACCTGCCTAAGGGTGTGCCTTTCTTCAGTTTCTTCCAGATCCAAGTTCGCGTATTGGGGTTGGCATCTTGAGTTTATAGACAGGCAGGCTCCTCCTTATGTTATGGGATCTCTGTCCAGGTTCTTGCATCCCAGACTGGAAGATTGAAGTTGGGACACCATTGAGGTAAAATTTACTGGAAAGCAGGCACAGGGAACCCTGACTGGTCGGGAGAATCAGGGGAGCAAGATGTGGGCTCTGGCTTTTCAAGAAGCTAGAGATTGAAACCAGAACGCACATAGAGGATTAAAGCAGAATTAATTAGAGGAGAGAAAGATTAGAACTCACAGGCGTAGATTCCGAGAGGGGCAAGAAGAGAGAGGTCTGATGGGCTGCGCCACAATGTTGCATTCTTGTGTCCCAGGATTGTGTCCCAGGGAAAGCAGTTAAAAGGGTTGAAAGAGGAAAGAAAGAACAGAACTCACAGACATGGAGGCTATGAAAAGCCAGTGAGCCAAGAAGAACTCAAGGAATCCAGACATGGAATCCAGGAGGGGCAAGAGAAAGCCAGAAAGGAACTCATGGATTCCAAACATGAAGTCCAAGGGAGACCAAGATGGCTGCCAGGGTCAGAGGTATTTATAGGGTTAGGCAGGCTGGGGAAAGTGCTTTTCCTCATTAGTTAGCTGCAGTTTCTGCAAACCGGATTGGAGCTTTTGGTCCTCTACGTCTCATTGGCGTGTTCATATTGGGGACCCAACTCTTATGAAAATGTGTTTTCCGGTATCCCATATGGAACTCAGTAGGCCACGAAGTTAAAAAAAAAAAATGCAAGTAGGACAGAAATTGGTTAGGAAGAAAGTTTGTAGTAGAAAAAGGAAGGGGATGGGATTGGGTAATAAGATAAAATAACATTAATTCATTCTATTCATGCATATAAAAATAAATTTAAAAGAGGGAAATACATTTTTCATAATTACGTTTGGGCAGATGACAAGCTTTTGGAATTTTTCACTACCGCCTGATATATATGTCTATGGGTCCTCTTTGATTTCTAGTTCCTGTTCACTGCATTGTTCTTGACATTCATTCATTACAGAACAATGGGATAAAATAATTGTTATGTTTTTCTAATAGGAGCCACAATTAGTTTGAGAAGAGAGATCACCTGCCAGAATCTGGGGGTAGGGCCCTCAGAATGAAAAACCACACCACCAGAGATAGAGAAAAAATAAGCCTGATCATTTTATAAATTTGATGACTTTCTTTGACAGAAATTACAAGTACTATTGGAGGTATAAGCACTGTATTAAGTAAAATCTTCACCTTCTGTCTTCCTGTTTTCCATGAAGACTTTTCTATCTACCTGAACGAGCAGCAGTAAATACCATTTGTCCTGATGATCACAGGATCTAATCTGTGAAAAGAAGGGAAAGAAAGAATTTAAATATTCTCCCCAATATCATGAAAGCATAAGCCCAACCCACAAAAGTTCCACAGCATAGAAACCTAGAAACCTTGAGCTCTGTATTCTGTTGTATGAACCTGGATCCTGGATCAGCGTTATGTGCTCTGTGACATTTTCCTAGTTACCTAACCTTGTGCCTACTCATCTGAAGAGGCATATCAATAATCCTTTCCTCAACACCTGGATATTGAGTGAGACTCTTACTGAAGAGCCACATCCTAACTGAGGAATTGCCTTGCTCAGCTTTGGAGCTCCAAAGGAAGGCTCCAGCTGAGCAGGGGAGCTCCCTGACTCACCGTGTACTCCTCCAATCTCCCTCTGCTGCTTCTTGACAGTTCCAGATCAAGTAACAAATAGGTTCTAGTACCACATTTACCATGACTTTTTCTAGAACCACAAACTCCCAGGCAAACCTCTTCAGAAATATTAGTTGAATTCAATTGAGCCCGACTTCATGGAGAATTGAGGGTGCACAAATCATGGTTGCCTTCTTCAAGCTTTGCTCGCCTCCAAATGTGTGTACAGAAATGCAACAGTGAGCACAGAGGTATCTTTTCAGGCTAATTATAAAATGATGCTGGTCTATTTCAGAGACTTTGCACTCTATGTCAGCTCATATAACTCCTGTAGAACAGACAGTGCAAAGGACCTTTTTCCAGGACTTAAGCAGAAAGCCCTTGTGACTGCTATAAAGGTTACTTGTAGCTGTTACTATGAGACAAGACCCAAAGTCAAGCAACTGAAGGGAGAAAAGGGAGATCTATGCAGCTTAAAGTTCCAAAAGGGGAGAAACAGTCTTTCATGGCGGAGGCAACATAGCTGGTGGCTGAAGCTGGAGGCAGCTAAGTCACTGAAGACATCCTTGGAGAGTCTCTCTTTTTCCAAGTCTCCTATTCCATGGTTCCTTTTATCTGGTCCACTACTGGGAAGTTCCAATCAAATCTAGGGAGGTTCCAATAGAATCTAGGGCAGGTCTTTGTAAATGTGTTGATCTGGATAATGTCTTCAGGTGGTCTCAGCTGATCTTAATTATGCCACGTGTGGTAAAGTCAACACCCAAGATTACCGTATATCACAACTCATATTTACATCCCCCTTTCCATTGTACATCAGTGCAGCAAGATTATGTAGACCTATAGGTGCCCATGCTGTCCATATGATAAATGTAAAATTAATGTAGCTTTAACTTTGCAATAACTTAGAAAACATTTATGATGTAAGTGAAGGAAGAGCCAAGATGGTTTGGGAAGTCTTGGAAGACTGATATTTGGCTAGCTGAAGCCATACGTGTACTGCAAAAGGGCTATTTTAATTTTATCAGAAAGAAATCATACATTCACTGTTAAGAGGTTATTTTAATTTTTAATATGTATTTATTCTGTCATTCATTGAGAGAGAGAAAAGAGGGATGGAAGAAGAAGAAGAAGGAGGAGGAGGAGGAGGAGAAGAAGAAGAAAGAGAGAGAGAGAGAATACCATAGAGCATAGGTGGAAGTCAGAGGAAAATTTTCAGAAGTGGCGTCTTCCTCCATGTGGGTGTCTGGGGTTTGAACTCACTTTGCAAACAGGCACCTTGTGACTTCTGGGGTTTGAACTCACTTTGTAAGCAGGTATCTTGATGCTAAGCCCCATTGCTTTCCTGAAAGATCATTTGAAAATGATACATCTTTCTCTTGAACTCCCTGGAGTAGCGTGCTTGAAATAAACCACCCTTTGAGAGTCATCTATGCTCTTCTAACAGGTCTACCCAGAAGAATATCCCACGAACACCCCAGCAACACGCTCTCCTCTTCCTTGAGTCTCTCACACGGGCATTCTCTGGCGCACAGTTTTCTGTAGAAAATTCTTTCAAAAGCACAGAAAGGCCAGGCACAGTGATCTCTTGGTCTGTCTAACGTGATGGTCAAAGGTCCCTTGTTAACCCAGTGAACCACCCCCCCCCCCGGGTCAGAGGTTACTCCAAGACCTTCGCAAGTGTCGATCCTCGTGTCACTTACTATCTGATGGAATAGTTACTATGGTGGGCCTCATTTTGAACTTGAAGGGCCTGGACACCAGAATCTTACGGAACTTGTGGGAGGCCACTCAGCTGGCTAGCACCATAGCTGGGTTCCATATGTGGCATCTTGACCCCTAGTTCTAATCCAGCACCAGCACAGTACGGACATTGGCCTGGAGGGTGAGAGACTTGACGACTGAACTTCTTCATCTCTCATCGGCTATGTGGAAACTTCATTAGTCTTTATCTCCGCTTCACTTTTGCATGGGGGATAATAGCACCCATGCTTCCTAGCTGTGAGGGTGACATAGATCCAGCCAAGGTCTCCTTGCACTCAGCAGTATGCAGATGTCAGCATCCACAGCAGCTCATCCACAGAGGGCAAGCTCTATTTGTAGCCGCATTCCATCCCTTTTGACCGTTCATGAGTGTTCTTATAAAGAAAAAATCAATTATTTAAATCTGTGATGCTCTCAGACCATGGAAAGGTGGACATAGAATAGCTCCACGTGTTTATTCTAGGCAAGAACAGTCTTGAGAGAAACTAAAGACAAGCAAAAATCGATGGGTGCACACCTTGTGCACAAGGTCAGCTAGAGGGCATGGGGCTTAAGCTATCAGGTCTGATGATAAATAGCACTCATAGGACCGTTTGTCTCTTGATGGAAGTAGCAAAATTTTCATAAACAAAACTGCATATCTTCGTGTTGACAACAATTTTACTTACTGTTGTTTGCTTTCTTCCTGCAGTACGCGGCTCCCCCTTGGGAGCAAAACATTGAATATATCAGGGTGGGGGGTGATCTGAGGCTGACAGAATTCAACAAGTTATGACTTCCTCCAATGATTGCTATGCAAGTTGTCCACCCATGAGCCCCAAAGTGAGCGATGTGTTCTGCTGTGCTGTTTGTCCTGTTTGCTTACTTCATCTGTTCTGCAAATGCATAAGTGATTCTTGCTTAGAAATCTGTCTTGAAAACCAAACAGTCTCTCTGGGATTCTGTAGTCAAGCCGCTGATAGAATGGACACACAATAATCAGCTGCTAAATTCAAATTGCCCATCTGGATAATAGACATGATCAGTGAGAACAATGCTTTGCGTGTGCTGACATTCTCAGAACCTAGGAGACTTGCAGCACAGATACAGGGGCACGCAAGCCTTTGTACTGCATGAGAATGAACTAAGAACAAAGGGAGGGATGTTGTGGAAAGGGAAGGTATGGATGAGAAAGTTAAGTGTTTGAGGTTAAAGAACATGTTTGCAGGTTCCGAAGATACTCTTATTTCATTATTTAAAATGAAACCTTTAGAAATCAAAAACTTCAGAGAAAATGATTGGTTCCCATCAAGTGAACGTACATGACCTCTTTTTATCAAGCTACAAACACATACTTTAAGCTCTGCTTCAGGCAGATAGCCCTGCACTCCTGACTTTACTCTGCAATTATCTTAGGTGGAAGAGCCACTTAACATTGGTCTGCTTTGGTTTTTCCCTCTTATACATAGTAGTCATTTGTCCCAGTCCTGGGCATATGGAATTAATTGAAGCATGCAAAGTGCTTCAGGTGGAAAATACCAATCTGCATGTAAGCCCGATGGATGCCTTCACCTTTCCCAGAGAACTTGTTATCAATATTAGCACTGGGCCAGCTCTGACCAGAAGACAGAGCTACTCATGTGGAGGAGCAGACTGAGTTTCCTTCCCAGAAGCCTGGGAGAACTGGCCTTCTGTGAACTTGTGCCCTGTGACCTAAGAAGGGCAGCACCTTCCGTCATTTCCCAATCCAGTTTCACCTCAGAAAAAATGGGATGTTGGCTAAGCCACCCACACCAGCCACAAGGAGGTCATTTTGTCAAACCTGTGAAATATGATTATAAACTCTCCCATACAGTTTCCACAATTTTGCCCTAAAGTGTTGATTTGGTATTTCTAAAATTATCTGTGATTTGGAGTTATAACACTTTCAGCAACATCATATGGAACATATGGAAAGTGCTAGACTAATTTGAGAACCACATCCTCTTCCTGTGCAGGAATCCAAAGCTCTGCCTGCCATAGAGAAATAAACAGACTGTAGGAAATTCAGGAAGGCGGCCACCTAGGACCCAGGTCTTGTCCATAACCAAACAAATCTGTCACTAATCTACAAAAGCCAAGATGTAGTTGCAGAATCCAGCTGAAACTAATTCAGTTGCTAAAGGTGATAGTAGCCAATATTTGCAAAGTGCCTACTTTAAGTCAGGACCCTTATTAACCACCCTCCATGATATTTATTTTTTCCTTGAAACAGTGTTAGAATATAGGAATCATATTTATTTGGGGCACGGATGGCTTAATGATGGGTAAATCATCAAGGAACCTAGCCATCTCTTTTTCTGCTTGGTATTAATTTTCAATAGTCTCTCAGGGAGGTGTGGAGTTTCTTGCGATTTCTGCCCTTGTGTGGTGAAGTGTTGACAGGCTAAATATTATACAGAGCTTGCGGAAGTGTGCATCGCTAAGAAAAGTTCTCTAATGCAGCAACCCTGTCAAGACCGAGGATATACATTCTGCCTGACAGTGTCCCTCCCCACCCACGGGTTCTTTCATTCTTATTGCTGGATCCCAGTGGACCACACATGAAAACAATGTGAAAATAGGAGGAAGAATGGCTGGAAAGAAGAATGCATATAATGGAACGAAAGGGAACGGGATTGTGTAATAAAGAGTGAAATTGGCATAATTCATTGCATTCATGCATGAAAGTGTCAAAGAATAAAACAAATAGAAATTACGTAAATGCTTGGAAGAGGATATATTTTTCAATTTTTTTAACCCGCAAATTTTAAATCAACAGACTCCCACAGATCCTTTGGAATTGGAAGGCTGGCTGCACTACTTTTTCAAATGAAAAAAAAAAAAAAAACCAAACCCTAAGTACTTGAAAAAAATGCAACATTTTGTAAATGATAAGAATGCTATACTATGGCATAAACTTGGAGTCTGGATAATTTAATAAGAAGTTGCAGAAGTCAGTTAATTGTCATTAGAGTTTCACAATGTGACTGAGTAAGAAGACAGGAGGTGCAGCCAGGCAAGATATGACATTGAGTCTGTGATCCTGATTCTGGCTTCGGATGCTCAGCCACCAGCTTCCTGAGTTCCACAGAGTCACAGAGAAAGTTGACTTGAAGTCATCTCTTCACATATCAAGAGTCCTGGGTAGATGTTGTATTTGAGCGATGTATCTATGGAAATTGGCAAGAAATTCTAGCTACTCTAAGGGCAATTTCTGCAAGTAGGAAACATTATTCTTTGCTATCCGTGGAGACACATTCCAGACCAGAACTACAAATAAAATGATGCTCTCTTTATGTATATTACATATATATATATATATATATATATACATGCATTACATATATATGTATTACATGAGGTATGTATATATGTGTGTATTGTATCTATGTATATACATAATATATATGATATATAGGTATAATGATAAACTAGACATAGTAAGAGATTATCAACAATACTTTATCATAAAATAGAACAGCTGTAACAACATACTCTAATTGAAGTTATCAAGTGCTTATTTTTGGAATTTTCCATGTATTATTTTTGGACCATAGTCAACCACAAGAGTCAGAAGTGTGGTAGGCAGGTAAATGGGTACACACCTGGAGATCCAGCACTTGAGGTGCTGGATTAGAGTAGAAGCATTAGTTCAAAATCATCCTTATGGGATGTTGGAGGCCAGCCTGAATTCCACAAGCTCCAGTCTCTCCAGGAGGAAGGAAGGAAGGAAGGACGGAAGGAAAGCGAAGGAAGGAAGGAATGAAGGAGGAGGAAAGGAAGGGAAAGGAAGGAAGGAAGGAAGGAAGGAGGAAGGAAAGGAAGAAGGAAGGAAGGAGGAAGGAAGGAAGGAAGGAAGAAGGCAGGATGAAGGAAGGGAAAGAGGGGGGAGAGAAAGAAACTAGAAAGAAAGAGAAAAAAGAAAAGAAGAAAAGAAAGAAAGAAAGAATACAGAAAGCAGAATAAAGAAATACCAGATAGAAGGAGGCAAGAGAGAGAAAGCAAGATAGAAAAAGAGGAAAAAGAAAGAAAGCAATGAAGAAAGGAAGAAAGAGAGAAAAAAGAGGTACTAAGAGTAGATGAACGAGTAAGTGCTTTATCCAGCAAATAAATACTTATTTTTTGGAGTCTGGTGACTTATGGTTTTCTTTTTCAGCTTAGTTTTGTTGCTGGCTTTTTGAGATAGGTTCTCATACACCCCACACTGTACCTCTCAACCTGTGCAGCTGAGAATGACTTTGAATTGCTGCTCCTCTGTGTTCACCTCTAAATGCTCACATTTCAGGAACATGTCACTATGCTCCACTAAAACATTTATTTTAGCTTCCATCATTCTTTCCTGTGAATTAGTTCAGATTAATAACTTTATTCTCATCTTGCTTTGATCTTTCTTTTTTCAGTCAATGGCAATGTCTGAGGGAAAAAAGTTCAGCCTTTCTCTGACCTGCTCATTTCCACACTAGTTCTAAACTTAATGAATGCTTTTTTTGGCATATCAACTATTCATTCTTAAATATTTTGTTTCTTATTCTGTAGCTCAGTCACTAACTCTTGGGGTTTAGAGATGAGAGGTAGATTGTTCTGCTCACTGGTATCATCTGTATTATTTTTCAATGATTTGTGGGTCCTGTTGATTGTAGATGGGTTTACCTAAGGTTTCTCTTAAAATGAAAATAAGAAATGACTCTATGTGGAAAGAAAATGCTTTGTTGAAGTTTCTTTTCTTCTATTGCTGTGAGACAATAAGCAGCTTAGAGAGAAAAGGAGAGTTACTTGGTTTATGATTCTAGAAGGAAACCATAAGATAGTTCATTAAGGTGCACATTGCAAAGCATTGCATGACATTGCGTAGAATTGCCTGGCATTGCGTATCAGAAGGCATGTCTAAAGACAGAAGTCAGAAGCTGGTTCAGGTCACGGCAGGCATCAAGATCAGAGAAAGAGCAAGACCAGAGAGAGGAATCAGGGCGGGGCAACAAACCCTAAGGCAAACACCCTCTGACAAGTCTTTTTCCAGCAAGGTTCATGACTTGAAAATGTTGCACTTTCCCAAACTTTAATGCCAGCTAAGGATTCAACCATGTGACGCTGTGGGGGCAACTCACATTCAAACCATGACACAGGTTTCAGATATATTCATGCTCCACTGATCCCAAAGCCATGTTGACCATGTCCAAAGCCTCACACACGGGAACACTGGACCCAGCACAAGAGAATGTATTTGCTGAAATCTTTCCAAACAGTGACAATGCTCATCGATTACCAATGACAAAGTATAATGGAGATGCCAAGTCTCACCATAACCTTCACTTCCGCATGGCCATGGCCCTCTGTACAAATGAAATCATAGACAAAGAGCCAGAACAGTCCCCAGAAGCACTGTATGTGGGACCCAGTGAGACAAAGGATAAAGCATCAGAGTAAAGCACGTCTGGTGGGGGAAAGACAAAAGCACTTCATAGCTATAGATGCAAGGAAATGAATCCCAGCTTTAGTTTAATTCTGGAACATTCTCCAAAGGCCCAACAGGTCTTAGAGGCTTGGACCATCAAGTGATACCAGGTGGGGGAACTTGAAGAGGTGAGGTCTAGGAGGATGTCTGCTGGTCATTGTCCTGTGCTCTTGAGGTACCAAAGCACTGTGACTCTGGTCCCTGATTCTTCTCATCTTTTGTTTCTGAGACATGAAGTGAAAGGCGTAGATTAGACATATGTTTGCACCGTGGGATCCCAGGCCCATTACAGTAGACCAATCAGTCAGGGACTGAGTGCATGCTTTGAAACCCAGAGCCAAATATAGCTTTTCTGTTTACAAGCTGATTTCTCGTGGGTCTCCTTTACCTATTAGATAGCTCGCCGTAGCAATCAGGCCTATGAGACAGACACTCCCACAGCATGAAGCTCTTAATCCACCTCATCTTCATGCAGTTTCTCATAAGAGAGGAAGGCAAACAATGAACTAGAGGTGGTCGTTCCTTTCGCTCATTCATGACTATAAAAAGCTATGGAATAAACATCTATTCAAAATCAGCCAGGTGAGCCACAAGAAAACGACTAATGTGTTTGGAGCTGTCGTTGCTGATTAGTGAAATTACAGTATACAAGCGAGCAAGTAGACATGTAGTAAAAATACAAGAGTAGAATTAAGGCTCAGGCAAAGTCCTGAGGAAGTTCACAGGAAGAAAGATCTCAATTCTGAGCAGGGTTTTCATTTCAATTTTTAAATTAAAGTCAAACTCCATCCTGCCTTGTGAATTGATATTTGCTCTCCTCGGGCACGGGTCTAGGTCTGGGATATGCATTAACTTGCAAGGAGCAAGGCCCAGAAATGATGAATCAGGGGAGATGGAAAAATCACATAAATCCTAGGAGTCTTAAAAACAATTCTCAAGGGTGACATCGTGTCCTACAAACCCTGATGTTATAACTTCACACCACCCCTTTATGGCATGTAAATCTTAAGAGCTACAGAGAAGGTTGTAAATTGCTTGATCTCATAAGATAGCCAGGTGTCCTTGGGCAGACCTTTCCAAGTCTCAGTTTCTCAACTTCGATGTGAGGGGTCTAAGCTTGCCACATCTCTGATGGTTTCAAGGTCTCATATCCGGAGACACTAAGACTTTCCACAGAGGCCATTTTTCATATGACCAATTTTCATGCCCTGAATAAATGTTGTCAGATTTCCTGTTCCCCATAAGGGGACTCTGCAGAAGTAATTGGATCCCCTTGAAACACTGGGCCCTGTGCACATCCCACTCCTCATAAGCAATCTACTATAAGTATTTGTGGAGCCTATACAAAATCATAAAAAATTGAAATTTCCTTGTTGGCTTAAAACAATTTTTTTCTTATGAGAGATTACACTCATTTGCAAGCTGTCGGCAGAGAATACAGGTTCTTGTCTTAACAACATACCAATTCTTGATGAAAATACTACTTACATTTTCTAGCAGCTTGCTAGTCAAAACTCATTTTAATAACAGGGGTGGGTAATGTGAAATTTAAGGCCACATTGCCATACATGATAGAAACCATTCTTTCTCCACAACACGTTTTCTGGAAATTGTATGTATCTATGATTTGCTATATAGCTGGTAAGAAATCACAGTCAGAGTCAGGGTTTGGATAGGGCTGAGATATGGACATCACAGAACAGTACAGAACTTTTTTAACCAGGGATTACCGTTACTCTTTATACAACTGTGAGACAGCACTCAAGAACGACATAAAGGAGACTTATTTGGCTTGTGCATCCAGAGTGGAGATATAGTCCCTTATGTCAGAAAAGGCAAGGAGAAAGGCACCCAGGCTACAGGGGGGCGGGCCTTGAGGTTAGCCTCACCCTTGCTTATTGTAGTGGAATATTCTCGAAGTTTGCAGTTGGCTCTCTCAGCCTCCATGTTGGATGTGACTTACGCTGCCTCTAGTTTCTGCCATCTGCCATGCCTTTTTCCCCATGGTTGACTGCATCTCCCCTCGGGCACAGTAAGCTAAATAAATCTCTTTCTTCCCTTAAGTTGTAACTTATGAGCAACTGATACACCAGGGCTCACTGTCATGTTTCTGTTCTACATTGCGTGGCACCTCTGCTCTCTGACATGGTAAATGCTAAGAGAAGGAACCCTTGCCTGTTTCATCTTCTATCGATCACAATGTAGCTGGCATTGAAACTTCTCAGGCTGCACGGGGCTGTCCTGTAAATATTTCCTGAATGGACTCATCAGACAAGCAGAAGAGAAGCCACGAATCCCTTGGTGAAAGCCCTAAGTTAAATATTCCATTTCCAAGGATCGGATCCTCGGAAACCTCAGCCATATGGTGGTCTTACAGATACTATGATGCTTTTAAAATGAGCATTCTGCCTATTTCGTTACATGTTTATCAACATTACCTGGGAGACAAGGAGACATCAAAGGCTCAGGACGCTTCTTCCAGGTACTGTATGTTAGAGACCACTTGTGATGTAATCTCTCAGCAGTGGTGTCACTTGCCTGAATAAGGGGTAGGATGGACACCATCACCCTCCTTCCTCTTTTCTCCTCCTTCTGGTGATATGGACAGCATGTCTTTCAACTGAAGGAAGTGAGAATGAAACAATTGATCTTTAATTTGCAGCTTATTAGACGTTTTTTAACCTAAGAAACCCACAACAGAAGTGCCCATTCATGATCTGGGTGGATGGCTATAAAATTCTGAAGCATGATTTGAACTTCTTGTGATTTAGAAGAAAAGGCACCTGGTCCTTCTACAGTGTGTTACATATTGGCAAGAGCACATCTGGAGACCTCCTGGTGATTGCTCAGTGGGCAGATGGCGAGGAGCATGTATTTGCTCGGTGACTCCGCTACATCATAATGAAATCGTTCTCCTTCTTCTAAATTAGTTAGTTTCCCCATTGTCTCCAGGGTTTCCAGCCAATCATTTTGCAGAGAACCGCTTTGTATTTCTCCCAGGTTTTCAGATGATGGGATCACTGGTTTGGAAGGCTATTGGTAGTGAAGTTTAACGTGGGGGTCGACTACATCATCAGCCCAGTAATGAATATTGCTCCTTGTATCTGTGTAATGAGAAAAGAGGAAGAGATACCACTGGGAGCATTTGAGCAATATAAGAACAATAAGATAATAAGCGCTTCCCCTGTTCCCAAGGATAGAACAATTAGCTAATGTGGGAGATGGAGACCTGTTGGAGAACTTAATTTAGAGAAGGTGAAGAAGGGTCAGACCGCAATGCCCGAGGTAGTTCGTCTGTGTGAGAGGAGAGATCTATGTAGGTGACTTTTCCTCAGGAAAACACTTCAAGCAATATTGTTTGGAGGACTGGAGAGAGGATCTAAACTCCTTACAGAATAAATAAGGTACCTTTCCGTTTTAAGAGAGCAGTTTCAAACAACACTGCTTTCTCACTACCATCTTCAAACTGAATAAATTTGCCAAGCAGTGCTGCTGGTCAAACTAGGGTGGGGATCAAAAGGATACAAAGGATGTGACTGTGAGGTGGGCTGAACAGGCGTGGGAAAGACAAGAGACAAAATGGGGTGTAGCGGGAAGCCAAGGCTGTAGCAACATAAGTCATCAGGTGACCCTCAAACAGAGACATAGACCCCCCCCCCAAGCCAGCTGAAACCAATGCTCGTGTTCTCCAGGGATTGACCTTGGCTCTCAGAGCGACACTGCTCTGGAATTGCAGCCCTTCCTGGAACACTTCTCACAGGACCCCAAAGCATGTCCGACAATTTCATTGGAAGGTAGAAAAGAGGCAGAGAACCTCTTTTGAATAAATGCCAAGCATTCCTGGAATATTTCACACTCTCCTTTCTCCCCTACCCCTGAGTAATAATCATGGCCTCTATTAAAATTTGCCTGTGAAATAAACAATTGCAAATCCCAGCCAAGTGGTTCCAACCTAAGACTGCGCTTCCTCTTGAACGGGTTCTAGTGCTTTTAATGGGCTTCTCCCTCCAAGATCCTTATTCTAGCTCTTCTTAAATCTTTAATTTATGGTGATGGGACCCTGTAAGCACAGGGCTCCATCTGGTCGACCTTTGAAACTTCTCCAACATTCTGACTATACAGGACACTCATGTCTTTGGCAGGAGGGCTTGCTGTGAGGGATCAAACCAACATACTCTGACTGAAGAAGTCTTTGGATGTCCCCAAGTAAACAAGCAATAAAAATAAAGCTGGGGGCTGGAGAGATGGTTCAGGGCGCTCCCTGGCAAGCAGAAGCTCCTGCGTTCACATCCCCATTCTTGAGTAAAAACGCCAGGTATAAAGGGCAAATGGTGGTGGTCTGTATATCTGGCCCAGGAAGGCTGGAATATAAAGCCTGGGAGACTCCAGAGCAAAACAAACAGGAGGCTGCCACAATCCAGCGTGATTTTCAAAGTCACTCTTCATAGGCACACACAAGTGCCCTCTAATACACACACACACACACACACACACACACACACACACACAGACATGCAAAAATAAAATTTAAAAAATTGAGAAAACATTAAAGCTCGAACCTATTCATGGGCTTTAAAAAAAAGATGAAAATAAAATTCTAACATCATCCAGAGACTGAGGATAGACAATCACTTACAAAGAACAAGATCAATTTTGAAATACAATCCAAGACAAAAGGAAGAATTAATATATTCAATGTCCTGAGGAATACAAAAACTTCAAACCCAGAATCACATAAACAGTTAAACATCATTTGAATAATAAGGTAAAATAAACACAAAAGGGCTCATTTTTGTATTTGTTTTGGGAAGCAATTGTACAAGTCCTTCATTCATTTAAACTTTTTTGTTTGTTATTTGTTTTTTTCTTTGTTTGGCCTTATGCTACAAGCTGTAACAAGTTCCTTATGTATTTCAGGTTTGAATCCCTTGTGACATCGTGAAATGTATATTTGGTCTTAAGTTTCCTAATGTAGACTCCCAAAATCTTTGGACTCTTCACAGCATGTCTTTAAATGCTAATGAGTTATGGCTGTCAACCCCTGGACAGCTGAGGGGTGGGGAGCCCCAAGACATGGTTGCAATTAAGGGTTATAATTTCACTGCTACCCACCCTTAACCTCCGGACAGGGGAGGGAGTCTGGAGGGATGTCGGTCATTAATGGCTACGGAATTAATCAGTTCTGTATATTTCATGTAATTACCATGAAAGCCCACAAGGTCAGCTTTCAGAGTTTCTGATGGTGGAACTTGGCAGAGATTTCTGGAATGTGACACATCTGGGGATGTAAAAACTCCTCATTTTTCCATATCTAGCTGTGTGCCTGCTTTATTCTATAAGCTTTGAAATATCCTCTATAAATATGTTATTTATTTATGTGTGTGTGTGAGAGAGAGAGAAAGAGAGAGAGAGAGAGAGAGAGAACATGTTACAAATATGCCATCAGGCGGAGGTCAGGCGACAACTTTCAGAAGTTGGTAGCTGTCTCCTTCCACCAAGTGAGCTTCTGGGATTGAACTCAGGTGGCCCGGTTTCACGCAGTCACTTTGCTTACTGAGCTGTCTTGCAGGCCCCTGGTATGTCATTTGTAAGAGGCTAATAAATGCCACTGGGTTTGAATTCTGAGAGATTCTCAGGTGAATTAGCCACAGCTCAGTTGAAGGTCGCCAGAGACTTCATTGACAGGCATTTGGTCAGCAGCATCCCAGATGGGAAGGTGGAACCCTCAGGGACAGAGCCCTCCACCCAAAGGGCTGGATTTCGTCGCAAGGAAAGCATCAGAACTAACGTGAATTAGAAGAGGGGTGTGCAAGGCAGAACCAACAGCTTCCTTCCTGATAAAGACAAATCCTCGAACCTTTCCAAGTCACTGAGTCCTTTGCGCACCTATTCTGGGTGAGAGCAGAGAAACAGGCTGTTCTTTTCTTCTCTCAGACACTCCTGGGTAAACAGTGTGCAAGCATTTCCTCCGGGCTCAGGCCGCTTGGTTTTCATGGTGCTCTTTCCGCTGCTGTACAGAAAGGTTTATTTTACTGTGCTTCCACTCTCTTGGTTTTCGAAAGAGATATGCAAATGGTCATGGTAGCTTGGTAGCAGAACCAGGGGGGAATACGGCCTCTTTGTGCCACCCAGCACCAGTGCCCCAGGTGGGGACCAAGCATTTAGAACATGAATCCATCAGGGATCTTTCACATTGTGACCAGGGTAAGAAGGAAATCCTGCCAACTGCAAACTGTGACTGCGTCTGGAGGTTGTTATAATAGCAAGGGGCGTCAGGCAGGTCTGTAGGCACAAGTGCAGGATCTCAGAAGAACCCAGATGGGGGGCACACAGCAGCAGAGAGGAAGCCAGAGGCAAGGACTGAGGGGTGGGGCTTGGTCTATGGGTACAATCAGTCAGCACAAGATGGAGGAGTTCTGGAGGCAGACGCGCTGTCCAGCCTGGTGATTATAATGATATACTAGGCACTTGAAAGTCGTTCAGTGAGCAAATCTTAAATATTCTCTGTACCAAATAAGGTAATAAATGTGTCAATTAGCTCAATTAAGGCAATCAATTCACACATTAAAACTCACATTGTATACACAAAACATATATACTTTTTGCCAATTTTATTTCAGTAAATCTGGGAAGGACAATAAAAAGGAATCAAAGGCTGAGAAAAATAATTTCAAGAGATTTAAATTGTGAGAAAAGATATGAATATCAAAAGTAAGCCAGGAAGGACAATAATACATGCACATTGAAAATCCATAATTCTGTAAGTATGGGCCTGGGGAGCAGCAAACTGAAGCTGAATGAGGTAAGAGTGCACTAAACATATGTTTTATTCATGGGGAGGTTTATAGATCACTAAATTTAAGAAATTGAGAATAGGTGTTAATGAATTATGGGTAAATAGCAGGAATTGGGAATTATTACTTTAAGAAAAATTAGCTACACTCAGGAGAGGAAATACACTGTTTTCTCTCATATGTGGAATCTGAATTTAAATTTATTCTTAAGCATGTGTAAACTTAAATATCTACACATGACATGAAAGAAGAGAAGTATAAGAAAAGATGAAGGGATATAAATAGAGGGGGAGGGGCAAGAGACATTTCACTAAAACAGATGAGGTGGGCGGAGGAGATTGCTTGGGGAGCAAAGGGATGAATATGGGAGGAGAGAGATGACCTGAAAGACATTACAGAGGTGAAGGAGAAACATGTGCAATAATACATGTGAGATAACACAGAAGTTCTTCATATCATAGCCAAAAAAGGAGTTTTTCTATCATGTTTTAAAACTGTATAACTGTAATATTCAGAAAGGAAACAATAGAGTGGGTGAAGCTTATTACCATCTCCAACGAATGAAAAAGAAGAGTAGATTATATAAGTTTCTAACAATGAAAGAATAACCTAATCAATGGAACGAAAGAAACAAATGAGGACAAAATAAATAAATATATCAAAGGATGCCAATAGAGAACACTGAAGATGTGCCCAGACCCAGCTTAGCTGTGGTTTAGGAAATCATGCTACACCCTTCTGCTGGCTTCTCTTCTTGTAGTGGTAACAAAACACCTGACTGACGCACGTGCCAAGAATGGGACTGTGGAGATACTCAGGGGTTAACGCCTTTGCCGCCCAAGCTAAAGGACTAGAGTTCAGATCTTCAGGTCACATTTTAAAATGCAAGACAGAGATAGAGGTGGCCTCTAATTTAAGTCTCTGGAAGGCAGAACTTGGGAAACTCCAGAGTAAAGTAATAAGGAGGTAGAACAATCCAGAATGATTCTCAGTGTCAACTTTGGGACTTCATAGGCACATATACTCTTCTGCGTGCGCACACACACACGCACGCACGCGCGCAAGCAATACACATACATGCTCATGCATACAAGGAAAAGTCTGTTTACTTTGGCTCACGGGTTGAGGATTCTGTCCACTTCGACTGGGAAAATTTGATTTGAGATGCTCAAGGTAGCTAGACGTGCTTCATCTTTCGAGGAAGCAGATTACTGAATGTGGCGCTCCGCCAGTTTCCTCCTTCTCCCTATTTTATTTGATCTGGGACCCCAGCTGTGGAGATGTGCCACCCACATTCAAGGTGTGTCTTTCCTCCTTGTTCATCTTCTCTGGAAACAGCCTCAGAGACAGGCCCAGAGTGTGTCTCCCCAGAGGGAGAGTCCAAATCAGTCAAATAGGAGATCAAGACTGGCCATTGTAAAACAGACTTTCAAATCTAACTGCAAAGCAAGTCAATACAAAGGGAAAATGTGAATTACAATGAAGCCATTAAACATCTGCACACATAGAACAAAGAAGCTTTTCTATTATGGGACCTGTTAACTCTAGATGAGATAAGCAAAATGCAGAGTGAAGGAAAAGTACACTTACCCACAAACATGCTGCTTACAGAGGCAGGAGACTAGATCATGGCTTTAATACCAGTCTAGGCTTTATAGTGAGATTCTGCTCCAAGTAACTCAAGGTAATAATACCATGTGAGATCTTGAAGAAAATAAGAGCTGTACATAGCCACAAATGCAACTATGAGGATTCAATGGAGTTTATGCATTTCTAAAATACTATCTGGAGCAGGCAGATCAAGAATTCAAGGTTACCTTGGATTGCAAAGTGTTCAAAACCAGCCTGGGTTACATGAGACATTTTGCTCCAAAATCATATGTTCCTAAAATATTGAAAATCCCAAGTGATAATTTTGTACTTATTTTTATTTACTCATCCACAGTGAATTAAAGTGCAGAGACCCCATGTGGAACTCGACGCATATTCAATCTTTATGCTATTTTAAAATGAAGGAACTACCAAAATGAGGCTTTTCAGTTTTCAAGCACCAGCCTTATTTCCAGAGCACCCTATTCAATTTTGTTATACAAGCACCACCAACACAAAAGTATAATCATTAGGCTGATAAATAACAAAAGTCTACAGACTATACTAAGATTTGTCCAAAATTCTGGAAAGAATAATGCATATTCACCTTCAGGATGATTGTTTAGTGGAAAGGCACCTTGGCATAGCACAATTCCTTTATGGACCAACCCCGTGAAGGACAGAAAGAGAGAGAGAGAGAGAGAGAGAGAGAGAGAGAGAGAGAGAGAGAGAGAGAGAGAGAATGAACCCAAGAGAAGCTGGCACCTGTAAGGTTGATTGACTGTTTCTATTTTCAGTAGTATGAACAGTTCTAGACCACTGCAAATCTAGAGACAGATGATCTTGGGAGATCTCTAGTGTTCCTTATATTCTATGTGCTACAAATCATTTCTGTTTATGGTCTAACATATTCTGGTGACTGTAAGGTACATTCTTTGGAATGCATGATCAAACCATTGGTTTTGACCAACCAAAAGGCTGAACTTGATTTCTTTGACTTCAAAGCAAGGAATAACTCCGTTTAGTTTTTTTGTGTGCCTAGAAGACAACAGCACGGTCCATAAAACCCACCTAAAGCCTCATGAAGAAGTTCAGATGGCAGGACAGAGCCAGACCAGACTCTCCTGAACTCTGAGCATGTGATTCAACCTTCTACTACCAAGGAGAAATACATGTGGAATCAATTTCTAATATTAACATTGAATTCATTTTCTATTGCTTACTAAATGATTAAATACTAAATGATTAAAATGAGTTCAGACAAAGTTTAATTGTAGAAGACAATGCATTGGTAGTGGGCACAGTTGTGGATGCAGTAGATTTGTCTTTGATCTTACCTTTAATCTTCACCTCTGTACGAACTTTGATCTGTGAAAAGAGGAACATCAAGACTGAGTTTCCACTCTTCAGAAGAAGTTTAAAATATTACACGTTTGACTTCTATAACCTGTTCCATCTTGAATTCCTTCAATTGTATCAAAACTCTGCACCTTCTGATCTTTCTAGAACTTCACCATGCCCAGCATTCCACCAGTGGTACCTTTGCCCTACAGTGTTCTCTGTGCTCGTTGGTCCTGTCCACAGCTTCCAACCTCAACTGGACTCTCAGGTGCTCCCAGGAATCTTAACTTCACGGTAATTCATGCAAGATGATCAAGAAACATTAGATGTTAGATCCGTAATATTTGTAGGTGATACTAAGTTTTACAATGGGAAATATATAAGAAATATTGCCTATTTTAGGTGTTTAATGGATATGTGATCATTGTAATGGGTATTTTATTTTCTTTTTTTCTCTTGTGCCTTCTTTCATCATTCTAATTATACCAAATTATAATTATCTGCTTGAATATATTTTATAGACATACAGCTTTTGAAGTGAATTTTTTTAAAGTTCCTAATAGAGTGACTGGTACAAAGTTGGATCTTCATCGGATAAGGAGTGAATGACTTACATAAATACATTAGCTTAGATGCTGTGTCATTGCAGTCTTACATAGCTGAGAGCAGAGGGCAAATGTCGTCCATCCTTGAGTCCCATTAACTATGTCAAGAACAAGTCAAAATAAGAATATGAACAGGAGTAACACACCATTGGCAGGCGCTAGGTTTCCCCCATTCCCTTCTGGGAAAAGAGCTTTCGAACCACCCTGTAAAGTGAGCAGAAAGATACAAGGTCACATAAAACCTCTCTCATCTTCCATCTTGCATGAGTTAATCCCCCCAGACTCAACTAAAAGTCAGCTACTGGGGCTGAGAGTGTGATTTGGCCTGCGGTACTGAGTAATGTCTAAACCCCACATGGTTTTCTGTAGTGATCGTATCACAGTTCGGCACATAGAAAAGAACCAAATGAGTCTGCAGTTCTTCACAGCGTCCACCTGGGGATTCTCATTCCCAGGTTAAGTGTTGCTGCTGCTTGTTAGTTCTTTTTTTTTTTTTTTTTTTTTTAAGAGAGATTAGCTGGATATTACAAATAGATTTAATTTTAGACTTGTAACACAGAAATCTCTCTTGCAAATAAGAAACTTGAGGCCTGGTAAGGGGAAGATTAAATCCAGATTGGCAATATACTCTGTTGAAGACCCTTTTACAGAATCAAAGGTCCTATGCAACCTAAATCTTGTACTTCAGCTTAACCTCCT
Organism: Typhlomys cinereus; assembly: GCA_023101885.1. Taxonomy (NCBI): domain Eukaryota; kingdom Metazoa; phylum Chordata; class Mammalia; order Rodentia; family Platacanthomyidae; genus Typhlomys; species Typhlomys cinereus. Next base: position 3,252,197 of record JALPQD010000087.1, on the reverse strand, counting down.
CATTACAATATTGATATAAACAGACAGATAATTTTAATTTACATAAAATATACATGACTTTTAGACTAAAGTTGTTACATGTGGCAAAAAATAAGACAATTTCTTTCTCATCTACACCATTTCAAAAGTGATACGGTTTCTCCCACAGAGTTCCTAGAACATTCTCCATTGGAGACAGCTAAAGGACTCCTCCAAATCTCCTTACCACAACAGTACTTTTCAGAGGTAATGGAGGGTCCCCATAGGGAGTGAAATGGTTTAGGCTTCACTAAGAAACCAAAATATGAATGTTACCAGTAGCCACATACAGGGTACAGGCAATTCTCCCCCAAAGGACTGGAAAACCTTGTGCTGTGATGAACTGAGTCTCCACTAGTTGGTGGGAAAAGGTGGCTCAGAGCTAACTAGCTTGTAAATTAAGTCAAAGAACCCAGGAGGACAATCTCCTCTCTTCAGAAGCAATGAGTCTCTGAGTGTGTTCCACAGTGTGGGAAGAGGAGAGAGTTTGTGGTTGTGGGGATACCTGGAGAGACCTAGCAGAAAATCTGAAGTGACTAGACATGTTTTTGAAGAAACCTCACACCCAAATGCCAGAGAACTTCTGAAGCAGAAAGAATGAACCACCCAACCCAGTTTTGGTATCCATAGGTGGGGATATCTTGAGCTGCCAGCCTAAGAGATTGTTTACTCCGAAGAAACACATCAATTTTCCATAAAATTATGATTATCAATTAATTTGTTTGCTTTATAGTATGGAGAGTGTTTTGAACGTTTCTTTTTCCATTTCATTAGTGCATGTGTGAGTGTGTGTGTAGGGGTGCTTATATATATGTATGCATGCAATGTTCACATTGTATGCATGCACACATGCACACATGCATTTGGAAGCCCAAGGTAGGTAACAGAATCATCCTCAATCATTCTTCCGCCTCTTTCTCTTTGAGACAGGATCTCCAATCAACCACAGAGCTTCCTTACAGGACTAACTAGCTGGTCAGCTTGCTCTGGAGATTCCCAGTCTCTGTCTTCCGGGGATAAGATTACAGACAAGCCACCCCCACATCCAACATTTATATGGGAATCTAGGGCTCTGAGCTCTAGTTATCTTGATTCCACGATAAGCAATTTAACCACTGAAACATCTACTCAGCCCTTCCTTTAAAACTTTTATTTTGGTCATATTAACTTTAGGAATAAGTAACAAGAAAAAAATGGGAGCTGGGAGCGTGGCTCCACAGTAAAGTGGTTAACTAGCACGCTTGTAGCCCCGAGTTCCATCCCCGGCATGGTGAAAAGACGTGAATCTCACTGATTTTTACACTCCTGATATCTGTGAATTCAATAAAGTGAAATTTAATTTCAAGAAGTGTCAGTCATCCGTATTAATGGTACTCCAGGGGTGGTAGGGTTTAAATTGTTGCTGTTGCTGGTATTGGTTTTTTATTTGCATGTTCATTCCACCCAAAGCGGAAAACTGATTTTTCCTCCCAGTGGGCAATATCTAATGGAGGAATATACCTGAGAAGACTTTGGTCATTTAGATATTTATCATCAGTAATGCTGTGCCAATTTGTGTGCAACTATTTTCATTTAAAATGTGATGGGGTATCGAGTTTCTATGAATCTGTTAAAATCCTGCCTGCTCTGTCCTTTCACGCTGATTCCGTCTTTTATTAAAAAGAAGCAAGGGCTTCTTTCTCTTAATACTCTCAATGTGAATATTGTCATTATCTTTAAATATTAAAAAAAAGTTTCATCATGGAAGGGGAAAGATCTCAAGAGGCTTCACACCTCCCTGAGAGACTGATGAGGATTAATGCTGATGGAGAGGAAAACAAGAAGTGTTCTCCTCAGTTGTCTACTAAGGACGTAAGTGTCATGCTCCAGCAAATCCTCAGATGCATGAATTCAAAGACAATGGATGAGACCAAGTGGGTCACACATGCAAAAAGACTTTTAAATAGTCTGACAATGGACATGAAGGGTTGCAATGCAAAGAAGGGGGGTCTGGGATGAGGATTAAATTGGGAAAATACCATATATTCACTGTGTTTGTGTATGAAGCATTAAAAGAATAGAAAAGGAAATATATATCATGTGAAAATAGATTTCATTTTTGGAGCACATGGATGTTCTGAATAAGACTGAGAGGAGGGAACAGAGATTTCTTACTTCCTGTCCTACCCTCACAGGGGTTCAACTCTCTCTTGGAGGGCTCCTCCGTACTTCCCCATTCAACGTTCTGCTGGAGATGTCCCACCAGCTGGGTATAGCAGAAGAACCTGCACTGATACATCTCAGCGGCTCAGAGTCTGTGGTTCACATGAAGGTTTCTTCCTGGTGCCATGAGTTCCTTGAGTTTTCATCCAACGTGCAGTGATGTTTCTCTGCTGCAGCATCATGCAGAGTGTTCAAGACCCCAGCATTCTTCTGTCCTTTGTCATTTTCGATGCCGAGATTTCTAAGAACATAACTGTGGTGACTGAGTAGATGTCACACGTGGTCCATCTGCACATCACTCCCACGCACACTGCAAGACCATGCTGTTTGATTTTGTTTGCCAAATGCTATCTTACATATTAGCTTTTCAGTGTCTGTAACCTCAAATCGTATACTAAGATCACGAAGTCACAGGGATGTGGTAATTTTTCGTTGCCTTAGAACAGGAACTGTTGAGAATGGGGGATTGTAGTATGGTCTGAAAAATAAAAATTCCTGTTGGCAAAAATAAAGTCATGTTTACTGTCTCTTCCCTACCCACGTAAGTGCAATTACCAAAGGTTGCTTCTCATTGTTTCTGAGAACAGGAGCCCGATGGTCTATTCTATAACACTAGGATCCCATGGTCAAAGAGCTTTGAGACTGTGCACTTCTTTTGGGGATTTTCAGATTTCCAGCTGTGGGTGGATTTATGAATAAACCAAGCAATTGTGAGGAAGATCACTGTTGATTAAAATGTACTTCTGTACACAAATGCTGCTTACATAAAATATACCAAGATGAATGTAAGTGCTACCTAAAGTATATTCACATATCCATAAATGCTACTTATAGTAAAATACATTTGCATATATGTAAAGTGTGATTACAGTAAAATGTACTCACATATGCATAAATGTTGCTAACTGTTTTGTAGTGAATACTTACTAATCTGGGAGCTTTAAAAATTAGCACCTATATGGAAAAGAGACCCTCACTGTCATTTTGACAAATTTCACTTTGACTATGAATACGCTGAGCATAATTCAATGTATTAATTAGCATTTTTAATTTATGAATTTGACATTTGCCCATTTTCCCACAGTGTCTTTACCCTTTTATCTTTATTTATAAATTGTCTGTGTATGTTAAGGATCTTAACTTTTTGAATGCAGAAAGATTGAAAGAATACTTCATTCTACCTTTCCAATTGTATTGCTAAATCTATCAGATTTGCCTTTTGTAACTTAAAAGAACACCTTTAATTTTGGTTAAGGATCTTAACTTTTTGAATGCAGAAAGTTTGAAAGGATACTTTCCTCTACTTTTCCAATTGTATTGCTAAATCTATCAGATTTGCCTTTTGTAATTTAAAAGAACACCTTTAATTTTGGAAAGCAATGTTATCTGAGTATTAATAGTTATTATAGCTGTTTTTTTGCCTAGGAACATGCCATTTATTCCTGAGTGCTTTGAGATTAGGCAGTCTTCAGAGTCTGAAATGTCTTATTTCAAAGAAATTTTAAATCAGTAATAACCTTACTAATTGAGCATAATTTAGTATTTTAGTTCCCCTGAAGAAAAGAAAAGTAGAATTATAACTGTTCTAATACTGTGTGTCTAAATGAGAGGCAAATAGCTTATCTAGAATGGAAGTTGCTTGAGAATTTGATATTTTTTGTGCATATGCATATGTGTGTATGTATGTATGTATGCATGTAAGAGGCATGTGAGTACATGTCTTTGTGGAGGTTCAAGGGTAAAATCATCCTGGATTGCTCTACCTCCTTATCACTTATCTCTGGGGTCTCCTAGGCTCTGCCTTCCAAGGCCAATTTCTGCCTGGCATTTTTATGTGGTTTAAATCCCTGAATCATCTCCCCAGCCCCTAGAATTTGCTTATTAATGTTCATGTGTATAGAATGGCCTCTGTATTAGTCAGGGTTCTCTGAAGAAACAGAATCAATAGAATGTAATATATATATGTTTATTATATATATATTATATATATGTTTATTAAAATAACTCAATAAAAATTAGTGTCCTTTAAAGTAGCCACCTGCAGCCGCCTTGCTCTTGACCGGAATGTTCCACAAAGCCAAAAGATCCCTAGATAGTCTCAAGCCCTTGCTTCTCTGGAGGGTCAAAGACACTGAGTTCTGACATCAGTGAAGAACAGCTGGGCTCTGACATCAATGATGAACAGCAAATGGGCTGCAAAGGCAGCGGGAACAGCAACAACGTGGTGGAAAAGGTGAAGCTCCAAGTCAGTTAAGGATGGAGGCAGCAGCAACAGCAACAAAGAAGGCCACGATGCTCTAAAAGTGAACGACACATACTCAGTGGACTCCACAGCAGGTCGACACAAGATAAGGGAAGAGCAAGTCTTTCCTCCTTGCACCTCTTATTATCTGGTCCACCACTATAGGCTGGGTTCTCCACAGCAGCAATCAATCAAGAACCTGCAGACTTGCTCAAGAGTCATTCCAACCATTAACCCTCCACAGCTGTACTCCAGTCTGCAACTGTCAAGTTGACACCAAAATGCAACCACAACAGCCTCCTTTTTTTTAAGATACCAATTGATCAATTATCACAACTCTTGAGGACTTGGTATGTGCTTTGAAGTTCATATTTGAAACTTTGGGTTTTGTGTGCAAGTCTGTCCTTCATTCCTATACCCTGTTTCCACTTATGAATCCACCTGCCTCACCCACAGCAGGAAAACAAGAATAAAAGTAATTCTGTTAAGATTTATGGCACTGTTGGCTTGGAGGAAGAAAGAAAAAGCAAGTACCCCCTTGTAATGGTCTTAACTTTTGCCATGAGAGAATACCCAAATCAAATAACTTAAGGGAAAAAGGAAGATTTATTCAACTTGATGTTCCAGAGGGGTAATAGATCCTGTCTTTCATGGTGGCGGTGGCATGGCTGGTGGATGAAGCTTCAGGCTGTCACCGCAGTCATCTACATGGCTGGAGGATTCCTGGAGTCTCTCTTTCTCTCTATTCAGTCTTCTGTTCTATGGTTCCTTTTATCTGTTCCCTTCCTGGGAGGTTCCAATGAGATCTATGGAGGTTGTGCTCGGATCTAGGACTGGTCTTATATTATCCAGATAATCTCTTCAGGTAGTCTCCGCTGATCTTAGTTAACACCAGGTATGTCAACTTGACACCTAGGATTAACTATCACACCCCTGTCAGTCTGTATCTCACGTCAACAGTCAGAAGCAGGGGCTGGAGAGGTGGCTCAGGGGTTAAGCCTCTGCCTTGCAAGCGGAAGGTCCTGAGTTTGGATCCTAGATCCCACGTGAAGATGCCGGGCAGAAGCGGGGCGGCCTGCATTTCTGGTCCTGGTAGGCGGAGCCTGTGAATCCCGGGGCAGAGTAAACAAGGTTAGGAGGTGGAGGCGTCCATGGTGGTTCCAGAATTCGTCCGTGGTTCTACACACATACATACATACACACGCACAATTGAATTAAAAAAAAAAAAACAGAAGCAGAAGGACAGACTTAGAAGGACAGACTCGGGGCCTGACCCACTTAGCTAGGCTGCACACCCACGATGACTGGTCTTGGCTCAGGAAGGCTTGGGAAACTTACCGGGATGCACGGGAGGCCCCCAGCTGCTCTGGTGGCTGTGGAGTGAGGGGTTTCTGTGCCTTGGGATTCAAGCTAAGAACCGGGAACAGTCTCAGATGAGTCAGACTACTGGTCAGCCCTTGTGAGGACACAACTCCTCACACTGCATCGTTTACAAGGTGGCAGAATCCAGAGCGGTTGAAGTATTTTTTTAACTCTGGAGAAAGGATGGAGTGGGAATAAGCATGTCTGTGGTGTATTATTCTGCAGTATTTCATTAAATTATAAGTCTAAAGTCACCTCTTCATATTTAATAGCGAACTTCAAAGAACAGATAAAAGTAGGGTGAGCTTGGTGACTTTGATGACAGAAATTCTTTCATAAATTTAATATGTCAAACAGCAAAAAGCTTAAATACACTTTTGTGATGAATGAAGCAAACGTTCCTTTATCAGTTCTAAACCAGCACTCTAAGAGGCTTCAACTCAACTTCATAACCGAAAATAAAAACATTGCAAAGGCAGAAATGTGAAATGCATTTAACCTGTTATCTGTGACAGCCAAATGCTGTCCCTTCCTGCCTTTAGGAAAGCATTACCAAAAGTAATGATAGCATGTTCTGGTTATCTATAGGTGTCAACTTGATAATTGAAGGTCGTGCTCTGGGCACATCTATGAGGAATTGGTAGCTAAGACAAGCCCTATAAGAGCATGCATGGGGGTATCTAATCAATGAGAGAAGACTCAACCACAATGGGTGCGATCATTTCCTAGGCAGATAGATAGGGAACTGGTTCAGTATTTGGTACACTTTGGCATACTTCAGCATATTTTGCAGTCTGTCAAGGGAGGTCTGCCTCTCTTTCAGTAACCTCTGTGGATGTGATGTAGTCGATTCCCTCAGCTCCTGGTGTTTGTATGAGCTCTCTTGTCAAGCTGGACTATGACCTGCATGGAGAGTTGTAAGCACAAATAAATTCGTTGGTTTCCCTGAATTCTTTGGCTGTGAATTTATCAGCAACATGCAAAAAACTGAATAGTGTCTCTTTCCATCCTGCTAGTCATACTTGAACAAACAGCTTTTTATTTTAATCTTAATTATTGTTAATTCTACAGCTAATAGGTTGATTGGTCATGAGACAATGCAAGCAGAGAGACAGAGACACTCATGCAGTAAATGCTTCTGACAGCCACAGGAGACAGAACTTCACAACTTCAGAAATGAGCACAGATCATGAGTCAGCGAGTCTGCTGAAGACCTGTGGGCACAACTTCTTGGAGGCAGACTAAGATCCAGATGTGACAAGAATGCCCAAATCAATATAAGCAATGCTGATTACCCAAGATACTTTGGGGCACACATCATGGTTTATTACCCAGGAGGAACGAGGAAGGATGCTGGGTAACATGGAATCTTCCTAGCAACACAAAGCAGAGAACTCCAATAGACTGAGACCTAATTTGATGCTGCATTCTGTGAGCCTTCAGACTCACTGGCCTTTGTGAAGCCCCCAGCTGGAACGCGTACAAATGACTGACTGTGCTCTGTGCTTCCACAAACAAATCCCAAGCAATAAGCCTGCCATATGGGTTTGAAAGCCATTCAGGCCTCACAATATTTTAATTTTTTTTATTTATTCAATTGTGTGTGTGTGCGTATGTATGTGCGGGCACGTGTGTGTGTATGTGTGTATGTGTGTATGTGTGTGTGTGTGTGTGTGTGTGTGTGTGTGTGTATGTAGAACCACGGACGAATTTGGGAACCACCACGGATGCCTCCACCTCCTTCTGCCCCGGGATTCACAGGCTTCGCCCTACCAGGACCAGAAGTGCAGGCCGCCCCCACTTCTGCCTGGTGTCTATACGTGGGATCTGGGATCCGAACTCAGGACCTTCCACCTGCAAGGCAGAGGCGTAACACCTGAGCCACCTCTCCAGCCCAGGCCTCACAATATTGATGCCCCCAAAGAAATGTGAAGGTGTGAGCAGTACATGTGAAAATTCCACACAGAGGCAAAGGCCAATAGTCATCTCACACCATGACTGTTTTTTGACCTATAATTTCCAGACTTGCCTGTTCTATAGCTCTGCAATTCCTTCATTAGGAAACAGGAAATGATTTAAATGGCCTAAAATATTCAAATTGATATGGAAGTCCTATAAAATTGGAGATAAAAATCAATTTTTCTTGTATAGACCAAGAGATGAAAATAAATTACATGCAAATTAAAATGACCTAGGTAATCCCTCTCTGGTTGAATTTTGCCAAGCTGAATTTCCACCATCCTCCACTCTGAAATGCAGTGTGCACTGGGTACTTCTCCCTCAGTCATAGCAGGCAATGGCTAAAGCAGACTCTCAGAGGTGGTCAGAGACCCAAGCAGCTAGGGAAGTCAGAGGACACTTTCCCGCTATGTTTACTGTCTCCCTTTGCCTGTGATGTTTTGGCTTTGCTGGGGTGCTGAAGGTCACCCAGTCCTCTTCATTTTTTGCTCTGGATTTTCTACCTCCATCAATACCTTTTCCTGAATTCCTTTGCTGGAAAGTTTTGCTTCTTGGTCCTCACGTTCCTTTCTAACCATATACTAAGTCAGTTTCTTAGATTTACAGCCCACATCCAAAACAGCTGCACCTGATGACTTTCCTGTTACCTCAGCCAAAAACATCTGTCCTCTGGGCAGCATTTGCTTATGAGAATCACTGTCGGAAAGAAATGGAATCGATGAGCATCCTGGTGGTTGCAAGGACCACAGGTTCTGAACATGGGTTTCATTTCCTGGATCTTTTGTACCCAGACACATGATCATAGACGCTTTGTTTCAACACCTGTTCTCAGGGGTCTAAAGCTCAGTCCATCCAGGTCTCTGCTCCCAACTCAAACCCATGTCTGTGTGTACTCATTTATGTGCCCAAGAGTTTTTTTATTTATTTTTATTTATTCAATTGTATGTTTGTGTGTGTGTGTGTGTGTGAGTGTGTGTGTGTGTGTGTGTGTGTGTGTCTGTGTGTGTGTAGAACCATGGGCGAATTCAGGAACCACCACGGACGCCTTCACCTCCTCCTTGTTTACTCTGCCTCGGGATTCACAGGCCCTACCAGGACCAGAAATGCAGGCTGCCCCCGCTTCTGCCTGGCATCTATACGTGGGGTCTAGGATCTGAACTCAGGATCTTCTGTCTGCAAGGCAGAGGCTTAACCCCTGAGCCACCTCTCCAGTCCCATGTCCCAAGAGTTTTGAACACATATGATTAGGTCATAAATAAAGGAACTTTCCAAACGTTCATATCCTTGCTTAGAAAAGTCCTGTAATTTTCATCTACAGATAACCTCAAGGTCCAAGGGCTCCTGTATTCATCTAACCCTTTGACAAATGTCCACAGGCTAGGACTTGCAAGTGGTGCAGAAGACAAAGGTACAAATGCTTAGATATAACAAACAGCTCAAACTATGCTTGTAACCCCAGGAACGTAGGCAACTGGGAGGCCACATGATGCCTCTCCACAAACACATACATATCCAAGGGGTCTCGGATGGGACAGGTCCCCACTCTAGAACATCCTGCTCATCACAGGGTGGAAAGACAGGACTGCTGGCCCGAGTGATTGGTCCTCAATGGGACTAGAACTCAAAGATTCCAATCGAAGACCCTCAAGGTGAAATGCCAAGCCAGCCATAGAACCATACAAAGAAGAAGGGAATTGGGGTTCAGAGAGGAGCAAAGTAACAGTAAACAGGACTGTGAATTCACTCTCATTTGCAGGAAACAAATGCAACAGAAACTACAGGGCAAGAAAGTACTTCGCCTAATACACCTTTCCTTCTTCCAGAAGACCAGAAGTTTCCTCTGGTACATTTCACAAAATCTACCTGCATCCTAGACCAAGGACAGCAAGGCCAAGTCATTGAGCTCTGGGGTCATTAAGACACATCACACTCACTTGTATGAATGGATAAACTTTTTAATACTCTGTCTAAATATTGAGGACTGCTGGGTGCCTCAAATCATATAAACATGAAAGGACTGCAACCTTTTCATAAGATTACATAATACATGACATTAATGGAGTGAAATCTTGTTGGCAGAGTGTCTGAGACTATTTTAAAATAGTTTGTGCTGTTGTTTGCATGGTGTTGATAAGTTGACTGTGAGTTGTCAGAGTCCGTAGAGGTATGCCAAAGTGGCGAACCACCTCCCTCTATGTAATCTACCTGCTGAGGAAATGGCTCCACCCACTGTGGGCTGGGTCTTCCAACATCAATTAAACAATCTCCTGTGAGCTTGCTCAGGAGTTGCCTCAGCTACTAACCCTTCACAGATGTGTCTGGAGCCGAACCCGCAGGTGTCAAGTTGATACATCTAGCTAGCACACGTGTCATCCCTTAAGCAGAGGGACCTACTTATTTCAGCAAGGCCTCAAGAAAGCAGCTGTTTGCAGAGCAATGAAAATGGCTGGGGGAAATTAAAGAGGAAAAAGAAATGCGTGAGGAAGAGATCAGAAACGAAGTAAAAGGTCCAGTATCTGTGTTTCAGGATCACAGGTCAGTCTGACCTGTCCTTTAGTGCCACACCTGGGGCCAGACCTTGGAGCCGCCGTGTTGCTCAGCTAAGAAGTGAATTACTGGGTGAACTAAGGACGGACTTGGTTGCCATAGATCTCTGAGCTAAGCGCACGACTCCAAGTGGAACTGGGCCAGTGGACTCATCTTATCTCATCTCCCCTTACTCTGAGTTTCGCTCTGAGCATCGACATGGAAAGCAACAAATTCCCCAAAACAGTAATGTTACCTTCTGGTTTTCATATATTACATCAAAGGAGGACCTCTAAGCTGTCTGAGACTTCACAATCTTAATGGCAGAAGTTAAAAACTACAAAATCAGGGCAGATTTTAATTATAATCAAGGACTAATATAAGTCTTTTACTGCAGCAGTTATGTCATTGCACCTGTTACCTAACTTTGATTCTGCAGTGGAAGCTTTGCAAAAGAATCTCTAATTATTAAAGGCTGTGAATCAGATTATAAACACCCCAGATACTGGTTTTATTTCCTGTGGCATACTAGATGCTCCAGGAGACACTGAAGGCCGCTCTAAGCATCGTCAGCTAGAGAAACACCACATTCCGTGTTTCTCAAAGCTGTGCTTATTTCATAGCTGTGAAAGAATTCCTCCCCGTCTACATATAGATTGTGATGCCAGGGAGCGGCTGTGTCCCCTGGAGTAAGAAGCATTCACTCGATGGCTCTCAGATCACGTTCAGAACGATGGGCCACCCGGGACGTCACGCCTAATGAAAACCAGCAGATTCGGCACAAAACATACTGCCAGAGAGCCGTCTGCCAACACTTGTCATTGTGGAGACAGAGCTTCCATCTACGCATCTCCGGAGGGATTCTCATCGAGCTGTAAGGAAAGGCAAAAAATTCACAGCCTCATTTTCAAGGTGTGAATATGTCTGGTCGCTCTCCATTAGTTCCCGCGCCCTGGCAGGGCTCTTGTTGCTGGCTCCGACGGAGGGCATCTTCATAGCAATTCTGCTTGTAATGAGCTCGTCCACCACCTCATTCCACAAGGGAAAGAAAAGACACAGGTGCCAACATGTGTTGTAAAAGTTATTAGAATTCTGCCTTCAACCTATCACCCACCTTCTGTTAGGAAGACACATCTGTCTTTAGTGCTACAATACGTTTCATGCAGAATAAAGCTTTGCTTTCATACACAGAACACCCGAGTTTAAGTGCCTTCCATCAACCAATTTGTACTCCCAATATGGCTAATGGATCCATGCCTATTTGGAATGATGTAAATAAAATGTGACTGATAACAGCAAATACAAAATGATTGTATCGCTTCTATTTTTTTCTTATTGCTCAGCGAAATTACAAGTGATTATAGTGAATTTTTTATAGAGGATTTAGTACTGCCTGATGATCCTGTGGACACGAACCGGTCTTAAGAACCTATCTTCCTTCTTAGTTATTTCATCTTGCCAGATTTTCTGAGCTCAGTCTTGACCCGGTGCTTAGAGAAACTAGAAATCTGTGAGCATTCTTACTCTGTGTAACTCGACCTAATTCCTTCCATAGATAGATATATCCACAGCAATAATCACAGTTGCCTTGAGTCTAAGATGACAGTGGCCATGTCGTGTGTCATAAGAACATTCCAGAAGAGACAGGTATTCTGATATCAAAGTTCAAATGTGTTTGCGGTGGAGTCTCAACCAAGCTATAAGAGCCTGGGGTCTCAGAACGTCATGCCCAGAAGACGTGCTACCCCCAGGGTTCTGTGTGCCTCTGGCTACTTGGGCTATGACGCCTGCTTCTTCTTTCATAATTTCTGCCCCAAAGCAGAGTCACGGGCCTCTCTCAGCCTGGAAGGCTTGTGTGAAACGCTTTGAGTGCAATGGTCGGGAAGGAACATGCAGACCCGCATCTGAAACAACAACACTCAAGTGGCGGGGACCCCTTTCAGCCTCTGTAATGACATGACACCTGAGCCCTTCCCCAAGTCTGGAAAATCATTTCTTCTGTACTCTGTCCTGTCACTCCAGGATATAAGACAGGCCCTGGTTAGTTTGAGCAAGCCTTGCTGAATTCAAGACTTATGAGGCAAAGTGGTTTTCAGCTGATTTTACTTCTTGGGGGGCCCTGTGGGGAAAATCCTTTCCCACTTTACCAGGATGCAATTCCAGCTTCAAAGCTCTGAGAGTTTGCACTCTCCTGCAAGCTCCCACACTCAGTTACATTCCGATCAGAGATATCACATCAAAACCAGCAAGATCTGACACCAGCCAATTTTGTGATTCCTTGATTCCTACCGGTTTACTCTCTTCTGAAAAGAAATAAGAAAGCAGGAGAGGGAGAGAAGGAGAAAGGGAAAGAGGAATGAAGGAAGAAAAGATGAAAGAAGGAATGGAGGGAGAAAGAGGGAGAGACGATTGAGGGAGGAAGGAAGGAGGGAAGAGATGAAAGGAAGGAATGAATGGAGGGAAGAAAAAGAGGGAGTAAAAGTGAGAAGAAACCATTTCTACTTTGTTTAATCAACTTTCTTATGACAAAAATTAATTCTGTGCTGAGGGAGCTTACTGATGGAGGATGCCGGGGAGGGGAGTGTGGTGCAGGGATCCTGTGGTCCTGAGGAGTCGCCATTCACAGAGAGACCACCAGGCCGCACATGAGAAGGGAGCCAGCATCCTGCTCAGGCCACAGGCAGCTCTAAGTCATCCCTGCAGTGGGAGGGGGTGCAGGGCGTGACTCACTGTCTAAGTGGAGGCAGCGTGGTCCTGTATGGGGGACTCAGTGTGGGATGCTGGGCTCAGTGTGGGGTGCAGAGCTCAGTGTGGGGTACAGAGCTCAGTGTGGGGTACAGAGCTCAGTGTGGGGTGCAGAGCTCAGTGAAAAAAAAAGAAAAAGAAAAAAAAAGAAAAACAATCATTCTATTCTCTTATAATTAATTGCAATCAATTGTTGCCACTCAGAATGCACAGGATGCTTTCTTCCTGAAGCGTTGAAGGCGGCAAGTCACAGGTTTGGAAAACTAATCACGTCAGTGGAGGATTTGCTCATTTTAAGAATGTTTCAGCCTCTAAGGGAAAAGGGTGCTTTGGTGGTGTTTCATTCTGTTTTTATTGGGCTGGAAGGAGTTCTTCTCCTTCCAGTTATAACACATTATCTGGCACAAGCAGTGTCATTGAGGAGGGGCGTTCTGCATCACAGTATGGGAGCACAGCTCATCTTGGGGAGCACAGCTCGTCTTGGTGAAGAAGGCCTGCTGCTGGGGTGTGAGCAGGGGGCTGGTTACATGGCACCCACAGGGAGCAGGGAGCTGCATGGGGACCCTCAGCTCCTTGTCTCCTTTTCAATGAGTTCAGCGCCCCGTGCCATGGGATATTGCTGATCACTTTTACGGTGGGCTCACTTCTTGGTAAATCCTTTCTGGAAAGAACCTCACAGACATATCCGGAAATATGTCTCCTCCACAAGATAATTCCAGTCAGTTTGGAAAGGATTTAACCATCACAAAAAGAAGGTAGATATTTTCCAAGCATCCAATTTTACGATTTTCCTCCTTTATAATAACAATCCAAATTCCCCTTCCTTCAGTCCTCCGCAGCTAGAGAAAGGCTGTCCTTGTCCCCGAATGTCCTCTGGCATTCTTGATGAACCCAAGGGTGTCTTGAGCTGACAGCATGCTCTCTTCTGCTGCCATTCTTTTCTTCCATAGCCCAGATATCACTAAGGTTTAGAAGGTTTAGTGATATCCATTTTTATCTTTTTCAAATAATTGTTATGAAATGACCAAGAAGAACTCACTTATTTTGCCATATAGCCTGATGCTTGGGTGAGTGGACACATTCTGGAATGGCTGTATGAAGCTATCCGACACCTCTGCTGCCTCACACACTGTGAGGATTTGGGTTAAAAGCCCCCAGCAGGACATACATGGGAGGCTGGTCAATATTGGGGTGCTATGAGGACACAGTGGTTTGCTTAGGATTGGAAGTAGTCAAAAGAAGCTAGAGCTTCACAGGCACTTCCAGGGCATGTGGAGACCCTGACTCTTCTCTCTTTCCTTCCTCCTTCTTCCCTCCTTACATGTCCCACTAAATGAGCAGGTCTTTCCCCTGCATGGCTTCTCTGAATCAGATACAGCAGAACCATATAAACCCAGAGTACACAAATTGCTGAAAACTTGAGCTCAGAGAGATCTTTGTCCTGTCTGCTCCCACACACAAATTTGTCCCACACACAAATTTGGGGGAGGAAGGGAGATTTCTTTGGCTTATGGTTCCAGATGGCAGTTGTAGTTCATTGTGGTGGAAAAGGCATGGCTGGCTGGCAAAAGCTGGGCGTGGCTTAAGTCACTGCAGAAACTATGGAGGCAGAGAACAAGCAGCAGACAGCTGGAGCAGACAAGTAGCAGAAACAGGGTGGAGCTAACCAACCTCTAAGCCCGTCCCCTGTGACCTGCCTTCCTCCAGCAAAGCTCCACCCCTTAAAGGTTCCGTTACTGTCCCAAATGTCAGCACCAACTAAGAATGCAAAGACATTCACCTGTGGGGGGCAGGTCACATTGAAACCATGCTCTTTGTTAGCTCTTTGCTCTAGGAGTGTGGTCATGGCGACAAGCATTTCATTGTGTTTATAAATCTGCTGTCAGTGATCCGTGAGGATATAATGTGCTAATGTTCACTACGGGCACCTGTCTTGTAGCAAATATCTAGAAAATTCCTGCACTTCTGTCAGCATCTCTTCCATACCCACACCTCCACATCCTTTGTAAAAATCACGCTTCCTGGTTGTTTGATGAGTTTAATGTTTTTAGGTTCTGCACTGAAAGTTGATACAGCATTGTTCATATATCTAGTTTGGGTGGTTTATCTAATGATTGCAGAGCACCTGATGTTTGGTAATGAATAAAGTAGATACACTCACATGGTTATGCTGCTCAGGGCTCCCTGGTTGCATTATACTGTAGAGAAGTGGAGGGAAGGGAAAAGAGGCACATGGAGACACAGCAAGGACAGCGTGTGTGTGTGTGTGTGTGTGTGTGTGTGTGTGTGTGCCAACTTTTGTTTTATGCCCTCCAAATTGATGTGGTGACTCAATTGTCTTTCAGAGCTTCACTTTTATACTCTACCTATCAGTGTTTTCTGCTCACATGTGTGTTAGAATGAAAAGAAAGAAAGGTGAGTAAACTGCCTTATGTATTGAATACAATGTTTGACATCTGTTAAATTGTTTGCAAATGTTCTCTAGTCAGTGAAAGACTATGGGATTTTGAGCAGGGGAAAGGTATAAGGGAAAACTGGCAGGACTTTCTTGTGCACAGATTAGCCCCATGGTCACTCTTAAAAGCTAGCCATATGATGGACACTCAATCCACACCAGTACTAACCTGACACACATCTGTCCATGGGTTCTGGGCCAGCAGCAACATGCCAAAGGATGATGAAGATGAAGGTATAAAAATGAGTCTTGTGACTAGGGCCAGGGGAAGAGGTCACACTGAACTCAGTTTGGGCATCTTTTCTTTAAAGAACCCACCAAGTCACTGAAAAGCAATTCACAATGAACAGAAAGAGCTCAGATTACAGATAGGAATTTGGAAATCATCTCACTTTAGATCTTTGGTTTCCTATGGATGACCAAACTCTACCAGTCAAGTCAGCACCAAGCCAATACTGACTTTGTATGACTCACAGAGGACCATATATAGATCAAGCTGGTGTATCTGCCTGCATCCAGTTCACACTTGTGTTTAAATGCCAGACCTCTGGCCTGGGCACCTGGTGCCTTGCCCCACACAGTAGTGTCCACAAACAGACAGGAGGAAATGCAGCAAAGCTAGTCTCTGTCCTCAGGTCAGTGTCAATATAACATCTCTGTCGCACCCTTGGCTTGCAAGTCCTCCACCATTTATAAACTGGACATTGATTAAAATAATAAAATCAGTTTGGGTAATGGAATGGCCCACTCTTTGGACATTATGACTCTGGAATCCAATTCTAATGATTAAGCACACAAACAGCAGCTTTGGAAGGCTCAAGGTGGAAATGTTCATTGAGAAATGAAAATTTACATTGCATTTCAGAGGCAATTTCCTCCATTAGCTTGCTCATCACATATATGTGTGTGTGTGTGTGTGTTTATACATGCACACAAAAATATATACGATGCATATAAATTATTTCGTATATATATATGTAAAAATAAAACCATGAAAATGAAATCTTATCTTGAAGTTATTGATGAAAGTCATTTATAAAAGAAGGGCCTTGAGTCACTATGTCCCTTAACCCCAAACAACAAAGTAAATAGTTTGAAAAAATGATTATGTCTCTGATTACTTCATGTCTAGAATTCCAGAAGCTTAATAGAGCTGGTTTGGTTGCGGAAAGATGGTCACATTTATTGCCTGGAAATGCAGCCCAGCAATTGTACTAGCTCACACACCTAGTTCAATTAGTTTATTTTATTCTTTTAATCCTACCAGCCCAGTTGAGCAAACTCAGAAGTGCCAAAGTCTGAGAAGTTTGTGGGAGGTAATCAAGTGCTATTCGAAGCAAAACGGAACCTCATTTGACCTAGTGGCCAAGTGCGGTGTGGTATTTTGAAAACATTTACAAATACAGGAACCAAGTTTGATCCTTTAAGTCCTCCTTTCCCTTTCGGGTCCATGTTTATTCAAAGAGCAGATGGAGAGTAAAACCAGAAAAAGACTCTAGTGGACCACACGAAGCAGCAGAATGGAGGGTGGGCTGGAGGGAGACGACATTTGGATGGAATTCTGTTTATTTGATGTGTGGAGGAGATACACGGGCAGGAGGAAGCACAGACTTTCTTTAATCTCTCCCAGGGAGGGATTTCAGAAGACTTTTTTTAAAAAGTGAAAGAAAGCTTTCTTAGTAAGCACATAGTTCGGTGTTCTCACATCTTTGGCATGCACAGTAATAATAACCAGGCATTCCAGAACTAGACGTATTAGGTACTACAGGCTGAAAGAAAGTGCAGAATCCTTCTAAACTATCGTCCACAAATTGCTTCTTTCCTTCACTTTGGAAATTTTACAGACATTGTCTTTGGGTGACATCATGTGTGTTCCAAGGTCTCAGCGATGCCCAGGGTGAAACTGCGCAGAGTCTCGCCGGTTACTGACAGCGCTTAGACCCACTTTATGGCCTCCCAGAGTCTCCTGAGGAAAATCTACTCCCCAGAGATGAGAAGCTCATATGGAGCCAAGAAGACTCTATGCAAGGCACTTGGATGTAACTACCAGCTTCATTCAGTAGATCCTCAAAACAAGTTGAGTTTGGGGATCTTATGAGATGGGCCCTTTGGAAATGCTGGCATGACTCTGAAGCCCAACACAAAAAGAAAGGGCAGGAGACCACCGGATGAGGAAACAAGGGAGAGGAACTGCCTGCTGCCTGCTAGCATTTCCATATGGCTTGCAGCCTCCCAATCAGCAAAGATCAAAGAGCCACCAAAGCAGAAGGGCGTGGCCAGCCTCGTAACTGTGCACACAGTCTTCTGTCAGGATAATGGCAGAAGCATGTCTTAGCAAGGGAGTTTCAATGGACACCAAGTAATGAAGGTGCCTGGCTGAGCCTCTGCATGCAACAACCTCATTTGTGGGAGACGCTATTGGTTGATTGTACCTTGTGTTCATGTGTTCATGCTAACCATGAACAGATGAAGCCGGGGATGGAAGGACTGGAGGCCTCTGACTTGTGCTAATTATTTCTTTAGTGGTAGAGTAGAGTTGAGCCATTTTTAAGCCAAAGCCTCAGGCTCTACCTCCCCGACTCTCCTTGTCTCAACAATGACAGCAGCCACTCACTCTAAGACCCCTCAATATCAGCACTAGGTAGGTGAATACAGTGACTTTTTTTTTCCATGCAGTGTCTTCGTGAGAAACAATTTCAATCGTTATACTCACAGATTATTTTCGGTGCCTTTTTAATCACATGAGTTTATCGAATTTTTCATTTAAAGAGAGAAGCTCCCTTTCAACAACATTCAATCCCACTCGATATTTGCCAAGCTCCGTTCCATCTTAAAAAATGTAAACAACTTTAATATTTGGTAAGTGGCATATTATTAGCCACTATTAACACAGAGAATGAAAAGGTAATGAAATTTGTGCTAAGAAATGAACATCTCGAAACATTGTGATTGTTCACAAAATCATGAATACGAATCTCTTTGTTTGCTGGGGGTGAGCTAGGGACCTGCTTCCTTGGGAAGCCAACAGAGACAGCCTTCCCTGTCTTCAGAAAACAGAGAGACCAAGACTTGATGATCTTCAACAACTAATTACCTTATCGTGATTATACAAGACTTTGCAAATACTTAGGGGCTTTAATTCATCGAACTTCACAGGTTCAGACTCATGTTTTCAGCTGAAAACTTGCAGGCGTGAATATAGCTGAAGCTTTACTCTTCGGTGGCTGAGGAAATTAGAAACACAAGGTAAAGGAAAGGCAAACCCATGCCCAAGGAGATCCAACATATGAACAGGGGACTTCAGCAGGCCTTCGGTTCATAGCCAGCTTCCTTGAGAACGTGCAAGTAGCATGTTCTCAACCTGGGGCATTTTATTGTATTTTCTGCCATCCTACCAGTGCATCCCAAATATAAGTAAAGACATTTTCCTAATATTATATCTCTTGCTTCTAGTTCTGCTACCCCCTCGTCCTTGTTCAGGGACATAGTATTGGCTTTTAGAATGATGTTGCTTTCAGATTTAGAGAATTAGTAAGAAAGACAGAAGGAGAAAAAGAGAGAGAGGGAGAGAGAGAGAGAGGGAGAGAGAGAAAACATCAGGTCTAAGAACTCCGATGTGAGTAAACCTTGAAGACACCATTTTAAATTACCTGTTGAATAAGGAATGTTCACAAAGACTTGACTGACTGTGGCCTCCTCCCACCTGCCTGTCGCTCACCATCCAGCTGCTGTGTAGGATCATGATGGTGTTCAAGCCAATCCAAGCTATGAGGTAGTTCACCTCAGCTGTGTCCTGAGCAGGTATGGGATTCATTCCATTTGTAACCGTGAAAAATAAAGAGTCAGGAGGGACACACTTTTCCCTTGTGGATTCATTGGTCAAGATGAATCACTGTTTAGGAGAGAAAGAGCAGAGATGGTCCAGACATTGAATTCCCCAGGGCAGATGGGAATATCTTTTCAGCAGCAGTACAACGTGCTTTAAACACACCACTGATCCAATCCCTCAGATGATGGGTTGTCCTTAGGAGACTTCCATTAAATGCAGCTGAATTTTACTGTCCAGACTTCCAGACACTGTCAAAAAGAATTGCTTTGATGTGTTTCCTCTGTATAGTGCTATAGACAGCTAAGGACCTCCTGTTCTTGACTTCTTTCTCTTCCTCCCTGGTCTCTCCTCCCCTCTTCATGGATCTCCACCATGCCATATGCCTTCCTGTTCCTCCAAATGACAGTTGCTGAGGAACAAATAAATAGAGCCAAAAGAAACAGCCAATAAAAACAGAAACAGCTGTAATAATTTTGCATAGCGTGGTCTTGATTTCCTGGACTTTTGTACTTTGGCTCCTTTTCTCTTTCTCTTTTATTTCTTTCTTTGCCTCTCTTGTCAACTTACAACACCTTCAGCAATGGGTTCTGGAATGGAAAAAGACATGCTGTCATTTCCCATAAGCTCTCTGTGATTCAGGAATCATGGCGGAGTTTCATTTGGAGTATCATTTCCCAAAGGAGTAGCTTCTGGGGTGGGGAGCAGAAAAGGGGGATGAATGGTGTCTCATTCTGCCAAAGACAGATGCAAAGCTAAAAAAAAATCCAGGAAAAAGCTTGAAATAACAAACAGAGTGGCTGTATGTCTTGCATCTTGTCAGTGGCTGCTGTTGTTGGAATGTACAGAAGGGGCTCTTTTCAACTCAACTGTGTTTGCACCTGTAACAGTTACTTTAACTATTGCTGTGAGAGAGCACCCAAAGTCAAGCAACTTAGGGGAGAAAAGGAGATTTATTCAGCTTATGGTTCCAGAGGGAAGGTACAGTCTCTCAAAGCAGAGGCAGCATGGCTGGCTGGCCAAAGCTGGAGGAGGCTGTCACTGCAGACATCTTGGAGGCTGAGAGCTGCAAGACTGCTTGCTGTAAAGGCAGCCTTCTCCTGGAGGTAGGGTGGGACTAATCCACCTCAAGGCCCACCCCTTGTGACTGCGTCCTCCAGCAAGGCTCCACCTCTCAAGGTGCCATGACCTTGTCAAACACATGAGACTGCGGGGGACACATTTCAAACCATGACAGCACCTGTCTCTTCAAATAGGATCTGTCCCAAAGCCTTCAGGGGAGTCTCCTTCATAGCAGTCACCTTTTGCAGCCCTTCACCCCCAAACCTGGTTATGCAAAGTGACTTGTAAAAAGTGCAGGAGGACTGATGGTGGTGTTTTCAGCGATATAAAAAATAATAAAGGAAGGACTCCCACTTGTAAGGAAGAAGTTTTGTCTCTCTTCCTGCCTCCAGGCTTCTGCCCTTTGGTCTTGATCCTCTGGGATGCCTAAAGAATCAAGAACAGACTTCCTAGGGTCCGTGTGTACTAGGTGCTGTGTCTCCAATCCAGTTCCAGCCACGATGCTTCCCATGGAGTGCAGTGGTCTCCAGGGATCCTGAGGACACTTTTCACTTCTGCTTTGATGTTTTGGGTATGGCATATTGTTTCACTCCCCACGGGCTGCTTCTTTTCTTTACACATGTTCCTGGACAAGCCCCAACCTGAAGCTGAGCAGGATGTGGGTCCAAACCTTGCAGAAAGTTGGCTGAACTAGAAATTCTTTCACGGCTGCACAGCCCTGCTTTGCAGATGGCGCCCGGGAGATCTGAAGTCCGTCATTAACAACAGCACATGTGTTACTACACATCATCTGAGGGCCAGGGGGACATTCATTCTCTTCTGATGAGAAGAAAAAGCAGCATGGCTTTTGTGGGTGAATGTCCTGGTGTTTGGAGAACTTGGTGGGAGGGGGTGCAGTCAGGACACGTTACCCAGCAACAAATGAATGAGGTTTGGGATCTGGGTCCAACTGAAGAACAAATTGGGTAAACACACAGGAGTACATTTAATTGTTATGCATGTGAATGCATGTATGTGTGAATGCGTGTGCATGTATGTGTGTGAATGTGTGTGTACATATGTGTGCGGTGTGTGTTTGTGTGTGTGTCTGTGTGCTCGTACATGCGTACACCTTGTTATACATGCAGAGGTCAAGGGTCAACTTTCAGGTATCCTTCCTCCCTTCTTTTCACGAGCGCTGCATCAACCAGCATGACCCTTGGGCTCTGGAGAGCTCCTTTTCCCACTTCCTGTAGAAGCAGAGCTTGATGGACACGTGTTTCACCATGTTAGCACATATATGGAACCCTGAGATCCAAACTTCAGTCTTATGCTTGTATCACCAGTGCAATATGTATACATATATATGCATGTGTATGTGTGAATATTCATGAATGCATGTATGTGTGCATGCACATACATACAGATGTCAGAGGTGAGCATCTGGTGTCTGCCTCAATCACTTCCCCACCTTATCTTCTTTTGTTTATTTGAGATAAGGACTCTCTCCAAATCTGTAGCTGATTGATTTGACTCGCCCAAGGGACCCTCTTGCCTCCTCCTCCCAGTGTTGGGTTCAGGTGGACACTGCACACCTGACTTCTTACCTGGGTGCTGGGGATCCAAACTCAAGTCTTCCCATTTGCATGGCAAGCACTGAGCTATCTCCCCAGCCCATGCAAAGTGACTTGTGAAAAGTGCAGGAGGACTGAAGGTGGTGTTTTCAGCGATATAAAAAATAAAAAAGGAAGGACTCCAAATACACCTGGGAATCTTCTGAAGACAAGTTGGGATATCTTTGTACCAGGAATGAAACATAGTATAAGTCAGAGAAGAAGATCAAAATCAGTGTGGCTTTTCTATGTTAACATTTGATCTGAAGGCTCCAGAAAAGAGACATGCTATTCTCACCCATCTGGCAAAACATGTCCTTCAACTTCTTTTGCAAGTAATGCCTTTGCCAAAACTACAGCTTTCTACTAATCACTGACAGTTACTATCCTGTTACCTGGAAATGAGAACCCAGAACCCCCACATGCTGCAGGACTCCCCAAGTCAGTGCTTCACATTACCGTACACTTGACGGGCTTTCTTTTGGTCCTGTTAAACATTTCAGCAGTTGGGGTTTATACAAGAATATATGGGTGATATATGCAAGTTATAAGAAAGAATTGTGAAGAGAAAACTAATTAAATTTTTCCCTACTTAAGAAGCAGAGCATTCTCCACAGCTTGGAAATAACTATGTGTATTTTTCTTTTTTACCATCTGTTGCAGTGGCTCTGTGTGTTGCTGATAAACTCATGACTAAAGGTCATAAGGTTACAGTTTCTTGTCCAGCTTGGCAGGAGAGTCCACACCAACACCAGGGGCTGAAGGAACTGGTCATATCATATCCATATAGCCACAGGACAGTTAAGAGAGGAACAATCCTTACTTGCTAGACCAGCATGTCTATCTGTCCAAAAGAACCAAGGGATGCCAACTTCCTTAACAGCTCCTTCTGTTCTGATCACCTGCCCAGGGACTAGTCCCACCCACCATGTGCTAAGTTTTTCCCATCAATCAAACAATCTCCTACAGGCTCCCTTGGGGCTTAACTCAACTACGAATTTCTCACAACTGCTCCCAGAGCTCAGAGCCCTCAGTTGCCAGTATGGCTAGCTATGACACCACTTCTGAACGGGAAGATCCCAACTCTGACTTCTGTGGCCAGTCACCTTCACAGCCTGGATGAATGACTTTCCACATCATCGTCAGTTCTCCTCTGAGTCTGATCAGGTGACTTTTCATGGGAGCAGGGTGTAAGCAAAGGGAATGCAGCTTTTTGGAAAAACACATCTTTCCACCTACAGGATGGAGCTGGCCTGTTTCTCTCTGAGCCTGAGAATGGGGCTAGAGAACCAGCAGGCTGCGGGACAGACATGTGAAGAGGAGCTGGGCCGCTCCAGATCATGGTCATCTGAGGTCAGCTAAAAAGCTAAGTCATAAGCATGAATCAGCCAAAATAGACAACTACCCCAGCACCTGTCCTGGGAAGCTCGGTGAATCTAGACAAAGTCAGCACAACATGGGCGTGACGGTTACTCTTAACTGTTGCTGTGAGAGAACACCCAAAATCAAACAACTGGAGGGAGAAAAGGAAATTTATTTACCTTAGGGTTCCAGAGGGGAGATATAGTCTTTCACGGTGGGAGCGACATGGCTAGTGGATGAAGCTGTAGGCAGGCTAAGTAACAGAAGACATCCACATGACTGGAGGATTCCTGGAGAGTCTTTCCTCCTCCCAGTTCTGTTCTGTGGTTCCTTTTATCTGGCCCACTACTGGGAGGTTCCAGTGAGATCTGGAGAAATTTCAATGGGAGCTAGGGCTGGTCTTTGTATTGTAAATGTATTGATCCAGATATCTTTTCAGGTGGTCTCAGCTGATCCTAGTTAATGCCAAGTGTACCAAGACTAACTATCACCATGGGTGAGAGCCAACATTCATAGTAGACTTGGGAGCTGGAGAAATGGTACACTTCTCTCCTTCCTTAAGCCACCAATTTTGATGACTGTAGTGCTATCATAGCAATATGTATGCAATTGTCTTCCTCACTAAAATATATAAATAGATAAATACATAAATAAATAAAAACAATCATAAATGCTTGCAGCTTTGAGAAAATACTGGTTGGTCTTCTCTCTTCTGCCCCATCCTTCCCACTTGCAGACATTTGATAGTGAGGTGAATTCTCCTCATAACTTGTTTCTTCCTTAGCATGTTTCTTCCTTTGATTTACATCATCACAGTGACTGGGGTTCCTTGTCCTATATTATTTTATAGGTATGAATTATTTGCTTTATCTTCTATTGATGGGTGTTTGACTTTCCAATATAGTGACACTTACATTGATTTTCCTTTGGAATTACTACAAGCTGTAATCCGCCATGTTCATCTCCTAATACAAGGTTTTAAATATCTCTAGAGTAAATAAATGTCTACCTAATCTGTAATTCAACTTTCTGTGGGTTAAGCTATCCAAGGTCAATACTGGTATGAAAATGTGAAATGGGAAATTCCAGACACGTGATGACATCCCTGTTCTTCTCCCTACATCCTACTTGTGGGGGTCCCTGGGGATTGCAGCTATGTCCTGCAGGCCGGTCCCGCGGGTCCTCCACAAGGGGGATCGGGGAAAGGTGAGTGTGCTGTCCGCCCGCTCCCAGTCCTCCTTCCTGAGGACAATCAGATGCCACAGGGAGTCTAGTCAAGCAGGAACTCCTTTATTGTAAGTCCACAGCCATCCTATAAAGGCAGAAACTGCAAGGGGAATTCGAGGGTGGGGAAACAGGCAACCAATCATCTTAAAGGTCAAGCCAGCACGCAGGCTGTATGTAGCAAGATTTCTTCAAAACATTCTGAGCTACACCCCCTATTGTCTTCCTCCATCAAAACATCTTTGTCTAAGCTTGCCAGACCACCCGGGTCACCTAGAGCGAGGCCCCCCCACTCCTCACTCCTTATTCTATCAAAGCTACTCTACAAGCCACCAACTGACCACAAGATTATCAGATCCAAGGACCCAAGATCATCAGAAGTACACCTATTGCTCATACTCTGTATGTTTCAGAGAAAGTCATGATAAAATAACTTAAGGGATAAAAAAGGATAAATTAACAAGGGGGTTAATTCTAGACCTATGATTATCTGGTTTCAGTCGCTTGTTCAGTGTGGCAGGAGAGCCCACAACAACAGCAAATGTGAAGGGAACAAGCCTCATCAGATTCATGTAACAGCTGAGAGAGGGACAATCCTCACTTGCCAGACCAACATGATTGACCAAGTATACAGAAGAGTGCCAGCTTTCTCAATCAGTTCCCTTCATCTCATTCACCTGCCCGGAGATGTGTCCTGCCCACCACAGGTTGGGTCTTTGCTATCAGTTAGATAATTTTCTGCAGGCTTGCTCTGGGGCTTAATCAGCTACTAATTTTGTACAAATGTGCCTAGAGAGTGAACCCTCGACCATCCACTTGTCACCTGTATCTAACTATGACAATATGGTCATCAGATGGACTGAGGCACCGTAACATCAAAAGGTACCATAACATCAAAACACCAGCATCGTTCTCTTCATCTCACCTAGAAGGCTTCACAACATCTCATGTCAGATGTCCACAAGAATGAGAATCCTGAGGAGAGGGTAAGAAGATAGCTAAAGGAGCCACAGTTACATACCTTGTAGTAGATTATTTTGTCAAAATTATTCTTTGCCATTAGTGTTATCAATATTATGTTATGCGTGTTATTAATATGTTCCTGTGTCTAGTTTAAATTAAGCTACCATGCTCATGTATATATAGAAACAAACACATTATGTATAGCTACCATTGCTGTTCATGGTTTCAGAAATCTATTGGACTTCAAATATGTCCCCTGTAGACAAAGAGGCACTACTATTCTTAGAAGTAGAGCAGCAAGATTATTTATATGAAAATGGTATAGTTTTGGAGCCCACAGCAAACTGGTTTTCATTCTAGTCCTAGCAATTTGAAACAGCCATCAACACATAGTGTCTAAGTCCCTCCGTCACAGCTTGCATTCAGCTATTGGAAGCAGAAGGACACATTGGTTCCTTTGAGGGAAAGGCCCCTGGCAGAGAACTGGAAGAGAGGCATTTCACTTTGGTCCCATGGGACTGGTTTATCTCAGCCAACAGACACCTCAAGCAACCCTAGGACCTGGAACTAAAATCCAAGAAGAAATGGCAGCTGCAAAGTCTGACTGAATGTCTCATCCCAACAAGATACCACCTTCTGTAGAGAAACACACCAAGGTCTGTGGAGCACATGACAGGATTCTCCTCTTCACATTCCACCGGCTCTCTTGGGGAATCAGATCAATTATCTGCATCCTCATTTCATAAAGGAGGAAATTAGGGCTGCGAGTGGTTAAATGACTTGCCCAGGGTCACAAAGTTGGTAATTTGATAGTCAGAGTGAAATCTCAGCTCCTTCTCCCCAAAGTCATGTCCTATTTCTAGGTTAATTAACCCCCCATCTTCCAAGTATTCATACACTCAAGAACTGAGATTAATTTTCACATGCCTGCTTCCTGACTATTCTGCTATGCTTCGTTTCCCAAAGCACAAAGTGAAAACTGTACTTCTTGCCCTTGGTGTCTCACAGTTTTGTATTTGTGTTGCTCTGTGCCATTTCCCATGTTCTACTTGGTACCACCTGACACTCACTTCATGACCACAGCCCTGTCTCTCACATCAAGTTCACCAGTAGCTCCCAATTCTACAGAGCCAGGGGACATAACTCTATCCTCACTGTGTGTGAACATTGAAATCCTTGTTGATGGAGTTGATGGCAATATTTGTTCCTTCAGTTTCCATGGCTCCTTAAGTTTCTGATATTTCTGCTACTTCTCTGGTTAATGCCTTTAAATCACCTAAGACCTTTCACTCTTCTATAACATTCTGTATCTTGAGGGCATTCCAACTGTTCCTACCCAAGCCTGAATTTTCTTTGATACCCAACTGAAAGGTCACCTTGGTGATGCTTTGTTTAAGCCCCTGGCACATGGATGCATGTCTATTGTCTCTCCCATGGCATCACACACCTTATATCTGTGGTCTGGATAATATGTCTACTAATTATCCTGGCATGTCTTTTCTTTACTCATTCTGCATTATAATATTTATGTAAAGAACTGCATATACACTAACACCCTATCTGAAAGACGCCCTCCCCAACTTTCCTGGTTAATTACTGGTCAATGTTCTGTTCTTTGTGATGATCTCTCCACAACGACCACCTCCCTGATTATAGTAGCTGAAGGCTCCTTGTTAGGTGTATCTTTGATATATGCTTTTCCTATCAATGCTAGATCAATATCTAGCTATAAAATGAATCTCATTTGCATTTATTCCATCAAAATGTAAATATCATGACAATGTCTATAAATGTTTTCTTTACTGCTAGATGGTCTTTGCATTCAGTGGACCACTGGATTTAGCCACTGAGGATTAAAGTTTCCATGTATGTTTAGATGTTACCCCACACATGACCTTAGTGTTGTCTGAAAACAACATGCCTTGTAGTAGATTGAGTTGAGTTGTTTCCAACTAAACTCTGATTAAGGAACTGAATTTTGAACCTAAAATTGCATGCATTAGTATATTTATTAGACTGAACCCTCCCTCAAGATTCTCCTTTGTTTTCAGATAGGATCCTTCTTCACAGTTCAGTCTATTAATGTAATAACGGAACTGAACAGACAACAGCTATAGGCATCATCCGAACTCAGCTACTTGAAAATATTTCTGACCCAGGGATTATGACTCTCTAGCATAAAAGAGCACATTCTTTGTAATACTATCCTAACCAGAGCTGCCATTTTTAGAAAGTCTCAGAATCAAATATCCTCCAAATGACTACCTAAACTCAATCTTAGAAGGTGCTAGATGATGCAAAGACCACTCATGCTCATAGATGGAAAGGTTTAATACCATGAAATGGTTATGCTATGAAAAGCCACAAATTGAATTCACTCACCATGAATTTCCAATTTCATTCATTACAGAAATATAAAAGACATTCTTAAAGTGCTCACAGAAGCACAAAGTGTCCCTGAGAGTCAGAAAGATCCCAAGCAAAAAGAGTAATGTAGAAGGTATAATCATACCTGATTTCAAGTTGTATTACAGAGACACAGTGAAAACACAACATGGTGTTTACACAGAAACAGACATGTGGAGTGAGAGAGAAGATACAAATATATACCCATGCAGTTATAGTCATCTGATTTTTGATCAAGATACTGAAAATATACATTGAAAAAAATTACAGCTTCTTTAACAAATGGTGCAGGCAAACTGTATATCTATATACACAATAATGACACTAGATCTCTATATCTCACCCTGCACAAAAACAAATAATCAGGGCTGGAGATGTGGCTCAGGGGTTAAGCCTCTGCCTTGCAGGCGGAAGGTCCTGAGTTCGGATCCCAGATCCCACGTATAGACACCAGGCGGAAGTGGGGGCGGCCTGCGCTTCTGGTCCTGGTAGAGCGGAGCCTGTGAATCCCGGGGCAGAAGGAGGTGGAGGCGTCCATGGTGGTTCGCGAATTCGTCTGTGGTTCTACACATACACAGACACACACAGACACACACACGCGCGCGCACATACACGCACATGCACACAGTTGAATAAATAATAATAATAATAAAAAAACAAATAATAAAAATCTTAATGTAAGACATAATGCCCTAAAAGTGAGTAAGGAAAAGACCTCCACATATCAGTATAGGTGAGGATTTCTCCAAATGGCTCCAGCCACAGAAAACAGTACCAACAACTGACAAATGAGACTGTATGACATTTAAAACTTCAGTAAAGTAAAGGGAACCATGGAGTAAAGAGACAGTCAACACAAGAGCGAGAAATCCCACCAGGTATACACCTGACAAAGAGTCAATGTGTAGAATATGCAAAGATATAAGGATCTAAGCAACAGGGAATCAAACAACTCAATTAACAAATGGGATAACAAAACTGTTGAATAGACAGTTCCCAGAAGATGAGGTGTAGATGACTAATAAGCATATGAAAGATGGTTGAAAGTCACTAGCCTTTGGAAAAAATTAAGTTAATTTCCTTAAGATCCCTGTCACCCCAGTCAGAATGGCAGTCATCAAGAAAGCAACAGGTACTGGTAAGGATGAGGTCAAAGTGGATCCTTACATACTGCTGGTGGCAGTGTGAACCACTCAGCCACATAGGAATCTGTGTGAAGGCCCCTGAAAAATTAAAAGTTATGCTGATCATAGGGTTCCAAGCTGACACATCAGAGATACTTGCACATCAATGTTTTCTAGAACATTTTTACAAGAATTAAGCTATAACCTATGGGTCCGTTAGACAATAGGTAAAGAAAATGTAGCTTGTCGACATGATGGGATTTCATTTGCCATAAAGAAGAACAAAATTATGGCCTTTACAGAAAATATGTTCAATTGGAGGTAATGATATTATGTGAATTAAGGTAGTCTGAGATAGACAAACACGTTTTCTCTCAATGATGGGAATCAGATTCATAAGGATGCATACAATCACATGGGTACGGATGACATGAAAGGAGAACTGAAATTGTCTTAGAGACAAAAGGGACCAAGAGGAGGGATTAAAATAAGGGAGGGTAGTAGAGTATGGGGAGGGGCCATGCTCAAAAACCTTTATATGCTTACATGCAAATGGCCTATGTAACTCAGTTTCATATATTAACTAAACAAATACAAAATTAGAAAACAACATCAAATACCTAATCTGTCTTTTAAGGTACAAAAATAATGTTGGGGCTGGAGAGATGACTCAGGGGTTCAGTTTTTGCTTTGCAAACAAAGGATCTGAACCAGATCCCACTTATATCTCAGGAAGTGGTGGTGGCAGCCTGCACTTCTAGCCCTGGAAGGTGGAGTCTGAGAATCCCAGAGCAAAGCTATGAGGAGGTAGAACTAGCTATCCAGGATGGTTCCTGAAGTCACCTTTGTGTCTCCATAGACACACAAAGGACTCTCTTGTACACATACATGTGCATACACACACGCACACACACGCACACACACACACACACACACAAAGAATATTAGCTTCTTTTTTTTAAAGCTTTATTTATTCAATTGTGCGTGTGTCCGCATGTATGTGTGTGTGTGTGTGTGTGTGTGTGTGTGTGTGTGTGTGTAGAACCACAGACAAATTTGGGAACCACCATGGACGCCTCCACCTCCTCCTTGTTTACTCTGCCCCAGGATCAGAAGCGCAGGCCGCCCCAGCTTCTACCTGGCATCTATACGTGGGGTCTAGGATCTGAACTCAGGACCTTCCGCTTGCAAGGCAGAGATTTAACCCCTGAGCCACCTCTCCAGCCCCACAAAGAATATTAGCTTCTTGATGAACTGGTGTCTAATTTCTCTAGAATGAAGATACTGCTTCCTCCTCTGCACTTCTGGATGTTTTCCTTACAGTGCTACTGTTCTGACCATTTGCAAGGCTTTATAAAAAGGTAAGGACAGATTAGCCATCTCATGGATTAGGACTGGGAAAGATTTATTGTTCATACTTATATGATGACTGGACTTATTCTCAGAAGGAAAAGAAGTGGGATCTGAAGGGGGAGTGGAACTTTTATCTCAGGGAATGTGGGTGGGGAGAAGGAGAGAAGGAAGTGACCCATCCCATGTCCAGGCTTTGTAAACGTCTGCTAGCTATTAGGGAACAGCAGTGACCAGAAGCAGAGTTTATGCCTTGAATGTGGGATTTTATTGATGACAAGGGCAACACATTCATGCTTTGCTACTTCCTGCTGAATAGTGATTTACATGGAAAAAATTACAGGCCAGAGTGATTGAGTCCTGTCTAGTGCCCCATGGTAAAGAGGAGCGTGGAGAATTTCAGAGTTTAGTGGATCTTTACCCTAAGAGGAGACAAGACTGACAAAGTATTTAAGAAAACAATCGAGGGTTTGATTAAGGGAGATGAATTAATGTACCCAGAAAGGTAGGGCAGTTGGACTATATTAAGCTTGCTAACTATCTGGTTTAATTTATCTGACAACATGTACTATTAGGGACTTAAAATGGGCCCAAGATAATATGACTCTGAATTTATAACATTCCAGATCTCTCTCTCGGTCAGCCTTACAGTGTCTCTTCAGGAACTCACATTCAGTTTCCCATTGGCAAAAATCACAGTTTTGTGCATTCAGAGGCCAAAAATATCTCTTCTCTCTAGAAAGGTTCATTCCTAGTGTATCATGTAGATGAAGCTAAGTAGCAGGTAGGAGAGCAGTGAGAGAGAGAGAGAGAGAGAGAGAGAGAGAGAGAGAGAGAGAGAGAGAGAAACTAATTGGCAGAATCATTAATAAAGAAACATCTGGAGCATAATGAATCTCATAGCCATAATGATCTTGATCTCATACTTTTCCATCCTTGCATCTGACATACCATTTGCATGTGACCTGTGACTGGAGATATTATATATGAAATTAAAGTAAGCAAGTAAGCAAGTAAGTAAGATGAAGGTAAAGGTGACAAGCATTGTATTTGTATCATTTACCTTCAGGCCAGTGGGCTTTAGTCAAAATCCATAGCAATATTATATAGTCTGATGAAACAAATAAACCCTTTAGGAATTAGGATTTTGTGATTCTTAATGTGTGGAATAACATTGGTTCCCTTACATGAAGTCACTTGTTTAGCTGCACTAATTCTTACTGCTTAAATTTAGCTCCTACAAGACACCTAAGGCAACTGAGTCTGCCTAGAAATTGCTGCTTCTTCCCTCCCCATGATAATGACACTTCCAGGTATTTTACACAGCATCTCATGTGATCTACATTTGAGCTAGACAGTGATCAGTATTTCAAAAGTTGAGGGAATTGAATCTCCAAGTTGTTTTTCTTCATATATCACACCTAGCATTGATCCTTTCGCATAGCATCTATTAAATGATTGATTGTCAAAACTGGAGTGCAAACTTGATACTGATGACAACTTACATGGGATTCCACCCTGCCTGGGACTTTGCTCACAAACTGGCATCAGCGTCTTGGATTGGATGGATAGAGCAGTTCTGCACTGTTATTTGAGAAGTGAAAATTACCTAACAGGGAATTAATTATCTCAGTGGGAGACTCTACACATTTGTTTTATATATATATAATATATATATATACACACACATACATATATATGTATATATATATGTGCATATGTGTGTCTTTGTGTGTGTGTGTGTGTGTGTATGTGTACACACACATACATTATTGTAAGCAATAGCTTCAGGTAAACAGGGACAGGGCTAATGTGTTATTTAGAAAAATGCTATTATAGGAGAAAAAAACTATGCAAATCATGCCTTTGTGTGTATTTTTCAAGATCCATTTTTAGGGTGGTAAAACTTTTCAAGGTGACATTCTGACATTTTAAAAACAATTCCTTCTCTGGAGTATGTTAACCATAATTCAGACTCTCAAACAGAAGGCTGAGCAGACTGAAATAGTCTTCCATAACAGTGTAGGTAGTATTTCTGCTGAGAATTGTTTTCCTAAATCTAACCTTGGCCAAGAGTGTGAAACAGAAGAGTTCATGGGGAGAATAAACAACTCAAACAGAAAATCCACAGTGATCTCTATGGGAGGGAGCCCCAAATCCCTGCTGATGGTCATGTCTCTTACTAAGATTTACTCAACTTTGGAAAAATGTATTTTCTAATCTCGTTTCCTTTTAGAGGTGAGAAAACTTTAACCTTGAAAAATGAAAATAACCATCCCCAGCTGAAGAATAGATGTTTTGGAATTCAGCCTGCAGCTCAGGCCAGGCTTGGCTCTGAGAACTCCAGTGGCCCCACGCCTGCCCCACTGCACGTCCTTCCTTCTGCAGTAAAGTCCACACTTCATGAGCCTGATGTCTGGCTTCTTAAGCATGACAACTCGGAGGTCTGGTGACAGCTTTTGGCCTCCTTGGCTTACACTGTAGCTGTCTCCATATGACAAGACCACGGCCATTCACATAGACAAAGCCTCTCAGAATTTGTGTAAGCTGGGCTGGAGAGGTGGCTCAGGGGTTAAGCCTCCGTTTTGCAGGCGGAGGGTCCCGAGTTCGGATCCCAGATCCCACGTATAGACGCCAAGGGGAAGCGGGGGTGGCCTGCGCTTCTGGTCCTGGTAGGGTGGAGCCTGTGAATCCCGGGGCAGAAGGAGGTGGAGGCGTCCATGGTGGTTTGCGAATTCGTCCGTGGTTCTACACATACACAGACACAGACACACACACACACACACACACACACACGCGCGCGCACGAGCACATACACACACACATTTACACAGTTGAATAAATAATAATAATAATAATAATAAAAAAGAATTTGTGTAAGCTCAGTCTACTGTGTGCTCCTGGAGTCAGCTGTGCCTGAAGTCTGTGGGGCTCTGACCTCCACATTTATAGAAGTTAACCAACTCCCATTTTTGCTTAGAGGAAATAAATAAGATAAAACTGCCTTAAAGGCACTAGTTACATTTCACCATATCAGTTCAATAACTCTTTCCCTAGAAAGTCAGGGCTACACAGAACCTAAACAGGGAAGAGGCATAAAATAGCAAGCTTTGCAATCAAACATCCAAGCTGTCACTCCTGCTTTTGCTAGTGCATTCCATGTGGTTCTATAGCTTCCTGATCTCTCTTTTCTACCTCTTATGGGAGGCAAGCAGCTGTTGTGTCTTGTCATGATAAGGACTAAGGCAGCCATGCAGGAAGGACGCCATAGCTGATGTGATGCAACCCTTCCAGGCTCATGCATTTCACTACTTGGATGCCAGCTCATGGTGCTTCTTTGGGTGCATATGGAAACTTTGGAAGGCAGGACGTACTTAGAGGAAGCAGTTCACTGAAAGGGTGGGAGTGGGCCATGCATTCCAACCCACTTGTGTCCAAGCACTTCCTGCTCTACTCACATGTGAATAAGCAGCCTCTTTGTCCTGCTGCTGCAGTTAAGTGCTGCTCTAGCAGTCATGTCTTCCCTCCATGATGGATTGGATCTTATCAACTTATGGCCTTAGAGTTGCTTCCTTAAAGTTGCTTCCTTCCTGGTCACAGGAATGAGCAAGTGATGAATGGAGATTATCATCATCAAATGTCTAGAAATCACTGTTGCTTTCTTTAAGTCATGGCTAGAAGTTCCTCTAGGATTTCTGGGTTGTGATTATTTCTTTAATCCTGGATTTAAAATATATCCTATGAGGGGGCTGGAGAGATGGCTCAGGGGTTAAGACTCTGTCTGTCAGGCAGAGGTCCTGAATGTGGATCCCAGGTCCCACGTAGGAGCTCCAGGTGGAGGAGGCTGTGGCCTGCACTTCTGCTTCTGATGGGCGGAGCCTGGGAAATCCCAGAGAGAAGCAAAAAGGAAGTAGAAGAATCCAGGATGATTCCCGAAGTCACCCTTGGTCCTCCACAGGGACATATGATGCCCTCTGGTACACACACACACACACACACACATATACATACATATTAATAAGAAATATTTTTTAAAAATATATACTATTAGGAAGATTTTGAAGCAATCTATTGGAAACAAATTGTTCCCAGTAAATTATCACTGTCCATGAAGATATAATAAGAATAGACAAAAGACATCAAGACTAGTCAAGCATTCCAAATACTATCACCATATGTACATTTTCCTTTCCAATAAGTTACATGCAGTTCAGAATCTGAAAACCTTGAAATCATGTTTTTCGGCTTGTGTTCCTGTTTTTGATTTCTTCAGTCAAACAAAATTATATATATATAGTATATATATAATATATATATATACATGTTTGTATAGATATAATAGCAACTAGAAATGCAGAAATGTAGGTACAAATATAGACACAAATAGACATAGATCACAGAAATAAAGATATTTATGTTAAAGGAATGGGCAGATGTGATTCAGGGTGGGCCAGTCTGAAGTTATGAAACTGAACAAGAGGCTGGAGATTCAAGAGTTAACCCATGACCCCAGGTCGCAGTGTGGAGATGCACAGGGTATGAAGCAGGTGTCTAACCTTCAGAGAGTTGCCATTGTGCAGAGACACTGATCTGAGGTCAGGTACATATTGACTTGGGTGCAGCAGGAAGGAAGCTTCCAGAAGCCCAAAGAAGGGAAGCCTGATTTTTGTGGGGTACACCTCCAGAGTTAGATATAACACAGTGTCTTAGTTCATTATAACATGTCATATTTCCTGCTTTGTTTTGGTCTCACTCTGTGGCCTCTACTGGACTGGCACTCACATGCAGCTCAGGTCTACTTTGAATTCCCAGCAATGCTCCTGCCTCAGTGCTCTGAATAAGTGTGCTTTTGGTTGTGCATATCATCTACAGTGCAAGATCTGGGCCAACACACTCAGTTAACAACTGTGTCAATAGAGAGTTTCAGCTCCACAGCTCACTTTGGAAGCTTGTTTAGCCACAGTGAGCTCTCTATAGTATTTGGAATATAGATTGATTTTTATCACTTGGGAGTTATAATGAAGCATACTAACAGCACAACCGGAGGGCCCACAGGAATTACGATTGCACACTTTGCTGTAAATGCAGGCATCTGAAAAGCCAGGTTTAATTTGTTTCCATCATTATCAAATTTAAAGTGTTGGCAGCAATCAAATAGAGAAGACCAAGAAAATGTTTACTTTTGTCCAACACAACATCTGGCTCACACGCAGTCCTTGGTGTGCTGGTTGTTTGGAGATGAGTAATGTCATTGACCAATCACTCATTCATACCCTGCCATAAGCCAAGATATTCTTTTCCCGCTGTAACAGTGAACGTGGATGGCATTAACCATAGTCTCTCGGCGGTGCCTGTCTAAGTCTGTCATGTTGCGACCCTCGTTTGCACCTAGAAATCTGGTTTTCATCAGGGTTTAGATCCAGATTAGAGATGACATGGAGAACCAGTGAAGTAATGGTGTGGGTGTGAAAGAAGTCTATAAAACAATTGGAAACAGGCAGGAAGGAGCAGAGACCCAGCCACAGGCAGGTCCAGCACCTCAGTGAGTATGTGACAGTTTTCCATTTTCTTGGGATGGGAAATGGGTCAAGGACATAATTTGGATGGGATGAGATTTTTTGCACATGAACGCTTGTCTTCCTCTGTTTGCAGAGAATCTGGACCCTTATAAGCTTGGATGCTGGCTGCTTGTTCAGTAGCAGAAACGTCTTCTGGAATCTTCTTAGAACTACTAATCTCTGCTCTTTCCTTTTGGTATAATATGTGTTCCAGCAAAAGTTCCCAGTAATTCCAGTGTATTTCAGATCTGGACTGGATGACCCTGTGGAGAAGAGCAAGCAAGCTTGACTTGCTTTGAGGGCATAAGAAAATGAGTCACATCCAATTTATTTGCAAATAATAATACCGTTTCTTTCCTAACCCGGTAATTAATTTGGTCCTACTTACACTTTCTCTTTCAAGTAATGAATATTTCATTTGAAAATTAGGACATTATCACACCAACATCACAGATAATACTTTTGGTATGGATGAGTCATTCCCCACAGTCAGTAGAGTTCAGTTCCCCTAACTACTGGAGTAATCTGTTTCTCAAGGGGGAAAAGGGATTTGTTTTACATGGGACAAAAAAGCAACACACAATCTGAAGAGTAGAAAGAAAGATTTCACTAGATAAGGTGAGGGAGGAAGGGATACAGGTTGAGAAAGAGGGAAGAAGGGGGGAGGGAGAGAGAGAGAGAGAGAATCTTTGCTTATTGAATATGCATAAATTTCAGTCACCACAGTCTGTTTAAATAGTACAGATATCAGCAACATTATTCAGATTTTAGCATCTACACTGTATTGACTGAGATAAATCCAGACTGCTATTAGTTTGGGCATCGTCAGAGCCTGGTGGTCTCTCACCCCGTGTATGTGCTGGGCAGTGTGTGCTCAGACAGAAAGGTGTACTGCCATGGTCCCCTTCTCTCCTACTGACAAGCCAAAGAGACAATTTACAAAGAAATGGCATTCAAGGCCAGGGGGATATGTTCAGGAGGCGAAGTGCCTGCTGCTCACACAACTGAGTGTGAGTCCTGGAAGCGTACATGGCTGAAGGAGCTGTCCTCTGACCTCCACTTGCTGTGCTCTAATCCTTCCATTCTGGTGGATAAGGTCCCAGCATGGCAGAACATTGTTCTATGGAAACAATTTCTGGGAAAAGGACATGGCATTAAAATATGGGAATTGTCAGGCTTTGGTGTATCTCTGCCCAGTTGGGAACCTAAAGCCTGCTCCCTGGGGAATATCACAGTAACACCTATGGGCAGGTGCTAGGATTTCCTCCCTAGATAATTTAAGTTTTGTCTCTGGCAGGAGGAATTCTTCTGGGAATTGGGTGTGCCTTTTACCTGTCCTTAGGTTTAGAGAAAAAGCTTGCTTTTAACTTTAAATCAAATTGTAAATAGAGATTTCATGTCTAGTCACTGACAATAAGTAGACTTGTTAGCCAGAATGTGTGCACTGATTTTAAGGAAATTAGAGAATAACTCCTAGAGTCTTAAAACATAGGTGGGTAAAATTACCACCTATGAACTAACTCAGAAATTCCAGAAGTATATGACTATGCTATCTGTTCAGTAGAACTTTAAAAGAAACTGTGATACCCTTTTACCCTGGCTGAAGGCCAAGAAAGAGACCATCATGCCAGAAAGTCTAGACGCCAAGACTGTCCCTTGGAGATGGTATTTGCAATCCAAATTGGGAGAATCCATGTCGGTAGCAAAGGGGGCCGTGTCTTTCCCTTCCCCAAACAGCACTCTTATGGGAAATCACAGAGATGGAGCATCTGAGTGCACCCCCACCAATGATCGCCTCTGCCCTGAAAGAGACACCCTTGGTGAGATGGGGCCCGACAGTATGGACCCCAGGTTTGGAGAATGCATGGCTCACGGATGGCTCATCAACTACTGATGGCAATATACTTCTGGAATTCCTCAAAGAAAGACATAAGCAACCTTGCTATTAAAAGAGCTCAGTCCTTCTCTGTATATTTTAAAAATGCAGTCTCTGTTAAAACAATGTGGGCTCAGCCCCACGGCTATCCGGTAAAGCATTATAGATTAGATAGAATTGAAAAAACTGGGAGAATAGAATCTGTTTGTGTCTTTTCCCTCAAACAATGGGTTAGCTACTTAGGAAAAAAAATGTTTATTCTTACTGAGCATAGGAGACTGGGAGGGTCTGTGTTTGTTTTCCTCTGTTTGCAGGTGCAGGGACACATTCTTTGCCCTAAAATTTTCTAGTATAAAGCTGTCACTAAGTTTCAATAAAATGGATTCAGAATTCACTCGGCCAAAATGGAGTCGCGTGTGTTCTGTTCTCCACCTGGTCCTGGGGAGCCCTGGTCTGGAGGCCGTGACTCTGGTCTGCGGCATCCACTCATGTGCCAGGGTGTGCGTATGTGTTCTCTCTCTCTCTCTCTCTCTCTCTCTCATTTGCTCTCTTCTTTCTCTCTCCAAATCAGAGACTGGAGACAAGTGTCCATGAAAACACAGTACAAGAACTGACCAACATGAACAATGAGAGCAGAAGTGACGCATGTGTCCCACAGGAAGTGACATCAGCAAAGATTTCCTCATTGACAGAATTCTCAGGGATAATTCACCACATTGGAAACTCAAAGAGTAAAAATGTCAAGAAATGTCAGACCAAGAGGTCTGCCAGGACTTGGAAAAGATTTGTTATGTATCTGAGGTTATGGTTCAAACTATTCCTGGCAAGTTTTCACAAAGAAATAAAGCAATGTAGCCTCAACAATTTTAAATGAAACATTAAGTAAATAGTAGTGATGCTGCTTCTTCATTTATCCTTAGAATTGTCATGAATTGGAATGCCAAAGTTTTGATAAAAAATTTAAAGGTTGCAGAAGAATCATAATTGTTCCCATTAAGTAAGATTGTGTTGTTTGAAAGATCGTTTTTTTTCCAGTCCTATAGAACTATAAAGTAATGATTACTTTGGGTAAGGAAGTAAAGTAATCGTAAATGAGATGGATGGTGGGGAGAGGTAGAGATGGGTGTGTGTGGGGGGGTTGGCATACCCTTGCATGCCATGAAACCTGGGTGCAAGTCAGAGGAAAACTCTTACAAGTTCTTCCACTCTGTGGGCCTCCAGGGATTGAGCTCTGGTCACTAGATTTGCTACCTTGCTCCAGAATTCATCTCTTGAATTTATTTATGAGCGACCAGTCTAAACCAAGGCCTCCAAGCTTGCTGAGAAGCAACCAACAGTTTCAGGAGAGAAGTAGGGAACGAAAGAGGGCAATGGTTGGAATGATAGTGACCAAAACTCACTGTGCCGGTTACTCTCTCTGATGCTGCTGTGGGTCAACACCCAAAGTCAAGCAACTTAATGGGGCAGAAAAAGGAGATTGATTCAGCTTATCATTTCAGAGGGGAGTCCTTAATGGCAGGAAAGGAATGGCTGGTTGGCAGAAGCTGGGGGCAGCTTAGGTCACTGTAGACTCATGGAGGATCCTGAGCTTCTGCTATAACTCAAGAGCAGACTTCTCCCAGAAGTAGAACGGGGTTAATCAACCTCAAATCCCACCCCTGTAACTGCCTTCCTCCAGCAAGGCGCCATCTCCTAAAGTTGCCACAGCCTTCCCAAACAACTAAAGATTTAAACACATGAGCCTGTGGGGCATAATTCACTTTTCAAACCATGGCATTGTAGGTGTATATATATATATATATATATATATATATGTAAATGGAATTGTCAAAGAATAAAACATATCATGAATTCTGCCAACACATCAATGTAGTAAGAATTGGCAAACCTCTTTACGAGGGTGTTATGGTTGCATTTCAATGTCAACTTGACAGTTGCAGACTGTTTGGGGTACAGCTGTGGAAGGCTAATGGTTGGAATGGCCCCTGAACTGCAGGTACTTGAGTGATTGCTGTGGAGAACCCAACCCATAGTGGGCGGTACTTTCCAGTGGTGGACTGGACAATAGGAGATGCAAGGAGGAGGGACTTGCTCTTCCCTGATCCGGTGTTGACTTGCTATGCAGTCCACTCTGCGTGCACGCTGTTCACTTTTGCAGCATCTGGCCTTCTTTGTTGTTGTTGCTGCTGCTGCCTCCGTCCTTGGCTGACTTGGAGCTTCACCTTTTCCATCATGTTGTTGCTGTTCCCGCTGCCTTTGGAGCCTGGTCTCTAGGCCTTGCTGCTGTTTGCTGTTCATCATCAAAGTTGAGCCCAGCTGTTCTTCACCGACCTCGGAACCCAGCGTCTTCAACCCTCCAGAGGAGCAAAGGCTTGAGACCTTCTCAGGATCTTTTGGCTTTGTGGAACATTCCAGCCAGGAAAGAGGCTGCTGCCTGTGGCTACCTTGAAGGATGCTATTTTTATTGTGAGTTATTTTTTTATAAACTTGTTCATATATACTACATTCTATAGATTCTGTTTGGTGCTTCACATATGTGCAATTCCAACTTCATTCAGATTGGATTACTAAAAACCAAACTCTACATACATTTAAGAAAGAAAAGTTCCAGAAAAAAAGACCGATTCATCCACAAAATAGCAAAATATATTCTGTTGATTTTATTTAAACTTGCCATGAGTCTGTCATACTTATGTGAATCAGAGTAGAACTGAATTAGTCTTAGGAGAGTTTTTCTTAGCTTGTAAAGCACGAAGAATTTCATTGTCAAAGAACTTGAAGATAATACAAATTGGACTTCTAAGATCATCAGATCATATCAGAAAAGTTAAATATTTAAAAACTTGAAAGCAAACACATGCACAGAGAGAAGATGGGAGAATCTAATGACTTTATTACTGTCCTTGATCACCAGTTACAACGCCACATAGAATTAGTGCTTATTTTGTGGCGAATGGGAGAGGGTTGGTGACATCTTACCTGAACTGGACTTGTTTTTGGAAAGATTCACATCTTGGACATCATGTGTCTGGTCCTCCCCAATGTGTTATTGTCCATTGTCAGAGAAAGGTGGTCACAAGCCAGTTCAGTTTCTTCACCTTTCTCCTGACCACCACTGTGTCTGGTTCCCTAATTCACTCCAAGATCCAGTGGTTGGGGCAAGCTTGAGTGCCAGGTGGGATATGAAACTGTTGTGGTACATAAGCCATGATTGCCACAGAACAGAGAAAATACAAGCAAACATATATGTGCTCTGCACACAGTCCTAAAATATCAGTGTTGGAATCAAAACAGGAATGCAATAAGGAAGTCCCATTGATTTCATTTATTCACCATTATTTGCCATTTTTTCTTAGTAATTTCAGCAGATATGGGAAATTTCATTTAAGAAGTGAATATGTATCTGTTTATGGAAAGAGAGGAACAACATATCTTAACAAATAATTTCCAAGAGGAGGAAATAAACTAAATGAGACCCTTGTCAATTTTTAATTGTCAAAGCAAAAAGATCATTACACTAATAAAGCCTACTCAAGTGATTAAATACTTCAAATAAATTTCTCCCTGTAACTTACTGAGTGAATTTGTGAATTCTTTTTTCTTGTATTGTAAGTCTATTAAGAGTCTGCCCATAAAGCAAAATCAAATGCAAAACCAAGCAGTTTAATGTATTCAACTCAATAAAAATTTCCATTTCCTTTACCCTGTTGAAATTTAAATCATGTCAGACAGTATAACACAATTTGTATATCTCTCACATCAGAAACCACATAATAAAACACTATTACAGATATATCATCCACAAAGTGGTCCTACCTTATAAAATATAACTCATTCATTTTTCATGCTTCATTTCATTTCAATAATAATGTGTAATGATATTGTCCAATTTACAGTGAATGTCAAATTTCTGGGAAAAGGTATAACGGATATTTACTAACTTCTTTTTTTTTTTTGCACAACTCATTACCAACTGCAAGTGCATGAATGTGTCTTCAACCTTATTCAAACAGATATTTCTCCCAGTAAAGAATAGACATTTGCCTACATGAGAAAGACAGAATTAGACATGCAGAAACTTATTACTTGAGAATTTTACTTTTGATAAAAGTGCTGTATATCATTCTGGTATTCTACAGATCTAAATATCTCTCCTGGGTACCACATCTCTGATATATAACTACATTTATAATAAAAAACTAGCATTATAATATTGGGCTACCAAAGACACAAGTAATAATAAATAACCAAAGCAATCAAGTATTCTCCTGGGTTGTTTTCCATAGTGAGGCATGAACTTCAGCTATTCTGCTTGAACACATGGGGTTCACAGCCTTAGAGAAACGCTTGGTTCTGCTGTGTGGAGACCTTTTGCTCTTTGAAATGCTTCTGACATCTTCCTCTTGGAAATGGCCAGTTGACCAACATATCTGCAAGACATCGTGCTCTCTGATGTGGGATCCCTTCAACACTGCCGCCTTTGTTGGGAAAATACCCCAAACGCCTAATTTCCTCTGCCTCCTTCCAATCCCCCCAAACTGAGACATCTCAGAGCATCTTTGCAGCCCATCCACACCCTCCCTCTCGTGTCCTGAGCTGCGCAAGAGCCCCGTGGCCTCTCTGACTTCACACCATGGGCACCACCTCGTAAGACCCGGACACAACAGCTCAGGCCTG
Organism: Typhlomys cinereus; assembly: GCA_023101885.1. Taxonomy (NCBI): domain Eukaryota; kingdom Metazoa; phylum Chordata; class Mammalia; order Rodentia; family Platacanthomyidae; genus Typhlomys; species Typhlomys cinereus. The sequence goes on along the minus strand of JALPQD010000087.1, from coordinate 3,209,668 downwards.
GAAATTTTCCTCACCGCCGCCTTTTCCCGCCTGTGTTCTTGGCCCCACCTCCTTCACGCATTGGCCCCGCCCACACCATGCCCTGGCCCCTCCCCAATGACATCTCTGTCAGATTGTCTTTTTTCCCTTAAGATCTTACACCCAGGGGTGCAGTGAGGACTTAACCGCTAAGCCTCTGCCTTGCAAGCAGAAGGACTTGAGTTTGGATCCCAGATCCCACATTAAAACACCATGTGGAAATGGCTGTGGCCTATAAGTCCTGCCCTGGAAAGAAGAGCCTGGAAAATCCCAGAACAAAGCAATAAGGAAGCAGAAATTATTAAGGATGATTCCCAAAGTTACTCTTGGAACCACATAGGCACACATAGTGCCCTCTGAGACACACACACACACACACACACACACACACACACACACACACAGCTAAAGAGGTAGAAAGGAGGGAAAGGGTAGTGGAGGGAACAGGAGGGGAATCACTAAAAAAGAGGGAAGCAAAAAGATCTTTCCACCTGCCTTTCCTTCGTGTTCTCCACCCATCAGCCTCTCAGGAGCCCCCTTGAAGACAAAACATGAGAGAGGTCCATGAGGAGAACAGTCTAAATCCAGAGAAATCCACTGCAACAATCCTGCACGTGCGTGGCTGAGAGAGCGGCTGCAGTCATTTCTGCAGTGTCTCTCCAGCTTCCTATTGTCAGCAGGCATTGTAATTATACCCGCCCTGGGACTTCAGATGTCTATTTTCCAAAAAAGCAAGATTCATAATCCGAAGCTAGTATGTCACACCTTGTTTGTCAGTCACATGGAATGTGGAAAAACATTTTTCTCTCACATTCCTTCCAGAAATACCCTCATCTCCAAACCTCAATTCAGATCTATCGCTCCTCAAAGTACAATCTGAGGCTGTCCAGAGGTCACAGGGGTCTTTGCCTGATGACTCTGAAGTATTCTGCACACTTGAAAATGTTTGGGAGGTCTTGGGCTGAGCAGCTGCCTGCTCTCTGCATAAGACACCCCCTGCATGGGCTGTGACCTGCAGATCCCACTGATTCTAAAGTGACTCAGCTACCTACGTTCTGAAACAGAGTTGCAAGATGAGGTACCTTCAGCTAACTGACAAGATGCAAAAGAACAGAGTGCGTAATTCAGAATTTGCAGGACTTTGTATCTTCCAATTTTGCACGCTGCAAGCGTGAGGTTTAGGAGCCTGGTCTTTATTTCTGCTGGGCACATCTAGGTAGAGTTATAAACAGAATGATGGTGTTAGCACCCACTGAAATGCTTTCATGTCTCCCTGTCATGGTAAGATGGGAAACAGCAGGAAAAATGGGAAACAGGAAATTCAGAAATTAGGCTTAGTGTCCAAGAATAACCATTTCAATAAGCACCCAGTATAAACTTATTACCTAAGAATTCTCTTTCAATAAGTGGTATTCTTCAAACTTATGTGGATAAATTTTAAAGAGAAAAAAGATATGTATTCACTTTACATGTTTCTAATCCAATAAATTGTATTTTAGAACTTCCACAAGTGTGGTTTCCAACATAATCCACCTTTGATATTTCTTCACGTTGTTCAGAAGACTGTACTGAATATTGTTGTGTTGAATGTTTCAATGAGATTTCAGCACACACTGGCTGCCTATCCACTGGAGTAAAATAAAAATCTACATAAATTCTGCAAAATGGTTTGATGAAATACAATACTGAAAAACAATGTATGTTCAATAAAAATGAAAAATATTAATATCACATCGCTTCTTATGAGTATTACTCTGAATTCCAGAAAATATTGGAAACTCGAGTCCACGGGTGCATTAAATTTATAATTAAAATAAAGCCAACCTGCCTGAAAACTGTGGACATTGGTTTTTTTGTTTCTCAGACACCACGGCTGCATATTATGCTACACTACTTCACTGAAAATTACAAAATTGAAAAGACCAGTTGTCAGAAGCTTACATCCTATCTCATGGCACACTGCACTGAAACCTGCCTGTGTTCTTCATGTGTGAAGCTGAGACTTGTGGCTCTGGCTGACTTTTGTGCACCTACCTCAGCTGAGCCCGGAAACCATGTCTTTTGTTTTCACTAAGAAAATAAACTCCTTGGGAGAAGCATTGTTGTCTGATGTTCTTCTCTCAAGAATGCCTTAAAATTGATTGTTTTTCCTATTTCTAGTTCTGTGCATGTGTGTGTGTGTGCACATTTGGGTGAGTAAGATCATGAACAAGTATGTGTGTGTATGTGTGTGTATGTATGAATTCACATGTGCATAGGCACACGTGTGTGTGCTAGGGCTTATGCATATGTATGTGTGTGGATGTATGTATGTGGATGTGTGTGAGGATCTCATGCACAAGCATGTATTTGTATGTGCATAGGCACACACGTGTGTGCCAGGATGTGTGTGTGTGTGTGTGTGTGTGTGTGTGTGAGAGAGAGAGAGAGAGAGAGAGAGAGAGAGAGAGAGAGAGAGAGAGAGAGAGAGACAGCTTACAGGTCTGGCGCTTACAAGTCTGGCTAGTCTGCCTGCCTGGGGATTCCCAGTATTTACCGTCCAGTGCTGGACCTGCAGATGATCCACCACAGCCTGACTGCTGAATACAGAACACGCACCTTCTGCCTGTCCCAAAGGAAGGGCCAGTCCTGGGGACAATCTCTCAAGCAAAGCAAGTCCACAGTGATTTCCCTGTTAAATGAAAAATATGTTTTAAATAGAAGAATTCTAATGACTGAAAGCAAAAACAAAACAAACAAAAAAACAGGCTTTTCTGTTTCTGTGGTTATGTCTTTTCACAAGGGTCCAGATTCAAGGTTCTAACACCATCCTTTTAAAATGATCGTATATTAATTTCTAAAGTGATAAATCTTATCACCTATATATGCCATGTTCACTTTCCATTTTCTTTCTTGCCCCCTCGCCCTTCCATATTCTTGATAGAATGTTCACTGCATGACCGTCTATTATCCTTTCCTTATTGAAGATGAACAACATGAGGCTTCCTGTTAGAAGATGATCTTCAATCCATCCATTTTGCTGCAAAGTACACTTCTGTTCCTTTTATGGATAAATAAAGCTACCAGATCCCCTTTCGCTTTATCCATTAACGTGAGAACAGGTATCTAGGCTGATGCCACAATCTGACTCATGCATAATGTTAACGTAAGAATGGACACACAGCAACTTTGCTAGCAGCAGCCAGAACACCCCTGTGTCCCTGTCCTGGCCCACTTCTGTGATCTGATTTCCCAATGAAGGCTTTTCCTATGGCCTACAGAGATGGGCTCCCCAGCATACAGTTTCATTGCATTTCCCTGGTGGCTGAAAATGGGGAGCATTTATTTTTCATGAATTTATTGGTCGTTTGTGCTTCTCCACTGGAAAAGTGCCTGTTCAGCTCATTTGCCTATTTATTAATGGGAATATTGGTTCTTTTGATGTTTTGTCTTTTGATTTTTTCTTTTTCATGTTGATTTCCTTTATGTAAAAAGGCATACTTATATGTCATATGTGATTTCTCTATTCGTCTTCTTTTAATTAAAATAATGTGGGGGAAATTGCAGACTAGATTTTGGTATTTTTAAATCCAGTGTAGTTGGTAGGTCATTTGTAATTCATGAAGTGTTGGACACTCAGTTGTCTTACCAAAGTGGTCTCGTTTTGTTGAAATAGTTTTCTTGCCACACTTACTGTGTCACTGATTTATTTACATGGCATTTCATGACGTTGCATAATTAGAACAGCAAGTATTGCAGTCATAAACCACAGTGAAGAACAAGCCACGTCTTGGGGAGTATCCATGTGCCTGATGGGAACTATGGGTCTGTCTCCATTGTGGGCTTGTGGGAGACTTCTCAGCATCCCGCAGGTATTACAATGTTTCACAAGGAACAAAGCAACAATCAGAGGAAGAGCTAACTATGCCTGAGTCACTCACAGGAACATCTGGGGTGTGCAACTATCGATCAACCGCATTGCTCAGGACTTCAATCTGAAGTTGCAAAAGGTGGACAAGATGTTCTCTCAAGTCCTGTCCAATTGCATGCCCTGTCTTCTGGACCTGACTATGGGGCCCATTTGGGACGAAAACAGGTTTCTGCTTGCTTGTCTGCTGTGGAGGGAGTAAACTACTAAAGAAAAGATGTTCACAACATCTGCTTAAACGTTTAAGCCCATGGGTGGTGACAAAACACAGTGTGATCCAAGCCACTGACTGCTGACCCCTCTCTGTCTGACTGAGTCATCCAAAGGCCAGAAGTTCGTCTTGCCTCTCACTAATGAAGACGCAGTAAAGCACTTTAGAAAAGTTCAAGGCATGGTTCCAATTACTATCATACGCAAGCTGAAAACCAGGATTTGATAAGCTTATTATGGGTTCAAAATAAATTGTGGTCCTGGAGGCATTTTCAGAAATGTGGGAAAAAAAAAAAAAACATATTTTCCAACCAGGGACAGGACTGGTGCTCAGTGCAGGAGACCAGCTAGGCATGGTTGTGACCTTACTGAGCTGCTTGTTCTGACTGTCTCTGGACAATCCTGCTTGGGTTTCCACAACTAAGCAAAAATTTAAGCATGGTATGTTCAACTCTTAGGCCTGGCACCATCCACTCTAAAGTTGTGTCTATGGTACTTGGCATCAGCCTAAGACAAATGACTGCTCTGGTTTGAATTCTAAATGGTTCCTATGGGCTCATGAGTTGATTTCCCAAGCTGGTGGTAATGTTTTAGGAAATTGTGGACTCTATTAGAAGCAAGGCATTATTGGGGAAAGTGACTGACCAGGAGCAAGCAGTGAGCTTCACAGCTTTATCTAGTTTTCTTTTCCATCTATGTTTTCTGGTCCACTCAGATATGAGCATGCAGCCTCATACTACTGCTGCCACAGTCAAGAGCCAATGCTGTGAACCTAATTAGACTATTCCTCTCCTATGTGTGTGCTTATTTATTTATTTACTTTTGCTCAGTTGCCTGGTCACAACAATGAGAAAAATAACTAATACAACCAGGCGAGTTCTAGCTTGGGTGAAATTTCCTTCTTCTCACTTTCGCTGCAAGAATCCGGGGTCTTGTTGCCACCCAGAACCACACATCGCTGTCAAGTCGCTCCGTGCAATCATCGGTCAGTTTTCCCTTCAGCACTAGGGTGTCTCTGAGCCCAGTTCTCACAGGATGAGACCTGGCTTCCCCAGGACTTTCTCCTCTCGTTCCAGCTGCAGGTTTTCAAAGCTGTTTCCCATGGTGGGATTTAGCACCAAACAGTTGTTTGCCATCACAGCAGCATGCAAACCCCTCATTTTCAAACCACAGGTGCGCACAACTGGGAGAAGTGGTCTATGATGTCATCGGATGAGCAAAACATGAGATCACTGTTCCAATTACACTTTTCTCTAGCAGTGCACCCCACTTTGCCCCAACCCCAGATTGGTCCTTCTGCCTCTGTGTCAGAGCTGGTTCAGAAACAAAGGGGTCACTGATCTGTCTGATCGCTGGGATGAGATTCATCTTTCTATTGAGCACATGAAGACTATTGATGACTACCACATAATAGCTGAAAAGCTTGAATTTATTGGGTGTCCGTGGTTTAGAACTTTCCCTTTATATAACCAAAAACTATCATTTCCAAAATCATCTTGTGAAATGAAGTCAATGTGAAGAATATCACATATATAATACTTTTATTTTATATCTGAGATTGAAGAGCAATTCTTGAGTTTTTTAATGTGTGAAAGTGATATTTCTGTTGTTTTTCTCCCCCAAGGTACATTTTTTTTAAAAAAATCTACTCCCCTTAGTAAAGCTGTATAGTAGTTCAACATGATGGTGTGACACTCTACATTACTGATACTCAAAGCCAAGTTCTCTTGAAACTACATAAGAGTTTGTTTTTATAATCAAGAGGTACTTGAATCATAGATGGTTCTGCAGTTATTACTGAAGTCATACAAACCAGAGGTATCTTGGGTTGACCGAAAATGGCAGGTGCTCACTCACATTTGCAAACCGAATGAGACCCCTGTCCGGGTACACAAGCAGGCAATGGCATGATGGAGATGAGCATCCTTACCTCTGACATAACCACTGGTCCTTCCTAAGTCATCGCAGTCACAATGATACAGTAGAGGCCACTGTGGAACATTACTATTGTCTCAGTTTTCCAGAGATGTCCATGGAAAGTTACAAAATGGGGGCTACATATTTCTCTAGCATTCCACTGTACTGGAAAAAAAAGCAATGTTCTTCTTAGCTGCTATTTGCAAACCTTTCCCAATAGCAAGTCTTGTTCCCCCAGTTCCAGAAAGATGAACCAGATACTTATTCAAGTATCAATCTCTATCACATCCAAAATGGAAATTAATTTTAATAATAATTCCTACTCATCCCCAACTAGTCTTCCACTGGTATTTATATTTGCTCCTTTAGTTATTCTGATCTCATTAGAAATGTTAAGGGACCAAAAAAAAAAAAAAAAAAACAAAACAGACCTGGAAGGGAAAAAGGGACATTTCTACATTTCTTATTACCTTTGATTTCAACCTGCTATTTTTGGAAATTGCTAATTAATAAAAGGTTTTTAAAAATGTCAATGGAAATAAGCTAGACAAAGTCAGGAACATTTATGCTTCTATGACTCTCTATTTGGATTGGAAATTAGCAAACCTCATGTCAGAGCTTGCCAGCTGACATGCATGTGCCAGAGTTCCTGTCCACATCCCAAATGCTGGCCGGGAAGTTAATTTTCCTTCTGTATTGGCAGAAACCAAGTTGTGTGACATTAACTCATCTTTGTGTTCTTGGTTTGGCAAATTCTGAAATAAAGTTCCAAGCAACCGGGTTGTAAAATCAAACTTTTAGGGAAAACTTAAGAAAGATTATGTGGTTAAAAGATGAACTGAAATTTTAACATAAAATTCAATATATAACCATTGAACATCATCATCCGTGATCATTTTTAAAGGAGGGTGTTTGAGTATGTCATGTTTCTGAAGGCATGTAGAGTTGTAGCTAAGTAAAATACTCTAATTTTTAAGACTGTTATCAATATAGTGCTGCATTTGTAGCTCTGTTGGTACAGTGTTGCTGCTGTGCATGAAATCCTGAGTTCCATCATTCAGTCCTAGCACTGTCGAAATCAGCAGGATGGCACGGGCCAGTGATCCAGCCTTGGGAACGTGGAGGAAGGGACATCTCAAGTTCAAGGTCATCCTCAGCTGCACAGCAGGTCTGAGGCTAGCCTGGGAGACACGAGGGCCTCTATGAAATCAAAACACAAACAAAACAAATGAAAAAAGAGGCAATGAAAGACAATGTATGCTCTACTGTGTGGAGCACTTAGCATGACACACACTATTGTGGAAGTTTTCTGATTATTACCAAAAGCTCAATTAACGCCAATTAAAGCCAAAGTGTGGCTTTCAGAATTTAATGATGAGCCTGAAGTAATTTTTCTGAGGGGCAAATGTAAAATATACTCCAAGGGAAGTTTGCTGGGTATGAAAGTGCTCTACTGAGCAGGTGGAAGGGAAGAAAAACCGCAGCCCCCTCACTTCTACAGCTCTCTTGGGCTCTGAACCCGGCTCTCCACTTGCATCTTGCACGTGTTTTAGCTTCTCGGGTGTTTTATTTAAAATGTCTTCTAGACTACAGCATGTCTCATATGCCTGTATGAATAGATCTTGACAAAGCAGGCCGGCTCACCTGCTTCGTGAAGTTTCTGCTCAGGGAAATAACAGATGTTTGCACAAGTGATTGTGACCTCCAACAGTCATGTGAAGGATGAAGGGGAAACTGGAGTGAGCCTGAAGCCAGGGGCCCCGCTTCCAGCAGGAGTAGTGCTGAGTCTAAGAACTGCCACGTGAGCAGCACCCACGGAAACCAGGCAGGAGCCCAGAGAAGAGGATCTTCTGGATCGAAGAGCAGGTGAGGCCAAGCTGGTCAGGTAGAAAACAGAACTGATTAGCAAAGTGCAGGCAGGGGACTGGGCAGAGAGGATCCAGCCAAGACCAGACCCAGGAGAGACCCCAGGAACAAACTGCAGGACCTGAAGCTTTATTCTAAGAACAAGAGAGGGAACCACCCAAGGGCTGAGCAGAGACACAACTCAATGCACATTTTAACGTTTAGTCAAGAAAGACACGAATGGGAAGGAAAAGTGGGCACGGGAACATTGGTGTGGGCTGTGAGGAGTGGACCTGTGTGAAAGTGATAAGAAAGGTGTGGAAGAGATTTAATAAAACTAAAAACCATAATAAATGCAGCAGAAATACATTAACAATAGGGACAAATGCATTTGGCGATAAGAATAGCAAGAGATAACGTCTGTTTGTAAACAAGATGTTACCCCCACCATTAGTGTTTTATAAATAAAAATGAGGGAATGACAAACTCCTCCTGTAGTGATGGAAACTTAGCAAAAATGAAAACGGAGGTTTGTTTTGTTTTGTCTTTAGTTTGTTTTGGGTCTGACTATTTTTGGACTGGAACTAAACTTCATACTTTTCACATGTGATGGCTCCTCCAAGCTTTGCTTGTTTATTTTTTTATGGGTCAAGTTCCAAACCTTTGAACTTTTCAAATGCTGTAAGTGGAATAAAGCATACCAGAGTAGAAGGGAATGTTGGGAATTTTAACCAAGACAAGTGGGCATAAGGGTGGAAAGGGTCCATTGTTTCTGCTGCTCTCTGGACGGATGTGGTCAATTTCTGCTGTTGTCCTTCCTGACGGTGAAATGTCTGCCTTCACACATTAGTAGATAAGTCTTGAACAGCTAACAGAAGATGTTACTTAAAATTTTATCTTCATAGATTTGGCGTGTTTCTAATCAAAGCTACTGCCAGTGTGGTTTGTAATCCCAGCATTTGGAAGACTAAAACTGGAGGACCCCCAAGTACCACCAGGACCTCATAGTGAGAACCCACCTTACAGGACAATACAAAAGCAAAAGCAAAAAGGATTGTAAATTTGTGAGAAGAGTGTAAGCCATGAGGTTGGTCTTATTAACCATTAGTTTTCATGTATGTGCATATGGTGTCTGTGCATGTCTACATGCAGGTGGACACACATATGTTGAGATACATGTAAATAAGTGTATTGAGTATGGAGGCCTGAGGATGATATTGGGAATTTCCTTGATTACTCTTCTATTTTATTATTGTGAGCCATGTCTAAAATCAAGCCAAGAGAACTCCACTAGGATCTTTCTGGCTAGCCAGCCTGCTCTGGAGATTCCTAAGCTCTGTCTTTCAGAGCAGAAATTACAGGTGAATCACTATATCTGCCTAGTATAATATGTTAATATATATTATATGTATAATGAAATAATACAAAAATAATTAATTTTTATGTCGGATCTGGAGATCAGAACTTGGGTACATTTGCTTGAAGGGCAATTGCTGTAACTGCTTAGCCCTCATCCAGCCTTCTTTGCCAAGAGTCTTCTTTTGACCACCATTGGCTGGAAGGTTGATGGTGAAGCCCTTTGAAGCAGAGTGAGAGAAATCTTGAGGTACTGTACAGTTTGGAAACCACTGTAGTCCACATATACTTCTGGTAGCTTTGACTCTCAGGCAGTGATGGACATATGGAGAAGTCTGGCTGCTTCTTTCACAGGAAGCAGCCCACCACTGCCAGGAGTGAAGAGGAAGACTTTCTGCATTGCACGTCAGCACACATGCATGGCCTAGACACAGCCCCAGTGAAGGAGCAGAAACTGACCAGGCATTTCCAAACTTAGCAAGGCCAGCTCAGGATGATGCAATCACACATTCTCTTGACCCTGAGAATTCCATGGCACTATGTGGTCAGGACACATCTTTCTCAGCAATTAACTCATTAGGAAAAAAAAAAAAAAACCTGTGTCATCAACATGGCTCTGGAACGTTCCTTAAATTGCCTGTGAAGAACAGCTCATGTGGTTTGGTATATACCACACTGCCTTGCAACACTTCTTCCCGCATTGGAACAAATCACTGTTTCATCAGTAGACTAGCCACACACAATAACATGCCTGCATTCAGTAGTGACTTTTGTGAAGAACAAAGCATGATTCTAGGTTTGTTTCCTGCTCTTTCCTTTCTAAGTGCCTGTGGCTGAGGGAGGGCGAGGGGAATAACTTGGCATGCATCCTAAAGGAAGTGACTTTTCTCATTTGTACGTTTATCATGTACAGAACATTGGCTCTAATCATTGCAAATCATTTTCTACGACTTTGTCCCTCAAACCAGGAATTCAGGAAGCATTTGTAGGAGAGCACTGGTGAGATCATCAGAGATGATGTCTGGCAGACAGAACAGCTCTTACCCAAGTCATGGATGGTGCTTTCCTGTGTCAAGCTTGGAGGTCACTTTCAGATACTCCCTCTCTTGTCATCTCGAGAAGTCTAATGTGTGAGCAGCTCATTAAATATTACTTGGTCTCCAGACCTGTACGGATACATGTTCTGGGACTGGGGAGTGGGCCCTGCAGTTAAACCCTTGGCCTCTCAAATCAAGGGAACTGAATTCAGGACCCATATCCCAAGTAAAAATACCAAATGGGTGTGGTGGTCTACTTGTAATTCTAGTCCTATGGTGTGCTCTGGGTTTAATTAGAGAATCAGACTCCCAAGAACAAGGTTGAAGAGCAATAGAAGATGATTCCTGATATACTTTTGGACCTCCACAGGCACATGCACTCAAGTGCACATGCACTTGCACACACACACACACACACACACACACACACACTTACCCACATGTGTGACACATACACATAAATAGCCCCTATATGCAAATCAATGAATGAGAAAATAAATAAATAGTAAACAAGCACTCTTGCCCTGTTTTCAGCTTGGGTACTTTCTGTTTATATCTTAGGTCATACAACTTAATCTTCCAGTTGGAAAGTGAATTTGAGAACAGAGGAGTCCTGCCCAAGAACTTATGCTTCTCAGTCAGTCAGCAAAAGAGGGAATGAGGATGAACAAGTCTGCTGGCTTCCCAGAGGTGACATCTTTCCTGGAAGCAATGGCACAGACAGAAAGTGAACACATTTGTCATGGTTTAATATGAATTGTCCCCCACAGGCTCCTATGTTTTCCTCCTTAGCTGATGTTAATAGTTGGGAAGGTCACAACAGAAATTGGTACCAAGAGTGGGATGCTACAGTCATTCTTCCCTTTTGCTGTGAGATGACTCTCAGACACAGCTTTTGGGACAAAGGGGAGATTTATTCAGCTTATGGTTCCAGAGGCAAAAAGCATGGCAGATGGCAGAAGCTGGAGACGGCTGAAGTCACATCCATCTTTACAAAGGGAACACACACAAACTTTAATAGCAAACCATTAGTGGAAACAGGGTGGGGCCACCCGACCTCAAAGCTCACCCCCTGTGACATGCTTCTTCCTCCAGAAAGGCTCCACCTCCTAAAGGTGCCAAAACCTTCCCAAACATTAACATCAGCTAAAGATACAAACACATGAGCATGTGAGAGACAGCTCACATTCAATCCATGACAACATTCATCAGACACATGGCTGAGGTGTTTGAGGAATTGGACCTTGAACCTGTATGAGCTTTGGGGCACAGCATTTGTAGTCAAGAACACATTCTTTAGCTGCAGTGACTTCCTTCCCAGGCAGGCTGTCCTGTCCTTATAGGCAGAAAACATAACTCGCAGTAGCTGCAGACTTGCTTCTTTGGATGGCTGTAGCAAAAATGTCCCATAGTGACCAGAATGGACCAAGCAAGAGTCACATGGCCACCCATGAATAACTGAAGCCTGTTCTTTTCTCTCCACCACTTTGTGTTACCTTTATCTCTCTATGTAGCTCCAGTTGACCTTGAACTCACCCTCTAACTAAGATTCCCCTTACCTGGCTTTCTCCTCTCTCATTCGCTCAAGAGCTAGAATCACAGGTGTTGCAGTCCACCTGGATAGTTGCTGATAAATGACCATCAGATGACTTAAGGGAACAAGGAATTTTTTCTCTCTTATGATTACCTGCTTACAGTTCTCAGTCCAGCTTGATGGGAGAGCATGCACCAACACTAGGGCCAAGGGAACTGGCCACACCATCTCTACATAATGGCTGAGAGAGGGACAATCCTTATTTGCCAGACCAGAATGTCTAGTCAAGTGTACAGAAAGATGCCAACTTCTTCAACCAGGGCCTAATCCCACCCACCATGGGCTGGGCCTTCCCCATCAGCCAGACAATCTCCTGCAGGCTTGCTCTGGGCCGAAATCAACCACTAATTCTCCACAAATGTGCCCAGAGCTCAAACCCTCAACTGTCAAGTTGATACCTGTGCCTAACTATGATAACAGGCACGAACCCCACAACCATCCTCAGTTGCAGGGAATTATGATTGGTGAGGTTAAAACAGCTGGGGTTAGACAACAGGGGCAACTGGATAAGGGCGTGAATACCTGGATAAGGGCAGAGGATCAATGATTCTTGAAAGAATCAGAATGAACTGACCTTAGCAGAGCAGTAGACACAATGCACTATGGGTAGAACTGCAGACATCTCTGTGCATAGAAGTCAGAATTATTCCACTATTACTCTGATTCTCCGTCAATTCACATTTTCACATAAACTTATACCAAAAATCACTGACTGATTCTGAACCTCATTTCACAGAAGGAGAAAGTCATCAGAAATCAGGCACACCCGTGGCTGCTGTCCGAAGGTCTTTCCCATAGTCTGCTGTCTCAGACTAAGATCTCCAAATCCCTTCTGTATACCATTGTTGCAAAGCCTGATAAATGTTTGTGAGTTTCAAGAACGTGAAGATCTTTTCCAGTGATTCAGTTGTGTTCTTGGGTGGTTAAGAAATTCCAGTGGAAACAATGGAGAGAAATTCTTAGTTGCCAATTTTATAGTGCTGAGAATTTCTGTGGAAATGTAGCTTGTGACTACAGAGATGTGTCAAAAGCCACAATTGGTCATGGCTTTCTTTCTACAATACTCATCTTAGCCAGACCTAGGAGTCACTTTAGTACTAAAAATAAAGCTCACAATATCCTTTGAAAAAAAAAACTTAAGAAGACTTTTTCCATAATATTGTAAAAAAAAAAGATAAATAAGAAGGCATGACTGGATACTCACTGACAGGCATGGGTGGTTAGTATAAAACAAATCTCAAACCGGTGATCAGCATGCTGGGAAAGTCTCAGAATGGATCCGAAGCAAACTGTGAGATTGCTGTGCTGAATCCTGTGGTCAGAAGTCACGAGAACACCGCTCGTGACAACTGTACAAGAAGGCAGGAGCGGCAGCCCAGGCCGTGTGGACCTTGCTAAGCTTGGAGCTCATTCCAGTGGACTGGGAAGTTGGGGGAAAGATCCAGAGCCATGAGATCTTGGCAGAGTGAGAGGAAATTCCTTGTGTCGTTTGTCCTTTCCTCGTTTATGTGTCTGTTCATGGCGTATGTGTGAGGGGAACATGTGTAGACACAGAAGTGTAGGCACATGTGTGTCTGTGTGAGGAGCCTCCAGGTTATTGTCTAGAATCATCCTCGATCATTCCTCCACCTTATTCTTTTTTTCATATGGTTTTCTACTTTTGCAAGCATATTGGGATTCATCCCAGCTGCCCCTCCCCACCATCCCATCCTTTACCTTCACTATTTTCTCTCCCTCCCTCCCACCCCTCAGCCTGTGTGTTTCTGTGGATCCCAGGATTCACTCTGACCTGTCTACTCCTGTGGGTATTCAGGCTTCTGTGGTATATCAAGTTACCTCTCTTCAGCTCCCCCTCCCCACTGATATGTGCATTTCCCTTCACTCATCCAGCTTTAGACTCAAAGGTTTCCACTGTAAGTCCCCATTCTATTCCACCTTATTCTTTTGAGGCCGTGTTAGACTGAGAAGCCACCTTGCTCTGGAGATACAGAGCTAAAGTTACAGAGGACTGTCTTACCTGCCAGGCATTTTTATGTGAGACCTGGAGATGTTCTTGCTTCTGAGGCAAGCAGCTCATCTCCTGGGCCATGTCCCTAGTCCTGTGCCTGTTTTAAGAAAAAAAAATTAAATGTCTAATTAAAGAATAAATAGCTTGCATGTATATATCTGCGAGCCTGTATGAAAGTCTGCAGTGTGTGTGTGTGTGTGTGTGTGTGTGTGTGTGTGTGTGTATGTGTGTGTGTGTGTGTGTGCAGGTCTTTGTGTGAATGTCAGTGAGTCTTTCAGTGTGTACATTTCTCTGTGTGTGTGTGTGTGTATGTCTCTATATAAGTGTATATATATATGAGTGTGTAAGTGCAAGTGTGTATATCTGTACACATTTCTGTGTATGTTTGTGTATATGTCTGTGAGTTTATATATGTATGTGTTTGTCTCTGTATGCATGACTGTGCGTATGTATCCCGATGTATGTCTATGAACATGTGTGTGTGCCTATCTTCTGTGCATATGTCTATGTGCATCCGTGTGTCTGTGCATGTCACTGTTTGTATATGTCTGTGAGCATGTGTGTGTGTGCTTGTCTCTGTGTATTTGTAGCTATGTACATAAGTGTGTCTCTGTGGGTATGTTTGTATGCTTGTATATATGTATATGACTCTGAGCATGTATATGCTTGTGATCATGCCTTTGTGTTGCATATCTCTCTGCATGTACGTCTACATGTGTGAATATGTTTTGTGTGGATGTCTTTGTGTGTGTGTCTCTGTATGCACACATGTCTGTGTGGATATCCATATATCCATGTGTGTGTGTGTGTGTGTGTGTGTGTGTGTGTGTGTGTGGTGTGTGTTGTGTATGTGTAGTATGTGCGTAACTCTCAGGAATGTTTTTTGTGTTGAGTCAGGATTCTTGGGTCACTTGATTCTCTGATGAGCGTCACAACATGTGACATCTGCGCATTTCTAGAGATAGGGCTTAGATAAAATCTCTGGGCTTAAGGTAAAATCACCAGCACAGATCTTACTCAGTGCTGCTCACAAAAGCAAAACAAAAACCCAGAGTGTATCGTGTCACAACTGACGCCATACAGTCAGGGCTTCAGTGTTTTTGTATCACTTCCTATGACAATCAAGAGCACAATCTTGCTGCTGGAAAGAATTGTGAGAAAATTGTTAGAATCTGAGAATTCAGATACATACAAATAAGGACTCCGAGGAGCTCTGAGCTTCTCTCTGTGTGTTGAGCGCTTAACTGCTGCCTTTTCTTTTTGACCAGCTACAATGTGGTGGGAGAAAAAGCAGTGTAACTTACCCAGCGGTGCAAGAGGGGCCATCCCAGGGGGAGGAGATGACTGAGGTGAAGAGCCAGGTGATGTCTTCCTCTGTCAACTGTGTCCTCGGAGTGACAGAAAGGGTACCCCAGAAAGGACACCCCTAGGAACCTAGACAAAAGGACACCCCTAGGAACCTGGACAAACCTTCCAGGCTTGTCTTGGGTTTAAGATGCATCGTGGTCTGTCTGAACTCCAGCCCTGGTGACCCTTGCGCAAGTACTTGAGAGCGTCACATTGAAGTCAACTTCAGTCTCCTGTTTCCCAAACACATTACTGCAGAGTCCTTAAAACCCACAGTTTCCTCATGGCCCACATGAACGTTGGCATAGTAAGACAGGGCTGGGAAAGGCTGTAAGCAGAAGCCATCAAACTTGGGGGGCGAGAGGAGTCCCTGACACAGAAAGTCACCCTGTGTCATAGGTTGAAATGTGAGTTGTCCCCCACAAGGTTGTCTATTTGAATTTTTAGTTTGGGAAGGTCCTGGCACCTTTAGGAGGTGGAGCCTTGCAGGAGGATGACAGTCACAAATGGTGGGCCTTGAGGTTGGTCAGCCCCGCCCTGCTTGAGTGAGCGAGTCTGCTCTTGAGCTAGCAGAAGCAGCTCTCAGCCTCCATGATGTCTGTAAGGATTTAGGACCCTCCAGCTTCTGGCAGCCACGTCCTTTTCCACTATAATGGACTGTATTTCCCCTCTGGAACCATAAGCTGAATAAATCTCCCTTCTTCCCTCAAGTTGCTTGACTTTGGGTGTTCTCTCACAGCAAGATAAGAGTGACCAGTACACCCCACCCCCTTGACTTGTGAAAAGTCTAGCAGGAACTCAGCTTCCCGTTGGTTCCTGCCCTTCTCTCTCCCCATCTTAAGTCATGACCAAGAATGCTGCACTATGACAGATCCCTGCCACCATCTCAGAGAGGAGACATTGTCCATTGAGGCAGGAAAGGCAGGGCAGGTGGGAGAAGCTGGACTAGGTTAAGGTCACTACAGATCTCATGGAGCAGGAGAGAGCTAGCAAGTCAGGGCTAACCCACCTCAGGGTCCACCCACTTCCCACTGTGACCTGCCTTCTTCCCACAAGACTCCATCTCCAAAAGCTGCTATGACTTCCCCAAACATTAACAACTCACATTCAAACACATTCAACTCACATAAACCTCATTTTTATTTTTTTACTTGTTTGTTTATCTATCTATCTATTTATTTGGTAATGTCTTATTGATTCAAGACAGAGACAGACAAAGAGAGAGAACACATATGTCTTGGCACATTGGGTAGAAGTCCAAGACAACTTTTGGAAGCCAATTCTCTCCTTCTACCATGTGGGTTTTCATGGATCCAAGGGAGATAGTCAGGCTTCTGAGCAAGTGCCCCACCTGCTGCCAGGCTTGTGAGCAGGTGCTCCGCCCACTGAGCCGTCTTGTCCATTCTGTGTTGTCAAACATATGGAATGAAGGCGCTTGTCTCCCTTCTGGAGCCAGAAGCTGAATAAATCTCTCTTTTCTCCCTTCAGCTGTGAATGAGTGTTTTCTCCCAGTAGTAGATAAAATAACTGCCACAACGTCTACCTCCCCAAAGTCCTATCCTTTGGAGATAATCATATCATACTTCAAAAAGGCAACACAGCCATACAATAGTTCTTTTTACCAACATTATAACTAGCAGTGGAAAAGAAACTGACCAACACAGCTTCAGAGACTAAAGGAACTCAACAAGTCTTCAACACAATCACCATGTCTTTCATTTGACATCTAAATCGTTTGCATCCCCGCCTGTGGTGTGGGAGAAAGTTCAGTCCTCTCAGAACTTAAATGTATGGGATTATGTCAGGTTGCCAATTAATATGCAAACTGCCCAGTGTCACCTCAGGTCCCTCGAGGTCAGTCCCAAAGTAGGAAAGACACATGGCCATCCCAGATCACAGCTACTCACAGAATTAAGCAGAGAAGGCTTAGAATCTTTGTTCTCATTTTCTCTACATTTGAAACTGAGAACATGCAGAGAGAACTCACTTTGAAGCTAGTGTTGCCTGGCCATGATATTCGTGATTTCCATAGTGCGCTTCTGCTCCATCCGCAATGTAGATGTGCATTTTTGAAACATTCTAAATATGACTTTGATCTTATTCGCTCCACCCACGACTGGCTGGTGGAAGCCGAGGGTCATTTCTATCTAAGGGTTTGCTGTGCGGACAGGAAGATTGCTTCTGCTTGAAAGAGCTTGCAAACAGCCCGTCTGAAAGCTCTTTCCAGTCTTCTGTAGCCTAAACATTTCATTCACAGGAGTCAAAGGTCACCAACTGTCAAAACAAAGCCCAAGTTACAGAGAGCTTCTGCAAAGGAAGCTAAGCAAAGTGGAAACTCAGAGTTCGCGAGCTGCGCTCTTGTGGTTCAGAGCAGCACAAACGCTGTCCTGATGGTGAATTCTCCTGAGGTTTTGGTGAATTGTCCAGTCAGTTTGGACCTGCTTAGGTATCAATGTAGAGACCAATCTGAACGACGCTGGAGGGACAAGTAGCTGCAGGTCTAAACTCCGCACAATCCAAGCCACCAGTCTGTGAAATCCAGGATACCAGATGGTTTCACACACCCAAACATCCATAAATCTCCTAAAGTTTCCAGTTTTCAAAAACGGTGTGTTTGCTTTGTGGGATTGGGGAGCACAGGAAGGTTTTGCAAATGGATTGCTGAACTCATGAGACCTTGCAAGACTTTCTAGTGCCTCTAACAGGCCGTCACCAGCACACTAAGTACATTGTCCTCTGCCAGCCCTGAGGGCACAGGAGAAGACTAGGCAGCCTCTTCTCCAGCCCTGTCCTCTCCCAGTTTCCAGCGGCTGCAGGGGTTCGGCCTGCAGGGACCAAGTCTGAGGGTCCTTTCCTCAAACCTTTGTAGATGCTTCTTTTGTTTTTAATCCAACTCAAAACTTTCAGCTTTAAAGTCCGATTTGGCATTTTTCTGAAGGAAGAGAGAGAGGTCAGAGGAAGGGATGGTGTCTTTGAGGTGGGTCTGCATGGAGCCAACTTGAACTTTTTGTGACTTGACTTCAGGCTCTGCATTCTTAATGGACTTGAGATGGTGAAACTACGAGTTTTCTGTGCAGCAGAAGAGGGAAGAGTACAGGCAGGAAGGGAGCAGAAAACTGTAGTAAATCAGGTCAGACCAAGAGTGACTGATAGTCAGAATGTGAATAGGTGAGTTATGTCCTTGTTTTAATTGGTGCATACGTGTTTGCATGCAAGTGTGTGTGCGTGTACATGTGAATGTACATGTGCATGAGTATGTGTGTGTGTGTGTGTGTGTGTGTGTGTGTGTTTACCAGAAGGAACTTGAGTGGGTGTGCCTGTGGAAACCTAAAGGTGAAATGAGGAATCACCTCAGTTTGCTTTATGGCCTCCTTGCTTTGCCTTGGGGTTGCCCAGGCTCTGCCCTCCACAGCTGCAACTGCAGGCCACTGCCATTTCCACCAGACATTTTTGCATGGGGTTCTGGGAATTGGACCTAAGTTCTGTTCTGCTTGAAAATCTAAGGGTTTAACCCCTGAAACATCTCTGCAGCCCCTAGTCATTTCACACAGAAGGCCTGGTGTGAACACGCAGCTTGCGGTACATAGTGCATAAAGTTGGTAACAGTGAGATTCACGGCGCAAACAACCAGAAGAGGCTACAAAATGAGAGGCTTCAAATTTGATGAGAAAAAGTGTTTCTGTGAAAAGCCAGGAGGTTCAGGTAGACACACCGTCACCTGCCTCTCTTTGCCAGAACAGAATGCAAAGGCCTCTCGTTCTCTGGAAGACTTGCATTTCACACCCCCAGAACCCCATTCTTCGTCCAGATTCCTCATCTCCGGATTGGATGTCATTGGCTCTTGGGAGCAGCCAGTGAAGGACAGCAGGATTGGAAAGGCACCTTGGAAAGGTCTGAATTATAATAACTTCATGGCCATTAATTCATATGCCAAAATATTCACAAGAGAGAAGCAGAAAGTGAAGCTTTATAAGAAATGCTCATGGTTGCTGACCTTAAGGGAACTTAGGCCTCTTGGGTATTTAATCAATAGCTTTTACTGGAGGGCAAGGAAATTCTCAAATGGTGAAAAACTAGAAAAAATAACAAACATGCATGGGGATGAGGGCATACTTCAAGGTATGCATCATAAGAAATTCCAGGGGTCTGGTGTGAGAGCATTGGGATGGATGAATCATGACAACAGAATGTGGTCTGAGCTTCCCAGGTACTTGGAAGAAGCAGAGAGACCACTGTCTAATGCGGTTCGCACTCTGAGATGGAGCAAAAGACAGGAGCAAGATTAGGTCAGTCCAAAGATATTTACTAGCTCTGAAATGGTCAAAATATCTCAAAATAAGGAACCTATGCAAAGCATTTTAATCTTGATATACATATATCCATTTTAAAAATAAAATTGATGATTGTGGTGGTCCACAACATAAGTCTGGCACTGAGAGGGGTCAGGTCAGGAAGATGGTGAATTCAAATCCAGTCTGAGCTCTTGAGTAGAGCCTGTCTCAAAAAAAAAAATCAATCAGGAGCAGAGAAGATCGCTCAGTTGGTAAAGCTCTTACCACAGAAACACGAGGCTTTAGTTCAATCTCCAGCATTCATGCTAAAAGCCAGGCATGGCGGGCAGTGTCTACAATCCCAACACTGGGGGCATGAGGCTGGCAGGGCCCTGGAGCTTGCTGGTGAACCAGTCAGGCCAAAATTTCAAGGTAAAATGAAAAGGCATGTCTTGAAGAAGACATCACATGTTGTACTCTGGCCTCAACATGCAGGTGCAGACGTACCATATACACAAAACAAATAAATAATGATGGTAATAATAACAATGAAGACACCTTTTAATTTCCATCTTTTAGGCAAGCAGATGATAATTTTTAACAGTAAAATCTACGTTATCCAGTAAGTAGAAATTTGAACAGGAGCCAATCCGGATAAAACTTCCTTTGCAAGACACTCGGAAGAATTCAGATCTGTAACACGGATGACTGTGTTTGCTCAGCAGCAGCTCGTGTATTTTTATCTGTAGCTCAAGGGTGCCCTTCAAATGCAAACACCCAGGAAAAGAGAGATTTCATCCAAGTAGGTATTTATGTGTGAGCATGTATGTCTGAGTACACATGTTAGCATATGCATTATGTGTGTGTATTTGATAATGTGGACATATATGTGTGGGTGCATATATGTGTGTGTGAGAGTGTGAAAATATATGTTCTGTATGTGCACATATGCGTGTGAGACGATGTATATTGCATGGGTGCATGAATATGTATATATGTATAATCATGTGTGTGAATGTGTATATGTGTGTATATGTATATTTGCATATGTAAGAGTATGTGCAGGTGAGTTTGTGTATACGTGTGTGTGTTTGTGTATGTGTGTTTTTATGTGTGTACACATGTATATTTATGTACGTGTGTTTGTGTGTATGTGTGCTTGTGTGTGTATGTTTATATATTTGTGAATGTATGTATATGTATGTGTGTGTGCATTTGTGTACCGGTGTATATGTATGCATGTGCGTGTAGGTATGTGTATGTTCGTGCATTGTGTGTCTGGACGTACATATGTGTGTGCATTTGTATGCATGCGTGTGTGCATGTGTGTGTGTGGGGGTGGGTGGCTCAGCTGTAAGACTCAAGTGATATATGCTTCAGATGACACTCAAGCAATAGATTTCAAAGTTATAATCTATCTTGTTTAAGTGATAAATAAAGAAGCAGATAAACAATTTTCTTCATGGACTACAACAAAATACAAATGCAACAGACCATTTGAGATTTAAACAGAAGAATCCCAAATTACCTCACACCATGGGAACAAGAAGATGCCCATTATTATGAGAAGAAAATATAATGAACAGAATTCATTCAAGAAGACAAGAATTTTGTGATTAAATGATAAAACTAAAATGTTCATACAGAATGAAAATGTAGGAATTTCATCCGAATAAAAGAGCATAAAACAAGTATGTGAACATTCTAAAAAGATACAGTAACTATTTTTTAAAAAAATCACAGAAGTTTAGTAGCAAAAAGTAGAATATCAAGCGAAAGGTCAGTGAATTCAAAACAGAATAATTGAAAATATGCATTAGAAGAATACAAAAATAACTTGAAGAAAAATGAAAAAAGTTTCAGGAAACCATGGATCGATAAGAACAATTCGAACAATTCAATTTCCAGGCAAATAGAAAGTGGGAGAAAGTTTCCAGGAAAGTAATCCAATTCGTGAATGTGAGCGTTTGGATACTGTGATCTTAAGGAGACTGAGGCAGTGCAAACTCAAAGCAAAGGATGTGTGGGGTGCAACAGTAGCGCCCCACACATTTCTGAAGACATCAAGAAGAGATTACCAAATCACACAAGTGACCTACCACCTGTGAACATGAAGCTTCGCCTAAAATTACGCAGAACTGAAAGATGCTCTAAAAGTGTTAAAGATAAGAAAAGCTCTCAGAGCTCTATCAGGAGGTGACCTATTCCAGCGGAGCACTAAGGAGACAGGAGACCACAGCTGCCAGAGTGCAGAATATCAGTGACCCTGGAAGGCTCATCCGTCATCGGGTCATCAAGATCTTTCCCCACCCCAAGGCTCAGAGAACCTTACAGAAGAAGGAGCAATAAGAGCCTAAATAAAGGTGGGGTGATCAGCACACTCCAGACACAACAGGGCTGCTGTACCCAGGAGCTCACCACAATGAGAACTTCTACCACCAAATCTACACAGCAGTTGCCATATCGCCATTCCGCCATGGACTAATAAGGATCTCAAGAGAAACAGCTGCTCTCGGAGATTATCTCCGGGGCAAGTACTAGACAAGGGAGGAGGAACCTCCCCACTCGTTACTTTGCCCACTGATGAGTCACAAATACTACAGCAGATATCTGACTCCCTTACCAACACAAATACTCCAAAGGGATCCCTGTGATCCACACAGACAGAGGGACAGGAGGGTGGGAGGGGCATGATTGGACTAAAGAGGGGAGAGGAAGGTGGGTAAAAAGAAGTAAATGGCAAATATCTAATTCGGCTTCTTTTTTATTTCTTAAAACATACATATGCCTGTTTATTGCAGTTTGTATATTGCTGATAAATTCATGATCAAACAGATTAGGAGAAAAGGGTTTTATTTTTGCTTACGATTCTCAGTTTTGATTCTTAGTCCAGCTGGGCAGGAGAGGTCATATCAACACCAGGAGCTGAGGGAACAGACCACACCACATCCCAATGACTGCTGGGAGAGGGACAGACCTCACTTGTCAGGCAGACAATCTACCAAAGTGCAATGAAGAATGCCAAGCTACTGATCCAACTCTCTCCATCTTATCCCCTGCCCAGGGAGTGGTCCCACCCACTACAGGCTGGGTCTTCCCACATCAGTTAGATTCTTTCCCTCAGGCTTGCTTAGGGTCCACCTTAATGATATCTGGAGCCAGCGTTGGATTAGTTACACCCATTACTGAATCTTTGGCTTCAACTCCATTCATAGGAGAATTTTCTATCACTGCTTTACATAAGCACATATGCAAAATACTCTCACACTGGGATTGGTATAATAGCAGCATGGAAGACTGGTTGGGTCAAAGTGAGGCAATGGTGGGATACTGTGAGGGGATTAACAGCAACTGGAGGGAAACAGCATCATCCACACAAGTATGTCAAGAAAAAGGTAGATTCATATCTCCAAAGTAACGCTGTTGGGGTGAATTTAAATGTACACAGACAACTGTATGCATCTTATAAAAGCATAGGAATTCTCATAGGTGTTGGAAATATTTGTAGTAAAAAATGCAAAAGGAGTCAAGAAGAGAAAAAGAATAGATAGGTGATGATAGACTGAGAAAGGATGCAAGGAAGAATATAGGTAGATAAATAGAGAGTAGATGATAAATAGTTGATAGAGAGATGATAGAAAAATAGATATACAGATGATACACTGATGGATGATACACAGATGGGAGGATAAATATGACAAGAGATAGATAGATAGATAGATAGATAGATAGATAGATAGATAGATGATAGATAGATAGATGATAGATAGATAGATAGATAGATAGATAGATAGATAGATAGATAGATAGATAGATGGGTAAATTCTTAGAAAGGTAGATTTTAGACAGATAGATGATAGATGGCTCCTGGATAGAAAGATATAGATAAATGGACACTAGATAGATGATAGATTAAAAAGGGAAAAAAGATGATATGTGATGATGAAAGATAATAGATAAGATGACAGATGGATGATAGATGTAGACTGATAGATATACAGAGACATATTAGAAATATAGACAGACATAAATAGATGATAGATGATAAATGACAAATGTTTGATAGATGAAAGATAGAAAGGTGATGATAGGTAGATGAGATAGACATTAAAAACAGGAGAAGTTCTATACTGCATAATGGTAATGTACTTTGCAATTCAGAAATGCAGAGCCCTGTGTCTATGCCCCTTAACCTAAGATTCATTCCAAAAGGATTGCAAATCTTCAAGCTGCTTTCCTTCCTGTTCTGAGTCTCTAGGCATTCGTTCCACACTTGCTTTACAGCTTAGAATGATTGACAGATCTTATTTAAAAAAAAAACCTGTGAAACTAATCTGCAATGACTCTCTGAACTGAGCCTAGAAGAATGAAGCCAAATGCTTGGAATCCTTGACATCGATGTAGAGTGAGATCCCTGTATCTACACACGCACAAAAACAAATGGAACATGATTCGGAAGATTTAGATTTCCCGGCTTATACTTTGTCTAATGAGTTGCACACCAGGGGTCATAAACCATCTGACATCAACCCCAGGCATCCGAATGAGATTTTCAGTATGTCTTTAATTCTAAATAGTATCCAGCTCCAATCCACACAAAAGACCCCAAGCAAGAACTAAGTAAGGAAGCCTCAAATTGGCGGATGCTATTTAAGGTCACTAATATTTCTGACCTAAGAAATAGAAGTGTATTAGAGTTGAGAGCTAAGGGAACCTTAATCTGAAGGTCGGGGAGCATCAAATAGATACTTTATAGTCAGAGAGAATAGCGAGACAGGAATAGGGTTACCACGGACAGAATAGTGGGAAATAAAGTCTCTGTTTTGGGGCAACTTGTTTTTCCATGTTTTGATCATGATTCATGATCAAAACAACCATTTGCAGTCTGTTTCACTGGGGTTTCAATGAATAATCCATGCAATATTCAATATATTATGCAAGTCCTATGCATGGAGGCCACGCTGAAGATGACATGTAGTCACCTGATTTCGGGATAACCCGGCAAAGACTAGATAGAAGCAATGGAAACTGCTAGCTGTAGCTAATAGGTTTGTGGAGCTTCCTGAGCAGAGGGAATAAGGAAAAGTCAGGAATTCTCACAGTCCACACTAGATCCCAATCATCACAGCTGCTATTATTGGATGCACTGTTCCCCTCTCAGTAGGCTCACACACCCCCCCTTCAGTAGGCTTACATGCCAAAGCTTGGGTCCTGATGCAACGTGGGGGTGATAAGGCTTGGGGGGAATTAATGACTCATGAATACACTTCTTTAACAAAAGATTGATCTAATGATGACTCTGAGATTTGATTGTGCTATTGGGAATTGGTGAAATCTTTTGGAGCTGGGGCTGAAGGTAAGGCAATGAACCACGGGGCATATTTTCTTAGAAGCTGAAGTCTCTTCTCTCTTTCCTAGTCACCATGGAATAAGCAGTTCTGCTCCCTAAGTCCCCCCCCCCACCATGTATGTTAGCTCCAATAAGCTGGAAACGGAGTTAACAATCCAAAACAGCCACGCCTTGAGCATAAATGGATGTTGCTCCTTGATGAACAAGAGCAAACAATTGGTTCTAAAGAATAAATGTATTTCTTCATTCAAATTATTCACATTTATTCCATCCAACACTTTCTAAAGTGTAAGACTTATAATTGGAGACTGTTATGAAAATAAAGCAATGTTAACACTGTCCTTCAAAGCAATGTTGAAATGTGTCTTTTGCAAGAATACAAGCAATAAGTCCTTTACAACACCGCAACACATTTTTGGTTGTGTGTTTGAGACAGTAAGTTTTATGCTTGAAGTGGCATTGAAATAGACTGTGAGACTTCACTTTTTTTAATGAGGACAAACCCATGACATTTTCTCAAAGCCTTTGGTCTTAACCTTGAAAATCTGGCTGCTTAGGATAAATGCAGAGAAAATGAGCCAGAAAGTTCTGAAGGTGGGATGCTATTATTAAATGCAAATATATTCATTAAGGAACTGGCTAAACACAAAGGTATATTCTACTTTTAATGAATTTTTTTGAACACACAAATAATCAGCAGGTGTGCATTTAAATTTAACCTTTGAAGCAAAGGTGACTCAGTGGAACTGGGCTAGATGACAGATGCTGTCTGGAACTTTCTTTCTTGCCCTTTTAAATAAACATACCTATTAGATGCAGTTTTGAAATTCACATAAAGTTTGCTTATTTGTCCTTTCCTAGACTTGGGCTTTCTACAGAACAGCTCAAAAATCCAACAGCATTTTGAGTTGAGCCTCTGAAAGTGACCTTATGCAATGAAAGTACCACATGTCACTTTCAAAAGGTACTCTAAACATTGTCAGCCACCGATGAAGAATTGCAGAATATTCTGAGTGTAATAAATCCTTGTGACATTACTACATTTACCTAAATATTCAAAACAGACATATATAACTACTGCCCCAACATATACAGTGTTTCAGCTACATTTCAGTTGCGATAAAATACTTTAACTCAAGCAACAGAAGGGAGAAAAGGTTTATTATTTTCACTGACAGCTCTGGGGGAAGGGTGTATGGAGGGGAGTTCAGAGTCCCCCTTTGAAGAGAGACACATGGCAGTAGGCAAGGAGGCATGGAAGCAGGAGCAGGAGGCCAGCTCCTCCCTTACCGCACACTCAGGAAGCAGAGGGCAAGACAAGGAACCAGGGGCAGGTATTTTAACCTCCAGGCCCCTGGGGCTGGAGAGATGGTTCAGGGGTTAAGACTCTCCCTCACAAGCAGAAGGACTGAGTTCAGACCCCAGATCCCAGAAATGGCAGCAGCTTATACTTTTGGCCCTGGAAGACAGCTTAGGAAATCCCAGAGTGAAGAAAAAGGAGATAGAAGCAACCAGGATGATTCCTAAAAATCTCTTATGTCTCTGCAAGCACACACACACTGCTCTCTGATACACACACACACACACACACACACACACACACACACACACACACACTCACACACACATACACACACATGTGCAAAAATAAGTGAGTAAATAAACAAATCAAGCCTCAAGACCTACCTCCAGTGACCTACGTCCTCTAGAGAGACTCCTCCTCTCAAAGGTGCATATTCTTCCCAAATAGTATCACAGGCTACTGTGGACCAAGTTTTTAAACACAGGAGTCTGTGTACATTCACACCACCACGCAGTGAAGACAGTCACCTGTGTAATGTGACTCAAAGCATCGCCTTAACATTGATTAAATCAACATATCAGTGTTCGTGTTTCGACAAGATACTGATTTGAACAGCAAATAAAGACTTTTGATGGGTTACCATTGTTTGGATCATCAAGGAATTTAAAAAGTAAAAAATTATTCATTATTTTACCCCAAATTGCTTGACGCATTCAAACATTGACAAATACTTTGACTGCCTTTAGCTATCCGATTCACTAAGATGTGAACAAAAGTTTTATGTATTCTGAATAAAAATAAGACTCAGAGCAACACAACTGGGATCTTAACTGTTCTCCAAAGCCCCATGTGATAGAGCTTCTCAGTCCAGAAGGTGCTCTGGGGCAGTGGTACTATTAACAGACTGGCCCAGTAGGGCCTCTTCAGACCTCTGGGTGTGTCCCCTTGAAGTGAACAATAGGAATTGGCCCATTCCTCTCTTTGCTTCTGGCTGTGACCGGAATGATTTGCTCCAATACTCATACTGCCATGTATTCCTACCAAGTATGCATGCTGGCATGCAATCATGGCAAGCATGCACACTGACACGCATTGATGCCAAGCACGCCCACCACTCATGCCCACTATGCATGTCTACTATGCATACCGCGTGCATTCCTACAACTCATGCCCACCATGCCTACTGACCACACATGCTCACCACTCATGTCTACCATGCCTGCCCACTATACCTGCACACCATGTATGCCCACCACGTGTGCCTGCCAGGCACACCCATAACGCTGCTTTCCGAGTCACCACAGGTCCTGGACAGCATGATAGTCAATTACAGATAGAGCTGGGTAGAACTGTGAGCCACAGCTCACCTTTTCCACTTTAAGCTGATTATCCCAAACACTTGTCATAATAATGGGAAGCTGGCCACACACAGATCTGCAAAAGAAAATGTAATGAACACTTGTTGGAATTTCCTGAAAAAGACAAAAATGTTCTCGTATTGACAATTGGGATTAAAAATTTTTGAAGTTGTATCATATGCACATTGCATCATTGATAAATTTCATTTGTGGGGCAAAATTTGTCAAGATAGTGACATCAAGTCTTTCAATTTTTTTAATTTTGCATTACTGTTGTGCTCAAATGTAACAAAATCTATCATCTCAGTTACCTTATTAACACTTATGCCTCATACAGAATGGTAGTTCTACTAATACCATTTTCATGGATGTCTGCCATGTGTTTTGAAGACCCTGGTTCCATTTCCCATTCACAAATGATAAAATAAATGTTCCTGTGTACTTGGTATGCCCTTGAGGAGGGGTTTTTTGTCATTTAATCATGACAAGAGCCCACTATGTTATCCATAGTTCTATTCCACCATCTCCATTATTCCAGTGGATGTTATTGTGTTTGCAGGTCCATGTAAGGGTTACCAGAAACTGAAGCATAGATTCATTCTGCTCTTTAATGAAATGGATGGCCTTTCCAGGTAGAAACTCCTCTTTCTCCTCTCTCAAGATAACTCCTAAGGCATGAGTGCAAAGTAGTCTGAAGGAGGGCACATTGAAATGCCACGTCACCCATAATGGCCATGATAACGTTGCCTCTCAAGGAGTCGACAGGTAACCTTTTATCTTTTCTCCAATCTGCACAATTTCTGTGGCTTTTCTTCCATTAATGATGTTTAAAAGTGATAAGTCGGAAAGCTAAATGAAGATTTTTTTATAGCCCATGCAAGACTTGTAGGAGTAAAAGAATTCTTAGAGACCAGAGCAGAAGATAAATCAGATACCCATCTGCAGAAGAAACAAATGAATAATTCTTCCTTTACTGTCTGAATAAGGTATTAAGAGCTCATCTAACAAATGGATTGTTCTTGTAACATGGTTTAGAATCACGCTGAGAGTCTATTCACAGGCTCCTCATAGCTCTCTCTCTCTCTTTGCAAAGCTGACTACTTCGGAATTTTGTTTGCCTGCAGTAATGATGTGTTTCCAACCTGTGCTGGAGACCAGGTCTGTATCTCTTTGTGAGGACCTGTCATCAGCCACAGGAGCTGCTACAGCATAGAAAGCAGAAGAGACAATGTCCAGTGGTTTCAGTGTGGGCTTATCAGGACCTGAAGGTGTTTATCTCCTTTTCTTATCTGCAAAATGTTCTCTGTGGTCCATTTTGCCTTATGGTTCCTCTGACTCTCAGAATATTACGATTTATTGAAGTTAGAGGTCATTCAGAGTCTGTCCTGTGAGATAGCTAATCTTCTTGATGAATAAAGAGATTGAAAATGAATTGAACAAAGAGGCAGGAGGACATAGAAAAGAGTCAGCTGGGATACGCAGGTCAAGCTAACCTGGAGAGAGGGAAAAGGAGAGTTTTATTAGGTGGGTAGAGAAATACAGTGAATGTCACATGCCACTGGGGAAAATGAGATACAAAAGACATGGAAGAAACACACAACTCTGCCATGTTAGAACCCACTAGTTAAGAGAAAATAAAAATCCAGGCTTTCCTTAACAATTCAGAATATTTTATTGGAAATCATAATTTGAAATATCTAGCAATTTGATGGTGGGTCAGAGGAGATGAGTGGGAAGGACGTAGAGGTTGGGTGGCTTGTTCAAAGAGGTGACACTAATTAAGAGATCCAAGGGTGCAAGTCCAGGACAGACTGACAGGAAGGTTCTTGTAGATGAAGACCTGGGGAGTTATTTAGGTTGACCAGCTGATCGCTGGTTACTGAGGACATCCAAAAGAAATGAAACCCACTGAGCTATTTGCCTCTAATTACATGTTGCCTAGTTGCCATTGGTTCTATTTATTTTAGAAAAGTGTTTAATGTTTATTAAAACCAAATTCAATGTCCTTTATCGAAGATCTTAGAAATTCCTATTCACCTACTGTCCCCTTACTCTTCTGACTTAGCAAATTTCTCCAGGCATATTTTAATCTAAAAATTTCTTAAATGAATAAACCTTGTAAATAATTAAATCTCAAATTAATAAATTCATCTTGAATTTTGTGTTCTGTTATTGAATATAAGGGCATCTTTAAATATTACTTTAGTGTGTGTGGGTGATTCAGGAGGACATGCTTCCGTGTAGTGCCTTTTGTGAGAGACACTACACAAAAATTCATTCATCCCAGTTGGATCTCCAACAATAGACCAAAGCACTGATTTCACCCCACACAGTCTGACTGAGAAAACCAATGTGTATATGGGGGTTACTTACAGAAGGATGGGTGCCAGTGACTTACTTGTACAGGAGACAACACCAAGCAGGAATGCCTATCCTAACATGGGTGACACACAAACGGTACTCTTGAAGTTCTGGACATGATTTGCCCCCAGCTCAGCTCCCAGGAAAGACTCCCTCAGTCTACAGGGCGGTCAGGGGTGGCAGCTGCCCCAGAAAGTTACTGACCTTTTCTTCATCATGGGGAAACATTCAGTGAGTCTAGTGAATTTGAAGATCTATAACCACCTCCTTGCTCACTGTCAAGAGCATCCCTCCAGGATAGAATATGTCCAGTTGCTAAGTAAGAACATCCTTAGGTTACACAAGGCACAAAGTATATGGTGACATCATGTCATCATGCCCAGGAGAAAAAGCCAGACAGAATGCCATGCCACAGTGGTATATGTGTGTGTGTGTGTGTGTGTGTGTGTGTGTGTGTGTGTGTGTGTGTGTGTGTGTAGGCCCAAGAGTGACTTTAGGCCCAAATGTCCTGGACTACTCTACCTCATTTTGATTTTGTTCTGGGGTTTCCAAAGCTCTGCCTTCTAAGGCCAGAAGTGTGGGCTGACACAATTTTTGCCCTGCGTTATGTGGCATCTGGAATCTGAATTCAGGTCCTTCTGCTTGTGAGAAACTCAGTGGCTCCTGTGTAATCTGTGCAGCTCCCCCACCATGTCTTATGGTCCAGGTTTTTAAAGTTATGTGACACTTTGTAAATACACATCATCCCCTCAGTGAGAAAAGGAAATGGCTTCTCCAAACTATGGAGCAGATAAATAAAAGGATGCATGAATGTAATGTAAACATACAAAATCTATTTCTAGTGTCACTTAATGGTACACTCAAGCAGGTCAGCAAATGGCAGCCATGTTCTTTACTGAAGCTATGCACCAGGAGTAGCAGAAGGACTTTGGCATCATTTGAACCAAGTGTCTGGTTTCATTGCACAAATCAGTCCTTGGCTCTCATTTCAGTCACAAGGTTTCATCCACAAATGGTAAAGCACACATGCACCCTCTTTATCCATGAGCTCTGGACACCTCTACTTTAAGAGCTCAGCTTGACAAAAAGAAACGATTGCAAAAGAACACACCCAAAGATGAAGTGAGGCATTGACTTACACAGAACTAACCAAACATAGGACGACTATGATTTTCACATAAAATATGCTTCTTGTCTTGTTTGGATATCTTGATGTCCCCACTCCCAAGCAAGGGGATGTAAGAGCAGGGGGGGAGGGAAGCCATAGAAAGCATGCCATAAATATTTCCCCAGAAGCATCTGCTTCTTTGCACTCCAGTAAATCAATCGACCTTTGTGGAATAAACACTGTGCAGATTTTCTACAAAATGTACACCACCTTTAAATTGCAAGATTAAGTTGTCAATGCCGGCTCATACCCCAGATTTTCCTTCTCTCAAGTCTCTAGGAAAGGAGGGAAATATCAGGCAAGATTAATGTCTCTCCTGTGTCTCCCCAACACTTTCTATATGATTCAAACCTCGTTTGCTCCAGAGTAAAGATGCATAGCCAGATGAATGAACAGAATCCTGTTGCTACTTTTAGACTCATAGACCTATAGGTTGTGATGATTAAGGTTTGTCCTTCAAAATCTGGCTTTGCTGAAGACAACCAGGAAGAATGTCTAGTGATCTAGGAGGGCAGTGTCTTGGGGTGAGAGTGTTCTGGAAGGTTTTCAGGTCTCTACAGGAGCAGGTATTCAGCACCAGCTGAACGCGCACTGTGGAGCTCACAGCTAGAGAGGCACACATGCCACAGGAACACATGACGTTTTCAGTGACGTCATCTGTCAGCCCACTAGCATAGACAGTGAGATTGAAGACAAGTGCAGACGTCATGGGAAGATGGGATTTGTTCAATGTCTACCATCAGAGACAGGGGAATTGCAGATAAAGGTCACAGGCATGGACTGAAGATCACAGAAAGTCATTAACGACTCTTCCTTATTCATCATAATTTCTTCATCTAGGAAATCTCTGAAAGGTGACCGGAACCTTTGTGTGCGCAGAAAATGGCATTGTGTCACCTTGCTCCAGTGTGGTTTGGGGTCAGAGAAGGCAGATGGAGCACAGGATGGAACAGTTGTCACGTCCCTACCCCTTCCTGCAGGAACGCAAGTGGAAATAGTTACCCAGGACTGCGGCTTTTCACTTTGTGTGCTGGCATCTGTGTGTGTGTGTGTGTGTACCCCCATGTGAATGTGCATATGTGTGCTTGCCCCAAAACCACCGTGCTCCTTTCCCTGAGTCAACTGTCTGCGACCAGGAAGATGGGTTAGTCATGAGTACGCACCTCTCTTGTTGTCACTCAACAAATCATCCATCTGCAGCAAGCTCAGCTGCAGAATTGCTTCTTCACTCTGTGTTTAATCCCTCCAAGTTTTCGTTTCCTAATGTGTAAAATAAAACCTTACATTCATGCTAAAATTAAGATACAAGTGTAGTAAATTACATATTATACACCAAAGTACTATGTAGACACCATTTTTTAAAAGGCTGAGACAGAATGCATGCAAGGAAGGAAAATGTAGAGAATTTCAGAATATACCTGAATGCCGAAAAATCTTGTTTTAAGACTTTTTTCCATAGCTCGTGGTGTTTACTAGTTCATCTAACTTTTACTTTATCTAACAATCTGGAATGAGCAATTTTATAAAGGATACTATTTGATATCTTTCCCAAGTAAAATATAGTGATATTATTCCAGAAACTATAGAGAAATGAGGGTAAATCTCAAAGCAAAAGCCGTCTATGTGATTTCACAGGTTTTCTGGTTCAAACGAGATCCAGAAAGACCTCGCTTTCCTCATCTCATTTCCTCCTGCACTAATTAATCAAAATCCCTCCTTTCTAGCCAATATGGCTTCCTGAATATGAATAAGAAATAAAATACCATTTGATGTTTGAAATTATGGGGGTAATCTCACTGACGGAAATAGATGACTAGGAGGGGAAAGAGAATGCCTGATGAAAAATATATTCATGAAGATGTCAGGGGTTTATAAAGCCAATGTCCGTGAAAGAGAGGGCTGTGGTTCACTTAGGCCTTCTCTGGTGAAGTGTGTCCTTCTGCGATCGCCACCA
This sequence comes from Typhlomys cinereus, assembly GCA_023101885.1. NCBI lineage: Eukaryota > Metazoa > Chordata > Mammalia > Rodentia > Platacanthomyidae > Typhlomys > Typhlomys cinereus. Next base: position 3,176,664 of record JALPQD010000087.1, on the reverse strand, counting down.
TGGACAGCCAAGCGTCACCCGGGAAAGGTACGTGCTTCCTCTCAGCAAGTTCTTGACTTTAACAATTGGGGGTGGGGTCTTTAATATGAAATTTTAACTAAGAGCAAGAAGTATCAGGTCTAAGCATAGGTTGTTGTGGTGTAGTTGTTTTCCTCCAGACTTCAATGGCAATCGTGGATGTTTGTCAGAAATTGGTGGTAGTCTGCAAAGTAATTTGCCTCTTTAGTTGTGACAACAGATACGGTAAATACAGTAAAGCTCGGCTTATGGCAATGGAGAAGGAGCTGTATATGTTCTACAATAGAGTGAGCAGGGAGAAGATTATGAGACCCTTACCTGGGGTTCCAGACATTTATTAAATCTAGTGGTCTTGGGTGGTCTTCTAAAGCACTAGGATCAGATAGTTAACTCTTGGGGGCAGGGCTCCAACAAGGTAACTTTCATCTGTACCAACCAGATATTGGATCCTCCGGGATCCAAATCTGAGTATCCATGGAAAGAGTCAGACATGGGAAAAAGAGTTAGAGGGAAATGATAAAGGCTACCCCCACAGGTCAAATCTTGACTACAGAGAAAAGGAAAGGCACGATTCAGCATGCAGACATTAATAATGGACCCGGGGAGGCTATGGTATCAGGGAATATTCTGTATTTAAAGCCCTTGATCTGATCAAGTTTTGAAGAAGAACTGAAAGAGTCACTCGTAGCTTGACGTGTGAGGATGGTGGGATATGAGAGCGTAAGGAATCGATGTGTGTGTGTTGGAAGGAGAGAGAGAGTGAGCACTACAGTCCCTTCTCACTACGGTCCCTTCTCCCCTGAGACCTACGCTGCTAATCTGAGGTAACATGAGGGAACTCAGTCCCTCAGAGACTAGTTCATCAGGACACTCAGTTGTCATCAGCTCAGGTCCCTGTGAATACCAAAGATCAGATGAGACTGGAGGACAGGAGAGGGTGCTACTGAGAGAAGTGGACAAGAAGGACCGTGCCTGATGCCTAGTTCACTGGAATTCATGGAACTGTGTGGCTGGGAGTGACCCCTGGACAGACATGAAACCATGGCAAGGCTGAAGTGCCTTTACCAGGTAGTTTTATCAGATTTGAGGGCTTTGGAATAGCCTGTAGATCAGGCTTCTAAAGTGTTAAAGCAACTGGCAGAGGACGAGACAAAGGGAAGCCAAGCAAAGAGACATCTCCCAAATGCTCAAATGTGATAAAATTTGTGCTTACATTAAGCTGGGGTGCCTAGGAGAAGGTCATATGCTGTTTGTGAATGTCTAAGAGGTTCGCCAGCCTGCATGTGAACATGCGAAGTGATTTCAACTGCTGTGGATCTCACAGGATATGAACCATCTAGTCTTTTCACTAAGACGCCAAGGTTTCAATATGTGAGGGCTACACAGGGCAACCAGAGATCCAGGATGGGTTACACAGGTTGGGTTTACAAGTGCTGAATGAAATTCTTGGACTTCGGCAAATGGTGGGGCTGAGTGTGCCTTTAATTGATGAAGACCTCCAGAAGCTTTGGGAGTGATGGGTACAGAGACAGGCTGGTGCAAGTAAAAAGGACTGGATTCATTTCATAAGTAAGCAAAATATCCCCTCCCACACAGAGCATATTCTGTGCTACAAGGGGTATATGCTGCTGAGAAACACACCTACACGTTTCCTGAAGGGATGAACTATAAAGGCTGGTGAAAATGGGAGACTTTGGATATAAGGATGGTTCATCCAGCCTTGAATTCTCACAAAGGACAGGTATGGGGGACAAACAGGCAGTAAACAGAGGGTGGACACAGAGCCTATCAGACTTGAGGAAGCAGCTGGGTGGTAGCAGGATTGGCACATAGAACATGGCCCTGCTCTTCCTTAGCCCCAGATCAAGAAGCCTGATTGGTAGGCCTGTGGCTGTACCCCACAGGAAGGAGTTTATGGATATATACAGCTCATGCAGGATGATGGTAAATTGTAGGGAACTACAGAAGACAGTGAAAGCCACTCTGCTGAATATACTGACATTGTTTGTCTGAAGAAGCAGTTTATACAATGAGAAATTTTCATGCTGCATTAGACCTTGCCAAGTGTAATGTGCCTCTTTACCTACAGAATTCCAGTACCAAATAGTACTTATCTGTGGCAGGCAACAATGATCCCACAGCAGCCTTGTCCATACTCTGCAAAAGGTTTTATTACACCATGATAATCTCTAAGTGTCTTAGTGACTTAGAAGATCTGCAAGAACAGTAAAGAACACCATTAAATAATTTGAAAGAAGGCATACTGCTTAGGTGGAAAAGGTGTGCTCAGAAATCATAACATTACTAAATAATATTCCAGTGCCAGTCCCTGGGAATCTTTGGTCAGAAATTATCCAGAGAATCCACATATCTAGTCTGTTCACATTGCTGTTGGCTTCATGTAAGTTCATGTGGTTAGACTCTGCTGCTGAGGATACCATATATTTTGTTTTTACAGGACATGGAGACATCAGGCTGGGTCTGAGTGTATAGCTGCCTTCCTGTTGGCTGGATTTCCTAGTTCTGGAAGGCACCATGCTGGGTGCTAGGGAGAAATATTTCTATGGTCTTGCTCATCTATATGTGCCCATGGATGCAATGGTGGCACAGTTGTTATGGGCATAACCAACAGCTTGCTGGGTAGATTTAAGACCCAGTTCCAAGGAGGGTAATCTCATGTTTGTTATTGGAATAGGGAAAACACCCACAACAATGGAGATCATAGGCTCCAGTAGGGAAATTATTACTGTTGTTTTGTGAAAAAGATGTGATACATCTGTGAAATTACCTTTTAGCCTAACCATTGTTGTCAGCCTGGATTTTAGAATTAGAGCTGGGTAAATAGCTGAGGATAAATGACATCTGTTATGACATGGTGACAGTGCACAGAAGCTAAGGATATATATAGGTATATAGATAGACATAAAGCTGTTTACCATCCATCCAAGTTTCAGTAATGGTTGTATAAGAGGGGGCAAAGAGAATGTAAGAGCACTCATAAAAGGAGAAAGTGTTAGAAGTAGTTATTTCCCTCTGGGCCTGGCAAACCATCAGTTTTCTTGGAGCAGAGAGCTGTGGAGATCTTCAAGATAACATGAACCTTAGATATGACAAGGAAATACTGAAAAACAGCAGCAAAAAAAAAAAAAAAAAAAAAAAACAGGCCTATGGCAATGGTGGTGACATATCAACCCTCTACGAGGAGGAAGGTCCTGAGATTCAGTTCCTGCCACCTTCCAGTTGTGGCTGATTTGGGGGCAGGGGGCTGTTGCAGGTATATGAAGATAGAAGTTTTATTGGGGTAGAACTTCAGCAAAGCAACTCTGTCAAGTTCTCTCATACTGTGGTAGGAATCTTTGGTGATACACCTGTTTCTGAATCACCCACACTCCTGTAAGGAACCCCTCGGCCACAGTTCTATAAGCAACTCTTCACTCATGCTCCTGTCAGTAAGTCCTGTGACTCAATGATTCACCAAGGTGGGAATGCATGGAGTCATTTCTTTGGTCTGTGCTCAGCATCCTAGCTTGAATGAACAGTCATTTGTTCATTTCTCCCAAGGTAAAACAGCGTGATAAAGGGTTTATAAGCACTTCCTACTGAACGTTCTTGAAATCAACCACACAGAGGAACAGTAGCCCATCACGGCAATGACTCAGTACTGAAAGACTTAGTCCCTCTCCCACTCACATGTATGGCATTGTATAGAGACAATTTCTGGGGTTTCCAGTGGACCCTAGAGGAGTGTGAAAAGAAGCGTGCAAGTAGTAACTAAAAGGTAGAACGTATGAATACTCGTGTAAGTGCATGCATGTGTATATAAGATGGCACTTGTGTGTCTATGCCTGTAGAAGCTCAAGACTGACACAAGAAGTCATCCTGGTTTGTTCTACCCCCTTGTTGCTTTGCTCTGGAGCTTCTCAGACTCTGCCTTCAATAGCAGGGATGGCAGGCCACCACCGCATCCATGCAGTAGTTTTCACATGGGATCCTTGTGATCCTTTGGCTTGTGAGGCAAAGGCTTTAACACCTGAGCCATCTCCCCAGCTCTGAAAGTTTGGGTGCCTCTGAAATCCTCCAGTGCAGAGGGAGCTCCCAGAACCAGGAGAATTCAACCTACAGTATTGGTGAGACTGAAAAACTGGGCAGTAATGAGATCAGAGGATACAGTTTTCACAGTTTTTATTAATTTTTTTATTTTTCTGTTTTACAAGCATATTGATTACTCATCCCTGCTTCTCTCCATTCCCCCTCCCTCTCACTCTGTACCTTCCCTTCATTGCTCCCTCCTATCTTCCTGCCTGTACACGTCTATGGACCCCGGGGTTCATTCTGGTTTGTCTACTCTTGTGGGGGCTCAGGTCTCTGTGGAATATCAAGTTGTTTCTCTTCAGAGTAAAGAAAATAGTATTTTGGGTTCCCAGGTCTTCAGATAAGTTGACCAACTTAAATCAACCCAAGAGAACTTTTAATTCTGCAGCCATGATATAGAAGATGACAGCAGATATGTTTCTTTCACTGCTGTGCCCATTATATTTGAAACCAAATGACATTTCACAATGATAAACAGAGAAAGCAAAACGAAGAAAAAACAGGGCAGTACTGACTAATCACCATTTCTTTTTCAGTGACAGCTATAAGACAAATGAGTTGGTAGCATCATAATATTTGTTTTGTGACATGGGAAAACAAAAGCATTTGTCTATTTTATCTTACTTAGATTTTGAAAAACCTTTAGATGATAAATGTGCAGATAAAAGAATTCAGAGCTAAAGAACATCTATCTAACTGCTACCCCATTTTGTTTATTTCTAAGTTCTTTGCTCTTATATATGTAGATAAACTATTCACTCACCTAATATATGTATATTAAGAGTCTCTTCATATATACATATATGCATTTTATACATATAAATACATAGATATAAGCCACAAGATATGATACTATATATAAACACATACATATATAACACTGTATATAATACAGAATAAGTTTTGAAAATATTATATGGAAAATGAAATCTTAACATGAACTATAACACAGTAGCACTTCAATTTTGCAGGTAATAGGTTGTTTGGGTATATACCACATAATTTTTGTTACATTTAGTTATAACAGGTATTTGGGTTTAGTTATGTTTCTAGTTTTATGATTGCATCTCCAATTGCCTTTCTCTGGTGTAAGTTCCTGAGACATACAATTTTACACCACAAGTTCTTTTGGTGTAATGTCACTAAAACTAAGAAGTCATTTTAATTTGTTCTCACTGTTGCCTCCTTCTCCCTGAGCATATGAGTCATTGATATGTGAGAAGCATGGATCTGTCCCTCTGCTGAAACGGGTTACTGATCCCTGCCGATCATTGTCAAAACATTTGAAGGTGGGGCTGTGGATTAAACCAGTCTTCCTGATACTTCAGTTAGGATGGATTCAAAAGCAATGTGTGGGTCTCAGGAAGCAATAGCAGTGCCCCCTGCTAACCCCACACCTCAGAAGGATGAATGTGGCCCCTGCCTCACAGATACACACATAGGAGCCCTCGGCAGCCACTGTGTGGCCGGGTGTGGTGCAAAGACCGTGGTGTTGGCATCCTGCCTCCCACACTAGCTAGTGCTAAGACTATGGGGCAACACTGCTAAACCTCTGTAAGTCATCTGTGGCCGTGACATGGATTGATGGGCTGAAAGTAATAACGTGAATGGTCTGTTTTCAGGATTCTTGTGAAGTTCATAGTTAGAAGAGGAAAAATCTGAAACTGTGGGGAAAGTGAGGAGCACATGGGTTGTTACATTAAGGCAGCAAATCAACCACTTGGATGCCAGGATTCTCTTCATATCCAGCCCTAGTGATCAAGCAGCCATGCATTTGTTGCTACCTGGCCTCAAGATAAAGCAAACAGATGACCATCACTGTCCTGTCCACTTCCGTGTCCACACTGCTAATATTAAAACTCTTGGATGTTCAGACTACTAAAGATCAGAGGAAAAGCCCCCAATATATTAAAGTATGTTAGCAGAATGACTTAACACTTTGAGGCATGTTGATTTATGCTCAAAAGATTTCCAAAGGGCAGAAGAAATTCCATGACTGACACAAACACCCAGCAAATCCTCAGATTCTGCACTCGCACAAATATAAACACAAGTGTCATTAGGCCAAGTGAAGGATGCTGAGTCTTCTTCCTTCACCCCAACTATTTCAATATCAAATCATGCAATGGAAGGCACTGGAAATGGAGAAGGTTTCTCTAGAAAGCATTACATGAATGACTTCTGTTGAAAATACAATCTCACCCTGGTCCTGTTTTATTCTCAGGGGCACTCCTGCTGCTGCTGCTGGTGTCTAACCTGCTGGTCTGCCAGGACGCTCACTCCATGCCCATCTGTGCTGCCGGAGCTGCCAACTGCCAGGTGTCCCTTCCGGACCTGTTTGATCGTGTGGTGATGCTGTCGCATTACATCCATAGCCTGTCTTCAGAGATGTTCATTGAATTTGTGAGTACCTCATTGATGTCTGTCTGACTCCTCCCCCAAAAGAGCCTTCATGACATTGATTGGGTCATGGTATGCAGAGACCAGAAAGTGTCAGCAGTCAAGCTTTAAATAATATGCCTTCATTGTAAAAGAAAGTATCAGCTACCAAAGAGTGGAATAAGGAGAATGGAATAGTCTCTGTTTTCAGTCTCTATCTCTGACTTACTGTATGTATCTTAAAAGGTTATGCTTGTCACGTGAAGCCCTAGGCATGTCCAGGAAAGAGCTCTGCGTGCTGGTTCTTGCATTCAGTAGGCTCGTCTCCGTCAGCATTGCTAGCTTAGCACACGGCAGGCATGCAACCAGAGAGAATTGCATTGCACTAAAATGCTTGCATTCAACAGAACCTACAGTGAAATCCCGCGAAGAGGGAAATTCAAAACAGTTTCTCAGAGAAGCCCAGACTCTGAGAATCATTGTCGAAGGATTTCCAGAGAATGTGCTTCTGGTTACAGTCAAGAATAAGAGCAGGTATCCCTTTTTGATGAAAGTCCTTTAATGTTCATTTAAAGTTGTCTATCTTCTTTTAGTCGGGAAGGCCAGAAGATGAGGGCCTCCTCAGGTCAGTTGAACTCTAGATAATGTGGTTCAGCACTAGTCATAACTCTGTACTTATATTGTTCTTTTATTCACCAATTTTTCTTCATTTTGCACTCTCCAATGGTCCCTATTTGTGATATTTAATTAAATGACTAAATATAAATTGCTATTCATACATTAAATAATTTTAGTTGCCTAATATGCTTTAAAGCTATATGTCCTGTGTTTTATGACTTATTTTGTCATAAACAATGTAATTATATTCAGCATTGATAATGACATTGGTACTGAAAAAGCATAGAGGTTTGGATGCATTTACAAGAACAATTGTAATTTTCCAATATCTATTTACAGGAAGCCTATCAATTTGGAACTATGGAAACAAAAGAATAATAAACATAGATAGTACATGTACTATGGAATTTGGCTCAAATACTAGCTGTGTTGTAGTTTGGAGGAATTTTTAGTGTGTTACTTCCCAAATAGTAACTTACAGGAAGTGTAAGACAGCAATGGACTAAGAAAAATAAAGAAGTCAGAATGTTAGACATTTAGATGGGATAAAAATGAGATTATAAACTAGTTGTAAAAGAAGTAGCTACAAGGTTATTTTCTTAATTCCTTAGTATCAAATATTGTGCTCACTGAAAGCTGTATTGCTATCAAATGTATTGACATTCTAGTTATAAAATAATTTATTCAATTCCCAAGCTCTGACTGCCATGATTTGCTGTCACTTCTAGGACAAGCGGTATGCCCAAGGCCGGGGGTTCATTGCCAAGGCCATCAACAGCTGCCACACATCCTCCCTCGCTACCCCAGAGGACAAGGAACAAGCTCAGCAGATCCCCGTGAGTCCCCAACCAGCTGTGTCCCTCAAACAATATAAGCAGCACGCTGCCTTTGCTGTTGTGAGAGTATTATAATAGATAAGGCAATAATGGGCTTTTATTCTAATAAGTGTTATAATTACACATGCAGATAAAAATCAAAAGAGAGTGATCAAAGAACAAAAATCACAGTACAGGGTGATAATTAAAAACAAAATTACATGATAAATAACATTGTGCGGATCTGTGGATGGTCCATAAAGATGATCTACCTGGCTTCTAGAACTATGTATCTTCTTCCGTAGGATGCCTTGAGTTCAATTGGACAGGCATGGTTACAAAAACTCTCACATATGTATGTAAGAAATGCAAATACACTTGTAGTTGTTATATATGATTATGTGATCTGTAGAATTTTTCCATTGCTGACCATAACAGCATCTCTTCGTGTCTTCCAGGATCCTTCTGACTCCTGTTCTCCCTCTCTAACTTCATCTTCATTCTTCTTGACCTTTACTGCTTTCTCCTGTGTCTTGTCTGAAAGTCTTGTCTCTCAGTGAGGACCTGTGACATGCTATATTGTGTTTATTTCAGATGATATGGACCACTGATGTGATGATGTCTCATGACCCATCAGTTCCAGTTCCTATAATCACTCCCTTCTGACTTTCTGTGATATATAGTTACGATACAATTAAACTGATCATCTATGCCAAAATGCAATTTGACCTCTCTCTGCTATATTCACCATGGCTCTGGTATTGCTATCCTAGTGAGTGCTATTGTGATGAAGCAAGAGAAAGGGAAAGAGGTTGAGGAGGAAGAGACACACTGCTGGACGTGTTACAAAGTACTCTATTGACATTCCTGAACTTGATCCACATGCACAAAAAAACTACAGCACAAGGGATTGTTGGTTTAATGCTGAGAAAATGAACAGATGCTCTATGAGGTGATAGTGGATTTGCACCAGCTCCATGGCTTGTAATCAGTGAGTCTTGGCTCTGTCCAACTCAAGACTTCCCTCTTAATCATTAGCCACAATCCCCTACAGCCCACACTGTCATCACCATGAGGCTGCTTGTTTCCTTGCTGTCCTATACATGTTCCCACTGCAGTATCCATTACATTCTTTTCTATTCTTCATCTGCACTGTCTGGACACTGACCAGCAGAGGTGCACACAGCAGACATGTCATGCTTGGGCACTGGTGATGTTCGACCATGCTCTTATTAATTCATCTTGGGGTGTGCAGCTCCATGCTGATGTTCACCCACACTCTTATTAACTCAGCTTGGGGTGCTGAGCTCCGTGTTGATGTAAATCATGCTCTTATTAACACAACTCTGGGGTGTTGAACTCCATGCTCTTGTGAACACAACCCAGTGCCCCTGTTCCTAGACATGAGGACTGGTGGGCTGCTCTGCCAGAGATCAAGACGGGGCGTGTCACATAGACTGAGGAAGGTGCATAGTAAACACAGTGCCATCTTCACTGTTTCAATACCAAAAATATGTTAAACATCTCAAGTGAGTGCATGAGTGAACTGTCTGACTCAATTATGAAGAAATGATTTGAACTGGTTATTGGGTTCCAGCAAAGCTTCTTGTGGACAAGCAAAATGATCAGATATGAAAGAGCTGATTGAATGGGAAGATGTTAGAATTTCAGAGGGCAGCCCACACGACTAGCTGGAGCATGTATTAGAAGACTTTTTTTCCAAGGGCTAGAGAGAGAGCTCCTTAGTTAAATGTTTGCATGCAAACATAAGAGCTTAAATTTGACACCCAGAACTTAATTTAAAAAGCCAGGAAATGGGTGCACACTAGTAATCATAGTACTTACAGTACTTAGGCAGGAGAGATAAGTGGATCCCTTGATTGGCTGCTCAGTAGCTTGGCCTATCAGGCAAATTTTAGGCTAGCAAGAGACCCTGTCTCAAAATCCAAAGTAGATAACATCCAAAGAATGAACCCTGAGTTTGTCCTCTAGCCTCTACATGCATGCCCATACATGTGCATATGCACCTCCCACACACATACACTCACATACACTAACATGTACACATTTTTATTCCCATGAAGAGAAAAAGAAATAAAGAAGAGTAGCAACTTAAATAAGATACTTTATTTTTCAGCAGCATATGCCTTCAATGGCTTAAAGTTTACCTTCTTATAATATCTATGATCTAAAATTTATTTCACATACCCATACGTCTGAAAATGTACATTTTAGTTCAGTTTCTATGTGAAAAAAATCACATAGAGCCAACCTTGTATTTCGCTCATTTAAATGAGTTTTTCTTATGGTTTCCTAGCCGGAAGTCCTTCTGAAAGTGGTCATCAGTTTGCTGTACGCCTGGAATGACCCCCTGTACCAACTGGTGACTGAAGTGGGTGGTATCCACGAAGCCCCGGATGCCATGATAGCAAGAGCAAAAGAGATTGAAGAGCAAATTAAGCAGCTACTCGAGGGGATTGAGAAGATAATTGGCCATGTAAGTTGGTCTCAATATCCTTGTCTTTCTTCCTCAGGTCTCTGTCAATTCTCTGTGGTCATAAGTGAAGTTTGAAGCTCCTCCACTTGAAAGAATGAAATACAAGCATCCCATCTTGCAGCCTGCTAATAAACACATACTAGATGGTCATTCATAGCCTTGGTCCTAATCTTTTCTTATCTTTTAAATTATCTTTTACCTCGTTATGCAAGCAAGCTCAATAACTTTCCCTCAGATGTCCCCCTCCTCACTTCCTCCTCCTTCCCTCTCTATCACCCCACTTTCTTCTCTCCTTCTCTCTTGGTGTTTCCTGCCTGCTCCTTCCCACCCCCAGAACATCTGTTTATACGGCGCTGAATTTATAGATCTCTGAAACTCTTCTTGTCTCAGATCTATCAAAGACTTTCCCCTTACTGACCACTGGCAGCGCAATACTTTCTAAGGAACTCAATGATACTCTGGAGCCTGCTAGACAAAGGCTTTCTCAACAGAACCTGAGACAATGGATTGCAATTCTAGCCGGATGCTTTCTCTTCTCCTGTCACACCAAGGAATTAGTGTGTGAGAGAACAGACAGAAAAATATAAGACGATTAACACCCCTCCCCCCACAGCACTAATCCAGAAGAGACTCTGACAAGAGCACCCAGTGCCAACGCTGTTCCCCAAGCCCTAGATTTCAGGAGGTCACAGACGACTGCACTTTTTCTAAAATATTCCTTATTTTATAATGTCTAGAACCTCAGTTCATCGTAAGGGATTTTCTTGAGTCTCCTACATCAAAAAAACTCCTGTCATTACACTGAATTTCCAGAGCTAATTTTTCATACTTAGATAGAATTAGTCTTTCAATATTGATCTCCATTTAGATAAGATCATGTCTACCTTGGTACTATAGAGGCCCTCAAACAGCTTTATGAAATTCTCAGAAATAATGTATTAGCTAAAGGAAAATATGACTATGTATTTCAGAGTTGTCTTTTTGCACATGACTGTGTATGTTATCATGTGCCTTTTTACCATTTTCATGAAATAAAAACACAATCCTAGAAGAACCAGAAGGGAAATGCAAGGAACATGATTATTCTAGCTGTTATAACTAACAATGATTTCAGGTTATTCTCTTCCTTTCTCTGAGCCTACAACCTGATATCCAACACCTGCTCACATCGCGGTGTCAAGGACAATCCTTGTCATTTCTAAGGTTTTTGAATACATATGTTATATGGAGAAAAGATTCAGTTCAAAACAAGGAAATGATAAGTGGTGTGTGGTCAGAATCAGTAAAGCATGTCGGAAAACATTATGGATGACATGAAAAAACTTCCCCAGGAAGAACATAGACATTCATTTTTCCACTGTCCCTGGACTTGGCCAATGTCTGTATGACAGTAGTACCTGGTTCTCTCTGTAAGCACCAGATTCATCTGGCACCACTTACATGTTGCAAAACATGCATGCATGTCCTGCTTCCAGTATTTAGATGGTTGCCAGACTTATAATTCTGCCAAAATACATAGAAATCCATATCTCTGAAATTTTGCATTCCTGTCTGCTTTTCTCTGAACATGAATACAGATTAGAAGGATCAAGGATTCTAATATGAATGTCGTTGTCTATCATTTTGTATTAGGTCCATCCTGGAGCCAAAGAAAACGAGGTTTTCTCTGTTTGGTCACAACTTCCGTCTCTGCAGGCAGCTGATGAAGAAAGCCGACTTTTTGCTTTCTATAATCTGCTCCACTGCCTGCGCAGGGATTCACACAAGGTTGATAACTACCTGAAACTCCTCAAGTGCCGAATCATCTTCGAGAACAACTGCTGAGGCCACACCCACCCGATCCACTGCTGACCTGGTCTTTGACGATCTATGGCTACAAGATTTCTTTTAGTTTTATAGCTTTTCAGTGCATATGTAGGTACAACAGGTCTCTACTTGAAAAAAAATAAAAAAAAAGCTCTAAACCATGTTGAAGTCTGAAAGGGCAATTTGTTAGTGTTTCTTTCTTTAAAAGAAAAATATATCATTGCCACCTGCATGTTCCTATCAAATTTTGTCACAAATAACATAAGGCAGATTTGCAGACAATACAATTAGCAACTTACTGTAGAATCACAGAAAGTTAATTTGGAGGAAGTGATTAGCAGAAGAGAAAGAATGCTACTAATTAATCCATCTATCCTGCAGCCAGAGGGACATCCTGGGATTTGTTATGAAAGCAGACACGAGGTACAAACCAACCTTTCAGTGGGATGGTGACACTATAAGGACTATATAGCAGCACTGCCTCAGAACAACACAGAATTCTCTAAAGACAAACCTAAAATCTTTAGGATATGCACTTGAAATGGCATGACTGATTATCTCTATAATTGTCTTTACACATGACTCTACATTTCTCTAATAGCTATGACTATTCCCTTGTGGCTCTAGAATACTCCAACAACTCTCTTCCCTCATGATTCTTTATTTTTCTAATAATTGCTTTCCAACACCCCTTTAGGGTTCTTTACTGTATTGCATCATGACTCTAGATCGATCTAATAACGGTCTTCCAGTGTTGCAATTCGTCTGCATGATCGCTGATAAATCACCATCAAATGGCTTAAGGGAACAAAGGATTTATTTTCTTACTGATAGTCCGGTTACAGTCTGTAGTCCAGCTTGATGGGAGAGTATGCACCAATACCAGGGTCAAGGGAACTGACCATACCATCTCTATGTAATGGCTGAGGGAGGGATAATTCTTACTTGCCAGACCAGCATGTCTGGCCAAATATACACAAAGATGCCGACACTCTCAACCAGCTCTCTGTATTTTATTCCAGGGCCTAATCCCACCCACCGTAGGCTGGGCCTTTCCCATCAACTAGATAATCTCTTGCAGATTTGCTCTGGGCTTAACTCAACCACTGATTCTCCACAAATGTGCCCAGAGCTCAAACTCTCAACTGTTGAGTTGACACCTGTGCCTAATCATGGCATCACTCTGATTATCTCTAATAATTGTCTTTTCACATGGCTCTATATTTCTGTAATAACTATGACTATTCACTTGTGATTCGAGATTTTCCTACTAATCGTCTTCTGTTGAAATTTTAGATTTCTCTAATAGCTCTAGTATGCCATAAGTTTTTTGGCAACTGTATTTCTCCATAGGCTTCTGACTTCTCATCTCCTTAACACCATGTTATATACATGTCACTTGTTCCATTCAGTCTCTCAGCACCTAACAAGTATACTTTGGCAAGGTTTTTTCTATACTTCTACTTCAAATTATCATACTTCCTTTCTCTCCTTCTTGTGACTCTAAGACCAATGCTGGGAGTGTGTGCACGGTCACTTTTGCTGCAATATTCCCCTTCTGTCTCTAAATGTCTATTTTTATTTTACTTTTCTAGAGTGGAGCAGAGGACTACAAGAAATGGAAAGGTATTATGACAACTGACTTTTGAGGGGCTATGGAAGACAGATTACTGACAAGGACTCCATTCAAATTCCCAGTGAAAGACAAGTGTCTCTTTGGGGGTACTTTGTTCGATTCTAAGACACTGAGCACTGAGAACAATGTAGGGAATGTCTGCGAATTCCCCTGAGTCACCTTCCATAAACACGCCACAACTCTGACAATTGTGACATCCTGTGCAGCTACTACTGCTGGTCTCCTGGCCTTGAAGGTCCTGTGTTACAGAAAATGAGTCTAGAGTCAGCTGTCTTCCAACGCACAGACAGCAAAGTTGTACATCATAACCGCTCCATGCAGGACTGACAACAGCATGGGTCACTAGTGACATCTTCCTGGGGTTTCTGCCAATTCTCTCCTCCTGTTCATGCAGACCCACAGTGGCTCAAAAGGTCAATTTCAGTAGAAGCCATTCATCTTAAGAATGTTGGATGTTTGCCTTCTATAGAAGGCCCTGAAGAATTGTCTTATTTCCATGCCTCCCAAACACCTTCTTTCAATCCAGTGAACCACCAAATCCTTTCTCTTCAAAAACCTTCCCTTGTCCTCACTCATTCTGGAAAGAGGCAATTTCAGGGGGTTATCTCAGCGTGTTCCCTGCCTCTGAGCCACCTGGAATATAGGTCCAGCTCAGGGTTAGCAGTACTTAGAAAGCAGTGGGAACATCAGGATCTCTTTTCAGAACTTAAAGATTCTATAGAAGTTTTCAAGAACACAAACAAGGGTAGGAAACTCAGTTAACATCCTTAGAAACATGAAAAAGATGGGGTGCATTAAAGGGAAAGGGAGGAAAAAAGAAGGAATGAGCAGAATCAAAGAAATTGGTAAGTGAGAGGCTGTGTAGGGTAAGATGTTGGAAACCTAAATCTGCATGACGTGCGTGAGACGCTTTGTGGCTTTGTACATGCTCACACGTGCAGAGTGCATATGCACATGTGTGCTCACATCAGTTATCTACCTCTCTGTTCTTCATCTCATGCTCTGAGTCAAGGATTCTCTCCGAATCTGGAGTCCACTCATTCAGTGATAGTGGTTAACCAGCAGGGTTAAAGACCCACTTAATCTCTAACCCTCCCCTACCCCCAGATGTAAGGTTTCAAATATGTACCACTACACTTGGTTTTCTATTTTAGCACTGATATTCCAGACTCAGATCCTTATGCTTATAAGGCAAGCTGACTGAGCTGTCTCCCCAGACTCTGAAAATGTTACCCTATGTTCTCCTTTCACCTCCTTTTTTCCCTAAAATTGTTATCTGTGCTGGAAGTATTCTTTGATCTTACTTATAGTGCAGCTACTAGCCAAGACACCAGTGGACCCTGACTCCCCTGCAGATCAAAATTCAAGACAATCTTCTAGGTAGTAGAAAAAAAAATTTCTCATATTTATAGAACCAGAGAAGCAAGCCAGTCTCAGTTTGTACAACCATTGCTGTTTTCTTCTGAATCCTGCTACTGTCCTTGTGATAAGCAAACCTTCTAGAACACAACAGAATGCTCAGCCTCAAACCAATCTGTCACAACACTTTCCTCCCAAATGCAGGGCATCTCCTTCATTCTTCATCCCTTTCTTTCAAAAGGCAGGGGAGTATGAGGAACACTGCTATATACCATATCTTTAGGTTATTATTGCAGACAAGCAACTAACATGCATGTAACTCTCTCTTTTTTTATTTATTCAATTGTGCGTGTGTGCCTGTGTGTGTATGTATGTGTGCGTGTGTGTAGAACCACGGGCGAATTTGGGAACCACCATGGGCCGCGTCCACCTCCTCCTTGTTTACTCTGCCACGGGATTGACAGGCTCCACCCTACCAGGACCGGAAACGCAGGCTGCCCCCGCTTCCACCCGGCGTCTATACGTGGGGTCTAGAATCCGAACTCAGGACCTTCTGCCTGCAAGGCAGAGGCTTAATCCCTGAGCCACCTCTCCAGCCCCATAACTCCCTCTTAACTTCTTCCCACGTCTACATAGATATTTCTGGCAGAGGATTGATCAAGGGTGAAATCTGGCAATCACTGACAGTGAAATTCTATAAAACATAATTTATACAGAGACTTTATCTGAGCATGGTAAATTATTTGGAAGGTGGTATTAGTCAAGTGACTCTGCTAGATGGACACTAGATGGACACATAATTACACAGTCTTCAGGCATGATTGAGGAGATGCCTAGGTGTTGTTCAGGATCACAAGTAGTGAGAAAGGAAGGAGACTTGAGAGGAATTTCACCCTCACTCCTCACAACCAGAGAGAATCATGGTATCCCTCTGAAGCTGACATCCTATAGAACTGTTCTTCCATAGCAAGTAGTTGCTGTGATGTCCAAACCCAAACACACACATGAGAAAAATAAATTGATCTCATAGACTGATAAATCACACATCATGACCATTCATCTTCCAGCTTTACCTGCAATTGTGAGACAGCATTGCATAGGAATGCAAATTGCTTTATCAAGGTCAATGTCATAGGCAATGCTGAGCCAAGAGGTGAAATGAATTAAAGGACAGCTTACAGATGCTCAGAGATAAGACCAGGGAAGCTTTTCCAGAGTGTCACAGTAAGGTTGGCTTCGTGGAGCTTTGAAGCCTTGATGGAACAGTCAGGGCCAAACCAGGAAGATATCCAATAGTTCATGTGACATGATTTATTTTCATGTGACATATTTTATAATACAGGAATATCCTATACCTCAAGAGAATCATACCTGAAAATGTTCATACATGCAGTATTATAAAAAATGAATAGATAATTAGTCTCTGAGTATGTACGTATGTTGTGTATCATGTTTTTAGCATGTATGAATGCATACATACATATGTGAGGGGCACCAGTGTGTGTACAAGGGACAATCCAGTAGTCTGTGTGTATGTGTGTATACCATGCATGAATGTGTACATACATGTTTACATGTGTGTGGACACCAGTGTGTACAAAGGTGGCAAGCCACTGGTCTGTTTATAGCATGTGTGCAAAGCATATATGAGTGTCCACATGCATGCTTGCATGCATGCGGGTACCAGCATGTATATGAATGACAATTCAAAATAGCCAGATGGTTGTGACATGATCCTCTTCATCCTCAGTGTGGTTAATCCGGAAGCCATGCCGACAGGCCTAAAGATAAACCAAACAGACAGAGTCCTCATCAGAGCCATCTACAACACAAACATCAGATCATCTCTCTGCACAGCTGACGTTCTTGTGGTTGCTGAGGTCCAACCTGCTTCTGTGGGAAAAGATGGTCTCCATGTCTGTGTCCCAGTGGGACAGCACCCTGTCTTGTGTCCTTCAGAGAGCTGACTGAGGCGGGTGGTCAAAGCATCTCAGTAATCTACAGTCTCTCTTTAAAATTTTCAATGAATGTGTAAGCACGGCCCCTACTTCTGGGCAATAATTTGAACACCCTACAGATTAAACCAGAAACTTCAGAAAATATGGATCAAATTTCAAATGATTCTACCTCTTAGGCTAAAGGAAAAATGAGATGCTTAAAAAAAGAATGGAGAGGTACCATTTCAAGAAATATTGAAGATTTTTCAAGCAATGAGTTTTCAGTTTTTTCTATCATTAATTTACAAACTGCCTAGTTTAATTTATACTATTGGAATTAAATCCACGATGCTGTGGCTTCTGAAGAGATCTGAGGTTCTAGCCTCGTGCAGGTAACTGGTGCACTTATCCTGAGAAGCAGTGGAGTGAATCTGCTACCCTGATCTGAAACCACACTGAGAAACAAAACAAAAACCAGGAGACTGTGAGAATCTCTGATGGCCAAGAATCAGTGCTGTGAGACTTCCAAGGCACAGGTCTGTAATTACACCCAAAAGTCTGGCTTAGAAGTGCAAAGACATCCTTCATCTCTTGTAGATACATGTTATCTATTCAGAGTTCACCAAGGAGCAGAAAAGAAATAGTGACTCAGTTATACAGTGACCAGCCTGAGGCCGCCTCCCTACCCCTTGATGAATGTGTGCTCAAAATGTCCTTTGGACACACTAGCATCCTTCATTCTCCATTCTTGATTGATAATTATTAAACTTCCTAACATTTCTATTAAACAACTAAACATTTACAAATCAAGTGATCAATAGTATCAAATAATACTTTATACAATTAATACATTTAAGTGAGTATAATGCTCAATTGATTAATGGGTAAACACTACATAAGATTGTTTTTATAATTTTCATTCCTGAAATAACCTAAAACTCAAATGAGTATAATGGTGAGCAGTTAGCTTCATTAGTATGGCACTTTTTAGGGCCACTTTGCATTGGCAATGATAGCATCCATTTTTGTGAGTCTGTTCCTATGGGCACCAAGTTCCAGCAAAGCCTTGGTTTCTCCCGGACAAGCGAAAGGGATGATCTCACAAACAGGGCAGATGGCACAATTTCAGAAGGAGAACAAAGTGCAATCAACTTGTCCTTGTGTTAGAAAACTAAGAGTATTTAAGAAAGCCAGAATGAGTTTTATTTTAGCAAACTGTAGATGACTAGCTTAAAGTTTATATTATTGCAATGTGTATCATTTTTCAGAAATGATTCACATCCCCTTGGTGATAGCTAACGGTTATTATAGTTAACCTCTTTGTGTGAATGTTACATGTAATTAACCATATTTTATTTCAATTACTTTAATGCGATGCTCAATTAGCAAGGCACAAATAGTTATTTTTAGGCAGATATTTGATATTTCTCACTGGGTTTTGCTCAACACATGACTGTAACAGTGGTGATCCTTGTTGAGAACTGTTTTCATATAATAAAGATGACAGATGTGATGGGGAGAATCTGTAGTTATTTGGTGAGGAAATAGAAATGAGGCACAACTTAGTAGAAGAGAATCGGCACCATTTGAGTATCAGTTGCCCCCCATGATTCATGATGTGGTTGTAAAGAACTTAGGTCGACCACTCTGAGAAGTAGCCATGGGAAGGAGCGATGTCAATTTGAAGCATTCTATCCCTGATTGGAGCCTCAGAAAGGAAGCGGTTCATGAGTCTCTGGAATTGCTTGAAGCTAACAAGAGTCAAGGGTCTGACTTCAATGTAAATAAAGCAGTAAATAACTGGTAGGGGAAGGAGACCCTCCAACCAGCCAACCGCCTGGGGAAGACTCTGAGGAGCCCAGCACTGGAGGAACCTCTCTTATGAGCTCATCTGGCAGCCATTGTGCAGAGAGCTCTAGTATTCAGATTCCATCTGGGGTGGACTGATCTTTGGGTGACATCTCCCCAGGAAAAATGTCACACAATGCTTTGTATAGTCAATAGGCTCTTTTATAGTTTAATTAGTTAATTAGTGGAGGCCCAAAGGTGACTTCAAGAATCATCTTGGATTGCTTCTACTCATCCTCGCTTTGTTTTGCTCTTGGCTTCTCCAGGCTCTACTTTCCAAGGGCAGACATGTAGGTCTCCCTCATTTCTACTGGGCATTTTTACATGGGTTCTGAGAGCCAAACTTAAGTGCTCTTACTTGTGAAGTAGAGGCTTAACCCCAGAGGCATCGCTGCAGCTTATCAGTAGGTTCTTGAGAGAACCAAAGATAAGTTGGGAAGGACTGGTTGTGGGGGCTTCTGAAATGGGTAAGGCCTGCACAGTCCTAAGAGAAATCCACCATGATAACAGTTCCATGGGCTCCATTGGCCAATGCACAGTAATAAATCCATGACTTTTCATTTAACCAAAAGATTTAGATTGCTGTTTTCTTCTGAAAATTACGGATTTACAATACAGTTTTGCTCTTCTGAGGCAAGAGAAGACGGGCAGGATTTGGTGACGTGACTCATTATGAGTAAGCAGGAGGCAGAAGGTCAACACTGTGGGTACCTTACCTCACCTTATCTCTGAGTCTGTCCGTATGCATCCCTGTGACGTCTGTAGTCTTGGGACTTAGAGGCAGGACAAGCTGTTGCGTTACTCAAAAAAAATTTGCCTTTCACACTAGATCATGGTGGAATTCTCTTCAGACTCAGTAGTGAGCAAAAGGTAAATATGTTTGCCTTTATGGGGCCTGATGATACAACAACGAAACTCTGATGTTATTGTCAAGACCCCCCCAAAATGGACACTGAATTCAAAATAAACCCTTGGAGAATCTGCCCACCAGAAATTCACACAAATTTCTTGTCTGTTAATCTTCCTGCAGAAAATGACATAGAACCTTCAACCAGGGGCCACAAGATGATTCAGCATGTTAAGGTGTCTCTGGGCAAATCTGCTAAGCTCAATATAACCCCCAGAACCCATGGTGTAGTTAATCTCTTTGTACTTGTGTGTGCACGTGTCTCTCTCTCTCTGTCTATTTCTCTCTTTCTCTTTCTCCCCTTCCCTCTTTCAAAAGCTAAAATATTGAAAAAAACACTCAATTTGATTTAATTTTAGCTTCTAATGTTCACAAATTTCAGAATTGGTCCTGATGTCGATCCAAGTATGTGTGAAGTCACTGAATTCTCAGCTTTCTATTAGTTAAAACCAAGTTGCCTAAATTCTCACCATGAAAGATGTTTGTTTTCCACCACTGCTTTGCAGCATTGGGCATAGGTAAGAATTCCTTGGAGAAATTGCCCTCTTACCCTCGGGTAAGTAGATCTGGGTGCTCAGGTCTCTACTCAGCAAGGTCACATCTGCTGTGGTATCAAACTTGCTCCCATGGGAGAAAGTGGCCTCCACACTCATGTATGTATCTGGTGATATCCAGATGTCCCTCAAGGACCTGCTCAATCGTGCTGTCATCCTGCCTCAGATCTCAGTGATCTCTCTCCAGAAACGTACCAAAAGTTTGCAAGCATCTCACGTACATTTGCTTTCTAGACAGGAGCTTTTGCCAATGATTGACCTGCACTACAGTTTAAACTGAAATTCTAATACTACACTCTTCGTAGATAAAAGATAATATCAACTTCTGAAAAGTGGAAGGAGAGTGGAACAGTTTGGTGAATTTTTAAAGATTTGCTAAGAATGAGTTGATTTTTTTAAAGAATTCATGTCTAAATATCTTTAACATGTTATTTAACATTTATGTTAGTGATATGAAACCCTAACAGGTATAGCTGGGGAAAACCTTTGGTTTCCCAATATTGCTTTTACTAAACCACTGGATTCTCCACATAATTTACTACAGATATCCAATAGAAAATCACATTGTAGAGCATCACGTAGAATTGAAAACTAAACTGTAATCATATTGATAAGAAATTAAAATAAGCACACGCAACTTAAAAGAAAAAAATTATTCAGAAACCCTTGAATGCTAGGAATCTTTGGACGAAGATTCCAGTTTCAGGTACATGAGTTTACAGAAGAGCAGGTCTGGCTCCTCAGTGATATAAAGAGGTCAGTCAATGCTGAGGCAGAGGAAAATGACGTGGCTCCAGGAGTGCGCCTTTGAAATAAAAACCTACTGTTAGAATCTTTTCACCCAAACGGTTTTGTGTCTTGTCTCTTGACATCAACCAAGCAGATGTGGCAAGATTTGTACTGTGTTCTAGTACAGACTCCAAGAACATGACTACCAAAAGCGTGGTAGTGATGAACCTCCAGAAGACTTTACTTGCTGAATACCACCTGAAGGGTCATGGGTGGGCACCACCTGAGCAAATCCCAGCCTAGGCAGAGCCCTTGGATGACCACACTAAACAGCTCATGGAGGGAGACTGGATGGCAGACAAGAAAAAAGTAATGTCTGCCGCCCTCCCTTCCTGTCTCCATCCAACTTTCTCCTTTAGCAGAAACAACTGGCCCAAGTTCAGCACAGGTTTGGGTTGGGCAAGATCCTTACTCAGACTTTGTTTAGTGTCCATGCAGATGTAGGATCCAGATGCTAAAGTGAATTTTCTTGAAGCAAATAGCAAAACATTTTATTTAGCTATTTATTTTATGTATGTCTGTACATCTATATCAGAGGGCCTGTAGAGGCTCAAAGGTGATGTTGGGAATCATCTTGGATTGTTCCACTTCGTTCTTGCTTTGCTCTGAGGTTTCCCAGTCTCTGATTTCCAGTGTCTGAAGTACAGGCCACTGCCATTTCCACCCAGTTTTCTTAAGTGGGACCAAACTCAGATCTTTCTGCTTGTGAGTCATTTCTGACTCATTTCTCCAGCCCTAAAATATTTCTTTTGTAACCTACATGTCTATGAAACCTACATGCCTTTTTCATTCAGTAAACTGGAGAGCTGATGAGAATGTGTATGCAGAGAGCTGCCCTATCCTGCAGCCGTAAAACTATTGAGTGAATTCCCAGTGCTAATTGTCCCTCAGTCTGTTATGTGTACTGACAGATACACAGAATAATTAATTAATTATTCAGTTTTGAGAACACCACACATTCTGGTTCAACAACACGCAAACTGAGATTGAGGCAAAAATCCCTCTGCTCTCTCTGATTTCAAGGTGTAACAGAGCCTGCCGGTGGGGAAACCTTACCAACGGTCCTGGCACTTGCAGAAATTCCAATAGCGAGCATGGCCAGGCATGCCCACTAAAGCAGTGTGACACGATTATTCTGGTACAATAAATAATAATGTTGAGTTGTAACTTAAGAGCAAATCTAGCAGGAGGGAACCCAAGTTTGGTATTTTAAACTGGGAGTAACTAAGGTTCCCGGCAGTTATAGACTCTAAAGAGAATTAATGAATTTGTTCTCTTAACAGAACTGAATTGCCTGTCAATTTCCGTTCTGATCATTTATGGGGACAGCTCACTAGTCCTGTCTGCCTGGGCTTGGAGCTTCAGTCCTCGGAAGAGTCAGTAGTTGATGGAAGAGACTCGTGGCTGCTTAAACTGCTGACAATAACTAGTAGCTGTTGTGGCTTGATGGTCTAACGTGGAGAAACGAATCGTGGCCATGTGTCAACTCATTCGGGGATTAATGGGACCTTATGTAAGAGACACCAGAAGGCAGATAAGAGTCTGGGAGGAGGAGGAATGCTGGAGAAGAAGAATTCTCTTTATGATCTGAAACACCATTAGTCTTTGCGAAGTAGAGATGGCTGCGAAGGTCTCCAGCATGACTTGGACAGGAGTCACAGTTGGAAATAAGCTAAGAGTACAGACAGGTACGTGCTAATGGACGAAGCTGTTCATTCTTGCCTGAGGAGGACAGTCATCTGACCCTCCTGAGATTCTTCATGTCTGTCATACACAACCTGAAGGCATCTAACAGCACATATAAGAACTGAAGAGTGAGCTGAAGGCACAACTCCAGGGGAGCAGCTCGCCTGAGTCGGGACCCAAGCTGTGCTGGAACTTCTCGGAGATGCACCTGTCATGGAGTCAAAGTTGCTTCGGTAAGTAGCTCTCACCCATGATCCTCTAGGGAAGAGAAAGAAATTCATTAGTCACCACATTGGTTTGGATGCAATGCTTTCTTTGGAGTTTGTATTCTGCCTGGTGTCAATCACCATTTCTTCACATCTCCTCAGAAGTAACACTCTGGGGTTTCAGCACACTGGAGTTCTGCCTTCAGCTGACTTTCCAGCCCTTGTATACTGTAAGGGGCGGTCTTGAGGTCATGCATAACACAGGGACGGGGGAGCCATGTGCAGAACCTCAGGAGGGTCCCATGTGTGTTCCTGAAGAGAAAACTGGTGATCCGTCCTCCAAAAGGCAGCTGCGAAAGTGTGCTAGACTCCAGGACCAGTAGTTCTGAAACATGAGAGTCCTGTGTCTCTTGGAGATGTGTCCCAATGTCTGCTAACTTTGTGCATTGTGTTAACCAAAGTGAGGAAAGAGAGGGCACAGTAGTGATGGATAGAAACTATGGAAAACTGTCCAGCGTAACCCACTACGCAGGCAGCTACCAGGGCACAAAATAGCACAGTTCTGAAACCAATAGTGCTGAAAATCATGTGTAAAAATCATGTGGTTCTGAAGTCTAGCGTAGACACTGACAGTAGACTGTATCTCACATGGTTTGTCCATTTGGAGTAGTCCGACTGACATTTCAAGGGAAAGGAAGGCTAGTTCTAAGAATTCACCTTTTGGAAAGAAAAGGAATCACTAACAAACTTGATCTGTTCTTATGAAATGGAATATAGGCACTTGCCTATTTCACTGCAACTTAACTGCAAAAACACCTCAGATAGTAAAGGAGGAGAATGTGCATCACAATACATTTATATGTACACATTACATGAACATATAGAATATATCCACGTGTTACACAAAATGCATAAAGTAAACTCTGGAAAGCATTTCATTTACAAAAAAGAAATTTTATAGTATGAATTGTACAATTTATATCTAGTTTTACATCTAAACGTTTGTTTATATTCTATGCCATACAGTTTTTGGAACACTGCATTTTGGATGGTTGAGTATAGATATTCAGGAACAAATCTTTAGCATTAGTTGGTGTTTCATATTTATTTGGAATGCGCAAATGAAGGTTTTTGTTTAACCTTGTGTGCTGAGACACATATCTATCTTTAGTATATATTATAGGAGTAGTGTTATTCAAGTTAAAAATGATTTTAGCTGGGCATCTATATGGTTTTTTTTAAATTGAGTGTGTGCACTATTGATATGCCAGTGGTCTGTCTATGTCTAGGTCCTGAAGCACCAAGTTGAGGATGAATCCAAGTAAGGCAGATGATGTTCACAGAGCCAATGATATACCTCAGAATAAGCTCTCCAGGGCTTCTGTGTCATGTCATAAATGCAAACTTTGCTGATTACCAGCAATGGTGACATCTCTGTTAACAATGAGCCTCGGGAACTCCGGATGTGGTCCATGACACACAGATGCACAGGGGGAACCCAGGTGTCCCCTCTCTGACATGGTATGATGCAAAGCCCGTGGCACTGATTATCTGTCTCCCAGCCAGCTTCTAGAAAAATCCCTCATCCATGCAAGCCTTCTCTTTTGTCTAGATGCTTGCATGATAATCAGGAAAGCTGTTCCATTCACAGGTCATGATGGTAAAAGTCAGCTTTAAAGAGAAAAGCCCGAAGCTTCTGCAAACCGATAAATGGGTGGGTTTCCATCACAAATCATCCATTCTAGACGTTGGCTGGGATTTGATGGCCAGGTTCTCTCCACCTTCAAAATCAGGAATCAGGCAACTATGTATGCTCTGGCCACTTGTGAAGAGAAAGCAATGATTTGAACCATGTAGCTCCTATCACATCAATGTCTAAATTGCTCATGCTGGAAACAAAATTAGAAACATCACGAACTCTTGGACCATCTGCTGACAGAGTATAAACTCCACATGCATTCAAATATCTGGAGAGAGTGATTTAACGCACTTGCAACATTGGAGCTTAGATGCTTAGTGCAGAGACACTTGTGGGAACAACCCCTAGATGTAAGAAGTGATCTGCTTTTCAGATACACACCAATGCAAATGTCCTTAAGTTGCTTAAGTTTTCACATTGATTGACACACAAGGCTGTCCGGCCTGGTCCTGCAGCTGAGGTTATGCTGGAACAATGACGTTTCCCTAGAAAGGAGAAGCTCTGAGAGCCACAGATGACTGGCATGTCCCTCAGAGCCTACTGCTTCTATCTACAGGGACCCTCTTGCTGCTGCCCAGCCTGCTCCTGTGGGGAGATGTGGCTGCGGTGCCCGAGTGCATCACTGAAGATGGCCGCTGTGTGGAGTCGCTGAAGAACTTGTTCACCACTGGCATTGCCCACGCTGAAAAGCTCCAGGCTCTATCTTCAGAGTTGATGACAGATTTTGTAAGTGCCTGTTTCTGCTCTCTTCCCATGGTTCCCCTTGGTGGGCTTCCTACCTTCTAAGTAGCCAATGCCCTCTCACAAAGTAGCTGATTTACATGAAGGGTAATCGAAACGGCATATTGAAGCAAATATAATATTTAAATGATTATGACTCTAAGATGAAACCATATGGGGGAGGGAGGAAAAAAATAATAGCTGAAAAGAGTAAGTGCTAAGATTCATGGCGGAAGACTTCCATTGCTAGTATTCACTCGTAAGGAGTTGGGCTAGAAGTCCACCTAGGTGTTTTAAATGCTGATCTGAGCAGTTTCTGTTCAATGTCAATCAAGGTCAAAGAGGAGGAGAAAGGTAAGGTTCAATCAGCCATATTCACTCAAGAATGTGTCCCTACGTTTGCAATAGATGTGAATTCAACCTTATTGGAACTTATCAATTTTTTTAAAATTTTCTTTCTCATTCTGCTTAACTTAACCAGTACACCAGCGACTTCTCTTCAAAACAGTTCCACGAATTTGTAAGTACCTTACCTTCTTCCCATTTTATCCCTAAAGATCACTGAATGAACTGCAACTTAATTGAGAAACAGACACGTTTATCCTGTTTAATCCTGAGTTTGTCCTGAGTTCCCCATGGTGGGGTTCCTACCTTCTAAGTAACCAAATCCCTCTCACAAAATAACTGCTTATTTATTTACATGACAGGTAATCTAAAGGACATACTGGAGCAAATACAATATTTAAATAATTATCCATGGCTGAATTTGGATATATCAAAAATACATTCGTATTTTTAGTTTCTTTATACCTGCTACTTCCTAAAAATAAACTAGGGATTTTGGGTAGTTTTCCCACAATGAACATTTTCTTCTGATTTTATGATGAACTTTGTGTAAAACAGATACATGTATTCTACAGAAATTGGAAATCAAAGGTATTGTACTATGATTTCTAGGTATGGATTGAACCAGTGGGAAAAGAGATTCATAAATATAGATACATATATGCTATGACACTAGGTTTCAATATAAGATCTTTTAAAAATCACTAAAATACTTAGTTCTTTGTAATTTTGATCTTTTTAAGCTTTCCTTATAAATAATAGCTTTTAAGAAGGGTGAGCACACCAGAAGTAACATAGGAGAGAAAGGTTAAAATTCAGATGAAAACCCTTAAATTATAGCCCCAAGGAGGCCGCAGGTGTGTGGATCATGGTCTGATTCCTCAATCTCAGTTTGCCTGCAGCCCTTGTTTTAGAAATCAAACGTCCTCCATATGTAATAATATTCTTTGCCTGGCCATGGACTCATTTACTCTGCTCAAAAATCCTGATTGGATTCTTTTACGGATTGCAGACTCTACGTCACATAAAGAAAGAAAGAATCGTTGAGAATGCCCGGTCGACCTGCCACACTAACGACCTTCTACCACCAATTGACGCGGAGGAGGAACGCCATCTAAAAGTGAGTCCACTCTCTGCACTGTCTAAGAAGTGGAGAAACCCCTGGTTTGCTGTGTTCTAGGTTATAACAGAGAATGCAATGGATGTGCTAGTCACACCTACAGCAAAGTGCTAATATATGTGCTAGTCACACATATAGCAAAGTGCAAGCAGTGAGCAGCCAAAGAAAAAAGTGCAGCCTACAGATGATGAAATAAAATATTAAGTCACCATGTAGTAGGTTCGTAAATAGCATTCAGAGACCCCTATTTTGGCAGTAGTATTTTACTTGTCATTCTTCATAGCCAGACACTCATATGTTAATATGTACACCCATGCAACACGCATGCACAAAATGCACCTGATGCAAATATAGTTTCATTTTATACATTAATAACAGGGTCTGTGTTGACATTTGACCTCACTGACCACACTATTCGTTCTTGACTTCCTAGTCTTTCTTGATTTTATCTCTAGTTCTTTCCCACTTGTTTATTCCCCCCATAGCTTTCCTATGCCTCACCTGAAGTCAAGTTATAAAATGCACCTGTAAGGCACAACAGGATGTTTCATAGCATGCACCTGTGACCTCTGCTATGAAGAGAAGTTTTACATGTGGCAGGCCGCAGCCCTCATCGGTGATGGTGGTGATCTCTCTCCTGAGTTCCTTTCATAATGCATTTTAAAATGATTTACGCTGAGCACTATGTGGTAATAATGAGGGAAAGGGAAGGAAGGCTGCAGGAAGAGACAGCATTTCTTGAGTGCCGATACATGTTAGATGTGCACAAAGCACTCTGCTGGCATTGCTGCATGGGATGCAGAGGATAGCACTACCACACCTACGACATAAGGAAGGAGGCTTTGAAAGGATGCGTTGACTGCTCCCCTGGCAGCTGTGCTCTGTGGAAATTCATTTCATGCGTTTTTCAATCGTGTTTGACAGAACAGACAATTTCTGAGGATGTTGATGAGGATGGTGGGTGCGTGGTCCAGCCCTCTGCAGCATCTAATGAGGGAAGTGAGTTTCATACTAGGAGCCCCTGAAAATATTGTGTCAAAACTGAGAGAGATAAAGGAAGTCAATGATGATCTGTTGATTGACATCGAGAGAATATTCCTCAAGGCTTCATCCAACTCAAGCCCCCTCTCTTAGTCGTTAGCCACAGTCCCTGCACAACTCACACTGCATCACCATGTGGCTGCTCCTTTCCTTCCTGTCCTGCACACATTTCCAGTACAGTGTCCACTGCATTCCTGTGCATTCTTCATCTTCATCACCTCCACAGCAGCCAACAGACAGTGCAGCAGACCTTTTAAATCAGACGAGTTCACGTACAAGGCTGGCGGGGCACACACTCCAGGAAGGGCACACTCCATGGAGCTCCACTAATGCTGTTATTACTCAGCACGGTGCCGCTGCTGCTCACTGGCCCATGTCTACAAACATTGGCTAGAAGCCAGAGGTAAAGGTAATTCAGGATGAGCGTCTCCCGTTGTTCATTTATTGTATCATCACTTTGATATCCCAAAATGATTCAAAAATTATACAGGAGCAGGTAAGTCTAGAACTTGTCTGACTAAAGTCCAGAAGTCCCTGTGTGAAATGAGCTAGGACACCTATAATGTCCATTTGTGTTCTCTGTCTTTTCTAAAGGCCATTATCTACTTCTAGCAAAGGCTTGGGTTCTCAGGACGCACAATAATAAAGATGTCACAAGGGGGCCAATTTTAGAATTTAAGATAAAACACGAAGAAGAATTACCTAAACAATCATTAAAGAAATACTTAGTTACAAATAGCATAATTAGCTTTATGCAACAGAACTGTGAGTTAAAGTCTTTTACTTTGCATTTAGGCAGTATTCACAATCTCCACAAAAATTCCTACATGCACATAGCAAACAAAAGTAGGTGTTTTGGTTTAATGTCTTTGCATGAACACAACACTGGACACCATGTTGCTGTGCTCTGTGGAAATTCATTTCATGTTGTTTTTCAATTGTGTTTGACAGAACAGACCATTTCTGAGGATGTTGATGAGGATGGTGGGTGCGTGGTCCAGCCCTCTGCAGCATCTAATGAGGGAAGTGAGTTTCATACCAGGAGCCCCTGAAAAGATCGTGTCAAAACTGAGAGAGATAAAGGAAGTCAATGATGATCTGTTGATTGACATCGAGAGGATATTCCTCAAGGTAAATCATTCCTAATACATTGTTTTGCCTCCTCATGAAGGAGGCTGTACCGGTTACTCTTCTCTGTTGCTGTGAGAGAACACCCAAAGTCAAAACAACTTAAAGAGAGAAAAGAGGATTTGTCCAGCTTACAGTTCCAAAGGGGAGATACAGTCCATTATGGCCGAAAAGGCACGGCTGGCTGGCAGAAGGTGGAGGCAGTTTAAGTTACATCCTTCATGGAGGCTGAGATCTACAAAACTGCCAGTTGAGAAAACAGAACTCTCCCAGAATCAGGGTGTTGTTAATCAACCTAAAGACCCACCCCCTGCAACTGTCTTCCTCCAGAAAGACTCCACCTCCTAAAGGTGCTATGACCTTCCCAAACAACTAAAGATTCCAACACATGAGCCTGTGGGGGACAACTCATGTTCAAGCCATGACAGAGGTGATTTTAGTCATTGGGAATAATGTTGAAATAACTCACTTTGCAAGGGTGAACAGACCCTCAGTACCAGACAGTTGCTGGCAACTTGGATCCTTTCAAAGGTACTTTACTAGCATCCCAAACTTAATGGATCTAAACCAGAAAACCTCCATTTCTCCTAGGAATAGAGATGGTGCCACTACTGGGCTCTGAGAAAGGTGTCTACTAGCAGCAGATCTTATCATGGTCATCTCTAAACTCTGCCATCAAGGCAGCAAAATGTGATCCTCAATCTTGTGAGGAACTGATGCCCAAATCATAGAGACAATACTTTAGTTGAAAGGTAGAAATGGAGCTGGAGATGGCTCAGGGGTTAAGTCTCTGCCTCACAAGCAAAAGGTCCTGGGTTTGAATCCCAGATCCCACTTAAAAACGATAGGTGGAAATGGAGGTGACCTATACTTCTGTCCATGGAAGGTAGCGCTTGGGAAACTCCAGAGCAAAGCAAAGAGAAGGTAGAATAATCCAGGGTGATTCCCAAAGTCACTCTTTCACCTCCACAGACACACACAGTGCTTTCTGATTCAAATAGACACACAAACATGTAAAAAAAAAAGAAGAAGGAAGGAAGAGAGAGAAAGAGAAAGAAAGAGAGAAAGAAAGAAAGAAAGAAAGAAAGAAAGAAAGAAAGAAAGAAAGAAAGAAAGAAAGGAAAGAAAGGAAAGAAAGAATGAAAAAGAAGGAAAGAAAGAAAGAAAAAGAAGACAATTGTGTACCATCAGAATCTATAAAATACAAAGGCCCCTCAGGGACAGAACAAAAGACAAAGCCCATCAAAGAAACACTAGCCTTTGCTTACACAACATCCTCTGGTTGGCTACCTGTCCACTCCTTGAAGAACACACTGAACCGAGACTCAATGACATATTAGAAAAAAAATATATGCACAAGTCTTGATTCTAGTCTTTTAGAGGACTTACCAGGTTTAGGGTATCCTGATGCAGACAAATATAAATGCAGACATTTGCCTGGAATACTTCTAAGTTTAACCATGTGCAATGGTACATGTAAATAACAAGTAACTGACATACATTTTGGTCATTAGATTCATCCCAAAGGGAAACCAAAACTTGACTATCCTGCCTGGCGTGACTTCCCATCCTTAGTGTCAAGCGACATGCAGAGAAAATTTTTGACAGTCTACAAAATGTCCTACTGCCTGACTGAGGATGCCAACAGATTGCCAAGGTTTCTCAACGTGATAAAATGCCGATTTCTACCGAAAACTGATGGCTGCTAAGGCACAGCCACCTTTTCGCTTCTGCGATGATCCTTGAATGCATGCTTGGTTGCAATAAATCTTTTCTTGAAAAATTAGAAAACGTATGTCCTTTTCTCTTTAATAAAAATTTAGTTGATATCATTGGGATGTAATGATAAGACTGATCATCAGTCAGATAGGCCTGAAAATTGCACTATTTGCAACTTGGTTTAATAAATTGAATGGTACGTTACAAGAAAGCTATGTGAGCCACATTAATAGAATCACATTATGAAACTCCACCAAATGACATCATCCATGCTATCAAGAAATAGAAACTTCAGGATTCTTGACAAAAGCCAGGCTGTATCCATGAACCAGTTTTCCCAGGGGAATGAGGGACAATAAGTCACAAATAGATTTAGACGTCAACAAGAGAGCTTATCATTTAAGCATACCTAGGAAGACTTATTTAGTTCAGGCAAGAATCTGAGAAAGCATTTAAGACAGGATCTAAGTGCCTTGGATAAACCTGTTTTACAGTGGTTGGGGTCATTTCCTGGCAAGTGGATCAGATGGGGTGAAGAGTTGTGTTTGACATGGTCACATGCTGGGAAGTATGTCCCTCTCTCTTCTCCTTGGGTGGGAACTCCAGGTCCTGTGGCCCCAAAGTTGCTATAACCCATCCCTGCCTGGTAATGTGCTGTAACGTAGATAGTCACAAGCTATAACAAACCTCTTAATTTCTCTGAAATTATCTTGATAACGTATTGACCACAATAGCAAGATAATTAACTACAATGCACTTTAGTACAAGAAGAGTAGCATTTTATTTAATTGCACTACTAATAAAGTCTGCAAAAGGTTGAAATCCAGAGTTTGGAGAAACAAATCACTGGCTTTGAATTTCTCTAATGACACCTCTAAAATCTCCTGTCTGTGGATCAGCACAGACACCTTCCGAATACTCTGGTCACCGGTCACTCTCCGTCTTACAAGTCTCGGACTTCACTTTGGAACAAACCGTTCATTGTCCTTCCACATCTCCTGGTGGCTCCTGTCTCCTAGAAGACAGCAGATCCAAGCAGTCCTGCAGAATCCCCTCCAACTGTTTCTTCGGGATTTCTTTTCTTTGATTTTATAAGAATACGATAGACAATAAAGAGAAATGGAAAATCCTGACATCCTTAAATTACGAAGCAATGTTCACACGTTATTGACTCTGCATGGCTAATGTACCCATTGTAAATGATAGTAGTACTTTCTCCAGAGACTGATCACTGGGTCTACTTCAAGGTGGAGGATCTTTGTAAGGAGACATCCCCTGGCTAAGTCCTCAATATTGTCCACACCCCTGCCACCTGAATTGTCCTTTGTAGCAGTGGCTGCTGGACTTCTTGTGTGAGGGCACACTGATTTAGACAAATGTCTCAGAACATGCAGGTGATCAACACATCCACAGGAATCTCAGGTGCCATGATGACCTCTGTCAGTGCAGAGTCAGCAGCTTGCAGCCTGCTGGGACTGCCTGGCATCCCCCGCCCCCAACCACCCTTCACCTCTCCATGCAGATTCACCCTGAAGCAGAGCACACATTCTCTGCACAATGACCCATTCTTCCCATTTGAGCCCCATGTGCAATTTTCTCATCAGCTTGCAGCGTGCTACACCTCATTCTCTCTGAGATCACTAATTGTAGCAACCTGTGGAATGCTCGAACACCTAATCTTGTGCATATTTTGTATGGGCAAGAGGTTATTGGTTGGCCATTATTCACCTTGTCCAGTCTAAGCAACCTGAAATCAGGCTAATCTCACTGTTGGGTTCTCGGGACAAGGATTCCATGGTTGTCTTGAAAGCTGTTGTCTTGGATTATATTGGAGGTTAGAGACAATGTGAGACTCTTTAGTCAGAATCCTCCATGCATGAGAAATAAAAACATGTGGCAGAGCATCGGGGAGATTGTGGGGCCAGGGGGGAAAGAAAGGAAGACAGAAAGACAGAAAGATAGAAAGAAAGAAAGAGAATAAAGAGAGAGAGAGAGAGAGAGAAAAGAGACAAAAAAGAAAGAAGAGAAACAAGAAAAAAGAAAGAAAGAGAGGAAAGAAAGAAAGAAAAAGAAAAGAGAGGAAAGAAAGAAAGAAAAAGAAAGAAAAGAGAGGGAAAGAAAGAAAAAGAGAGACAAGAAAAAGAAAGGAAGAAGAAGACAAGAAAAAAAGAGAGACAGAAAAGAAGAAGAAAAGAGAGACAGAAAGAAAGAAAGAAAGAAGAGACAAGAAAGAAGAGAGACAAGAAAGAAGAAAGAAAGAAGAAGAAAGAAGAAGAAATAAAGAGGAGAAAGAAGAAAGGAAGAAAGAAGAAAAGAGAGAAGAAAGAGAAAGAAGAAGAAAGAAAGAAAGAAAGAAAGAGAAGAAAGAAGAAAAGAAAGAAAGAAAGAAAGAAAGAAGAAAGAAGAAAGAAAGAAAGAAAGAAAGAAAGAAAGAAAGAAAGAAAGAGGGAAAGACAGAGTATGAAGGTAAATGTTCACCTACAATACTAAGCATGGTAAAACTCTAAGAGATGCTAAGGACAGATTCTCTCCTGTGCTCTCTTTTCATACAGCCTTCTCTCTTTGTTCCTTTGCATCTGAGACACACTTTGCCTTCAATTACTGGGTTGCTATAGATCTAGAGACATGCAGCCATTGAGCACTCACAGGCCAGACTTCAATAATTGTTTTAACTTGCAAAAATTCCTGCTACTTCCATAGCTATTGTCCAGCTAGATCAATCTGTTCCCTCATAGCCAGGATTGTTTCTATCTGAATCTGCCTCCTGCTTCTAACTTTGGTGAAGCCAAACTTTCTGAACATAGCAGAGCAGCATGGCCCAATGTAATCTATCAATCCCTCAAGATCTTAGTGCATACAAACTGTCAACTCAGTGTATTTCAATCCTTCTGCTTCAAAAGATAGGAGAGTCTTAGGTGATTTGCAGAAACATTTATCTGTACTAACTTTTTTCCCCTGAAACTACTTGTTTCTCAAATATTTTTCTTCTAACCACAAATGTGAATTTCCAGAACAGACAGTAATATGAACAGGGATAGAAATTTGGCAATAAATGGCAAATCAATTTTAGGAAACAGATGCTACAAAATGATTTTGCAGCATTTATGTAGAAATACCGGTGAACGGCTCAGAAGATAATGGTAAATGTCTTCGGCTGGATCATGTGCTTTAGCTGAAGTCTATAGCTTTCAGACAAGATTAAGCCTAGAAAGGGAATGAGGCAGCCTGAGAAAGAAGCAGCTGAAAGACAGTGGGGACAGTGCAACAGTTGCTCCTTTTCCCACCTGGGCAGGCAGCTTTTCCCTCTGTGATTTGCGTGTAAGATGGTCTTCAAAGAAACGGTCCTGATGTAGCAAGAAGAGACCCTGAAGGGCAATTGACTTCGGAGTGCAGCCAAATACCAAGGATACCTCTGTGACCAGGGAGAGTAAGCATCACACACACACACACACACACACACACACACACACACACACACACACGTGCGCGCGTGCATGAGCGCGCGTTTATACTATATGTTAAGCCGAGGTGATATTAGAAGTAATCAGTGCGCATTTTAAGCAGACTTTTGATATCTCTAATTGTAAGTAGCTGTACACATTCCTATATTTGCATGATAAACACTGTTTTTTTTTGCATTAGAGTCTTGATTTACATAATTTGGAGTCCATAACTATATCTGTTACTCTTATCTGTTGCTGCTGAGATACAAGTCAAAGTCAAGGATCTTAAAGGAGAAAGAAGATTTATTCAGCTCAGGTTCCAGAAGGGAGATACTGTCCATTATGGTGGAAAAGGCATCACTGGCAACAGAAGCCAGAGGTGGCCCAATTTACACACATTCTGGAGAGCTGCTGCTATTAGCTCAAGAGCAGACTCACTCACTCGCTCTAGCAGGGCGGGGCTAACCAATCTGAAGGCCCACTCAGCCTTGGCTTCTAGCCCGTTGCTTTGTACTGAGATGCTGGAAACCTTGGAAGGTGGTCCCAGGAGGAAGGACATAGTGGCATTGAATGCGAGCCATGTAGGGGATGCTGATGCGATAGTATAAGGATGCTGATGTGCTAGTGAGGCCCATTCGGGTGACTCCTTCTAGGAGAGCTCCATGCGCATCACATTGTGAAATTTATTCCACACAACTGCTTAAAAGTGATTTTCTGAATCTAACACTCAGAATCATTTATCTCACTTAAATTGAACTAGGTCCAGTAAAAGGAGCAAATGTTGGATTGAAAACCAATTCTCAGCATCAGGTGATAAATGTTAATTCTCGTTAGTATTTAAGGTTTACAAAGTACCTTTGAAGGCAGTCAGTATCTAATGCTAAGAAACAGAAGAAAAAAGTATCATAACTCTTGAAGGATAACTGAAAAACATTTCATCAACACTGATAGCCACTGAATTCTGAAATTAGTAGATCATCCTCCAGCTCTGTTCTCATCTCTTTACTAGCAAGTAGCTCCTCATCCCTTTTCTTGATCTCTATTGTAGATGCCACCTGGGAAAGACAATACAATATCATCATATGTGCACGAGAATACAGGGACCTTGTGGCAGGCTCTGTGCTATAGAACAAGAATATCCAGTAGAGAGAAGGAAAGTCATGTGATGCAGGAAGTGAAACTCACTGAGGATGGGAGACAGTCTGAATTACGCCACATGAAACGGGAAGCAAGTTCTCAGGAGTCATAGCTCCAACTGTTTCCCATAAGGCCAAGATCCTTCCTATCATGTGATTTCAAAGTCTGGTTCTCTCAGACTCTAGAAATGACACATGATCAGCAAATTCACAACCTCATGAGTGCTGTGAACTTTCAGTCTTTAAGCAACTGACTTGTAGGTTTTCATGAGTTATTTTATAGGCAACTCATGAGACGCTAACAATCATTTCCAAAAATAATTCTGTAGTGTAAGTCACTAGATAGTAGCGTTATTTTGTTTTAGAAAGTACAATCAGTAGCCAAAAATTGTATTATAGAATTCATATTTTATCAATTTTTCATCATTTGACACGTTAATAGTGCTTAGTTTCTTAGCATTAAATACATAATATGTAAGTGATGTACATTCATTTTGAAAGGCTTTACACTAATATATTCGGAATGCATGCTTACACATATGTATGACACGCCCTTATCTGTCATAGTAAACTAATTTGTTTCATACACATTTGAAATCATCTGCTCATGCTGCCACAACCAGCTG
The DNA here is from genome assembly GCA_023101885.1 of Typhlomys cinereus. NCBI lineage: Eukaryota > Metazoa > Chordata > Mammalia > Rodentia > Platacanthomyidae > Typhlomys > Typhlomys cinereus. The sequence goes on along the minus strand of JALPQD010000087.1, from coordinate 3,140,540 downwards.
GGAATGTGATGTGTGAACGTTTCTCTATGTGTGTGTAAAATATTGCTTAATAGTAATTGGATAGTCACCATTACTCCTTTAATCAATCAGTCAGCAATTAATCCATGGAAAAGTTATTAAAATTTTACAATAGTACCATTTTTTAGAGTACAAGTTCCAAGGACTTTTTGGAGAATAAACTGAGGATATACACACATGAGGCAAATTCATTATGGTTATAATTAAAAAAATCTCCACTTGTTTAAAGATCAAGGAAATAATACAAAATATTGAATTTAGAATCATTAAAAGCTATAATTACTTGAAGAAGTATATTCATGTGGTCTAGAGTTTTTTCTGAGCTTCCCCAGGATCCAAAAATGAGGGTGCACAGTATTGATCTCCTGCCTTCTGAGGGACCTTTACATTATTCTCTCTACATGCTTTCATTAAAATGACTTCTCTTGATCAAAGGCTTCTGATCAACACAAGACATAAACCTGCTTGTCACCACTCTGTCCCTGGAAAGTTTCTATAGGCAACTCAAGGAGATATGATAATTTGCAAGAAAGTGCTGAGCTAATTTGGAACTTAAAACTAGAAGAGCAACAGATAAATACCCAACAGAACAATGTTTGGATGCAGAATTTCTCTCTGCATAGCCCAAGAAACAAACTGCTAGAGATATTATACCTTAGTCTGAAACAAAGAACTCTCTGAAAATATATAGCAAGCCAAGAAGTATCATGAAGGGTAATGCATTGGGAGCTCTCTTCTTCTAGAACAGAGATATCATGGCTTTTTATCCTTTGGGAGAATTCCAGAGCTGCAAATACCTTAACCCAAACCTACCATCTTCAATGGACACTGAATAGTAGAATAATTCCATGCCAGGAAATCCTTAAGAAACCTGAAACTCATCTGCATACTACAGATAATAAGGTCACAGCCAGATGCAGAGTCTGGGAATGCCATTTTCCAATAGGAACTAATATTCCCAACTCCTTTACAGAGGTATATGGGACATAGATGTCAACAAGGAAATTATAACACCAGTTTAAACTACTAGTAATTTGTCACACCATCAAAATTCCATTTGGAAATGAATCCAACCCATAAATAAGCTAAAGAAATAAGTTAACGGTTCTCAAAAGATGAAGTACAAATCGACAGTAAACAGAAAAAAATTAAGCATAGCTAACTTACAGTGATAAGAAAATTAGAACTACATCAGGTTCCATCTATCCCACGTCAAAACAGTAGTCATGAAAGAAACAAATAAATCTGGTTATAAAGAAGGAAAATGGGATTCTTACACACAGCTGGTGTGACATAAACTAATCCAGCCACTGTAAAAGACAGCATGGAACTTCCTGAAACTTCAACATAGATCCATCATACAATACCAGGTCAACATATCACAAAGATACCTGCACTTCTATGCACATTGTGGCACTTCTCACAATAACTAAGCTATGGAAACCAACCTACACATCCATCAGAAGATGAATGGATACATAAAAGATAGTTTACATGCACACTAGAGGGTTTTTTTTCCCACAAGAATAAAGTTATATCATTTACAGGAAAATGGATACAGAGAAAAAAATATGAAGCCAATAAAGATAGTCTCAGAAATACAAATGTTTTTCTCAATGCATAACTCAAATACATGTTTTCTCTCATTTGAAGTTATTAGATTTCACAATTTCATTTATATTTCATAAAGATATGAAAATAACAGATGTGCTGATGACATGAAAGCAGAAGTCAAGACGTGTAGAGGGACCAAGAAAGAAGCAGGAGGGGGAGGGATGTGGCAGGGAAGACATGCCAGCAGGGCTTGGGGAATATGCTCCAGAATCATTTGCATGCTTGCATGAAATGCAGTACAGTGTAACATACTTCAAACACTAAATTTAAAAAAAGCACATCTGAAGGTCGTTGCATCCCTGTCAACTTAGATAAAATATGTCAGATCCATTACAATACATTCCTCATTGACTTCCAGTTCAGGTTGTTTTTTTGTTCAATATCATGTCAGGAATTGATTTTAGTACAGTAATTTGAATGCTGAAGTGAATCTACTGAACAAATTCTGCCAGTGCTGTTGCAAGGTAGACTTTTCTTATCTCCTACTTGGTCTTGCTGTATACATAATGTGTAATTTGGTAATCTACAAGCTGACCCACATTTTAGGAAATCTATGCTTTTGTGTGAATGAGTATTGCTGTGATTTTGTTTTGTTCAAAACACTTCATCTTATCTGGTAGTCCACTGGGAGAGGAGAAAGTGACATATTCCTTTAAAGAGAGTTGATATAGTATTCTTTTTAAAGACTCTGTGTAGCTAGTCCTTGCCTATTCTATACAGCGCACATTTCTCTCATTAATCTTGTATGAACACTACAAAATTCAATTAATTATCATTGAAATGTAGAGGACTTTAGCCATGTACATCCTGGATTTTTTTTTATTACTTCGGGAATTACATCAGCATGCTGCAAACATTTCTTGCTTAACTTAAATCTGAGCTGATATGCTTTGGTCCTTACTTGAGTACATGCAACGGCTTGGTGGCTTCCTTGTTGGTATTTGCTCCACATTCCCACCATTCCTCAAACCAGATTATGTAATCATTTTCCAAATCTGAGTGCATTGTTTTCTTGCAGCAGCATGTGCAGTCTTGGATGGTATTGCAAAATGAATGAAAACCCTTCGTGCTGAAAGAATTTATTCTCTCTAAGGCAAAAACACTCCTCACAGGGTTTCAGCTATTATCCTATTTCATTAACGTGTGGAGAGTGAAGTCATAAGAGGTAGAAATGTCTATTCAAAAATAAACACCGGTTATTTACACATTCCTAATAACTCTGTATTTTTTAACCTCACAGATGCCTTTGCTCAAAGTGCAAGATATAACTGAATGATTTTTGCACCACCTAACATAAATTGAACTAGTGTGCATGCCAGGAATAAGGAAGAGACTGAGATGTGGAGTAGCGAGGGAGTCTCAGCTTATTTACCACCATAAGTGGAAGACACGAACTCTCACAAGCCAGAGGGGGATGAGGCTGTGGTTTTGTAAGAGACAGCTAAAACAGCTGTAATCAAACACCTCAGTCTTTTATTTATGTAAGTATGAGAAATAAAGGAATGATATTTTATGAGATAGAGAAATAGAAAAGAATACCAAAGAGATGATAGGTGGCAATTTCAAATCTCTGACCTTATTGAGCTAGGGAAGGACCTGTAAAAGTTAGAACTCAGCTAGATGACTATCAAGACTAGGAGGAGAGAACGGGATGCTCTCATCCTCAGCCAATGACGAGACTAAGAAGTACCTAGGTAATTTCACTTAACTACACCATCAGCCTCATGCAGCATGTCAGAATGGAGATGAAGAAAGACATGTGCATGAAGACCAAAGAGTAGAAGCAGCTGAGAGACTCCTGCCTTCTCTCCGTGCTACTCAAAAGACCTCTGCTGTTATAAGGACAGAGTGGATACAAGCTCAGGACCTTTTCTGCATTGTATTAGACCTTGTTCATAGGTCTTGTCTCCTTAGATGCTGAATATGAATGACAATTTGCACCCTTTTATAGCTGACAATCATCTGCAAAGTTATCATTTTATATTTACAACCCCTACATGGCTTCACAATTTGGAAAAACATCTGGAAGAAAAGTAAAAGCAGCTGTTAGAGCAATTGGAAGGCAGCTGATGACATCAGTGTTAAGTCTGGTCATCCTTGAGGTATGGATAAAAATCCCAGTGTCTGAATGTCTCCTCTTTAGAAATTGTTGGGATAGGTGACACAAGTGATGCTTGCTGTGGAATACAATGCCACTGCATTGAATAGCACACAGGATCTAAATGGTAAGGCTTTGTTGAGTAGATTATATAGTTTGTTCCCACAACATGGAAAAATAAGTCACAGACTGACCTAGAAACTTGCTTCAGAAGAATTGGTTGCTCATAAAAGCACAAGTCACCAAGCCAGCTGCTGTTCAATGATACTTCTTGCTCAGTTGTTAAGGGCATCAGCAAACCCTGCAAGAGCAGTCAGTAGTAACATAGTGGCACAATGCTATGGCTGTAACCACACTTATTATGACTCGCTTTAAAGCTAATTCCACAGGAGTAATCTTATCTTTTGTTAGTAAGGCAGTGTGAAAACTTATGTACTGTAGAGACTGTAAGGAAGCTGCAGTTTAGATTTTGCTAACTTAATGTGAAGTACCCGTGAAATTACCTTCTAAATATTTGCATAGTGACCTTTAGCTCGCTGTAGCTGTCATCCCAGCTACACACATATATCCATTCCTAACAGAGATTTGATCTTGGTTAAACTTCCGAGAATAAGTGATTGTTGCTGCAACAAAGTTGCCCAACCTCAAAGAAAAAACTCAAGAGCACCCACAGTCTCCTACATAACAGAGCATACTTTATAGAAAATGCTAGAAAGGAGGGAAAGAACCCGAAGAATGTGGGGAAGTATGTGTGCATAGCTGTTGCTCTCCTGGTTTAACATGACCATCAGTTACCGTGGGGCACAGATGGCGCTGATAATCTGCAAACCTCAACCCCTAGTTGTAGCATGTCATAAACACAACAACAGATTCATGTACATCTGTGAACACTTGTAGAATGAGGAGAATCATGGGACTCTCATCCGGAATGTACACCTTACTTTCTCCTCCCTTAGCTATGCGTAGCTTTGAGGGTTGTCTGCAAGTGAATAGAACATGTGGAAAGCAAGCTGACGCAGGACTCATGGGCATCAGCTTTCCTGGGTCAGCGACTGCACTATCAAGAGATGTGGTTGTCTTTGAGTCAAACATGCTCCTGTGTGTAATGGCCCACCCATACTTGGCTGTAATACTTTAATTGGAGTAATCCATGTTCTCTATGGTGTGAATATAAACTTGATCATTCCTCCAGCGAGGTATGTAACCTCAAAAAGGTTTTGGTTATAACAAGCATAGTGCTACTAATACACACAAGGTAATCTTTGCTGGTTTTGCCGATGCCCTTAAAAAATAGCCAAGTAGTTCCCATTGGTGACAGATGTGTACAAGCAGCTTGCACAGCATCTTTTTTGTGAGAGAAGTTCTTAGATAAGGAAGAGTAATGCAAGTTTTGCTAACTTAATGTGAAGCCCCTGTGAAATCATCTCATCAGGAGCTACACTTCTTATCATCTCCTGCCACCAGTCATGCAAAATGAGGGCAATCTGCTATGTGTATAGGAGGGGATGTTAGCTGAAGACAGGGCTACAATCAACCAGCTACCTCCTAACCACTAATCCCTGCCCCTCCATGACAGGGAACAGCTATCAATGAAAGACATGAAGAGGAAATAGAGATCTGATCACTGACAGGAAGAGCATAAGCTGATTTGAGATCCAGGATCTGGAAGAGAAACATCAATAAATAAATGAATGAGTGAATAAATGAATAAATAGCAAGACTTAGGCCAATACTTTCCTTCAATACAACACTAGTTGCCTGGTTAGGGAACAAAAGTTCTGACTGAGACTAAGACCTTCAGAAAACACACAGCATAACATAGTGATGCATGAAGTATGATGAATGGGAAGAACTTGTCTTCTAGTGAGAGATATCATGGCTGCTAAATGCTACGTGCAAGGTGATTCCAGGTAGAGACTCTCATCTTTGCTTATTTATCCCGTTTTGGGGATTCCATCACAACAAGCAGTGGTCAAACCCAAAAAACGCTGTCATCAGAAGAATACAAAGTCTTTCCAGCCAGAAAAAACAACAAAAACATGAATTTCCTTTCTAACTATAAAAGGTAAGGGTAGAAAGTATTCAAAGAAAAGGACAGATGGAAGAGCAGGCACAGGCTGGGGATCCTCTCTGTCCAGATAGAAATTCAGCTCCCACCTTCTCATTTCTTTGGACAACTACTTCATCATACCACAAGGTCTTGCCAGGGAAGCATCTTTCTTCAACAAGCAGAGCCTGGGATTGAATGATATAAATTAATACACCTGGTCAACCAGTCTGGAGAAACTTCTTCTATCTCATCAAGTAGCACACACAGGAAACTCTGTGAGGCCCACCAGTATCTGATAAATCAAGAGGACTAATACAACAAGCCATAAAATTTAAGAGCTAAAAATGTCATTGGATCCACAATTTAAGAATTTATTTTCAAGGATGTGCTAAATATAAATAGTGCTCTTATGTAGCATCAGCATTTTCTAATACATCACAAAATAACCAGGTAACCATTTTTCAGTGAGTTGTCACAACATGAACTTAAAAGGACAGAATTTGAATGGATAATGACCATCCACACATGCTATTGCCAAAATTAACCGGAGGTAGTAATTTTCCGACAAGGATATTAAAACAGATTTGATGAAAACATTTCAACATTAAATTAAAACTTTTGTGAATGCAACTAAAAATACCACATAAAGGAACACTTTTAAAAATATCTACCTGAAATTATAGAAATTGAAAATATAATAACAAATTAAAAACTTGCTGGATCTATATCTTCAATACAACACCAGACCCCTAGTTGTCTAGTGCAGATAAGGGAGAATTGATGAGTCATAGAGAACATTAGTACAATTTATTTGATCCAATTAATAAAAAGAATATACAATATGGAGAGAACTAGAATATACACAGAATATGATGAATGAAACTAGAGACAAGTAAAGGACAAAAGACTGTATCATTACACTGTACATAGTGAAGAGAAACAGAATAGTGTTGAAAGATTTAGTTGAAGAAGTAAAACTCGAAAATAATTTTGTTATTTAAAAGACAAATGCAAAAAAATTTTCAGCAAATCTTTGTGAACTCCAACTTAATCAATTCTCAGGAAAGCAATTAAAGGGGAAAAATGTGAAATCAAGTAAAATAAAAATGGTGCAGTAAACTCGATGGGAAATGATTCCACATGTCAGGAGCCCACTTTTCTGAAACTGTATCACCTATAACAACACATGTGCTAAAGCTCAAGCAACAAACCTGTCTATACCTAACTAGACTATCCCTTCAGCAAAGAAGTGGAAATAAAATCACTTTCATACAGGAAACATTAAAACAATATTTGGGCAGTAGATTTTTGTTTTGTCATAGAAATTGAACATGGGGTCATGCGTATCTGGGGATATCACAACATTGCTAAGGCAGGGACATATTCTTAAGTTTAGTCAAAGATACATTAACAAAGAACAGAACTACAAAAAAAAGACAAATTCACCGCTGAATCCTACCTGCTGCTTAATCATGTGCAAATCCAATACATCAGAAAATATCCTAAAGAACTAGAGTGAAGGAACACTATCAACTATATAGAATCTAATACTACCATGACCCCCAAACATATGAAGGCACCACAAAAAGAATACATATGTGCCAATTTCACTGATAAATACATATGCAAAAATTGCAAATCAAAGAGATCATAGATCATAATTGAATTAGCTTCATTTCAAGGGTATAAGTATGGTTCAAAAATCAATAAACTATCAATAAATGCAGAACAGAAAGTAAACAGACCCAGGACCACATGTCTGCTGATTACCTTAATGAATGCAGAATAGTCACTTTCCAAAGTACAACATGTCCTCATTATAAAAACCCTGCATAATAAACCAGGTGTAGAAGGAACACCTTTCAATATAACAAAGGCTACATATGACGAATCTCTAAATTCTTTAAACACTGGTTTCGAGAATATGAAACAGTTATAAACTCTGGGGGTCATTTTCCTCTTTCAACTCCTGAATGCTGGATAAACACATTAACTTTTTAAGTGAGAGGATATGGCAGTCTAATGTGGATTAGAGGGGCACATATGTAAGGATTGCTATTGTCTCCTTTGTGGACAGAGCTTATGTTAGGAGAACAGCTACAGAAGGAGAGGTGTTGGTAGAGCTGGGTGATTGAGCTGAGCACATAAATTGAGTGTAAAAATTGCCGAAGTAGTCAGGATGAGAAAAAGCAAAACTAAAGAAAATATAAGTGGCTGCAGTAGATCCAGATTTCCTAACTGAGAGATTGACAAAGGGCCAGATGTTATAACTCCAAGTCTCTGGGAGGTCATAAAGCAAACTCTGAGGACAATCTTCAAAGGAATCGAAGGAGCCTTTTATGTTCCTGAGCTGCCTTCAGAAAAGGAGGGAGATATCATAGCATGGGAACTGCCGAGAGAGTTCCATAATAGGATGACCACTGCAGTAGTCTTAGGAATCCAGTATTAGATGATAAAATTGTTGTTCCCCTACAAAGAGAACAGTCGTTCTTTGTTGAGTGCTGATTCCAAATATATACTAATTCATTGCTGTTCCACGAATCATTGTGGGTTAGGGACAATGGTGGCTGGAAAGGGTTATGGAGCCACAAAGGTGAATAGGATTGAATTTGTCCTAGGGATAGGTCGTTATCACTGTCTCAGAAAGTACACCGTGGGCAGTTCTCACATGTAGGTCAGGATGCTGACAGCTGGAGTGTAGCCGGAGCTCATGTCGCTTACCTTATATGGAGCTCATTGCTTAAGGATACGAGCTGAGAAATGATCTTGTGTTGATAAGGGAACTGGGAGTCTGTGGGATTAATGAGTGCTCACTCAGCCTGGGGTGTTTTCAGAAAACCCTAGTGGTAGATAAATGGCTGCTGGCCACAAGGCCAGCCAAGAGTCTGTCAGAAGTGGGAAGCCAGATGGAAGAGCAGTGGGAGGGCAGGTTTGAATGGACTCAGCGCTTTCTTGGTTCCTGGCAAGACAGCCTACCCCCTGAATTAACTCCATCTAGCCAGATGGGCATCCCCACAGCAGAGCCACTGATGGGAAAACTGAGCAGTTCATGAAGGGTGGTTGTGGGTAACAGAACACTAAAGGTAGCGTTTATCAATCACATTGCTTTCTACCCAGCTTTGCTCTACGGAGGAAAAACGTGATAGAAGCATGGCATTTTGTGTGTGTGTAAATGCCCTGATGAGATCTTGAGAGCACGAGCGGCTGCATCTTGTGTGGATGCAGAACTGAATGCCTGTTAACCCTTTCTTACAGCAGAGAGCAGTATGCCTTCAGAAATCCTGCCAGTAGCACCTTCTTTCTGTAATGCTAACCTTTACATACCTTACTCATTTGGTAAGGCATACTGGAGGAATACTGAAGAAAACGGTCACACGATTCATGAGAATGTACAAATATACATGCATAAGGTATGCTGACAATTATAATATTATTGAAGGCCCACGAGCATGGTAGATTATTTCCTATGAGTAATAGATGGCAGGAACACGAAGATCCCTCATGCCACACTCAGTCTGTTGAGCTGACATGCTTCAAACAAGAACGAATTTGTCGGAACAAGTTTATGAAGACACTTCAGTGCTTTGATTCCATGACTTGGAATCAGTCTGCCTGGGGTGAACTGGATCTTGACTGATTCTGTCCAGGCGGACTGACTTTTGCACATTCTGCTTGAGGATGTGTTAATATCAACAGCAAACTTGGCAATGTGTGCCAACTAGCACAATTGTGGCTCTACGGGATACAAACAATAAACATTAATTTTATATTAGACCAATGTACAAAAGGAAAACCAAATTTCATATTGTAAACCTAGTTAGAAGCCCTGAGAGGTCATAGATCCCCACTAGGGAGTTCAGTGTCCTTTTGAATTCAGTAGATGTGATACTCTGCTTTATGACATTTTACCACTTTACATATCCTTAGGTTCTTTATGGACTTTGCTCCAAGTCTAGCATAAGGTGGTTATAGCAATTTGAAACATCCCATTCTAAAGGGAGACTCATGAGACTCAGACAGCAAGCAGCTCATCAGACTCAGGATTAACATTAACAAGATATTCCCTCCGCAAGGTAAAGAAAGGCATAAACAATAGCTAGGGAGAAGAGAGTTTTCAGTCAGCAAAACTGTCTACTAGAGACTTCAAACAGTCTGAAGGAGACTTCTTACCAGTAAATCTGTCTTCAAGTCATGTGGAAAGTTCCGGAGTTCTGGTTTCCACATGTGTCACCAAGACTGGGGTTTACTTTTTGTGAAGTGGCTTCTCCTATAAGTATTCTCACTCATGCTTTTGTATGAAACCCCGTCAACTCACTGGTTTTCAAGTTGCACTAAGGTGTAATCTTTGCTGTGCTCTGTTGTCGGACCCTGATATGGTCCGACATGATATGATAATAGACCTTTGTGCGGCATTTACCTAGAATATGGGAAAAATGACAGCAAGAACAGAGAATACCATCATCATCAGGTGAGATGGGACCATGTCCACCAAAGAGGACTGTTCAGTAAGAACTACAAAACTAGGGAGGAGCTTCAAAGGGCCTCACAGAAATATATGCTATTTATGAGTGGGAGGAAGCTCTCTTTGACCTGAGTGACTTAGGTCAGCACGTTCTTGTGTCTTGCATGTAAAATAGGTTCTAATGTACTAAAAGAAGCAGGAGCAAGTGAGAGAAGAGAAAATACCCTATATCATATCTGACCACAACAGAATTATGCCAGATATCCATAGCAAAGTAAACTGTAAAATGTGCACTAGTTAGTCATGGAGACTAACCAAAGTACTATTAAGTGATAAGTGGATCATGGGAGAAATCAAGAAAGTAATAAAAATCTTAGACTTCAATGAAAATGAAAATAAAAGTCTATGAAAATCTATGGGACTGAAAGTTGTTCCAAAGGGAAAGCTTACAATGCTAAATGCCTATCTTTAAAAAGAAAATAGTGAGATCATACACAAATAACTTTACAATACATATTAAAGTTTTGGAAATATTAGACAAAACTTGTCCCAAAGGCAGTATATTGGAAGAAATCAAAATCAGGGCAAAAATCAATTAAATAGAAATTTAAAAATATAGTTACATTAAAGTTATATACTTGGGGGGCTGGAGAGGTGGTTCAGGGATTAAGCCTCTGCCTTGCAGGCAGAAGGTCCTGAGTTCGGATCCTAGACCCCATGTATAGATGCCAGGCAGAAGAGGGGGCAGCCTGCGTTTCTGGTCCTGGTAGGGCGGAGCCTGTGAATCCCAGGGCAGAGTAAACAAGGAGGAGGTGGAGGCATCCATGGTGGTTCCCGAATTCGTCCGTGGTTCTACACACACACACACATTCACACACACATGCACATACACATGCATGCACACACATGCACAATTGAATAAATAATAAAAAAGTTATATACTTGACCTTGATTTAAATTTAGTAAGTCTATGCATTTAGAAATTCACCTTTTTTAGATTATACAGCTTAAGGGAGTATAAATTTTTATGTATTTCCCCATGATTCTCTGTATTTCCCTGGTATTTGAATATCCCTGGTATGCATTGTTTAATTTGGCTATGGGTTTGCTAGCTTGCCTCCTCAAAGAAACAAGTGTTCATTTCATTATGTTTTAAAGAACAATGAGTTAGAAATAGTAGATATAAATCTCCTAACCAATAAAAATCCAGGAACAAAGAAGTTCCAATAGGAATTTTCCCTGATCTTCAAAGAAAAATTAATACTTTATTTTTCAAATTAATTTGCAAAGCATGAAAAGAAGTTATACTTTCAGTTTTTTCTGGTCTATATTACCTGATGCCTAAACCAAATAAAGACACATTGAACAAAAGGAGAATTATGAACCCATCTCATGAATGATGAGCTTATAATAAATCACAATGCAAAAATCCTCAATTACAAAACATGGTAGCCAAAGTCAAGAGCACTTTAAGAATATTATTCACCAAGAGTTGGCTTCATTTCAGATATTCAATGATATGGAATTTAATATATGTAGTTCCTCACATGAATGGATTCAAGGATAGAAATTGCATGATTATCTCAAGAGATACAGAGGCTTTTGAAAAAGAATTTATCATCCCTTTATAACATTGCACTTTTAGGAAAACAATTCATACAAGTAGTGGCACCTCTGCATGTGCCTTAGAACATGCTAATGTTTTCTCCAGTGCCTTTTAGTTGCTGAGTCCAGAGGTCACCTGACTCCTGACATGTATTGTGGGGATCTTGCTTTTGGGAAAAAAAAAAAAAAAAAACAACTTTGGTTACAGAAAACATAATCCCTTGTATCCTACAAATTGTAAAACATCAAAACAGCAGTTAAAAACACTGATGAGAGTTTTAGAAGTAGGTAGCTCACATAGGGAAACATGTTCCCAAACCTACATGGTCATCAAACGAACATCACACCATCAGGGATGGACCATCTTCTTAGGAGTTGCTGGCCAGGGTAACTCTTAAGGCCCCCTAAAACCTTAAAGGTCATGGCCAGCATTGTCAGTTGCATGCATGTACAACTGACAATAAGATTTTATCGCTGAAGACACAATACCCTTTGGTCACAGGACTTGGAGAAACGAAGCTGGGACTGAGATGGTAGCTCCCACCTGCTGGTTGGCTTTCTTCTTTTTCTAAGGTGCTACATAGACTGCTGGGGCAGAATTGTCAGCAACACTCCTGCTTGACCAAGTACGCTCTGTGCTCTAGTTACTGCCTATAAAGCCATTTGGGTTTATCGCATCTGTGCTGAGAGCATTGTTGCTTCCTGCTTTGTCTGTGGAACATTCTTACAGTGGGTGATGGACTCTCAAAACATAGACGAATATCTGTTACTGTGACTTAGTGACACAAAGCTTAGCCACGGATGAACAGCCTTATCACCACTGCCAGGCTCATGGAACATCGCAAAAAAGGGGTCGGAGAGAAGGTAAAAGTCAAAGGAAAGTGGTAGGGTGCGGGATGGCAAGTTTTCTCTGGACACACTATGATATCCTTTTGGAACTTGCCTCTAGTCAAACCTCAAGAGGTGTCATATTGCAACTTGAAACATTCCACCCTTTGCAAACATCTCCCAAGCCTCAGGAAGTTCTAGAAAATAACAAAATTCAGGGTTCTCTTCCTTCAGGTGAAGTAAACAATTTGTAGAAAGAAACTTCCAGACCAAACAGTCTGGAAGAGACTTTTTATGAGACAAGTTGGTAGGGTTATAGATTCCACGAGTGACATATGGATAGGGTGGGCTTATGTGATCGTCAGATTCAGGTGTCAACTTGCCAGCTGCAGGCTCTTTGGGGCACAGCTGTGAAGAACCCATGGTTGAGGAAGGTCCTTGAGCAAGCCTGCAGGTATTTGTTTAATGGGGTGGGTGGTGCTTTCCCGTGGTGGACCAGAAAAGTAAGTGCAGGAGGCGGGAAACCTTGCAAAAGTCAGAGGGAAGTAATATCAGAGAGGAGCCTCTGTTCACATCAAGGCTGTGATAACCAAGAAATTCAACAGAACAATGTCTACTTTATTAAATCTCCACAATAGCTAGCTTATCAACATGTTTCCATGGAGCAGGGGAAATCTCCTTAGATATGATGTTATCTGAGAGACTGTATGGAGTGGTGGTGGACGAGAGAGTGACAGTCTCTAAGGATACCTCCAGGTGGGTCATCTAGACATTGTCTAGTGTGGGCATCCTAGGTGGGACTCGAGTGCACCACAATGCAGGGGAACTAGCTGGAGGGGAGAATGGGTGGATGCAAAGGAAATGGGGAGGAGGGTAGGTGATGGGTGAAGAAACACATATATTCATTATTAATATAATTAAACATAACAGCTTTTCAGATACTCCAAAGTGAGAAGTCTGTGTTCAGTTTTTGTTTATGAATACTTTTCACTCGCTAGGATTTCTTTCTTTTCCGTCTTGACAGTAAGTCTTTCAAATTTTCAACTTTCCTAGTAAACAACTAAACTTTCACAAATTCATTGGTGACTAGTTTTTAAAGCTACTTAAATAATTACATATTTGCCAATTTCAAATGTTAATTTTGTACTATAAGTTGTATCAGTTGTTAACAGCTGCTTAGAATGACGGCTTTATGACTAATTTTGGGACAGTCTGCAGGACCACACTCTGAGTTTGCTTGGTAAAGCTGCACATACGCAGTGGCAGCAGAAGAACATCTTGGCTTGGCAATGACCGCTTGAAGGAAGCACCTCAGAAGATGTAAGAGGAAACAAGAGATTAATAAAGTTAGATGAATATATGCTGTGGCACTGGGTTCAAATCATCTTGTGGGCCTGGGTTATGGAGCGTTAAGTCTTCAGAGGAGTCGTGGTTACTCAAAGAGATTCATAGCTGCTTAAACCACTGGCAATAGCTGGTAGCTGCTGTGGCATTGTGGTCCGATGCTGTGAAAAGAATCATGTCCATATGTCACCCTGTTAAAGGCTCTGGGGACATTATGTCAGAGATGTCAGAAGGCAGATTAGAGTCTGGTAGAAGGGGAATGCTAGGGAACAAGGATTCTCCTTTTGAAATCATTATTGGTCCCTGAGGAGCAGGGATGGCTTTGAAGGTCGCCAGCATGACTTGGGCAGGAAGCACAGCCCAGAAGACAGCAAACAGGCCGAGCAGAGACAGGTCTGTGGCAATGGACATCGCTGTTCATTGTCTCTGGGGGACATTCATGGGACCCTTGAGGGGTTCTGTACGTGACTTCTTCTCATCCCACAGTTACTCGTAGACACAACTCCGTCCTTAGTGTATATAAGGAGTGGGAAGTTAGTTGAAGGCAAAACACTAAGGAAGCAGCTTGCCTAATTCAACACCAACCTGTGGTAAAACATCCTGGAGATGCACCTGCCCAGGACTAAGCCACGCCTCGGTAAGTAACTGCTACCCACGATACAGAAAGCAAGAGAAATTAGTTCATTAACTTGCCAAGCCTGATTGGATAGCCTCCTTTCTTTGGAATCAGAGTCCTGGCTGGTGGAAACAGATACTGTTCATTTTTCTCTAGAATAAGTAACTCAACACAGGGTTTACAAGAACTTCCCATTTGTCCCTCCAGAAAGCCACGGGGAAAGAAAGGGCACAGCACACTCTTGGGTCAATAGTGCCCAAACACAAGAATCATCTTTGTATCTAAGACGTGTGGCCATGCCTGGAGACATTTTCTGTTGTGTTCATTGAAATGACAGAAGATACTGTGTCATGGGACTGGAAATAAATTGGTAGAGACCCTGAAAACTGGTTAACATCACCCAAATACACGAAGAGCTCCTAGGAGAAAGAATTAAGTATTTCCTGAAAGTCAGTGTTGCCAAAATTGAAAAATTGGAAAAGACCAAGAACAGAAAGTCAGTGGGTCACTGGTTGTCTCAAAGCAGGACATAAGAATGAAATTTAGACTTTTGATTTTTGTTCCTGGGTCTCTTGCCTAAGTTTGCCCACTTGAATGTACATGAGCAAACTTTAGATTCTGAAGGTGAATGTGGTCAATAATTGGTCCATTTGGAATAAATTAAACAACAGTGCTAAATGAAAGATAAGCTGTGCTTAAAGTAGACCTTTTCTCTGTAGAAAATATATGAGAAAAATGAATTGCCAACCTTAAACCTTTCAGATAAAACATACGATACATACATATATTATGTACATACATATATACACACACATCTCCAATTAAAGTTTGGAAAGCTTATCACTTATGACGAAGTGTAAAAGTATTTAATTTTGAAGGATAAATTCATTCAGATGTAGAAGTAGATTTGTTTTATTCTATATTTATTTATTTAGTGTGTGTGTGTGTGTGTGTGTGTGTGTGTGTATGCCTTTGTGTCTGTGTATCTGTATGCAGCAGAAGGCACTGTGTATGTCTGTGGAATTCCAAAGATCATATTGAGAATCATCCTGGATTACTGTATCTCCTTTTTAATTTGTTCTGGGTTTTCCCAGTCTCCATCTTCCAGGCCCAGAAGTGCAGGCTGCTGGCCTTTCTGGCTGGCACTTTTGCATGGGATTCAGGATCCAAACTGAGGTCTTTCTACTGTGAAGCAGAAATTTAGCCCATGAGCAATCTCTCCAGTCCCTAAAATGAAATTTTAATATGCATCATCTAATATTATTTTAATTTTACAGTTAATTTCCTGTATTTATATTATATACTTCACAACTTTTGAGTTGTGGATTTTGCATTTGAGGATTCTGCATTTTTCATTTGTATTTAGGTATTTTGCAGGTATAGATATTTAGCATTTCCCCTAGCTTTATATTTGACGCTTCCCTTTGCCTCTATGAAAGCTTTTGCACAATATTGTTTCAAGAGAAACCCATTTTTGTTTCATACATATTTAGGAATAATGTTGCCCAATGAAAAGGTGATTTAAACCAGTTATCTATGTAATTTTCTCTGTTGAGGGTGAAAACTGCTAACATGTCTTTTTCTGAAGCAGCAAGTTGAGAATAGAATGAACTCTGAACATTTTCAAAACTCTCAAACGTAGGTGTTTACAGAGCTAAGAAAATGGATCAGACAAAGCTCTGCAGGACTCCCATGTCCAGTTGTGTTAAAACTTAATGCTTACAAGCAAGGACAGCATTGTGTGAACACTGAGCCCCAAGACCTTAGATGTGGCCTCTGCCACAAAGACACACAGTGGGAGTGCTCAGCACCCACTGTGTGACAAGATGGGGTGCAGAGCTGGTTGCATTGGATAGGTGTTCTGCCTCCCATGTAGCAACAGGGCTAAAGCTGTCTCTTTTGTCTAGATAGTCTAACGGTAATTAGGAAAGCACAGTCTATTCCTAGAATCATTATAAAGGTCACTTTTAAAGAGAAAGCCTTTAGCTTTGGTGATGTGATAAATGTGTGGGCTGCTGGCCCAAGTGAGCAATTCTAGGTCTGGACATGGATACAATGACCATATTCTCTCCACTCTCAGCAGCAGAAGCCAAACAGCCACGTTTGCTCTGATAACACATGAAGAGAAAGAGAGAGAAACCATGTTGCCTTCGCCACATTAGTGCCCACAGTGCTCACAGTAGTTAGCGAATTAAAATCATCACAAACTCTTAGAACATCTGGTGACTGAGAAGGAGTGTATGTTTCAAAGACTTTGGTGTATCTTGAGAGATTCTTTTAAAACGCTTGTTAAGAATTAAGTTCCATATGTTTGTCTAGTACAGAAGCATGTCTGCGAGCAAAAGGAAAATGCAGGAAGCTACCAACTTTTCAAATTAATTACATGTGCAAATGCAATTAGTGAATTTGCCTGTGTTTTCACATTTGCCCTATCTATAATTATATTACCAATCCATGAACTGAGAGCACTTTCCATAGACAAGGTTTCCCTAATAAGGACTGATCTTGACAGACACAGCCAAATGGGACCCACTGTGTGCTTCTGGTTTTTACTTACTAGGTATACTACTGCAGCTGTTAGTGTCCAACCTGCTTCTTTGGGAGGGTGTGGCCACTCCTCCGGATTGTACCACCAAAGATGGCGGCTGTGAGCTCCAAGACCTGCTTCACCATGCCGTCATGTTGTCTGAAAAAGTCCGTGACATCTCTTTAGATATGTACGACGATTTTGTGAGTACCTCAGCCAGTTCTTGTTTCTTCCCAAAGAAGTCTTCATGATAATGATACATTCATTGCATTGGAATCCAAATCAGTAAGTGTCATGGCCAAAATTTCAGATGAGATGACATACCTTCACAGGTAAGAACACAGTAGCCACTGTAAAGTGAAACAAGGAGAGTGGATCACTTTTGTGAATTTCAAAGAATCAAATGATGCTTCATCTTTTTTCCCTCTAACTTAATTTTTTTTAAATTAGGGGCACAGGAACCTGACAGATGTGGCAGGGAAACATCTCTGTTTTCTTGTTCTTATGTCCAGGTTGTTAGTTTCTATCAACAATCTTTACTTAGTGAACTTCAGACATCCAATGTAAGAGAATTGCAATGCAATGAAATACAAGGCTCTTTGAGGCAGAAGGCTATGTTTTCTGTTCAATGCCAGTCAATATCATGAAGGAGAAAAGAGAGACGTCTTCAGTAAGCCATGTCATCTGATGCTGTGTCTCGATATTTGTAATAAATATGTACAACAAATATGAATTGAACCATGCTCTAATTCACCTTTTTTTCTTTCCCCACAATCTTAGTTCAACTACAACACCTCTTCAAACACACTAGATGAATTTGTAAGTATCCTCCAAGTTTTTCCCAAAGACAGTTTGTGCCACTAAATGCACTGTACATTGAGTGAGAAGAAACATATGGTCCTGTTACAAATGGGTCTTTCATTCATTCCTCAAGGGGCTTCCTAACCTTTTTAGCAGTCCAATGACTCTCAAAGTTACCCTTAATTAACTTCAAATCATAGATACTCTAAATTATGCATTTAAGTATGTGTCATATTTAAGTATATATAAATTAATATGTAAACTAATTCTTATATTTATATTTTTAGTTGGTTCATTGCTTACCACTTGTTAAAAACATGTATTTATGAGTAATTTTGTTTTAATCAAGCAATATTATTCTAAATTTGTAGCTGACTTTTCATGGGATAAGTTTATTTATTAAATGGTAAATAAAAATATTATGCTGTCTAGGTTACAAAACACATTGATTTGAACCAATAAAAAGTAAAGAGATTTATGAATGTAGATACATATACTCTATGGCACAGGCCTCAGATGCGATAGATAACCATTAACACTTAGTTCTCTGTAATTTTGTTCTTTTTACTGCTTCCCTTCCAAATAATAGCTTTTGAGAAGGATGGGAAAAGAAGAAAATAGTATAGAGGAGAAGAGATCAGAAGGTGAGAAAGTTAGATGCAAAGTCCACTGAAAGTGGAAATATAACGGAAATAGTAGGTTAAAGAATCACTTACTTACTTTACTTTCTATGTACTGATGCAAAACAGTGCTCCTCTATCAAATGTACTAACATCCTTGGCATGGATTCATGTACTTAATTCCTAAATTCAGGTATAGATGACACTTTTCATCACTTGCAGGTGGGATGGTACTCAAAACACGAGAAAGACCTCGGGGAAGCCCGGAAGAGCTGCCACACATCCTCGCTCAACCCTCCAGTCATGCCTGAGGATGTCAAAAATGTCTCAGTGAGTTTTCAACCTGGTTTTCTCACCAAGACATATGCAGTGTACTGGTTTGGTATGATGTAAGGTTATTACAGAGAATGTAGTCGGTGTAGTCATCTCATGTGCAGAAAAACGCAGAGTGGGCACCAGAGAAAAGTCATGTCATGTACTGATAAACTGTGGTTTAAGAGGACTCTATGTGATCAACTTTCCTTCCTCCCTCCCTCCGTCTCTCCTTCCCTCTCTCCCTCTCTCTCTTCTCTTTCTTTCTTTCTTTCTTTCTTCTTTCTTTCTTTCTTTCTCTTGCACCCTCTTTTCTTTTTCTTTCATAGACAGAGAAGAGGGAGAAGAACTCATTCACACTATGGCATATAGTGGCGGTAAGAAGACAGTTTCTAAAAGTTGATTCTCTCCTTCTGCCATGCAGGCTCATAGAGATCCAACCCAGGTCACCAGGTTTTCAAGAAGTCTCCTTACCCACTGAACTATTTCACTGGCCCCTCTTTGGCCAATTTCTTGCCACTAGGATTTTCTTAGCTATTCTGCAGGAAACTTTCACTAAAGTGGACACCATAGTTAAATGCATACACCCATGTGTACATAATGCAAACAGCTGTGTTTGTTATACATTGCTAACTGGTTCTGCATTGGCAGCATCTCACATTACTCACTGCTACACCATCTGTTCTGGACATTCAAGTCTCTCCTTGTTCTTCTGTTTCTTTACCATGAATTCTTTCTCTATGGCTTCCCTACGTCTTAATTGAAGTGATTTGCACAAAATGTACCTGTAAAATATAGTAGGATGTTTCTTAGGAGGCACTCAGGGCCTTTGTTATGAAAAGAAGCTCTTATCAGGCAGCAGCCCTCATTTGTGATGATGGTGATCTCTCTTCTGAGTTCCATCCATAACGCATTTTAAAATGATTTACGCTGAGCACTATGTGGTAATAATGAGGGAAAGGGAAGGAAGGCTGCAGGAAGAGACAGCATTTCTTGAGTGCCGATACATGTTAGATGTGCACAAAGCACTCTGCTGGCATTGCTGCATGGGATGCAGAGGATAGCACTACCACACCTGCGAGATAAGGAAGGAGGCTTTGAAAGGATGCGTTGACTGCTCCCCTCGCAGCTGTGCTCTGTGGAAATTCATTTCATGCATTTTTCTTTTTTTTTTTTTTTATTTTTATTTTTTTTTTTTATTAAAAATTTAATTATACATTTTAAAATTTTTTACCAGTTCCCTCCCTCCCCCCTCCCCTTCCCCCAGTGTCTCCCCCCCAATTCCCAGAGAGTCCTTTATTGTGTGCGCCTAACTCTCCACTGGGTCCTCCTCTCCGATGACATATAAGGACCCAGTGGCATTTCCATAAGCCCTTTCTCTTGTTCCCCTTAAGCATAAGATTACTACTATGGCTGTCAATCCCTTGCCTCCAGGGGTCTCGGTGCCCTTAACAGATGCTAGACTTTATGAGGGCAACAGTGCGCTGGACATTGCGCAGGGCATGCAAAGTTCCATTATGATTGCTTTGGCCCCAACTATTGTTGAGAATCTTGCAAATCGTTGCTCCTCCCATCCTTTTGCTCTTACAATCTTACCGCCCCCTCTTCCGCAAATGTCCCTGAGCTCCAGGATGGGGAGAGATTAGGCTGTCCTAGTTCTATGTGATTGATATAGAGTCTCTGAAGTTCTGGATTGTGGTTTGTTGATTTTCTTTTGCAGTTTTGCTGCTCCTGCAATTCCCTTCACTCCATTCTGCTGGGCACTGTATGTCACCCCCTGGCCAGAGACAAAAAGCTGTTAAACTGGAGTCTTGTTGTAATAGCACATTCAAGGGTAGATGTAATAAATGTCCAACAGTTGACGAGTGGATAAGGAAACTGTGGTACATCTATACAATGGAGTACTACTCAGCCATCAAAAATGATGAATTACTGGAATTTGCCGGGAAATGGATGTCATTAGAAAGAATTATATTAAGTGAAGTATCCCAAACCCAGAAAATTAAGCGCCGTATGTACTCCCTAATAGGTGGCTCCTAGTACCAAACTCGCCCAGCCCACATTGGGACACTCAAAAGTAAACCTATGTAACACAGTAATTGCAAGGATTATGAACAAGAGAGATGGGTTAGGAGGGCCACACCAGAAACAAGGAGAGAGGAGACCATGTTACAGCAGAGAAAATAGGCCTCCATCAAGGTCTGCAAGTAAGTAATGAGAAACCTGGTTAAGTTCACAGACGTTCTTTCCTGATCTCACCAGAAGGGGAGGGCATATAGTCTAATCATTTTGCAAATGGGTGATGGACCCCTCCCTCAGTGAGGTTTCCTACTCTTATTACATCTACCCTTGAATGTGCTATTACAACAAGACTCATGCATTTTTCAATCGTGTTCGACAGAACAGACAATTTCTGAGGATGTTGATGAGGATGGTGGGTGCGTGGTCCAGCCCTCTGCAGCATCTAATGAGGGAAGTGAGTTTCATACCAGGAGCCCCTGAAAAGATCGTATCAAAACTGAGAGAGATAAAGGAAGTCAATGATGATCTGTTGATTGACATCGAGAGGATATTCCTCAAGGCTTCATCCAACTCAAGCCCCCTCTCTTAGTCGTTAGCCACAGTCCCTGCACAACTCACACTGCATCACCGTGTGGCTGCTCCTTTCCTTCCTGTCCTGCACACATTTCCAGTACAGTGTCCACTGCATTCCTGTGCATTCTTCATCTTCATCAGCTCGACAGCAGCCAACAGACAGTGCAGCAGACCTTTTAAGTCAGATGAGTTCATGCACAAGGCTGGCAGTATAAACAGTGGCAGTTTACACTAAGGTAGTCACTCACTTAAGGACGCACTACTTAACTTTTCTTACCTGGACACGCCAGCAAATGGGCTGCTCTGCAGAAGTCAGGTCAGGAAATGTCCCACAGGCCTAGGAAAGCACATTGATGAAGGTCATTTATTCTTCTTTTGTCTCTTTGTTTCAATGACCTAGAAAAAATTCTAAAAAGCAAAGATGAGTTTATTAGTGAACACATTGATGCAGACTCTGCAAAACAAATGATTTTAGAAGCCTTTCTTTTATATTCGTGGTCTTTTCCTTTGCTGATGCAGGGTCTGTGAACATGTGTCATGTTCCAGCAAAGTGTTGGCTTTTCATGGACAAGCAAATAAAGGGATGCCACCAGGAAAACGGTCATTGTTATTTCAAATATCACAATTTGCTTTATTCTAGCAAGCTCCAGGTTAAGCCTTAAATTCTACATTTCTGCAGTATGTACCATCTATACAAAATGTATCACACACAGCAAAAAGAGTGGATATCCAAAGCTTGCCCTCTTCACAACAAACATCACATTATATAACCTGGCTACCTTGAAATTATTTTAATGTAATTGTTCAATTGTGTCTGTTTAGAACAGAGCTTTTCTGAGGCTGATCATAATGATGATGGGTGCCTGGAAGGAACCTCTCCGCCATCTAATAGCCGAAGCAAGTGGAATGCCAGAAGTCCCTGGGCAGACCTTATCCAAAGCCAAAGCGATTCAGGAATATAACGACAAACTGCTCCTTGATATTAAGGGCATATTCATCGAGGTAAGAATTCATACATTGGCTTTGCTCACTCCAAAGATAGGTGACCACAATAATGATTTTGAAGGCTTCACTTTGCCAAGGTAGACTTTAAAATTCTGTTCTTGGGGATGAACTTAACACTAGTGGTTGTTGGCAGCTCTGATCTCTTCAAAGATGCTTTATGCAGCACCTCGCACTCAAGGGGTATGAACTAAGGCTAACTGTTGATTAAATTAATTTTGATGGGACCTTTCCTGAGCCTTATAAAAGAGCTCCATGACCTCGGCATGTCTTCCTTAGACACTGTCTGTTCAAGCAGCAAGTACAATTCTCATCGTGATAAGGAATGTACACGTGAATTAGATGGAGAATTGACTTATCTGAATGGTAGAAATGGACATTGGTGCATTTCTGTAAAACACAGGACACACCAGAAACAGAATGAAGGAAGTGTGTAAGTTCCCAACCACAGAATGTGGATGCCCACTCCATCTTCACCACCTTCCCCACACCGTGACACATATGTCAGCATTCACGTATCCACTTCCTGATTGCCCACTAATCCACTCTCAAAAGGACACACCCTTGTACATGTAGGAATCAATTGCATGCAGAAAAAAATGGACAAGTCTATATCCTGGTTTTCAGGGAACTAATATGTTATTAGGATGTCCCTAGATAATGAAAATACAATCATTTGCCTGGAATACTTCTAACTTTAACTTATTCAAATTGAACATATGGAAGGAGCAGGAAAAGTAGCACAATATCAAAAATAGGTGATTGACGAACATTTTGGTCATTACAGATTCACCCTAGAGGGAAACCCAAGGATGATTACCCTGTCTGGAAAGAACTTCCAGCCTTGCACTCAGCCATAAAACACACTCGATTTCTGGCAATTTACAAAGTGGCCTTCTGCCTGGGTACTGACGCATACAAGATTGCAAATTATGTAAAGTTCCTGAAGTGCCGAATCCTGCAGAAGACAGACTGCTGAGTGCACGTCCAGCCTTTGCACGTCCAGTGCAAGTTGGCCTTGATGTACGATGCTGTGAAGTACCTTTCAAATACATAACTTTTGCATGCATGCTTGAGTGTGATGAGTCGTCTTTAAAAAACTAAAGATACTTTTTTAGAAATGTCAAAATCCAAAAAGACAAGTTGACTTAATTCTTTTCCCTTTAATTAATATTTTTTCGATTTTACTGGGGGATAACTATCACGGTGGATAGGCATGCAAGTCAAACAACTTACAGCTTATTTCAGAAAATTGGCCATTTGCTTCATGAGGAAGTAATGTGAGTCAAATTATTAAAATCAGAATGTGAAATTTCATCAACTTAGGTCATCCACACTCTGAAGAAATAGAAGTCTCAGAATCCTGATGAAAGTTAGCCTGTCTCTACATCTCAGCTAGATACAGATGTTGTCTGGATGGTTGAGGGTTCAAGACCTGGGCACATTTATGAAGAATTAGTGGTTGAGTTAGGCCTCAAGGATGTTTATGTATTGCCTAGTTGAAAGAAAGACCCACCCCATATGTGGGACTGGTCCCTGAGCAGGTAAATAAGATAGAGGGAGCTAACTGAGAAAGTTGGCATTCTTCTGTACTTGGCCAGACATGCTGGCCCATCAGATAAGAATCGTTCCTCTGTCAGCAATTCTGTGAATATAGTGTGACCAGTTTCCTTGGCCCTTGGTTTTGGTGCCAAGCAAGACCAGGAACTGTAACAAAACTATCATAAAACAATATAAAATTTCTTGTTCCTTCTATAAGCCATTGGGCATGGATTTATCAACAACATTCAGAGTAACCACAACACTATAAGCACCAGCTTTCCCAAGAAAATGAATGGTAGATAAGTTACTGTGTGTGGCAGTTAGTTATAGTTATCAATCTGATATTCATGAAGAATTTTGCAATTAAAGCAAGCCATTGAGCAAAACTTATGAGATTATCTATTTGATATAGAAAGAGCCAGTCCACAGTGGTTAAGAACATTCCCTAGGCAAGTAGAACAGGGTGGAGAAGGCTGCTGGCTTGGCACACTGGCGGTCTAGAATGTGCAACTCTTTTCAGCTCTTCCTGTGGATATAACATCACCAATTCCTTTGATGCCCTATGTCAGTAGGAACTCTCCTGATCTCACAATGCATTGTAACCTGGAGAATCGCATGCTTAAATAAATGCCTTGTCTTCCTGCATTGCTTAGATGATGTACTTATCACAGCAACAAAATAAGCAATTAAGGCAAACTTTGCAAGGCGAGGCGGGTCCTTCATGTTCTCCCTTATTCCCTGGTGACTTGTGTCACCTAGCGGAAAGCAGATATGAGCAGTTTCTGCAGTGTTGCTTCTGTTTCCTTCTTCTGGACCTCTTTGCTTTGATTTCATAAGAATGATTACATAAGCATGTTTGGAGAGAGGCTTGGACAAGCATGGCTCAGCATGTCCACTGTCTCTCCACAGTCTAAAATCAGCTTATTTCATAAAAGGATCTTAAATGCACATGTCTAGGATCCTGTATGAAATTTGAGACAATGAGAGATGCTCCAATCAGAATCCCCGTAGACAAATATAATCTGCAGTGGAATACAAAGAGTCTAAGTCAAGGAGGCAAGGCACAAGAGACAGCAAGAAATGTTATGTGTGAAAGACAGAGGACCAAGGATAAGGTTTCATTTGCATGCTAAAATTGGTATAAACTAAAGTGACCTCAGATTTCAGACTCTAAGATTAATGCTCTCTTGTGAATGCCTTTCATATCCCTATGTTCTTCATTTGTATATGAGCTTGATTTCCCTGCTTTTCAATGACCTTCTGACCCAAATCATCAAAATATTCTTACTTAAGGAAATCACATAAATAAATACCATCAAAAGACTGTACCAATATGTGTTGTATACACAGAAAGAATGCATAATGTTCAGCATCACAAATTGTAAATCATGTTTTCTTCACTACTTAAGAAAGACACACACTATAAAAATATTAATCCAAGACTAAGAATAAAATGTCACCCACCCATTTTTCTTTAGAACCAACTGTCTTGACTTGTTCTGTCCCACCTGCCCTGCTGGATGTTTTCTTTTTCTAGGCCACAGAACTCCTGCAAGCAGTCTTCCAGAGTTTGGCATGCATGCTGATGATGTTTTTGTCTGTTTCAGGTGGAATCTCTGATAGTGACTTAGGAAGATGAAAAGAAACTATTTGCTAGTTAAGAAGTTATAGCAGAATTGGAGATTGATTTATCAATTTTAGGCTTTGGTGGTTATTAGTTAGCATAGGCAAAGTTTTCCTCACTTAATTTTAGAAAGTCGTGATAATTTTCTCTCCTGGCTCTTGGCATGAATATCAACTGCATGGATCAGTAAATTTTCAAATCTGATATATTAACCTGTCAGACCATACTAAGATGTTTGCTTGGTTATTTAAGGTTTACTACATTTATTGGACTTAGTCCATTAAGTGGGATGAATGTTTTCTGAGTCTTAGATACAGAAAATCATTTTTGAACATCTGAGTAGAGTGAGCTTTCCATGAGTGAAGCTATCTACTTGATAGAGTCACCCTGATTATGGTCACGTGACCGCCCTCACACTGCTGTGGCATGCAGTGCTGACCTTTTTATGTAAACTTTAGCTACCATAATAAAGTATTTAATATACATTTTAAGTCATCTACTCACAAAGTCACAACCAGCTGAGAATGTAGTTATGTTCGAACATCTCTGTAGATGTTTGTATAACGCCATCTTATATCAATTAAGCACTCACTATTAGACCTCTAAGTGACCAATCAACAATTCATATGCAGAAAAATATTATCTTAATTTTGCAATAGCATCATTTTATTCAAGAGCATTAGGGGCAGGGATGCTGTGGCCCTGAAAGGCAACCTGCATGGGACACTATGAGAAACCCTTATTTCTGCATCCACCTATGAATTCATCTCTGAATTCATGGGCAAGCCATAATGGCAAAAAGCTTAACCAAACCCCACTGTCCTTCAGAGATTAAATATTAGAATAAGGATGTGACCCAGAAATCAGCAATAAATCTAAAACTCCAAAGAATACTAGGGAAAGAGTCTGGAAGAACTCTTGGTCCAGCAGGAACTGAGATTCCCTCTCCTCTATATAGACATACAGAAAGCAGGGGCAGTAGAATGGAAGATATATAGTGTATATGAGCTTTCAATGAGTTCTGCAGTTGTTGATGGACAAAATTACTAGTACAGCTACAAGATGCTGAATGCTCTGTCATACCTCAGCAGATGACTGTGCATGAATTTGACTTTCTGATTCACTCAGGATCTGGGTAAACAAGAGAGAGACTTGATGCAGAACACAGAAAGGGGTCAGAGGTTGCCGTAGTAACCAGTGTTCCTGCAGTGATTCTTGTGTGTCAGGCGACAAAGACCTTGAGGGAGGAAGTCTTCTTTGTTAGTGAGGAGACATTCAGGAGAGACACTGAAGACCCCCATGAATGGCAGAGATGAGGAGGCGGAGGGATCTAGCCAAGGAATCTCTCTTGATAAAGACACTGTGTTTGAATAACCCGACTTTCACAAATGTTTTGTGCCCATAAAATAAGTTGTGTAATGTGTTATTTGCAACCTCTGATACTTGTGGCCTTTCGGATATGAATATGTCAAGGATGTCGATAGATGCTGCATTTAATGGACAAAAGAAATTTCAGCGAGGATGAGTTGATTTTAGATTTTGCACATCCAAAGAAACAGGTTTTATTGCTGAAGACAAACCATTGTCCAACAGTATTCCAGAGTCAAAAGCAGTGGGTTGTCAAGGCCCACATGAGGGGCACACAGAACAGATTTGTGCTCAGCATACCTTAGGTACTACCATTTGGCATTTGAGGGCATTGAAATATACAGTAATTTTATTTGTATCCTGGTAGAAGCAGTGGAAGACGTTGTAATATGTCAAAAGTTTAGAGTCACCATAGGTTGATTGAAAGGATTCCAGTCCAGGCCACTCGGTCTTGTCTATCTCCTCGTTTCCATTCTGAATCTACTCAAGCATTGACAGTTGATTAGAAGAGAGGTTGGTGACATGTTTGGGCACATACATTTCTTACTTGAAAAGCAAAGTATTTCCAATCTAATTCTACATTACACAGGTTCCTCTGTCATGCACACAAGATGCCCAGAAGCATAAGGGGACAACTTACCTTTTTCACTATCCGTTTAATGACGTGCAAGAGTTTTGCATGACTGTACTCAATCTCATCCATTTTGGAGAAGATGATAGGAGGTACTCCATTAAGATCATTCATGGCACGCACTAGTTGGTTCAGAGGGATTCCCCAGGCATCTACTATTCTGTAGACCAATTTTAGGAGCACGTCAGGCTGAGCAACAAAAATTACATAATCATATTAGTGGCAAAAATAGATCAGGGTTAGATATCTGCAGCTGTGGCTCAAGAAGCTGAAATAAATGTTGCTTTGTTATTGGCATGTGAATTGAAAGCATCTTGATACATAATACTGCAGGTTGTAAGCATGCAAAATTGAAGCACTGATTTCGAATGAGAGAAACTTTGTGAGGATAACACTCTGAAATGTCAGGAGGGGTTTATGTGAAAGTGATCACTCTCAACAAATGTGTGTATGATTGTATGACAATACTGCCTTTAAATTTTCTCATGATGATTTAAGACAAAGGTTCAAAAATGAGGGATGATCAAATGGTGTGCTAGAACTTCCATGATAGGCTAACTAACTAATATGCTGGGGGATCTTTCCACCTGATGAATAGCTGAAAATATCACATTTCTCCTTGGCTCAGGTGACTTCGAATTAAGTAATAAGTGGGCACGGATCATTTTAAGAAGTCTAAAGAATGAACACTTGGGTAAAAAAGCAGTAAAACCAGAGAATTTTTGATTGTCAGGATGAAATGGCCAACTATTCGGTAATGAAAATTGTGTCCAAACCAAGCATAAAATGCACACTTGTGTCAGTATTAATGACCTTAAAACATTCATGTTTATTCAACCATGGGTCTTGAAGTCAGTTTGAACTTTCTTATGGAACACTGAGTATCACTCCACAGTGATATTGGCATTGAGTTCTCCGTAGACATCACTGGATCAGCCACAACATTACTGACCATGGGGTGTAACTAACTGACTATGTCTCCTATACAGTACTGTCCCTTGATTTCTCGCCCCACACATCCCTGGATCGGTGGCCACAGGATCACTGACCACGGGCTGTAACTAACTAGCTATGTTTCCTACCCAGGTAATGTCCTTAGATTTCTCACCCCACCCGACTTTTCTGCACTTGTGGTCACCATGCATCTTGCTGGCGGCTTCCCTTAGCCATGGGAAGCTCGTGCACACCTTCTGTAGTTCCAGTAAAAATGGTAGTTCTGGTTACAAAAATGGTGCTGAGAACTCACTTGCATCCGTTTTGCCTCCTCCAAGTCAGTCGGCATCCCGAGGGAAGCCGTGTGACAGGTCTTCATGGGGCTCCGAACGAGCGCACGGACCTGGGAGTACTTTTTTTCCTAGAAATGTGAAATGTTCAGTTACTTGTAGTTTTCCCAGTTACATCTGTAATCACAAATTGGCTTATCCAATTTTCAAATGAACCAACCTACTGCTTTCCCCTAAAAACTCCTGTTTCCCAAGCAAGCAATAAACCAGCAAATATGAAGCCTGTTTGACAAATATTTGTGAAAGGGTGTTATGGTGTCTGTGCATCTACCTTCTGTTATTTGGTTTTATTTAGTCAAATCCAATTGTTTCCTTAACTAAGCAGCACAATACTACTACTTATCTAACACTTCAACCTCTCTAAATCTGTGCCCAACCAAGTTCATCAAATTTTCATGATAATGAAATTTTCATGATCATGATAAAATAAAACATAAAACTGAAGCAGCTTGTAGTAGGAAACATCAGTGATGAGCCAATGTGAAACAAAAACACTTTGTCATTTATATATTAATCAACATGTCATTTACACATCATACACAGTTCAATCTCCTTATTACATATAATTAGTTATTAAAACTCCTACTAAGGAAATGTTGGATATGTGGGAAGAAATGCTTGGGATATCTTACATGAAATGAATTCTTTCTAGCATGAGGAAGATTCAACTGTCCAACACAGTGACTGAAAGGAAGTTCAGTTAATTGCAACTCTGAGTCAACTTCTCACATCTCCATTGCTGTTTCCTCCATTACTAATACTATACTCGGCCATCAACTATACTCGGTTATTCCCTCCTCATAACTATGGAGCCTGCTTCCTGACTAAACTAGATCTTTAATTCTAATTAAAAACTGATGTCTTAAAATTCAAAAAGAATTCCTCACATTTTGAGGATTTCCAAAATGTAGTAATGACCTTCGTTCTTCCCTGAACCTGGTTTAAATGTGTGCAAGTTTGTTTGGAGGCTGTGATTCACTGAAATGCATTTGTCTTGGCTGATATCTACATTTCCTAATTGAATAACACCAGTGAAGTCTGTCATGGTGCCCATGGATAAGGAAATCACAGCTCTCATAGGTATGAGAGACAGCTCAAAGGATAGGGTGCTTGCTTGTAAACCAGGAGACTTGATTTTGGTTCTAGGAAGTCCATATGGTAGGAAGAGAGAAGTGGTCTCTGGTCTCTGACTTCCATCCTTGTACTGTGACATGTATATTCTCTCTCTCTCTCTCTCTCTCTCTCTCTCTCTCTCTCTCTCTCAAGTAAACAAAATATTTAAAAAGAAACTTAAAGCCCTTCCCTAGAGATAACATTCAGTTGTTCATCTCAGGAAAGTATAAATAAAATAAAAGTTGAAAATTTTGAAGAAACAATATTATTGTACCCTTTACAAACATCTGATAGTCTCACCACCTATCCAGATTTTCAACCCAGTTTATCAGCAAATGATGCCTTTATTCTGTGAAGTTGAATTCTTTGGAATGTGGCTTGTAATCCATTTTCGTTTAAGATATAGTCCATCCTGATTGTTAGCATGAAAGAAAAATTTAGAGTGAAGCTGGTAGACATCAGTGGAATACTTACAAATTCATTTAGAACTTCTTTAGATAAGACATGAAGGTACAGAGACTCCAGTTTCCCCAGTTGAAGCGCTTGCTCTAAGGTCAGCATACACGAGTTCTCCCGTACCATGCACTGGTCAACAGAAGCCAAGTTCTCCTTCAGAAGCAGGCTTAACCCCAACAGCAGCAGGACTGCCCCTGCTGAGGAAGAAGAGGAATCCCTCTGAGATCTCCTCATCTGATGACATCAAGAGCAAACCTGTCCGTTGAAGGCTTAGTGTGGTCAGTTCTCACCATGGCACGACTTGGCAATTTTTAGCTCAGAAAGAGGTGAAATATCTAACATTACTTCAGTTTAACCAATTGTTCTTACATAACAAAAATTTTTAATATTTAGTAAGATCTTAGCTTTGAAAATATGCCCAGAATTATTTCTGCATTTGCAAATATTTCTGCTTGACTTAAATATTAGGCAGTGTCTTCTAGTACTTCTCTAGAGATTGTTAAAATGTCTTGATGGGTTCTTTTGGTATTCAGGGAAAAACCTGTTATGGGTCTACAATTTTTAACTCAATTTCTGATACTGACATTAAGAACTGACAAGACTTCCTTGGTTCATCTCATACCAATGTCCTGTTAAGAGCTAAACAATCCACAGGCACTTTTTATCTGTACTTCGTCCAGCTGTAACATTCCATTACAGAAAGAAGTTTCTAGCAGTCCTGTGCACTGGAGGATGCACAGGCATATATCTGCTTTCCACCCACTACATTCCATTAATGTCCTTCTGTTCTACATCATTGTAATCAAGACAGATACAAGTGTCTCTAGATATGGTCACAGCTCTTTGAAAATTTCACACTTAGTTCAAGTATATTTTGTCATTGTGCAGTTCCTTATTGGAGCAATATTGTTAGGAAGTTCTCAGCTGTAACTTTAGCTTTCTTCTCTAGGTAAGGCATGAGCCAAGTGTCAACACTTCCCAGAAGTGGCCCAAAAAGTAACCTATCCCAGACCAGCCTGATTAAATAATTAGTCAATTGAGTGAGAGAAGCTAAGGAGTTACTTACAAAGTCGTGGTTGACTCAAAAACAGCTGCATCTCTGCCAAGTCCTGCTTTGGATGGGTGCCGACTCAGGAAGCAGGGCTGACTTCGGTATTCTTGGCACCTCCTGTGTACCCCAGCACTCTAGTCCCAAGGACAAATCCCACTGAATGGCAAGAGAAAGTAATCTGGTGTCCAGGAAGGAGGACCAGTGGCTCTCTAACTTCCCAGAGTGCTAATTTCCCCCTTTGCCACTGACCTGGTTATATGTGTGTGTTTCTTGCCTGTTTCCTTGCTGATCATTTGTTATATCAGTGCTGCCATCTCCATTCTAATACATCATGACCGATTAGCCATGACTATTTAGGGAACCAGCTATTTCCCAACAGTTTACTCATCCCTCAAGGGTTAAGAGACTTTCTTCTAACACCTCTTTTGCAATGTTTCTGACACTTGGGATGTGACATATTTACATTTTGTATTTTTTCTTGGTGTTGGACTACAACGCACATATCCTCAACTGCTTGAGTGGCTTGAGTCTCTGCCCCTGACCCACCTATTGGAGGAAAGCATTTCTTCTGCAGTATGACCTGATAATAATTATAGATGGGTCTAAACACAAATGTTTAGAAGGCAATTTGAAGGACACATCATATGGGATTAACAAAACAACATCAAAGGCCTATATATTAAAGAACGGGGGCCTCCAAGCTAGAGATTTTCAGAGTGACTTGCAGTGCTGAACATGGGTGCTTAAATAAGAACAGAAAGGGGGTGGTTGCACCCATAGCATTGTCTGTCTTATTGGCGATATTATGTGCAGCTCCTTGGGTTACACTTTAACACAGTGGTTGGTACAATGACTTGCAGTGCTGAAGGTCAAGAAATACAGTGGGAGCTTCTACTTAGCCCAGATTTGCATCTTCCTATTTTGCACTGGATCATGTAGACATTAGAAGTATATTTTTTCCATGCACACCACCAGTGGCGTTGCTTCCTCAGGGAAGCCACTATTATTTTTCAGTATCTTTATGAATTTTGCATGTGTCCTTTCCCATCATGCACAGTATCTTCTCTCAGCTTCCTGTCTGCTTTATTTACATTATTTGAGGAAGTTTTCCAAATCTTATGATTGCAAATATTCTAATGATGTGTCATACATTATTAATGAATAAGAAGCAATATGCATCTAACAAACCTTGGCTTTACCTCTTGCTTCCTCCTGCTGGATAGTCTTTTCATTTGTTCATTCATTCAGTATTTATTTCCTTTTTATTTGAACACTTCTGACCTATTCATTTGCTCCATAGACTATCTGCTGATTTTTTTGTAAGCTACACATTCTTAGCTCTCCATTGAAGAGACTTGCCAATTTTCCTGTAGCATCATGTTTACATATCAACTTGTTTCTGTAAACCTTTGACTCTACCAGCTCCACAATTTCCACCAATACTCAGAACCAGATCAATATTTCTATTTTCCAGATCTGGCTGCATTGCTTTCTTGCATGAAATATGTGGTTTTCTGTCATTTCATAAATAATTTTGTGTAAAAAGAAATGGTACTCTGTAATGTAGAAATAATCCTTATATCACCCATTTTTATGCTATACCAGTGTATGCAGCAAGAAGTCAGGAGATGCAACCAATTTCTGCTTAGCAGTGAGGATAAGCCATTTCCTAATAGAGCTTTGTGTGTTAGCATCACAGGTTCCTTTGCTCAAGATGTAAGACATTCTGTTTTATGAAATTATTATAGCTATTGTTTCTAGTCTTTTGACGTTTGTGTATCAGCATTCCATCAAAACTTCAAAATATCACCTTAAAGAAATCACAGCCATGCAACTCTTGAAAACTTCTTTTTGATGACTTACAGCTTACCCCTTGCTACTTTTAATTCATTTTCATTCTTTCTTTAGCATCACCCATTTTTCTGACATTATCATGATAAAATTTTCAAATTGAAACAGCTCTATCCCTCACTTTAGGGAGGACTTATGGAGGATGGGATTTAGTTGCCCCCATTGGTTCTTTGATGTGCCCATGAAGATTATTTGCTAGTCTATTCCATCAACCAATCATTAGACATTGTTTCTGCATCCACAACATTAATATATTCTTGCAATGGTGAGAACATAGCTTCCAAAGTCCTCTCATGTGGAAATTCACAGTGGAGGTGAGAAGATTCACTCTGTTAGAAATGGACATAATGGATGCTTGTGTCCTTCTTAAAAATCCTTTCTTGCTATGGGAGGAGCAATGATATGTAAGATACTCTATACTAGTTAGGGCTGAAGCAATCATAATTGGACTTTGCATGCCCTGCGCATTGTCCAACACACTGTTGACCTCACAAAGTCTAGCATCTGCTAAAGGCACCAAGATCCTTGGAGGCAAAGGATTGGCAGCCACAGCAGTGTTCCTATACCTAAGGGGAACACGGGAAAGGGTTCAGGAAAAGGCCACTGGGTCCTTGTACTGTCATCGGAGAGGAGGGCCCAGAGGAAAATCAGACATGCACAAGAAAGGACTCTCTGGGAATTGGGGTGGGAGGCACTGGGGGATGGGGAGGGAGAGGGGTGGGGAGGGGGAGCAGGGGGTATGGGGGGAGGAGGAGGGAGGGAGGGAACTGGTGTACCTAATAAGTTTGTATGAGCTGAAATAAAAAAAAAAGCTGAAAAAAAATCCTTTCTTGCTGCCCCCTGCTAACTGTGTATGACATACACGGCTCTACTCATTCTTGTCTGAAAACATAGAATTCTGTACATATGTTACCAATGAGCACAGGGGTTCTACAATCAACCTTCATGGAGTTACCAGAGTATGAATCATGTGCTCTGAAAACCTTGAGGATAACTCATCTTCATTCATTGACAAATTTCACTCCATAGAAACACTGCTATCTGTATTAGAAATAGGAATGAACTAATGAGGAGGAAAGTTAAGGAAGAAACCCAGTGGAATTGGAGCCTGTAAGTAATAGACAGCCCAGACACTGCATTAAAAATATCCATTTATCTTGGATTCAGAGAAATAAGGCTGAAAGTGGTTGAGAGAACTGAGAGCTTGCATAAACATGAGAAGAAATAGAGCGGCTGGTACACTGCTTTGGGGTAGAGAATTCTGATGTGTTCTGAAACTTTTGGGTCACCATGATTAGAAGCAAGAATTCCTGGTTCAGAAGTGTATATTCTTCCAGAACTGGCATATCTTTCTCTAGTTGCTTCTGAGGCACAATAACCCAAGAAGTTGTCAGAACTATAAGAAATCTCTTTCCTCTCCTGGCTTATGTCAGGGTCCTCTCTCTGCTTCTAGGAATAATTTTCTAGGGAAAATTACTATTGGTAAGTGTCCATTGTTTCAATAAATAGCCATAATGAGGAGGCACAAACATTTCCTTGCAATATTTTTTCTTTGCTTCCCTTCTTCCTCCTTCACTCTCTGTCTTCCTCTCTCCTTTCCTTTCTTCTTTCCTCCTTTCATTTCCTCCATCTTCTCTTGCATTTCATAACATTTGTTTCAGGGTCAGAACTGGAAGGCGACCTTGGGTTGCAATTAAAGGAGTCTGTGGGGGTGGAAATGGCTGACCCAACCCTGCATCATTTTAGCACATCATTGTGGTCAGCAAACAGCCCATGACTACAAGGCCAAAACAAAGCTCTTCAGAACTGGAGAGTAGCTGTTGACATAGGGAAGAACAGGAGAGAATGAAGCACACTCCTCCTCGACCCATGACAAGGATAGTTATCACCCAGCTAGCTCCATCCAGGCAAGATGGCAGTGCATGTAGCTCCCACCATAGGATTACTGAAGGACCCTTGCAGAATGATTGAAAGCTGAAGACCTCTGATAGGGCAATGCCTCCTATCTATGCAGCCCTAACCAACATCGCATTTTAGAAGAGAAAGTAGGTGTGAGCGTAGGGATGAGCTCAGGATGTGAATAATAATTAACGTCCCACTTGACATGTTGCATTCCAGTGATGATTTATACTCTGCTTAACATAAACCGCTCT
This sequence comes from Typhlomys cinereus, assembly GCA_023101885.1. Classification (NCBI taxonomy): domain Eukaryota; kingdom Metazoa; phylum Chordata; class Mammalia; order Rodentia; family Platacanthomyidae; genus Typhlomys; species Typhlomys cinereus. The sequence goes on along the minus strand of JALPQD010000087.1, from coordinate 3,104,976 downwards.
CTGTAAAGTTCTCATGGACAACCTCCATGTGACTTGCTGATTAGGAAAACATCTGGAAGAAAACTTAAGGGAACCATTAAAGGAAGTTGCAAAAGGGTTAAGACAGAAGTGCTGTTGAGCATGTGGCTGCAGCACACTCTTCAAGATGATTTCCCCATCTTCCAAACACATTAGGAAACTGAAATTGACGAGGAACAATGGGTTCCTCTGAGTCTTTCATTGGCATTCTGGCCAATCTGAAAGAGACAGGATAAATGTAATTTCCTCCTGACCTATGACTCTTGTCTCCTGATACCCCTGAGTCTTGCCTACTGATACCATGAGTCCAGTCTCCTGATACCCATGAGTCTTACCCACTGATACCATGAGTCTAATCTCCTGATACCCACGAGTCTTGCCTCCTTATACTCAAACTATCCCCTCCTTACCCTCATGACTGCAGCCTCATGATACCTATGATGTAGCCTCCTCAAACCTATGACTATGGGCACCCTAAAATTTTCAAAAATCTACAGAACAAAGGAGAGTATGATCCATGAGATAAACTGGACTTCTCAGGGTGAGGAAATAAGGGGCAAGGCTGTCCTGTTCTCTACCATGGTCACATCTTCTGGGGAGTGAAGGTCCCCAGATATCATGGGCCTAGTGGAGTTTTGACTATAGAAACTTTCCTCAGTAGGTGTGGGATAGAAGCCTCTTATTTATTTACTTGTTGAAGACATTAACCTCAGCTCCCAATTCTTATAAACCTATTCAACAGCCTACTTTTGTAAATATAAAAGAGGACATTCTGGATGCAAAGGACCTGCCCAAGTTTTTTTGCACATAATAAATCCTATCTTGCTGTAACATAAAATAAGATCTACAAACTCTTGTAGAAGTTTGGAGAACCGGAATGCCAAAGCAATCCAGATGAGCTGAAAAAAGGAAAAAGTCTGACAAAAGTGATCACTGGGTTATAAACATAGCAAGATTTGGGCCAGTGTCAAGGATCATAAGGAAGGTGGTCACCGAGAGTGAGAAGCGATGCCCATGAGCCGCCAGAAGGCCACAAACTCTGAGTTTACTCGCACTGAAAATGAGTCCCATGGCGCCTGCTATTTTGAAGTAAAAGATCCTTTGAAGTGGTAGTTGTTCCAGACAATTCTCTACAGGAGGGTGGTCAGCATTGTGCCCCCCTCATCTCCCCCATGAGGAACATGGGGGTGTTAAGAATACCAATCAGGATGGAGCCAAGGGCAGTGCAGGAAAAGTAAAACTGAAATCAATAGCAAATCATAATTCAGAACACTAAAGACTCTACATTAGTCAACTGGAACCAGACCAGCCAAATTTCTCCCCATCCTAAAGCTCAGAGAAACTTGCAGAAGAGGGAACAGCAAGATTGTAAGAGCCTAAAGATGGGGAGGACCAACATTATGCAAGATACTCTATACAAGTTAGAACTGTAGTAGCCATAATCAGACTTTGCATGACCTGTACAATGACTGACATGTCAACAACCCCCCCAAAGTCTAGCATGCATCAAGGGCAGTGGGATCCTTAGAAGCAAGAGATTAATAGTAATGGCAGTGTTCCCATACTAACAGAGAGCCCAAGAAAGCTTCCGACTATGCCACTGAGTCCTTACACCTCACTAGGATTCAGAGGGAGGTTTGGTATTCACACAAAAGGATGCTCCAGGGCGTGGGAGGGGAGGCACTGGCAGAAGGGGAGGAAAGGGAATGAAAAGAAGGGGAAAAGGGAGGGAGAGTGCAAGGGGGGACTGGGGACAGAAGGAAGGAGGGAGAGGACTTGGGTACCTATTGAGCTTATATGATTAGGGAATAAATAAATAAATAAATAAATAAATAAATAAATAAATAAATAAATGATAAAAAGACTAATTCTCAAACAATAGGCAGCAGTAGATAGACAAGGAAATAGAGAGGTGATAATCTGGGAATGTGTATTAAGATTATGGAATGGGAGTACACTACTGGTAGTGAGAGAAAAGTGGGTTTGGTTTAATGGATCTTTTCTGGCCCCAGGATCTGTCCTTAAGCTTTTGAAAGGTGGAAAGTTGCATTTCCCCTATTGTTTTGTTTTTAAAAGAACAAATCCCAAGCCCTATGAATGGCTTGTATTGAACTTTTACATTTGAATTAAAGATTATTAAACATGAAAAAAAAGAGAGGTGAATGAGAGAAAAGTTGAGCTGGTGGAAGCGATGGATAGTTTTCAGAGTATAGTGTGTGCATTTCTTCCCTGGGCGTAAACTGAAGGGGAATTGCTGTGGAGATTCTTCCTACACACTGCGTTTGGAATGTTGTGTTTCACATCAGAAGGGAAGGGCACCTTGTGTCGTGATGAGAGCTTGTGAGGGTGGCAATTACTCACCTTGCCCTGGCCCCTTTCAGCACACACTTATGACCCTTTCAACACAAATAAACAGTCTAAGACTGCAAGGACAATGCACAGAGCATCAGATCCGGGAGACTAGAGGTAGAGGCCGTGGGAGTCACAACACAGAACAGGCACATTCCTCTTCAGTCCATGGCAATGTAGATACAGCCATACCACTCCCCCAAGGGAAGGTACAGCTTCACGTAACACAGCAGCATGGCAAAAAGGAAGAGTTTATGTAAAAGAACAACTGTAGGTTAGAAATCCATGATGCTCTAAGCAACAGCGGGCTTTGGAGGACATGGTAGATGTGACCTCCAGACTTCTTCCATTTCATATTAGACCTTGCTAACCCTTTTTAAAAATCCTTTCCTTATATGCTGACCTCCTATGAATCATTTGCACTGTCTTCAAGCTGGCCACCATCTGCTAAGTTCTCATTCTGTATTGACAACATCTACAAGGACTGCTGATATCAAAAAGCAAGTGTAGCAGTTAGAAGAATTGGAAGATGGCACCCGGCATCAGTGGGCATGCCTGACCGTTCAATGGGATTGGATCAAATCCTGGTGCATGGAGTACATTTTCTCTACAATATGTTTTTGTCTGAGGATACACACCATAGAGACACTTGCCCCTTTTCATAGTTGTATACCATACTTGAATGGCTGCATCTTACAGATGAGCACATTGATGCATGATATGGAAAATCATGTATGGATTGATCTAGAACTGTTTTACAGGCAGAATGGTGTTCATTGTGATAAAAAACGTTACATGGGTTAACTGGACACAACTATCATTGAGAGCACAACTTGGCCACTTGTTGAGGACATCAACAAACCTGTCAAGGGGTATGCAGTAGTGCCACGGTGGGACAGTGTATGATTCCCACTGAAAGTTTTCTCATTTAATTTAGTTCCAACTCTAAAGGAAGCAACCCCTTTGTTTCCACAAACCCATGAAACAGCACATGCCTGGAGAGGCTTTAGACTCCAGTAGAGAAATGACTTCACACGCTTTGCTAAATGGATGTGATGTGCTATGAGATTCCATTCTAAATATCTGTTCTTAGTTCTTCAGAACACTAAGACTATTGCTCCATGTTTAGAGATGAAAACCTTCGCTGTATTTTGTGGGTCCTTGTAGAAATGCTGCCTGGTTAAACTCATAAGATATTTGGGCCCAAGAATTAGATAAGAATCAGATATCTACATGATCTCCTCTAAGACTCAAGAAACAATGGGAAACGTGATAGCAAGAGGGGAAAAAGCCAAGGAATGTGAAACTGTGTGAATAACTACTGTTTTCCAGTCTGGAAATGAGCATCCGTCAGCATAAGGTAGACACAACTTTAAGGATTTACAAAATAACTAATCCTATTCATAGTGTGGGAATGTGAGCGAACCAAGGAAGCAGAGCAACAGGACTTCAAGAAGTGAAGTGTATTTATTGAATCTAGACTCGGGGAGACTCCTGGATAACAAGCTCATGCAGCCCAAAGTCCCCTTGAATTAGGCTACAGGAATGCAGCAAAGCTGGGCATAGCTTAAACTTTAGCTTCTTTTTTTTTATTTATTCAATTGTGCATGTGTGCGCGTGTGTGCACATGTGTGTGTATGTATGTGCGTGTGTGTAGAACCACGGGCGAATTCGGGAACCTCCATGGACCACCTCCGCCTCTTCCTTGTTTACTCTGCCAGGGGGGACTCACAGGCTCCGCCTTACCAGGACCAGAAACGCAGGTCGCCCCCACTTCCGCCCAGCGTCTATACGTGGGGGTCTAGGATCCAGACTCAGGACCATTCTGCCTGCAAGATAGAGGCTTAACCCCTGAGCCACCTCTTCAGCCCTAAACTTTAGCTTCTAGAAAGCAAACTCCAATTCCTCTTTGGTTTAAAAGTCTAATTATAAGCTTAGAGAAGTCCAAATCCTGCTTATCGTCTTCTCCACTATGAAGGGCCCTTGAGCACCCTTTAATCAGGACTCTCCATCTTGCTTCACTTACTCACTCCTGGAATTATTTGCTACATTCCAGTCTTCTATCCTGACTTTAACCAACACACTTTAACTAATGTGTCTATAAACCTGTGGTCAACCAATATGGCTCAAATGCTTTGTACTTCACGCTGCAACTAAAAAGTCGAAAACCTGAGACGAGCAGGGCACGCGAGTTTTCTGGGCAAGAGTCTCCCCAAGTCCCAGCTGGATAAACTAAACTTCTTCAGGTCCTGGGGTCCTGCTCCCAAGATTCCTGCAGTAGCTGTCTAAAGAACCCAAGTGTCCTGCTTGGTTAAGTCTTGGGTTTTAGACTTTTCAGCTATTAGGTGGTTTACAGAGCATTTCTGAGATGCTGATTAATGACAGATTTCCAGAGACGGGTGGTTAAAGTGTGTTGGTCACAGACGGAAGCCAGAGAGGAAGACTGCACTGTAGTAAGCACTTCAGAAGTAGGTAAGTGGAGCTGATGAGAAGTTCTTCTATGTGCTTTCTACAATGGCTAAAGAAGGAGGAGATAAGCAGGGTTAGGACTTCTCTTAGCTTTTCTCTGAACTTTTAAACCAAGGGAGAATTGCTGTTTGCCTTGTAGAAACTAAGATGCTATTAGGGGGCTTTGAGGTACACGAACTTGTTGCAGTGATATGGGAATCAGCACTGCGTACATGCGCAAGAAGGTGTGTGCTTGCAACAAAGTGAGTCTGAACCTTTGCTGAAGGGGAAAGTCATGGGACGCCCACCTGAGACTCTAGAGCTTACTTTCTCCTTTTAGCAGCTGTGTGCGACCAGAGGGTAGACTGTCAGTGTACATAGGAGGTAGAAAGCAGGACGCAGGTGAAACTGCTCTCAGGAGGTTCATATACAAGCTACAGGGGAACCTTCCAGAAGAGTTGCCGTTTTGGAGTTAACCTACCTCCACCAGTCTTGAGTGGAATCCTTTTTTGTGGTGTCATCCTTAGTCATAAGTCTCCAGAAAAAGTAATGTAAGTTTAGAATAATTTTGTAATCATTGCTTTAGAGAGAAACTAAAAAAGATCACAAGAGACTTTAAAAATTGCTTCTCATAAACGGGAATCTTCCTTCTCCTAGATAGATGTGGCAATGTCTACAACATTTTTAATGGACTTAACTCAAATGAAGATATAAATGGGACATTGCTACTGGTTCTTTCCTAGTAGAAACCAGCACTGTCTTTAAACATGTCTCAATGCACAAGACGCATTCCAGACCAGGAAATAATATAGGTTAGACAGTGTATGCTACTGAAATTGAAAAACTAGACTTTTTGTTAATTTCTCTCCACTCTGAAAGAGATACTAACATCTTTCAGTTGCTAAGCTTCATATTGAGTCTGCCCACTAGATTCCATCTGAAAAAAAAGTGTTAGTTCTGTATTAAAATGGACAAGGCAGCAGATTTGTGTCTCGTACTGTGTTGATTTCGAATGATATTTGAAAGGAAAAGTTTGCTGCTGAGACTACTCTGCATTTACTTTAGATGGTCTTTGCAAGAAAATGGATTATTCATAACCAGGAAAGCAAAATCTATTTTCTGTTTTTCCCCATCTTAGATGTGAGCATCCTTCAGATGGTTAAAGGGAGTCTGCTATGTATGTTACATACAAAGCACTAAACTTGGGATGCCTTATGTTTTCAAAAAGGTTGGGACAATGCCATAAACCCATTTTGTGTATATGAAAATTCTCAATTAAAAAAGTACTAAACACAGGAGCAACAATGACAACAAAAGAATTATCCGATATGAATGATTTAAAATTATTTTAATTTTCAGATAAATACATGTTTACCTCATAGACTAAACATCAGTTTACAGATGTTATTTTCAACATTTCATATTCAGTATTTATCCACATTTAAGTCATAAACACTTGCTGAGTTTTATGGTAGACATTTCTAAATTGATGTATGAAAGGACATGTGGAATTTAGCAGTGTGAAAAGCGCTCTTTTTTAATATTTTATTTGTGTGTGTGTGTGTGTGTGTGTGTGTGTGTGTATCAGAGACCACTGTATGCCCCTGTGGAGGATCAAGGGTAATTTCAGGAATCATTCTGGATTGCTTCTACCTCCTTCTTGCTTCTCTCTAGGATTTCCCAGGTTCTGCCTCCCTCTCCCTCAGGGCCAAAAGTGCAAGCCACTTAGGTCTCTCTGCCTGGTGTTTTTACATAGAACCTGGGATCGAATTCAAGACCTTCGGTTTGCGAGACAGAGTTGTCTTAACCCCTGAGCCAGAAGAAGCCCTCTTTTATATCAGAATATCTTCAGGAATTTTGTCTCTAAAGGTGCAACATGGTTTTTAACATGGCTCCTTGGAGTTCTTTCTTCCTTAGCATGTCATTTAGTGATCTGCAAGAAGTCTGCTTCTCTTCATCTGCTGAATCAGGAAATTAATGACAAACCCAATGGTGTCCTTTTTCATTTTTTTTTTTTCTTGAAAGGGTCTTTGCGAGGCAGAAAAAAAGTGGATTTAATTAATAAGCTTCCTAGGGTTTCTGATGTGGGGTAGTCAAAGGCAAAGACTTATTCTTTAGAAGTAATGGCATATGTCTCTGTCAGCTCTGAGCATGGGCACGATGAGTGTGTTCCCACCACAGTGATGCCCAGCGAGGGGCCCAGATGTGTGAGACGTGACCAGGATAGGTACCAGGCCACGATGCTATGCTCTGCATTCTTACTTCCAATAATGAAAGTCTCAGAACACCACTTGCTCATGTGAGCCTTCTCTTTCATGAACGGATTTGATGGGTCACCACTGAGCTCAAATTTATAGGAAAAAGAAAAAGAAAAAAGAAAATATCTGAACCTTTTCGGTAAAATGGCTGATGCACGTGATTTTTCTCGTAAGCAGCAAATGACAGAGTGTCTTCATCCTCAGTGTGACTAGCACAGCAAGCCTATGTGGCTGTCATCAGGCATGAAGAGAGACTGACATCCAGACTAGTCATGATGTCCCTGTCACATCTGTGTCCCCAAGGCAAGCAGCAGACTTTGAACTGAAACATTACAAACTCATGAGTGTCTGGACAATAAAATTAGGTCATATTCCTGACACTGAACTATTTGAAAGCAACGACTCACTCGGAGTAAATCATCAACATTTGTAAAGTTCAGATGTACCTATCAAACTGGGGAAAGTCACTCCCTAGTGAAATTTAGATATGTATCTACATTTTCACCATGGGAGAAATTTTATTCCTGACTCCAGATACACCGAGCCAGCTCATGAAGCAGACAGACAGACATAGAGCGAGACAGATCTGGGCCAGACAGCATTACTTTCCAAAGCCTCATAGATGAACAATTATTCATCGCGGATGATCTTGGTGTGGCCAGTCTGCTTATTCTGAAGGATCTCAAAGCATTCTGTCCATCTGTCGGCTTTTCTGAGGCTGATGTTGCCCCCGTCGAATGAAGACACACTGTTAAAGAAAAGGGGGTCGAGGTGGACAGTCTACCAACTGCCCACCAGGAATCCCAGGCACCATGGCACTACAGTCAAGGCAAAGTCGACTTAAGGAGAAAGCTTATTTCTTACCTTGATGGGTATCAGTTTAAGAGGCTTGGGATGCTTGGTGTTTTTCCTCAATAGCTCTGATTTAGGAGGGGATAGAAACAAGAGCTCCAATAGAACCACGTGATCTGGTCAGGACTTACTGCAGGGGCATTTGCCAGACACTGCAAAGACTGTTAACCAACATCAGTGAGACTCTGGGTTGTGCAATAAAGATAGAAAGATGGTGTTCAGTTAACTGAAACACAGCAGAGTTTGATCCTTATAATTTTCTCTCTCTCTTTTTCTGTCTTCCTCTTTTATTCTTTCAGTGTTTCATACACGCATATAGTGATTTTTTCGTATTTTCACACCTTAATCTCCACTTCCATCTTCCCTCATCTTCCCCTTACAACCCTTGTTCTCCACTACCTGACTCCCTCCTATTTTCAAGTCTATTCTCATGTACGTCCCTCTGGATTTCATCTGGTTTGCCTTTGATGACCTGTGTCTCAGAACTTACTTGCTGGAGTGAGTCATGTGTCAGTGGGTACACCACTGAGGAAAGCATCTTCCATTTCCTCCCATCAGCACTGCCTTCATCAGTCTCTCAGGGAGTTAAGGAGTCTCTTGTGATTGTGCAAGCCTGAAGTGGGACAAGGTGTAGCTATTCAGTATCTCCTGGACAAAAATTCACTAAAGCTATATATATTTGCACAAGGTCTGCATGAGAATTTTCCTACCAATATCTTATCATGGAAGGGGACACTTGCAGTATTTTTTTCTCAAAGAAGCAGAAATCAACTTTCCTTTGTTATTCAATGTATATTTAAAATATTCCATATAAAAGGAACAAGCTGTACGTGTTCAAAATGTAGGTATTGTTATTGAGTGATAAAAATTCTGTGGGGGATAACAGTCAGAAATGATGAGAGAGGATTGCATGAGTTTTGTAGGAAAAAGGGAACTCAACACATGTCATCTCATATTCCACCTTTCTTTTCTAAGTATCACTTTTCTTATTAATCACAGTTCTTATATGAGTTTTGTAAACATACAGATCCCTGGTTCTATTAAGAAAAACTAATGCTGATGGGGAAGTAAAGGAGGATGCTTTCATCCATGGTATATCTACTGATGTAGGATGAATCAGATCAGGCAAAAATCATCACAGATTAGATGAAATAGAATGGGATGCACAAGTGAAAAATTTGAAAATAGAAAGGAGTCTGATAGGGGAGAAAAAGGGTTTAGGGGAAAGGGATTTTGGGGGGACTAAGCATTGAAATATTATAAAATCATGATATTCATATATACAACATTAAAAATAAATAAAAAGGCAAAAAAACAAGAGCTGGAGAGATGGCTCAGAGGTTAAGCCTTTGCCTCACAAGTACAGGGTCCTGAGTTCGGATCCCAGATAATGCATAAAAATGCCAGACAGAAATGGCATGACTTATACTTCTGACCTGGAAAACTCCAGAGCAAACTATTGCAATCCAAGAGCAACTATTGCAATCCAGGATGAGTCCTGAAGTCACCCTTGGGTCTCCATAGGTACACTCAGTGTCCTTGGATATGCAAACATACACACACACACACACACACACACACACACACACACACACAAATAAAAACAAAAAATAGAAAAACGAGTATGATCACTCTCCTGAACACTCTGTCTGAAAGGTGGTTCAGTTTCTCACTAATTTTGAGTCTCCTCTTCACACCCCATTGATGGGTTGGTGCCGTCATCTCTTATTCCATGTCTTCTCCCTCATTGATGCATGAAAGTGAATGCACACCATTCAAAGTAACTTCATCTTGAAGAAAGAGTATGCTTCCATTCCTGTTATAAACCTGCAGTTGTAATTGTGGGCCTATGGCCTGACATGATTTAAAAAGTGTCCCTTGCCTGTGGGGATTTCAGAAAAGTATCTAGGATTCATTGTCCTCCCAGAACCTAGCTTAAGTGTTTCCAAGTATGTTCCATACCTGCAATTCACTGCCAAGAATTTCTGCTTTATTGATGAATGTCTACAGATCCAAATGGAATCATACCAGAGCAGACCAGCCATCTACACAAAGATAAGAAAATCAAAGATCTTCTGTAAGCTTACTTTCCAGCGGTTTATCTCTCAGAATAAACTAAAATAAAATTTAAAAGTTGAGCAAAAAGGCTGGCTAAAGCTCTTGTCTTACAAACAAAGTGACCTGAATTGGGTTCCACAGATACCACAGAAAAATGCTGGAAGGGTGTGGTGCCCTGGGCTTTTTATTGCCTTCAGAATTGCACCCGTGTTGTGCAAACAATGCTTCTCTAAATTAAGTCTGAGTCAGTGTGTTCTAGTTCAACTCTTGAGATCTTATAAAATCTTAGTGTTCCCTTGTGATTTTCGGATGCTCACATGATGTCCCACTTGGAGCTGAGCATCCCAGAAGCAATAATTTTGTGCACTTTGTCCGCTTATGATTCTCCATGTGAAACACCCTCCATGACAGAAAGAAGTTTCTGGAGCTGTCCTGTGTGTTGGAGAATGTACAGCCACATCTCTACTTTATTCCCACTAGATCCCTTTAAATCCCTTCTGTCCTACATAATTTCAGTTGAGAATGAGTTAACGATGCCCTCATGGTCTCTGGACAAGGAGGATTACCTTTTGAGAAGCACTGATCAATAGTCTAATCAGTCATTATGTAAATTCCTTTCAAACCAGTTATTAGAAAACTATTTTCAGCTCTGTAGTATTCCTCTCTCTCCAGGTGAGGCATGGACAAGTATCAATCCATCCTCGTCACAGTGAGTAGTTACCTTTGTCATCTTGATAATTGACGATGGGCACAGTGGTGAAGAATTGAGAGTTGAGGTGAGCCCTGGGCAAGCCTGCAGGAGATTGTCTGATTGGTGGAGAGTCCCAGCCCATGGTGGGCAGGGCTAGTGTTTGGACAGGTGAATAAGATGGAGAGAACTGGGCAGGGAAGTTGGCCAGACATGTCCTGGCAAGTAGGGATTGTTCCTCTTTCAACAGTCCTATGGACATGGCGTGGCCAAATTCCTTGGCCCTTGATGTTGGCATGTACTCTCTTATCCAGCTGGACAAGGAACTGCAACCAACAATCATAAGACAGAATAAAACCCCTTGTACTTTTTTTTATTTTTTATTTTTTTATTTCCACTCATACAAACTTAACAGGTACACTGGTTACCTCCCTCCCTCCACCTCCCCCTAACCCCCTGTTTCCCCCCTCCCCCTCCCATCCCCAGAGCATCCTTTAATGTGCATGCCAAACTCTCCTCTGGGTCCTCCTCTCCAATGAGGTGCAAGGACCCAGTGGCATTTCCCAGAACCCTTTCCTGTGTTCCCCTTAAGCTTAGGAACACTACTGTGGCTGTCAATCCCTTGCCTCCAAGGATCTTGGTGCCTTTAGGAAATGCTAGACTTTGTGGGGTCAATAGTGTGTTGGACTTTGCGCAGGGCATGCAAAGTCCAAATATGATTGCTTTGGCCCTAACTTGTGTGGAGTATCTTGCACATCATTGCTCCTCCCATCCTTGTGCTCTTACAATCTTACCGCCCCCCTCTTCCGCAAATTTCTCTGATGGGGAGAGATTAGTCTGGCCTAGTTCCAGGTGGTTGATATAGAGTCTCTGAAGTTCTGGATTATGGTTTGTTGATTTTTTTTTCAGTTTTGCTGCTACCTGCAATGCCCTTCACTCCATCCTGATGGGCCAGAGACAAAAAGTGGTTAAACTAGAGTCTTGTTATAAGAGCCCATTCAAAGGTAGATGTAATAAAAGTAGGAAACCGCAGTGAGGATGGGGACAATCACCCATTTGCAAAATGGTTACTTTTTATCTGCCAGACTCTATGCCCTCCCCTTCTGGTGAGATCATATCCCATCAGTTGTAAATGATCAGAAAGGAAAGTCCCTTGTTGTTTTAAGCCATTTGTCATGCATTTATTAGCAATACATGGATGTGAAACTGCTACGATCCTACACAATGCAGGTGTGACACAAAAAGATAGACTATTCCAGTCTGGCTTGGTAAAACAAGTCAGTTAATGACCCTGGGTAAGGAGTTACTTAAAAAGGCGTTGGCTGATTTAAAGATTGCAGCATCTTTGAAAAGTCCCCCTTTAGCAGAGGCATTGATAATTGATGTGGAAGAGCAGTTCCTTGAATTCTGCCTTCATTTTTAGTTTTCCATTTCCTACATACTGCAACAAACCACCCCTAAAGCCGCATATCATTAGAGGGCAAGAGGAAGTGCAGCGTGGTATCCAGCTGAAGATTCCTTGACTCTCTGTCTTCAGACATTGTCCCCAAACTGGCTGCTAGTTATTAGGGTGTCTCCTGTTTCCTTGCCAGAGGGTATTGTCCATCGCTTTGCTCCTTGGTAAAGGATGGTGTTCCAGGCCCATAGGAAATCAGCTTTCTCCCAACATTTCACATTCCTCAGGCTCTTACATCCATTCTGATTTATCTTTTGCAATGTCCCATGACCCTTGCAGAATTGACATATAGTCATTTCATACTCTTCTGAGCATCAGGCCACATGACAGCAGTCTGTTATTACAGTGGTTTAAATGATGTGAATACTGCCCATTTACTGGCTGTCTTGCAAAAAAACTGTCCAACTATGCAAACTGATCACTAGAGTGATAGTTGGTCATACATAGAGGTTTTAGGAAGAAACAAAATAGGTACATCACATCCATTTAGCAGAACCATAGCAAAGTCCTCCAATTTGGCAGAAAGCAGGCCCCTAGCTACAGATTTCCAGTAGGATTTCCCATATCAACAAGACTAATTTACATAGTTTTAAAAAGTTGGTTCCATAAATAGTAGTTGTGTCTCTTTTACCAGCTATTCTATCTTTTCTACCTTATTGGTAGAATTATTATATAGAGGAACATATTTTATGTTGAATCCTTACCTCAAGCTGTGACATCTAATACTACAGAAGCTAGTCAGCACAGTGGCTGTCCATGGGGCAGTTCCATAATGATGTCTGCATATTGTGAAACCAGATCCTGGAGTGTCTTTCAAAAAGGTACTTTTGATTCAAATATGCATTAAGCAGTAATAGTCACTGTCTATATTATATGGAGGGCCCAGAATCCTTGAATCATTTTATAACTTCCACATGTTCCCTTTCCCATTATTCACATTTCATTCTCTCAAATCCTTGTCTTTATTTTTTTGTTCTCTGACCCTTTCATACATAAATACTGTTACCTGCTTTCACCTCTTCCTAGCTGATCCCACCACCCTTCAGAGTTTTCCTTTCCAGCCTATCTCCCTCCTATGTTATTGTCTTTTAACATGCATGTGGTCCACTGGGTTTCTGGTATTGACAAGCTTCTGAGGACTTACTGGGGAATGCATGACTTATCAGTGGGCAAATCGTTAAGTAAAGGAGGTCCCTTCCTCCCACCCAACATTAACTTTAAATGGTCTCTCTAGGTGATTTAGGACTTGAAAACTTCCCCCATCTACGGTGAAAGATTGATAGGTCAAATATTTTGCAGATTCTAATGGAAGCAGACATCTAGGGAGACAGAATCTTCCAGCCCCGACAGGGCTGCTGTGCCCAGAATTTGTGGTTTCTTTCCTTTTCTGTCTTGACTGACAGACTTTGAACTTCCTAACATTCCTCATAAGCTTTTCCGCATTCACAAACACACATCCGTCCTAGTTTTAAGTATTATTGTAGCAATTAGATTTTGCTAGTATTTAAAAGCTAATATTATATTTTTAATTGTGTCAGTGCTTAAAATACACCTTTATAACTAATATGTAGGCCATCAGGAGAAGGACTTTCTGAGTTTGCAATGAACTTGGCATGGTGCAGTCGCGCAGATGCAATGCAGTGTAAAGAACATCTTAGCTTTTCAATGGCTGCTTGAAGGAAGCACATCAGAAGGACCAACAGGAAACGAGATTAATTAACTTAGATACTGTGGCATTGGGTTCAAATTCTTCTGTCAGTTTGGACTGACTTTGAAAGAGCCTGGAAGAAGGTCGGGGTCGCTTAAACTGCTCACAATGACTGCTGCAGAACCAGGTGACCCATGCCCAGAGAAGAATCTCGTCAGTGAGTGACCATTTCTAAGGCTCAGGGACATATTTGGGAGATAACAGAAGGCAAATAAGAGCCTGGGGTGAAGGAATGTTGGGGAACAAGAATTTTCCTCCTGTTCTGAGATCATGATGAGTCTCCAAGGAGCAGAGACGGCTTTGAAGGTCGCCAGCATGACTTGGACAGGAAGCTCCGCCTGGAACAGAGCAAACGGGGCGAGCAGAGACAGGTCTGTGGCAATGGACGACATTGTTCATCGTCTCTGGTGGACATTCATGGGATGCACATGGGGACATAACTTCCGCTGTCTCTCAGTTGTGCATGAACTCAAGGCTATGAGCTAGACTATATAAGGACTGGAAAGTGAGCCGAAGGGAATAGCTCCCCTGAGTCGTCGTCCTAGCTGCGCTGGAACGTTCCAGAGATGTACCTGTCAGGAAGTCAAGCTCACTTTGGTAAGTAAGCCTGATAATCTAACCGAGGGAAACCAGTTCATTACTACGCCATGTGTGCGGGATTGAAATCCTTCTCTGGCATCAGTGTTTCCTCTGGGGCGAAAGAAGCACAGCACAGGATGTACAAAAACTTTGTACTCGCCACTCTACAGACCAGCAACAAATCCACAGCAGACTTTATGATCAGTGGTTCTTAAAGATGAGATGCTCCTTCTCCAAGAGTTTTGTGACAATGCCTTAATTAAATTGAGGAAAGAAAGAGACTGAGCAACTGGCATCTAATGGGTAGAAAACATGGAAATTGTTCGATATCACCAGTTTAGAGAATGCTTCTAAAACATAAAATAATTGAAACGACAATGTTGCTGAAATTGAGACACTGGAATTTATAGTAATTAACATAAAGGCCATGGGTCCAATTGCCTCAAATATATTTATTGTGTGTGTGTGTGAATATGTATATAGCAGAGGGCACTATGTGTCCCTGTGGATGATCAAGGGTGACTTCGGGAATCATCCTGAATTGTTTCTACCTCCTTTTTGCTTCTCTCTGGGATTTCCCAGGCTCCACCCACCAGGGCCAGAAGTGCAGGCTGCCACCATTTCTGCCTGTCCTTTTTTACCTGGGACCTGGGATCAGAACTCAGAACCTTCTGGTTGGGAGACAGAGTCTGAACTCCTGAGCTATCTCTCCAGTTCAAATTGCCTGAAATACAAACATAAGGAATAACATTTTTTGTGGCTCCTGGTTTTCATTCTAGATACTTTATTGGAATTGAAGAAACTCTAAGCAGGAAGCTTCATGGAATCAATGAGATCATACTTGTGTCTTGAATGACTTTGTCCATTTGGAATAAAATCAATGATATTGCAGAAGGAGAGAAGTGGTAGTATTCAGATAATGCCATTTCTCTGTAGGTTTTATTCACACAAAATGAATCAGCAACTTGCGTGTGTGTGCAGGCACTTGAGTGTGCGCCTGTGAATCCTGAATTACTCTACCTCCTTATTACTTTGCTCTAGGGTTTCCCAGGCTCTGTTTCCCAGGACTGGAATTTCAGGCCTCCACTGTATCCCCCTAGCAATGAAAGCTCATTTTTAAGAGAAACACCTTCATTTTTGTAAAATGTTAATTGGGGTTGACATCACAAGTCTTCACTTCTAGGTCTCAGCATAGATAAGATGGTCCCATTTCCTCCAGGAGTGGAGCCAGGGAATCAAGCATCTCTGAAGATCTCATACATGAAGACAGAGGGATGAATGGTGTTGATCTCACCACCTCAGGGTTGCAAATTTTATAGCAGATAAGACTCAAGACCAAAACCAACCCTATAAAATGCATGGACTAAAAATGAACAAAAACCCCAAAGATATATAAAATATTCAGGGAGAATTACTCAAAATGTTTGCTAAAAATTAAAATCCAGATGATTAGAAAGCTCAGAAAAATTCTGGGATCCATCCAGATAGGTGAGACACTGGCCACTTTTCACACTAGACACCTGTGCAAATGTAAGGAATCTCCCTTAATTTTTATTCTTATCACTAAAGAGTCCATTTATGTCAATTCGCTGAAGGCACTTTGGGCAGACGAGTCTTCCATACAGGCTCTGATTCTTCACAACCACAGCTCACGGACCGTCACTGGGTGGCTCTTGCTTCTGTCGCAGGCACACTCCTGTTGCTGGTGTCCAGGCTGCTCCTGTGGGAGGGGGTGGTGGCCTCTGCTCCAGATTGTTCCACCAAAGGTGGAAGCTGTGAGCTCCAGGATCTATTGAACCACGCCATGGAGGTCTCTGATCATCTCCAAGAAATCTCTGCAGAGTTGTTCAATAACTTTGTAAGTACAATGCCTCTTTCTCATGTCTTCACGAAGAGGTTTTCTTGATTGTATTGTGCCAGAGCCCAAATCAGTCAGCATCATGTCCAACATTCCAAATTCCACATCTACATAGGTAAGAACAGAGCAGTTGCTAAAAATGGAATAAGGAACGCTTTTGTAAATTTCAAAGAATTGCATGATGCTTCAGTTTTTTTCTAGGCACTCTATTCATTTGGGGCACTGAACCTTTAAATGTGTGCTGGGGACGAGCTGCTGTCCTGGCCTTACATTCTGGGATTCAGAACATAACATTCTTTTCTTAGGGAACCACACCTATCCAATGTACAAGAATTCCTTAGCAATGAGATGAGAGACTAGAAAGAAAAACTGGACTGAAACCACATCAAGGGGAAAAAATAATAGCTTTGTATGAACCCCCAAAGGCTAGGTGGTGTTTAAAGGCTACAAATGCCCATGTTCTCTCAGTAGCACAGTAGGTCTGGAAGTGGACACAGGTTCTTTTTTGCTGATGGCTGTAGTTTTGCTTCAACATTGGTGAGAATCATGCGGGGGGAGGGGGAAAGAGATAAGGCTTCAGTCAGCCAAGGTCACCAGAGAATGAATTTGCAATAAATATCAATACAGTGTTTTCACTAATCTCTTTTTCCTTCACTCCCTTCAATCTCTTTCAGTTCTTCCTTGAGAAGCATTCCCGCATTATGGATGAATTTGTAAGTACTTCACTTACTACCCAGTTGTTACTAAACCAATGTATTCCAATAAATGTCATGCAGCTTGAATGAGAAGAAATATATGGTTTGGTTACACACTAGTCTTTCATTCATCACCAATGTGGACTGTTAACTTTCTTAGCCACCATTGATTCTCATAAAGTAGCTGTTCATTATTCATAAGTAATGCATATTGTACATATATATTCAAAACAACAGAATCTAAATTATCGTAGAACAGTGATACAATGATAATTTCAATGATATAATGATATTTTCAATTAATTTATGATTACATCTTGAAAACTGCTAGAATTTTAGAATAATTTTATCAACAAAATTTTCATTCTGAGTTTATGAATTAGCATATCTATAGCTATCTACACATATATAAACAAATGTAAATCTGTACATTACAGTAATTGACAAAAAGATCTCATTCATCATGCCTAAATGGGGAAACATTTATTGGAACCAATAAGGATTATCAAATAGAGATACTGATATGCCATGGTGCTGGGCGCATGTGCTATAGAAAGAGAATCATTGCAACACTCGCTTTTTGGTATTTATGCACATTTTCTTGATTCCTTCCACATAGTAACTTTCAGGAAGGGGGACAAGAGAAAAGAGCAATAGAGAGTAGGAGAGAGTCAAAGGGCACAAAATTACATGAAAACCAAACAAAGTAGAGATTTACTGAAAACAGTAGGTAAACTACTTTCACACTTCCTTCTTTTATTGTCAGTTTCCATGCAGAAATGGCACCTCTGGTAAATGTGTTAATATTCTAAGCATGGATTCATTCACCTAGTTCTGTTGCTCTAATTCAATCTTTCTATCATGTGCAGGTTGAATGGTTTCGGAGTCATGATGAGGACGTCATGAAAGCCCAGGGGACCTGTCACACTTTGCCCCTCAGGCTACCAGAATCGGTTAAAGAAGCCAATGAGTTCACAGTGAGTTCCACACCATGGAAGCACAAGCACACTTGGAAGCACAAGCACACTGTACTGGTTTGTCTCTGTAGCATTTGGCAGTCAATGCAAAAAGTGTGGTACTCACACAAGTGGAAAAATACAATGAGTCGGGAAAAACAGAGCGAAATTATGGCACATGGATAATAAATTAAATGTTAAATCAAGTGCTAGTAACTATGTAAGAGACTTACACATTGTGCATTGAGAGGAGCCTGTTTGACACATATCTTCACAACGAGGCTGTCACTTGTCCTTTTCTGGGAAACTATAAGCCAATGTGGCTAAACACATACACTAATATGTATGTAATGCAAATGCAGCTGTATTTAGTATATATCACTAATGAGTTGTACATTGGCAACATTCCACATTATCGACCAGTGCACTATGTTGCCTTGACTTTCAAATCTCCTTAATTCTACCTCTGTTTCTCTGGTATCTGTTCATTTCTCCATGACTTCCTTGGGCTTTAACAGAAGTCAGCTCTATGGACTAGCTATGGAAACATTAAGCCCTACAGAATGATTCTCAGCATGAAGCCATGAGTTCAGGTGTGAAGAGCATTTCACAGGACAGCTGTAATTTATGATGGCATGATCACCCCCCTTCCTTATCTCTACAGTTATTCGATTTTACATGACTTATGTTGAACACCAGTGATAAAAACAAAGGAGAAGAAAGGAATACGAACTAGAGGAAGTTATACCTTATCTTGAATACTGAGAAATTGTTAGATATTTCATCATGCACACTGTTGGCAGTGCATGGAATTCTCACACCAATTATACCAGAAAGGAACACCGCTATTCCTGCTGACTTAAGCAAGTAGGCTTTGAAAGCATGTGCTGAATCTTCCATGCATACATGTGAATGAGACTTGAAACCCGGCTTTATCTCACTCAAGAACTTATTATTAGCCACAATCCCCCAGCAGCCCACACTGCCACCACCAAGTGGCGTCTCCTTTCCCTCCTTCCCTGAATACATTCCCACTGCAGCAGCGTCCAGTGTGTTCCTTCCTTCTCTTCATCTTCCTCATCTCGACAGCAGCTAGCAGGCATCAAGCAGGAGGAAGCATTTCACTCAGAGATAAGTTCTTTCATGATGCCCGCAGTGAGCACACTCTATGGAGTCAAAACCCACGGCGAGTCTGCTGAGGCTGCAGCTGAAGGTCAGGCTGACACTTACCTGGACACGCTGATGGGTGGGATGCCCTGCTGGCAGCCAGGACAAGGGTCATGTAGACTCAGGAAAGCACTTGCACGAGTGCCTTGAGCTATGCATTGCTTGATATCCTGAAACAATCAACAGATCATTAATGAGTATCTAAGTGAGCACGTTGATTTTTTAGTGCCTGAGTCAAAGTGATTTGGTTCACTTGCCATTCACATTGCCAGTCTCTGTCTGTCATCTGTGATGCATGGTCTATGGGGACATAGTGAGTTTCAGTGAAGTTGAGTTTCCTCATGGAAACATGAGACAAATCATTAGTTGGAAAAAGGATCAAATTTCAGACAAAAACAAAATTTGATTATTTTATATCCCATAAAAATGCTTATTGGCAAACAACATATTGACTTCGTTTTTAACACAGTCATTGACAAGGCTTTACACTGTGTATTTCTACAATATGCTCATCTGCACAAAAAATGTCAGCACCCATATATGGTGACATATTTCACTTCAGCCTCATAAACACCACAGTACCTGTCATTGGTATACTGACATCATTTTATTTTTTTTGTTGTTTTCCTATTTTTTTTATTTCCACTCATACAAACTTAACAGGTACACCGGTCCCTTCCCTCCCTCCACCCCCCCACCCCCCTGTGTTCCCCTCCCCTCCCTCTTCCCTCCCCATCCCCCAGTGCCTCCCCCTTCATCCCCAGAGCATCCTTTAATGAGCATGCCAAACTCTCCTCTGAGTCCTCCTCTCCAATGAGGTGCAAGGACCTAGTGGCATTTCCCAGAACCCTTTCCTGTGTTCCCTTTAAGCATAGAAACACTACTGTGGCTGTCAATCCCTTGCCACCAAGGATCCTAGTGCCTTTAGCAAATTCTAGACTTTGTGGGGTCAATAGTGTGTTAGACATTGCAGCAGGGCATGCAAAGTCCAAATATGATTGCTTCAGCCCTAACTTGTGTAGAGTATCTTGCATATCATTACTCCTCCCATCCTTGTGCTCTTACAATCTTACCGCCCCCTCTTCCGCAAATTTCCCTGAGCTTCAGGATGGGGAGAGATTAGTCTGGCCTAGTTCTAGGTGGTTGATATAGAGTCTCTGAAGTTCTGGATTATGGTTTGTTGATTTTTTTTTTCAGTTTTGCTGCTCCTGCAATGCCCTTCACTCCATCCTGATGGGTATTGGATGTTATCCCTTGGCCAGAGATAAAAAGCTGTTAAACTAGAGTCTTGTTATAAGAGTATATTCAAAGGTAGATGTAATAAAAGTAGGAAACCGCAGTGAGGGAGAGGTCAATCACCCATTTGCGAAATGGTTACTTTCTATCTGCCAGACTATATGCCCTTCCCTTCTGGTGAAATCATACCCCATCAGTTGCAAATGATCAGGAAGGAAAGTCTATGAACTTAACCAGATACTGACACCATTTTAATGTAATTGTTCAATTTTGTGTGCTTAGGTCAGAAACTTTTCGAGGATGCTAATTAAGCTGGTGGGTGCTTGGAACGACCCTCTCCAACATCTAGTGAATGAACTGAACCACATGCCAGAATACCCTTCCAATATCTTGTTTAGAGCAAGACAGGCTCAAAAATACAATAACCAACTTTTTCAGGACATCAAGAGTATATTCCTTAAGGTATGTAGTCGTTTAATTATATGATTTGCTCGCACAAAAAGGAGGTGGTTTCGGTAATTAAAAATAAATTTTTTAAACCTCATTTCACAAGTGTGCAATTTAGGAATGTGTTTTTGGACACTCTATTGGTTCCGATAACTGTTGGATGCTCCAACTCTCCAAAGGTGTTTTACTCCACAGCTTGTAGTCGAAGAATCTGAGCAAAGACTAATCGCTCCTTAAATTGGAAGACTTCTTTGCTTGGGTGTATTAAAGTTCACCAATTAATTGTGCAGACTTCCTAATTATGCTCTTCCCTAGTCTCAGTCATTGAAGAAGCAAGTGCAATCTTTACCCTGGTGAGGACCTAATACCTAAATTATGAGGAGGATGGATGTAGCTAAAAAGTAGAAATGGGCAGAGATTCACCATAGGGATCTGTAAGATTCAAAGGCCTATAAGGGACAATGCAAAGAGCATATAGAAGTCCCCTAAAGGAGATCTCCCACAGCAGCTCCTCCATTGTCCCTCAGACAGATATAATCTGTGCTCAAAAGCAACTCCCTGATTGGTTGCCAGTCTACTCCTGACAGTGTTTATTCTAGAATCAGTTGATGTCAGAAGGAAATATACATGAGTCTTGTTTCAGATTTTTAGAGGACAGAATGGTTCAGGGAGCCCTAACTTAGATGCATGGATATTCATCCCTTGATTGGATCACTCTAACCTAAACCGTGGTCTATTTATTTAGGAAGACCAACAAAAGGAACCATTGTAAATAATAAGACACTAAGGAACATTTTGTTCATTAGGTTCATCCCAAAGGGAAGATAACAAATAACTTCCCAGCCTGGACAGAACTCAACTCCTTGAAGTCAATTAACAGATACACTCAATTTTTGGCACTTTATAAGTTGATCTATTGCCTTGGTCGTGACACACGCAAGATGGAACGCTATACCATGTACCTGAAGTGTCGAATTATACAGAAGACCGGCTGCTGAGTGCCCATCCGTTGTGTCTGCTTCTGAGATCTTTCCTGTGAATCCATAACTGTGAAGCTTCTTGCAATTTGGTTCACTTACATGTATGCATTGTTGTAGTGCTTGTTTCCCTTACAAATGAAAATTATTTACCAGAAATGTCAAAATGCAAGAGAAGAATATTTCAATATTCCTTGTCCCTTTAGTAAAATGTCTGTTGTCACTATTAGAATGCAAATATCCAATTCATTACAAATCATAAAAGTTAGCTTCACAAAGTAGATTTGCGACATATTTAGTAATTTACCATTTATTTCATGGGGAATGATGTGGGAAAAGTTATTAGATCCAGAGTGAGAAACAGCACCCAAAGAGGATCCATATTGTCAAGGAGCAGAAATCTCAGAATACCTTCCGCAAGTCAGTGGTGGGCTCTGTGAACCGACTTCACCGGGAAATAAAGATCAACAAATCACAGTGTTGACAGGTTGAGATGTCAAATTGACAATTGCAAACAAGCATGTCATTAGACATGCCTGTGAAAAGTAATTTAGTTAAGACAAGTCACTGCAAAAAGACTAGAACTTATCTAAGTGGTGTGGGAAGATCCATCCCATGAGGGTTAGGACTATTTCCTGGGCAAGGTGACAGCACAGTGATAGGCGTGGCCTTCACAGACTGAAAAGATGAAAGATGCTTCTCTCTCACGTCTCTGGGGATGTGGTGTGGCCAGGTCCTTCAGCAACGGATATCGGTAGGAACTCTCTTGTTATCATGAGCTTCAGTGTAACTTTTCATCAACCATCACCTTACATTCAGCCATAAATATTCTTTGTGAGGTTCCCAATAGTTGCAACCCACAGACTGCAAAAAACCCTAATCTTATCCTTTCTCTGTTTGGAGAGAGACAGTTGGTTGAACATTATTCAACTTGTCATCTGCCTGCAAGCAACGTACACTCAGGCTGAGCTCACCATTGGGGTCTTCTGAGAAGGACTTCCAGGCTGTCTTGAAAGCACCTGTCTTGGGGTGCACTGGGATTTTGTGACAATGGGAGATACTTCTCAATGGAAAAGAAACAAAAATGTGAGACCAGATACAGGGAAAGGGATGAGGGTCAAGGAGGGCGTGAAGGGAAGATTAAAGAAAGAAATGTGTAAATGACAAGGGAGTGAATTCCAGATTCTGCTTGAAATCTGCACCAGGTAGACCCTAACGCCTCCTCAGCCTTAAGTTCCTGATCAAACAAGCTGTGCTGCCATCTCCTTCCATCGTCCTGCCCTCTTCTCTACATTTCTGAAGTGACCTTTGTCATCAGTCACACTTTTCATGTTACTATTGAGCTGCTGAAACTCTGGACACTTGTCTTTGGGCAGCCTGCAGGTTCCACTCAATAATCAGTTCAACATAAAAAAATTCCTAATGCTAAATGACCATTATTGTCCAGCCAAATCCTCTTCATTATAGCCAAGACCATTTGTATCTGAATCTTGCTCCTGCCTCTCACTCTGACATGTCCAGTTTCTAGAACATGTAGAACAATGTACTTTGTAGTTTTTCAACCCCTCAAGGAAATTTAATGCATGTAAACCATCAATTCTTTCAGTGCATTTCATCCTCTTTCCTTCAAAAGGCAGGCTGGTCTTAGGACAATTGTGTGAATTCTGTCTGTTATTATTTGTTGTTTGAAATACTAAAGGAATTATGATTCCAGTACATTCTCCTTGCTATAAATATGCACATATTTCTAGCATAAAGAATGACATTACATTGGACAGAAGTTCAACAGACACAAGGGATAAGTGAATGCAAGAGAACAACACAGAAACGATTGGAATATATGGTTTTGAGCCGTTTTGAGTGACACTAAGAAAAAGAAAAGTTGACACACTCAAGGAAAATCAATGAAGGTTCTGGCAAGACCAATTCATCAAGGGTGTGAGAGCAAAAGTGACATTTGCATGTCAGGCCCCAATAGAGACTGTGGCACTGTCACTGTTAAGGAAAACTCAGGTCACCACACTATGCAGAAAGTAAGTGTGATTAGGCATGCAAGAGGAGAGAGCGGGGCATCAACTAAGTTCACAATCAATTGCTTATGAACTTGGTTTTCCCACCTTTCATTTGTTTTGTAACACAAATCATTAAAATATTCTGACTTAAGGAAATCACATCCATGAATGAAGAATGAAGGTTTTTTCTCTAACAATTACAGCTATCTCACTGTCTATGTTTGCTCCATATTTTTGTTTCTATCCTTCTGATTCCTTTGTCTTTTTCTTCATAATTCTAGATAAGAGAACTTAAAAGTATCCATGCCATAGATTCAAGGATACGCTGTCTTGAAAATCTTCTCCCCAAAACTTTAACTGCAGGTCAGGTAAGGTTTCAGGAAGAGGGCAGTTTGGGCTCAAAATCTCTGCCAGAGCACTACTTCACTCTTAGTTGAGGTCCCCAAACAGTCTTTGCTCCCCTTTGGGCCATTATAAGCAGGGACTCTACTGTTGTTGCTCTCTTTCAAGCTTTAACTAGAATGACCCTTGAAGTCCTGCCTCTGTCACAGTTTGGAATGTATCCCCCACAGTCTCATGTGTTTGGAGAGGTCATGGCACCTATAGAAGACGGAGCCTTGCAAGAGGAAGGCAGTCACAGGGGGAGGGCTTGAAAGTGGATTAGTCCCTCTCTACTTCTGGGAGAGATCTGCTTCTGCAGATCTGCAGATCTGACAGTCTCGTAGTTAGTCGGCCTCCCTATTGGAGGCCGTGTCCAGCTTCAGCCACCAGCCATGTCACTTCTGCCACAAAAGACTGCATCTCCCCTCTGGAACCATAAGCTGAATAAATCTCCCTTTCTCCCTTAAGTGATTTGATTTTGGGTGTTCTCTCACAGCCACACAAAGAGTAAGTAGTATAGTCTCCAAGATTAGAAGGCTCCCTCAACTCAAAGTTTCAAAGTTCTCCATATTCCACACTTTTTTTTCTCCTCACAAAAAAGAGAAGCAGCAGCTCCACAGACACACCAGCCACATCATAGCAATGGCCATACTTCTTGGCACCAAATACTATCAGTCTCATAGCAACAGTTTCCTTTCTGGTGCCAGATCCTCTTAGTTTCACGGCAGCACCCCACTTCTGGGTTCAAGGTTCTGTTGCAGTAGTTGTTTCTGTGCTGTTGTAAGACAGTACTCAGACACAACCTAAGGGGAGAAATGGAGATTTGTTTGGTCATCGGTTCCAGGGAAGAGCTATATTCATTACGGTGGAAAACACATGGCCATCAACAGAAGCTGGAGGTGGCTGAGAACCAGCTGTCATCACGGAGGCGGAGCAAGAGGGAACAGCAAGAAAAGAGAGTTACACAAGCAGGTGGGAAGGAGGCTAAGCAATTCCAAGATCTGTCACCCTGTGGACCACCTCCTCTTCAAGGTTCTAAAAGTACCAGGACCTTCCCTAAAATTGACAGCTAAGAATTCAAACACAAGAGCCTATGGGGGGGGGTGATTGACAGTTAAGCCACAACAGACACCTTGCCTGAAATAACATGACCACAAAAATATACTGTTACTCTAAATTAGTTTTATATGTTATTTTCAGCCAAAATTCTGATATTTGTGACAGTTTTTGGAAAGAACATGTCAACAGTAAAGATAGATTTTGTATTACTTCAGTATAAGAAATTTTGAGGAGCGATTTTTAGACTTCAGTATTTAAAAAAACAATATTTTTATTCTGAAACAAGAGATTGGCTCTTTCCAGTGTTCCAAAGTCAGCACTGAGAAGCAGATGATCATCAGGGAGCACCTTAGGGACAGATGGGACAGATCAGGGCTCAGCAGCCCTGTGTTTGAAGACTTAGCACCTCAGGTCCTGGAGGAAAGTAGCAAACTCATGGGAATCCTTCAGGCAGTGGAAAAGGTGGTGGTGAGTGAACAGGCGACTTTCCTCATTGGCTGTCTGGAGACAATCCAGGCCATGTGGGGGAGTTGCCTTCCCTTTCGGTTTTCACCTGAATCTAATCAATCATTGATAGTTAATTAGTAGAGGGTCTGGTGACATATTTACATGTCTACTTTTCTTTCTTGAAAATGGAAGCATTTCCAGTTTGATTTTACATGACACAGGTCATCTGTTTCATATATCAGAAAGAGCAGGAGTGTAAGGAGATGGCTCACCTTGCTGAACATTCTTTTAATGTGACTTTGTTGGATCTCAAAGGATTTGGAGAGTATGGAAGCAAGGACTCCATCAAGACCACTCATGTGGTCTTGTTCCAGTGGGTATTGCCCGGCACCTACCAGACTATGGATTCCAAGCTTCACAGCCAAACCTGAGGGGTTGCACTCAAATAAATGAGGTAGAGTTAGATCCTTCGCAAGTTCATCCAAAGAAGCTGATATAAGCATTATTTTTTGTTGGCATGTCATGGTATAATGTTATGAAAAATGTATTACTTGACTCACATGAGAACATGTGAGCACATTCAGAAGTGTCAGTACAATGGAGCATAAACTTAGTGTCGGAATGATAAAACTCAACAAAGGGCATCTGCCCCTCTACCTTATTTTTCTATCATGTTCCTTTAGTGCCATGGCAGTTCTCTGAAATTAGCAATGAAGACACATTTCCTGCTGTCATATAGTTCAGGTGATATATGTAGATGAGTGTGCGATTATATGATAATCATAAAGTTTTAGCCTCTTCTGATTTATGAGGAAGAGTCCTCATAATATGATGTCACATGTTAGTGCCTTCATGATAGGCTGACTGATCATCACACAAAGTATCCTTACAACCTGGGTACAGATGACAATTTTCACATTACTCCTTTGTTCAGATTATGTTCAGTTAAGAAATTGGGGGAAGGAAGCAGAGGACTCCAGGGAGGTGTAAACTTGAAGGTAAGAAGCAGAATCAGAACCAGGAAAGACTTAAATGTCAAGAAAGGAGGGAAAAGATTTCAATAATTGTTGCAATTTGCCTGCATGGTTGCTGATAAATGACCATCAAATGGATTAAGGAAATAAGGGATTTATTTTCTCTTATGATTACTGGTTACAGTTCTCAGTCCAGCTTGACAGGAGAGCACACACCAATACCAGGGTACTGGCCACACCTTCTTTATATAATGGCTGAGAGCGGGATGATCCTTACTTGCCAGACTAGCATGTCAGGCCAAGTGCCAACTCTCTCAACCAACTGTCTGTATTTTATTCCAGGGCCTAGTCCCACTCATCATGAGGTGGGCCTTCCCCTCAGCTAGACAATCTCCTGCAGGTCTGCTCTGGGCCTAACTTAACCACTAATTCTCTACAAATGTGCCCAGAGCTCAAACCCTCAATTGTCAAGTTGACACCTGTGCCCAATTATGACTATAATGAAAAATCTTGTCACAATGGGCTTTTAATATTAGATAAAGATGCTACCATGTCAGTATTTAATGCTCACAAACACTGATATTTATTCAATGATAGATGTCAATATCAGCCCAAATTTTCATAAAGCAAAATAAGAGCAACTTCAAGATAGGGCATTGGTAAGATTGCTGCACTAGGAACATTGATGGTTCAGCTATAGTATACCTTACTTGTTTGACCATATGTGCTGTTTTTCAACCATATATTGACAATGGTATTTGATTGCTCACACCTCCTTTATCTGCATATGTGAATACTTCTTATACTGTTTGTAATAAAAATACAACATGGGCTCGAGAGATGGCTCAGAGTCTAACGTTTCTTCTGCCTTACAAGTTGAATGGTCTGAGATCATATCCTGGATCCCATGTACAAATATTGGACAGAAGTAACAGTGGCCTGCACTTGTAGCCCTGGGAGCCAGAGCCTGGGAAACCCCAAAGCAAAGCAATAGGGATGCAGAGCAATCCAGGGTGATTCATGAAGCCACCTTTGGGCCTCCACAAGTACACGTAATACCCTTTTCTAGATATATATATCTTGGCATGCATATATGCTATCACACATTCACACTGAAAGCTAATACAACATGGCACATCAAGTATTTAGCTTCAGTAATTCTGGGTGAAAACTCACAAGAATCAGTTTGGAGCATCTGATACACTCCAAGCTGTCTGATGTCTGGATAGAAGAAGCAGGGGAGGTGGTGAAATTCCTGTCAATGACCCCTTGACCACATAGTCTCTGTTTCTTCTGGAAATGTTGAAATATTCAAATCATTGGACCAACAGTTCATTACATCCACAACTTCATTTTGGCTGATCTAGTCTTCTAACCTGCTCCCTTTTCCTAAATGTTACTCTTTGCCCTACAGACAAACACTAAATTTTGAAAATGTCATTTTTGGCTAATGTTTGTGATAAATGGCTCTGTATCTATATTCCTGCATTCTTGGTTGACTTGTAGTGTTTTGTTTTCTTAACTAGGAAGTATTATATTATAACTTTAATTCCAAATATTTCTGTGATTCTCTCAATGTCCCTTACTTTAATTCCAAATATTTCTGTGATTCTCTAAATGTCTCTTGCCCAAACATCCACATAAATTGTTTGGAGTCGTAATAAAATGAATCATTGAAACCTGGCATTATATACTAGTAAAGAGTCACAGGAATCAATGAAAATTAGAAAAACATTTACCATTTACATATTAATCAGTTTACTTTGCACCTCCTATGTCCTGCAGTTCTCCATCCCAAGGCCACACAATCCTGTAAGGTAGGAGGAAGGGCATGCAGGATGAAGACTGTGCCAACATAACCTCTAGGTACATTAGCACCTGCACTGCTGAAGAGCTTAGTGTGTGCATTTGTCTCTCTCGCCTCTATCTCAGTGTAGATTGAGCATCATGTTTGAACCATTGCTCAATAATGACTGACAGCCTTGCTGAGCTCAGAAGAAATTTGCTGTTTCCTAACTTCCATCTAATTTGTATAGAGAATTGCATATTTTTATATGTTTTGCAATATTCCTTGATCAGTAGGATGTTGATCATATATCTTTCATATTGTTCTGAACGTTGGCCAAAATGTACCAGTCACTTATTCTCATCAGTTCAAATAATTGAATTCCCTTTCAGTGACAATTTATCATTTGAAATAACTTGCTCTGCAGCGTAAGCTGTTGTTCATTTATTTTGGGAGAGTAAACACAAATGTTTGGAAGACAACATGACAACATATCATACCAGTTTATGAGAACATCACAAAAGATCCTTCCCAACCTCAAATGTTCATTGGGATTCTTCAATAGCAACTATGAATTCCCTCCTGTAGCACAGGGCTTACAAAGACCAGAAAGGTGCTGGTCATATTCATGCATTTCTACCATAACAAGATCCACAGTTACTTTTCATCCATTGCTAATGACATTAGTAGAAAGATGAAATGTGCATATCCTTTGGTGACAACTTACCACAGCAGGCAATGTACAGCCATATAGCACGGTGACACCTGGCAAGCATTTTGGGAGGTTTTAGCTTAGTCTCATCATTACATGTCAGCCTTTACAATGAAGTCCTGTAGTGTCTTCATAAGGAAGAGATTTCAATTTAGTCTTCAATGCATGCAACAGCAACTGATACTGTTTGTGTGTTATGGACGGCTTCAGGGCATTTGGTGCCAAAATTCTTAGGAAAATAGGCACCATTTTTTTATTGGATTTTCAACTTTTTTGTGTACAGTTTCCCATCATGTAGTATATTCAATCTCAAGACACAAGATATCATTATATCATTCCATCCTTTCACAACCTGTGGGTGGGTCTCTAAAGGTCTCTGCTGCCTCTTCAAATAAATGCAACTTGGGTTAGAATTCAGCATCAGAGTGAATACTGCTTTGTAAAGCTAGTTTTCACACAGAAAAACCGATCCCATTGCTAGCTTCAGTTCTTTTCATATAGATCAATGTTGCTGTAACATGGTGGAAGTGAGATACTGCCTTATTTATCTCTTGTGATCCAATGCAATGTTTTCCTCAAACAATTAGCTTCTTATTCTGTGGCATTCCTAACAGATATGGAACTCCTATGGAAGGACATTGCACATCAGCCCACTCTGGGGACACTGAGGGACAAGAACATCCTGACCAACTGTGTGGTAATTAGATATATAGGCATCAACTTGAAATTGAAGGCTGAGTTCTGGGCACATATGTGAAAAATTAATAGTTAAGACATGGCCTGAGCAAGTGTGCAGGAAATCATTTGATTGATGTGAAAAACTCCATCCATGATGAGTTGGACAATTGCCTGAAAAGGTGGATAAAATGGGGGAAGGTGCTTCAGTGAGTTCATACTCACTCAGCATACTCTAGACATAATAGTTTCTGTAAGATGAGTGAGGTTTGCCCCTCTCTGAACAATACTCATGGATGTAGTGTGACAGTTCCCTCAGCTACTCATGTTACTAGGGACTCTCTTGACAAGCTTGACTGAGAATTGTAATTGGAAAATAGTAAGCCAGAAAAAAGGCGTGTTTCCCCTAGGCTCCGTGGTCATGAATTTATTGCCAACATGCAGATAAGCTGCAAGAGAATTTAATTCCATGTAAGTGGGATGATGGTAGTGATTCCAGCTATATGAACATTGTGCCATTTTGAACTGTTATTGTTCAAAAATATGAAAATGTTTAAAAATGTTAATACTATTAACTACAAAAACCATTGAGCAGAGATTAGTGAGCCATTTGGAAAAAAATGAAGAAGTTATGGATTGCTTGGGTCCAGCTTATGATTAAGGGAACAAGGTGAAGTTGAAGTAAAAAATGATGAACTGATTTTGATTTTTTGTTACTGTGGAGCCATGTTGGCATCATTGAATTTTTTGGGTGAGAGAAGTGTGCAGACAAAACAGCAGCTTTGGCTGCTGAGAAATTACCATGATGGACAATAAAACTAGTGCTTTGTCATGAGATGGAGAGATAATTAAATACCATAATGTGGAGATTTGATTCTGCGAATCCAAGACATATTTAGTGGAAGAAAGTCTAAGCTGAAATAGTTTCTTGCTTTCTGAAAGTTTTGGCTCCCTAGAAAAAAGCTTTTTCAGGGCCAGCATGCAGAATTTGAGAGGGTCAGCTGAGTCTGAACCTCGCTGCAGAACTTGATAGCATTGTCCAGAAGGTAGTGTTTTGGATGTGATATTTAGAAGTTTATTTCAAGAGGTTAATTTGAGATTGTGAGGCGTATAGGAGAGAACCACAGGTTGTTGGATATGCCAGAATCATAGAATATGAGCTGAGGATGGCTATGAGTGTGGATTCAACTTGGTCCATAGAAAAGCTGTTTATGAAACTTTGAATTGTAAGCAGAAATGAATTTCCCCAATGGCTTTTGAGCCACCTGGCAACATGAAAAGGAAATTAAGATGGACATTTAACATAAAATGTGGTGTTTGTCTTGCCAGACTTTAGTTTTATTTTCATGTTTTCTTGCTCTGTCCTAATCTTCACATTTAATGGTTATTCTGTGCTGAACCATTTAACTTGCTTTGATTTTGGAGGCTCTTACAACTAAAATATTTTGTAATTTTTTAAAAAAGAGATTATGAACATTTAAAATGCCAGAACTGAATTACTAATGACTGCAAACATTTTAGAACAAAGTGCACACTGAGTGTCTGCTTGAAGGAAGCACATCAGAAGGACTAACAACAAACAAATTAATAAACTTAGGTACTGTGGCATTGGGTTCAAATCCTCCTGTCAGTCTGGACTGTGAACCTTCAGGCTTTGGAAGAGCCAGTAGTTACTAGAAGAAGCTGAGAGTTGCTTAAACTGTTCACAATGGCTGCTGCAGAACCAGGTGACCCATGCTCAGAGAAGAATCTCATCAGTGTGTGACCATTTCTAAGGCTCAAGGGCATATTTTAGAGATAACAGAAGGCAGATAAGAGCCTGGGGTGAAGGAATGTTGGGGAACAAGAATTTTCCTCCTGATCTAAGATCATCATCAATCCCTGACGAGCAGAGATGGCTTTGAAGGTCTCCAGCATGAGTTGACAGAAACCACAACCAGGAAGAGGACAAACAGGGAGAGCAGAGACATGTCTGTGGTAATGGGCATCACTGTTCATTGTCTCTGGTGGACATTCATGGGATACACACGAGATTCTGCATATGACTCCTGCTGTTCCTCAGTTATGTATAACTTCAAGGCTGTGAAGTAGAGTATATAAGGACTGGAAAGAGAGCTGGAGGCAGAACTCTAGGAAGCAGCTCACCTGAGTGATTGTCCAAGCTGTGCTAGAACTTCCCAGAGATGTACCTGTCAGTAAGTCAAGCTCGCTTTGGTAAGTAAACTTCTAAGCCTGATAGTCTAACCAAGGGAAATCAGTTCATCACTATGTCAGGTGTACAGGGTTGGAATCCTTCTCCAGTATCAGTGTTCCCTCTGGTATCAATAGTCACTTGTTCAGATCTCCCCAGGGGAAGAAACACAGCTCAGGATTTAGAAGAACTTTTTACTTGCTTTTCCAGAAATGAGCAGTAAAATCTGCAGTAGACTCTGTGATCAATGACCCTAAACATGAGATAGTCCTTCTCCAGGAGATTTGCAACAATGTCAGGAAATATTTTTTAAATGAATTTAGGGAAGAAAGAAGCAGGATGAATGGAAACTGTGCAATATCACCAGTTTACAGAATTCTTCCAGAATGCAAAATAATTAAACAGTCAATGTTGCTGAAATTGAGATACTGGAATTTACAGTAGTTAACATAAAGGCAATGGGTCCAATTAGCTTCAAATGTAGACTTAGTAGGCAACATTTTTCCTGGGTCTCATAATGTTTGTCTGCTAGATTGGAGTTAAAGAAACTTCCAAAGGTGAGCCTTGTGGAGACAAGAATAGCTTGTGTCTCATGCTACTTTGTTCATTTTGATTAAAATCAATGGTGTTGCAGAAAAAAAAGAAGGGATAATACTCAGATAATGCCATGTCTCTGTAGGTATTAGGAAAGAAAAATTAATTAATAACCTTGAACAATTTTAAGAAAGAGAATACAAAGTACTTTTCTATTTCAGTTCATCATGACTATGGAAAAAAATCCCTCAGAGGGGTCAGTGATGTGATTTTTATATTTTATATATATATATTTTTATATATATGATTTTATATTTTCATATATATATATATGAAACACATTAAATAAAGTATTGGAAATATCAAATTTATGGCAAAATGTAATTTTTCAAAATCATCTGCTATTTTAGTTTTACTGCTAATGTGTTGTTTCCACTGTGTATTACACAACTTTTGGGTACACTGTAATTTAAGAATTTGAGTTTACATGGTTTTCCTTGCATACTTTAATTTATTACCTAGTCCTATGCTTGACATTTCCAGTTACATGTGTGAACATTTTCATAAACAGATGCATTGTTCAATATATATACGTTGTATATATATGTTGTAGAAATAGTGTCCCTCAAATTAAAAGTGGCCGTTACCGGGTATCTACACAGTTCTCCTTTTATGTTGAGTGTGTGTGTTATAGATACCTGAGTGGTTTGTCTCTGGCCACCTCCTGAAGCAGCAAGTTGAGGGTGAAACCAAGTCTGATCATTGTCATAACCTCTGAAGTCAGGTGCTCCCAGAGCCACTGATGTGCATAAACCAGTTATGCAGGGCTTCTGGGTCCTGTACTGATTGGCGCAGCTTGACCACATACAGACAATGGCAATGCTGTGCAAACATGGCCTCAGAACTGTGGGTGTGGTCCATGGCCTACAGCTGCATAGTGGGAGCCAAGGGGTCCCCTATGTGGCAGGATGAGGTGCCATCCCAGAGTGTTGGTACTCAGTCCCCAGTACTAGCAAAACTGAGCGAAATCCCTCATCCATGCACACCTTCTTCTTTGCGTATTTATTGTAATAATTAGGGAAGCGCAGTTTACTTGTGGAATCATTCTGCTGCTTGCTTTTTAACAGAAAACCTCAACCTCGAGTGCAATGACAAATGTGTGGGTTTCCATCATGAGTCAGCACTTTTAGGCCAGCTGTGGATGCTTGGTATCTTTGTGACATCCCAACTGCAGGAGCCAAGCAACTTCTGACCACCTATGAAGAGAAAATAAGAGATATAACTCTGGGGCTCTTGCCACATCAGCCCAAAGTGCTCACACTGGACATTGAGTCGAAGTCATTAAAAACTCACGACATTTGGTGACAGAATGAGCATTCACCAAAATCATTATATGTGTGTGTGTGTGTGTGTGTGTGTGTGTGTGTGTGTGTGTGTGTGTATATATATATATAAATGAGAATTTCTTAAAAATACTCTTAAGGTTAAACTCAAGGATTTTAGAAAGTTCAGAATCAATTCTGGCAGCAATACAAGCACCTAAGAAGCTACATACCTGTGCAGAATAAAGGATTTCTCTCAATGTTTACATCTACTGCCACAGGAGTGATAGAACATTGATTCAATCAGCTGAGGGCACTTTGGACGGATGAATCTTCCCTAGAAACTGTGACTCTTCTCGATCACAGCTGAATGGACTGTCACTGGGTGGCTCTTGCTTCTCTCGCAGGCACACTCCTGTTGCTGGTGTCCAGGCTGTTTCTGTGGGAGGGGGTGGCCTCTGCTCCAGATTGTTCCACCGGAAAGGAGGGCTGTCAGCTACAGGATCTGCTGAGCCAAGCCGTGATGCACTCTCAGAAGCTCCAAGACTTCTCGATGGAGTTGCACAATGACTTTGTAAGTACCTCCCTTCTTTCTCATCTCTCGTTATATGATGGTATTGTACTGGAGTCCAAATCAGTAAGCATCATGTTCTGAATTATCAGATGACAAGTCCTTGTAGATAAAAATACAGCAGCTCCTAAAAAAAAAAAGGGAATAAGGAAAATGAAGTACTTGCATGAATTTCAAAAATTGGATGATGTTTCAAATTTTTCTAACTTCATTTTATTCACTTGTGATGCGCATATGTAGGGAAACATTGCTTCTCTCCTACTCTTATATTCAGGAGGTCAAAGTCCTGCCAGACTTCTTAGGGAGCAGCATGTATGCAATGTAAGCCAATTATAAAATGCAGGAAAGAAAAAGAACTAATCTAAGGTGTTACCCACATTAAGGAAGATAACCAACAAAACAAAGCTGTTCATCAACCCAATGATGCTAGAAATTGTTTAAAGACATCAAGTGCCAGGGTTTATTCAGCAGCAGCAGCTGTAGCAATGGACTCAGGTTCCCCTGTGCTGATGGCTGTATTTTCCTTTGGCCATCTATGACTATCACATAGGAGGTAAGGCTGCAGTCAGTCAGCCATGGCCACCTGAGAATGTGGCTAATGTTTGCCATCAATATCAATATGGTGTTCTAACTCTTCTTTTTTTATTGTCTTCCCTCATCTCAGTTTTCTCATGACACCTCATCCCAAATACTGAAAGAATTTGTAAGTATCTAACTTCTTTCCCAGTTTGTCTCAAAGACACCTTCTGCCTCTGAATGCACCAGAATTGAGTGAGATGAGACATACTGCTCTGTGACTCAATAGTCTTTGCTTCATTTTCTAATATGGACTTCCTAACTTTCTTAGCAACTCATTGATTCTCACAAAATACCTCTTACTGTCTCCAAATAATAGATATTATATATATGTATTCTTAAAAGTACAGAATTTAAATGATTATAAATCAATAAATGTCTAACAACCATTAATACTTTTGTATTTTAGTTAATTCATAATTACTACTTCTTAGGGAATGTTAGAATTTATGAGAAATTTTGCCACAATCAATTCATTCTGAGTTTATGAAGTTGTGTTGTGTGTGTACATATATGTGGTATGTCTAACAACCATTAATACTTTTGTATTTTAGTTAATTCATAATTACTACTTCTTAGGGAATGTTAGAATTTATGAGAAATTTTGCCACAATCAATTCATTCTGAGTTTATGAAGTTGTGTTGTGTGTGTACATATATGTGGTATCAGTGGATTGATGAACACATATATGTACATATATGTGGTATGTGTACATATCGTGGTAAATGACAAAAAAATCGAGGGCAAAAGCATGAATTGTGTCAGGCATATTTCATCAATTAGATGAAATACAGTGAGCCACACAAGTGAAAAGATTTGAAAATAGGAAGGAATCTGGTAAGAGAGATGAAAGATTGTAAGGGGAAAAGGAAGGGAGATGCTATTTGGCACTAAGGATAGAAATCTTATAAAATCATTATATTCATATTTGCAGCATTAAAAAGGGAAAAAAGATAAGGGTAGAAATGTAGATGTAAACCAAATGAAGCAGAGGTATATTATAAACAGGAGGTACACAAACTACTTTCTTTACCAACATCAGTTTCATGCAGAAGCTATGCACATGGATATGGATTCACTATTCAGTTCTGAAGTTCTAATTGATTCCATCATCATCTACAGGGCCGATGGTATATGACGTCTAACAGCGACCGTACAAAAGCCCAAATGAGCTGTCACACTTTACCCATCAAGCCAGCAGAAACAGTTAAAGAAGCCAATGAGATCACAGTGAGTCCTCACCCTGGGGTTCTCACCATGGAAACACAAGCACTTCACTAGCTTACTAGCATGTAGCTTCTTGCACTGAATGCAATAGGTATGACCATTACACATGTGGAAAAATGCAATAAGGTGGGTCACCAGGGAAAAATCATGTCATGTGCTTGATGAATTAAATGTAACCTCAAATGCAGATAATCACACAGTAGACACATACACTGTGCATTGAGAGGATCTTATTTGACCCTTGTCTTGTCACCAGCATATTGCTTATCATTCTGTAGGAAACTTTGAACTGAAGTGCATATCCATGGTTAAACATATGCCTTCATGGACATGTGATGCACAACAGTCATATTTATTATATATTACCAGTGGGTTGTGTATTGGCATTGTTTCATATTACTGAACACTAAAGCATATAGCTTTGACTATCAAATTTCTTTCTTTCTACTTTCGTTTCTTTATTACCTGCTCATTTCTCCATGACTACCCCAGGTCTTAACTTAAGTCAGTTGCATGAAATTCATATGTGACACTACAGATGATTTAGCACACAGACATAACTGCAGGTGTAAAGGGCATCGAGTCATAGCAATTGTAATTTGCAATGGCTGTGATGCCCTTTCTGAGTCTCTACAATTTTGTTTTTTAACATGGTTTACATTGAACACTATTGAGAAGAGGAAAGGAAGAAAGGGTGGAAGAAGATGTACTGTATCTTGAGGTGCT
This sequence comes from Typhlomys cinereus, assembly GCA_023101885.1. NCBI lineage: Eukaryota > Metazoa > Chordata > Mammalia > Rodentia > Platacanthomyidae > Typhlomys > Typhlomys cinereus. The sequence continues at coordinate 3,068,032 of JALPQD010000087.1, read as the reverse complement.
GAGGATTGCTAGACATTTCACAAAGCACACTGTAGACAGTGCATGCGTTCCTCACAATCACATAGCAGAAGCGAGCAATGCTACACCTGTTGAGGGAAAGAAATAATTTTGAACACATGTACTGAATCCTAAATAGTTGTATGTGAGTAAGAATTGGATCCCAACTTCATCTCACTCAAGAACTTGCTCTGCGTCATCAGCCGCGATCCCGTCAATGACCTACGCGCCATCCCTTGTGGCCATTCCTTTCCCTTTGGTCCTACACTTGTACAAGTGTCATGAGTTACTCACTGTTTAATAGCCCAAAATAATAAAAAGTCATCAGCTAGTAGGTTCGTGAACACATCGAGTAGTACGTATGAGTCCATGTGGTAAACTGGTCTACTCACTTGCCATTTACATTCCCCATCTTCATCTTATGGGATGCACAGCCTATGGGCACCAGTGAGTTACGGCGAACCTATGGCTCCTGTTAGAAATACCACACATTCCACCCAGACGACACATAACAGAATTTTAGATGGAAACATAATGTGATTATTTGACCCTTTATGTTAACAATATTTATTGACAAACAATATGAGTTTCATTTTGACAGACTATTGGTTAAGGTCTTAAATCATATGTTTCTACAATATTTTCTACAATATATTCACCTGCACAAAATATGTCACATATAAATGGCAAAAATGGACAGGTATTTTTATTTAGCCTCACAAGCACCACACTGCCTATCACTATATCTATTGTAATTGTTTGATGGTATGTGCTCAGGTCAGAAACATTCTAAGGATGCTCATTAAGCTGGTGGGTGCCTGGAGCGACCCTCTCCACCATCTAGTGAATGAACTGGCCGCCATGCCAGAATACCCTGCCAACATCTTGTCAAGAGCCAAAGAAGTTCAAGAATACCAGGACCAACTTTTCCAGGATATTAAGAACATATTCCTCAAAGTAAGTAGTCTTTCAATAGTATGATTTGTCCTCGCAAAAAAAAAAAAAAAAAAAAAAAAAAAGGTGGTTTCTACAATTTGAAATCATTTTGCTACCTTCATTTTACTGGAGAGAAAATTAAGAATCTATTCTGGGAGAACCCCTCAGGCTAAGCTCCAATCTTTGCAAAGTTCTTTGCATAGCATTTCTAACTCCAGGGATCCCTGTATGCTCCATACACTAACTCAGAAGGCTCCTCTGCTAGACCATGAGAAAGGCAGCCCACTGTTGAACAGACCCCTTGGCACACTCATGCATTGGTTCAGCTTTTGAGAACATGAAGTACAATCCTCAACCTTATGAGAAATGAACGCCTAAATCATATGGAGAATAAATTCAACAGAGAGATAAAAATGAGAGTGATGTACCATCAAAATCCGTAAAATATGAAAGTCCATCAGGGACAATGTGAAGGACATGTAAACATTTTTTGATCAAGAATGCAAACCCCAGTTCTCCCTTTGATCTTCAGTCAAGCATGATTCTGTGCTCAAGCAGCAACATCTGTTTGTCTCTCTGTCCACCCTCCGCCCCCAAAAGTACTTAAGGTGAAACCAATTGCATATCAGAAGAAAAGGATGCATGAGTGCTGAGTCAGATTTTTAGAGATAGAGACAGTCCCGGACCCATGAATATCCCTCATTTTGGTTGGATCAATACATGTAGAACTTGAATTTAGCCTAATAGAACATGATAAGATTGAACAAAAGGAAACATCGGCAATCTTATGGGTCACTGATGAGTATTTTGGTCATTAGCTTCATCCCAAAGGGAAACCAAAGGACGACTTCCCTCCCTGGACAGAACTCTCGTCCTTGAAGTCAACTGACAGGAAGACTCATTTTCTGGCCCTTTATCAACTGACCTACTGCCTAGCCAGCGATGCACGCAAGATGGGAAATTACGCCAAATACCTGAAATGCCGAGTTATGCGGAAGTCTGACTGCTGAGTTGCCAGCCCGCATTCCTCTGGGAACCTTCCTGTTCAGAAGGTTCTTTCAGATTTATAGCATTTCACTCTATGCTTGGATGTATCCACTTTTCTCCTTGAAAATAAAAAGTACACTTCAGAAATTCCAAAATGAAAAAGGCCCCTTTGTCTCTTAAACAAATTCCATCTTCAACCTTCAGATGTAAGATCCAGTTCATCCTCAATTACAAAAACTAGTATACAAAGTAGAACATTACAATGAATTTAGTGATTTTGAATTTACTTTGCCAGGAAGTAATACATGTCAAGTTATTCAAATCAGAGGGTGAAATTCAACTAAGTGTCTATACTTCGAAGAAACAGAAATCCAGAATACCTGCTGAAATCCAGGTGGTCTCTGTGAGACTTTATGAGGAAATGAAGGTTAACGAATCAGTATGTTGACAGGTTGAGATGTCAAATTGACAGCTGAGAGCAGAGCCATTAGACATGCCTATGAAAAACTAGTTAAGACAAGTCACTGCAAAAAGACTAGAACTTATCTCAGTGATGTGAGAAGATCCATCCCATAATGGTTGGGTCCATTTCCTGTACAGTGAGACAGCACAGCTATATGGTCGGCTTCAGCAGACTGAAAATCTAAAGAATGTTTCTTTCTCACTTCTCTGTGCATGTGGCGTGGTCAGGTCGTTCAGCACAGATGTTAGCAGGAACACTCTTCCTATCATGAGCTTCGTTTGTAACTTGTCATCGACCATCATTTTATATTCAGCCACAAATATTCTCTGTGAGAGTTCTAATTATTGCAACCCGTAGACCACTAACAAACCTAATCTTATCCTTTCTGTTTGGAGAGAGGCAATCGGTTGAACATTATTCAACTTGTTGTCTGCCTGCAAGCAACGTACACTCAGGCTGAACTCACCATTGGGGTCTCTTGAGAAGGACTTCCAGGCTGTCTTGAAAGCACCTGTCTTGGGGTGCGCTGGGACTTTGTGGCAAAGGGAGACACTCCAGTCAGTATACAGGGAAAAGACTGAGGGAAAAGGAGAGCATGAAAGGAAGATTAAAGAAATGTATGAATGACAGGGGGGTGAATTCCACAATTCTGCTTGAAATCTACACCAGGTAGATCCTAAAGCCTTAAGTTCCTGATCATACAAGCTGTGTGGCCATCTCCTTCCACCGCCATGCCCTTTCCTGCTTTCTTGAACTGACCTTTGGCATCGGCCACTGACTTCACCTTACTTACTGAGTTGCTGTAGGTAAAGAGACATGCAGTCTTTGGGCAGTCTATAGGTCATTAAATCCTCTCATTTAAAAAAATTCCTAATACTTTCATGAAACCAAAACAATCTCTTCATTGTAGCTAGGATCATTTGTATCTGAATCTGCCTCCTACATCTGACTGTGATGTGTCCAGTTTCTACAACATGTCGAACAACATGCCCCATACTTTCCAAACTCTTCAAGGAAATTTTAGATTATACCAACTGTCAATTCTCTCGGTTCATTTCAAGCTTTATTCAAAAGGCAAGATAGTCTTAGGGCATTAGTGTATCTATTTTATCTGTATTGTTTTCCATTGCAAATACTGAAGTTATTCTGATTCCTACGCTTTCTTCTTTGATAAATATGCACCTACTTCCAACACAAAGAAAGACATTACAATGGATAGAACCTTGGTAAGCGAGAGCATAATTGAATGATAGAGAGCATCGTGGCAGCAATTGGAATATACAGCTTTAATCTGCTGTGAGTGACTCTCTGCTGTGAGTGACTCTAAGAAAAAGAAATGTTGACACTCAAAAGGATAATCAATGAAAGTCGTGGCAAGACCAATTCATCAATGTGTGGGAGCAAAAGTGACATTGGTGTGCCAGGCCCCAGTGGAGGCTGCTGCCCTGTTAAGGAAAAGTCAAGCCATCACACTATGTGGAAGGTAAAGGATTGGGAAGAGGGTGGGGAATCTGTTAAGTTTATACACAATTGTGCAAAAAACCTTGGTTTCTGGCTTTTCATTGAGTTTGTAACACAAATGATTAAAATATCCTGATTTAAGAAAATTAAGCATACAAAATATCTTGATTTAAGAAAATCAAGCATATTAATGAAGAAACAGCTTTGGCTCACTAATGAACATAATCTCTTTGACATTAACTGTCATTTTACTGTCTGAAGTCTCCTCGTTTGCCCTAGCATTTTTTTTCCAAAGCATCCTTCACGGGTTTTATTTCTCTCTTCTTGCTTTCTTGCTTTTTTTCAGCACAAATCCAAATACAAGAGATACAACGTATTCACATCATGGTTTCAAGACCTCAACCAAACACATCATCTTAACTTCAGGTAATCTTTCAGAAGAAAGCAATATGGAGGCCAAATTCCCTGTCAAAACATCACCCCGATCCAGTTTCCAAACATTTTCTATTCCCTTCTGGACCTTACTAAGCTGGGACTTCCTGTTCATGTCTCAACATTACTTTCTTCCAAGCTTTCAATGTCTTTTTCAATTCTGTTTCCATGACTCAAAGTCCTCTCATGTCTAAAGGCCCAAAGTTCTCCGTATTTCTCTGTAGCAGCACCTTCCTCAAAAACACAAAAACAGAAACAAAACAAAAAACAGTCCCACAGGTCCATAGACATGCCAAACACATCACAACAATGGCTGCACTTCTCAATACCAAATTCTCTCAATTTCAAAGCAACACTTCTCTTTCTGGTACCAGACCCTCTTTCTTTCATAGCAATGCCCCACTTCTTAACCCCAGTTTCTGTTGTAGTTATCTTTTCTGTGATGTTGTGAGACAGTATTCAAATACAATACAAGGGAAGAAATGGAGATTTATTGGACTTGGAGTTCCAGAAGGGAGACATACTCAATTATGGAGGTAAAGATATGGAAAGCAACAGAAGCTGAAATGGCTGAGGTCACGACTGTCATCATGGAGGTAGAGAAAGCAGAGGAAAAGTGCAAGAGCAGAGTGCTGGCAAAAGATGGGCGGGGCTAGCTAATCACAGGGCCTGTCCTCTGTGAATTGTCTTCTTCCAGCAAGGCTCCACCTTCTGAAGGTGCCATGAGCCCTCACATATTAACAGTTAAAATGCAAACATATGATTCTGGGGGAATAACTCAATTTCAAACCATGAGAAATACTATGTGTGAAATAGCTTGATCACACAAACATTATATGACTCTGAAATTGGTTTCAAGATGTGCTAGTTTCAATCAGATTTGTGACATTTTGGTAAGAACATGTCCATGGTCTTGAGAGATGTTGTACTCGTTCATTATAAGAAATTTTGAAGAGTTGGTTTTAGACTTTGGCATTTCCAAAGAAATGTTTTTATTATGAAAGAAGAGACAGACTAAGTCCAGTGCTCCAAAGTCAGCACTTGGTGGAAGGTTGGGGGCAGAAGATCATCAGGGGACATCTTAGGGGCAGACAGATCAGATCTGGGCTCAGCAGCCCCTGTGCTTGAGTACTCAGCATCTCAGGACCTGGAGGAAATTAGCAACATTATGTGAATCCTCCTTCAGCAGTGGAAAAGACGGTGGTGAGTGAACAGGCGACTTTCCTCATTGGCTGTCTGGGGGCCAATCCAGGCCACGCAGGAGAGTTGCCTTCCTCTTCAGTTTTCACTTGAATCTAATCAACCTAGTAGAAGGTCCGGTGACATATTTACATGTCTACTTTTCTTTCTTGACATTGGAAGCATTTCCAATTTGATTTTACATAACACAGGTCACCTGTTTCATAGATCAAAAAGAACAGGAATGTAAGTAGACAGCTTGCCTTGCTGAACAGCCTTTTAATGTGTTGCAAGAGTCCTTGTGACTTTGCTGGATTTCATGGGATTTGAAGAGTCTGGGAGCATGGGCTCCATCAGGACAACCCATGTGGGTCACTATTTGCTTCAGTGGGATTTGTCAGATGCCCAACAGACTATGGTCTGAAACCAACAGGACTCTGATCTCTGCAGCCACACCTGAAAGATCACACTCAAATAAATGAAGCAGAACTGAGCTAAATCCTTGGTAGGTTTCACCCAAAGAATCTGAAATAAACTTTTATTTGTTATTCATAAATAATTCATAGCATAGAATATCATGAAAAATGTTGTTGATTCAAATGAGAATAGATATGTGAGTATATTCATAAATGTCAGTAGAGTGAAACATAAACTCAGCATTGGAGTGGTAATACTCAACAGGGCATCTGCTCCTCCACCTTATCTTTCTATCTTGTTCCTTATTATTATCACAATTCTTAAAAATAGCTATTGAAGACACATTTCCTAGTGCCATTAATGAAAGCATATAGTTTTGGTTATATGTGTGGATAAGTTTGAGGTTGCGTTATAATGATAAAACTGTAGCTTTTTCTGATTTATGATGAGGAATCAGAAATGAGAAAGGTTATCACGTGCCTGAGTTTATTTGATAGACCAATTGGCCATAACACACAGACGACCCTATTACCCTGGGAACAGATATCAATTTTCACATTAACCTTTTGTTCAAATAATTCTCAGCTAAGAAAATGATGGAGACAGAGTACTAAACATGTAGTTAAAGAAGCAAAGACTTAAATGTCAAGAAGGGATGGCAAAGAATTCAATAATAAAATGTTGTCAACATTGAACATTTAATAATATATAAAAATACAACTGTATTAGCAGTTCATGCCCATAAATACTGATGTCTATCTAGCTCTGGATGTCCATGTCAGTTCAAACTTTCATAAAACAAAACAAGTATCCTCCAGGGTCAAGTCACTTGTGCAAGAGAGATCCACCAGGAACGCTGATTGGTCAGCTACAGTGTTCCTTATTTTTTGACTTTATATTTTGCCATATATTAGCATTAATGTTTTATTACACATGTCTCTGTTTTCTGCATATGTGGGTGCCACTTACATTGTTTGCTATAAAAATAAAAATCATATATAGCAAGTGTTCAGCTTCAGTAATTTTGATAACATTGTGGCGAAAAACTCACCAGCACCTGTTTGATATGCTCCAGATTTCTGGTTCAGATGGAAGAAATGGGACAAGTGGTGAGGTTCCTGTCAATGACCCTCTGACCTCAGAGCGTTTGCTTCTTCTGGAAATGTTGAGTAAAATCATTGAGATTTAATAAATTACATCTGCGGTTTTATTTGGCTGATCCAATTGTCTAATTTTCCACTGTCCCCTTTTTCTAAAAGTTGCTATTTGATGCACAGGCACTAAAACAAGTCAACACCAAGTTTGAAAATACCTTTTTGATTAATGCTGGTAATAAATGGCAAAGGGGGTATTGATCAATATTCCAGAATTTTTAATACATTTTTATTATTATTTCAGCTCATACAAACTTAATAGGTACACCAGTTCCCTCCCTCCCTCCTCCTCCCCCCCGAACCCCCTGCTCTCACTCCCCTCACCCCTCCCTGCCCCATCCCCCTGTGCCTCTCGCCTCAATTCCCAGAGTCCTTTCTTGTGCATGCTTGACTCTCCTCTGGGCCCTCCTCTCTGATGACGTACAAGGACCCAGTAGCATTTCCCTGAACCCTTTCCTGTGTTCCCCTTAAGCATAAGAACACTACTGTGGCTGTCAATCCCTTGCCTCCAAGGATCTTGGTGCCTTTAGCAGATGCTAGACTTTGTGAGGTCAATAGTGTGTTGGACATTGCACAGGGCATGCAAAGTTCAATTATGATTGCTTCGGCCCTAACTTGTGTGGAGTATCTTGCAAATCATTGCTCCTCCCATCCTTTTGCTCTTACACTCTTACCGCCTCCTCTTCCGCAAATGTCCCTGAGCTTCAGGATGGGGAGAGATTAGTCTGGCCTAGTTCTAGGTGGTTGATATAGAGTCTCTGAAGTTCTGGATAGTGGTTCGTTGATTTTCTTTTGCAGTTTTGTTGCTCCTGCAATGCCCTTCACTCCATCGTGATGGGCACTGTATGTCACCTCCTGGCCAGAGACAGAAAGCTGTTAAACTGGAGTCTTATTATAAGAGCACATTCAAGGGTAGATGTAATACTTATACCCAAAAGTGGAATCGCAGGGTCATATGGCATTTGCCAATGGGAGGGGTCAATCACCCATTTGCAAAATGGTTACTTTTTAATCTGCTGGACTATATGCCCTCCCCTTCTGGTGAGTTCCAGAATTTTTTTTTCAGTTAACACATAATAGTTTTCTTTCTTAACTGGGCAGCATAATATTGTGACATTGCATTCTAATACATCTGTGCTCATGTAAGTATCCTTGCAAAAATATCCACATAAATTTTGTTGATTGTGATAAAATAAAAAATTGAAACCACAGCATTACATAGCATATATATTATATATGTTGAGAAAGAACAATAAGAAACCAATGAAAATTGGTAAAGCATTCACCATCTAAGTATTAATCGATATGTCATCTAACTCTTATATACATTTCAGTATGGTTGTTGTATATATTTATTATTTAAAATTCCAACTGAAATAAAAAGTGTGATATTTTGGAAGAATTGCTTGGATGATTTGGAACATAAAATACACTAAATGGAGAATGGAATGACACAAATTCCTGATCCATTTAGCTGATGAAAGGGTCCATTTTTAGCAAATTTAGAACAACCTTCACACATCCATTGATGCACCAAAGTTCTCATCTGATATTTTGTCCTTCAATGATGGACAACAGCAAGACCACAACAGAGCACACACCCTCATCATGAACACAGCACCAGCTTCCTATCTAGCCAGACATGCAACTGTGATTATCAACCCAGGCCTTGAAATTCCTTAAAAACGGTTCCTCATATGGAGGATTATCATCATTATATTTCTCCCCTGGGCTGGCTTTAGGGTATTCATTTCTGTTCAGGGCCTGTTATTCACTAAAATACATTTCTTCTTTTGTGAATGTCTATAGTTCACTAGTGAATAACACCAGGGGAGACTGACAAGCTAAAAAAGGAACAGAAGATCAAAGCCATTCCCTAGACACACTTTTCAGGGATTAACCTCACAAGAGCAACTTAAAGGGCAAAAAATCAAGAGAAAAATTATTGATGAATCCATAACAAATATTTTCTATATATTTTTTAAGAATTCTTCATTTTATTGATGAATAACAAACATTTCACTGCAAGATACACATACCATATATTCATCAATACTCTGACAATTGTTTGAGTTGCTACATGTTCAGAGTTGTGGTCACATGTCTGGTACACATTTATTTTCCTTTTGCTCACTCTATATTGGTATATAACACTATCATCAACTTCCTTTGGTAATATCGAATAATAAACAATAATACAATTAAACAGCATTTGAAATTTTTTATTTCTTTTTTAAGTAGAAAAATAAAAAAGAAATAAAAAGTACTTTATATTTTAAGTATACCACTGCTCTACATTACAGTGGCTGAGGTTTTTTAGCTCCTTGAAGGTGAATTGTTTGAAATGTAGTTCATAGTGATTTCACTATCAGTCTATACCACGTCCTAATCGATGGCATGAAGGGCCTATTAAGAAAGAAGCTAAAAACAAGTGTCATATATACAAATTTAATTAAAAGTTCTGCTATTTTGACGCTGAGTTTTTTAGTATCAGTAATTCTCTCTTGAACCATGTCCCCCCCATGTCAATATAGAGATGCACAGGATATGCTCATGCTCAAAGGCTATGCTCACCCTCAGAGTCTTGTCGCATATTGTCAGAAAGTTTAATGTCCCAGCTGAAGGAAAAGAGGAGCCACTCTGAGACTGACTCCTCTGAGGTTGTCATGAGTAAACCCGTCTACGGGACACATATCTGTACCCTTTCCCTTCCTTTGCACAACTTGATCCTTTTTAGATGGATGGAGAAAAACGTATCTTCCAACATCTAAATTTTGGTAAGTAATTATGTTTGCACAGACTTACATTTCAAATAAATGATAAGGTCTTAGGCTTTTTTACATTCCACAGGATTGTATCTGCTTTTGCAAATATTTGTGCTTAACATAAATTAGATCCAGTGTTTCGCGACCTTTTGAGATTATACAATTTCTTGATGATTTCTTGTGATTTTTTTCAATGACCCGATTCTCATGAATTTTTAATTTTTAGCTCAACTTGCAACATTGGCATTGGAAAGTGAGGGGACAAGAAAAGCTCATCTCATCTCATGCAATTGTTCTGTTCAGGACCTAGCTCCACACAAGCGTGTATTCTCTATACTTTGTCTAGTTGGTGTTATCTACATTAAACATTTTCAGCTATAGAAAGAAGCCATGGATCTGTCCTGTGCTATGTACCACTAAAGTTTTTTTGTTCCTCATTCTTTCAATTAAGACACAATAGAATATTTCTGTGTGTTACCACAGTCTCTAGGATGAGTTCCCCTCTAAGAACCACTGACATACAGTCTAGCTAGCCACTATATAGGTCCATTCCAAACCATTTATGAGATAATTCTTCTTTCAGGTGTGTAGAACCCTGTCCAGGTAAGGCATAAACAAGAGTCAGTTCATCCCAGATAGGGCATGAATGATAGAAAAATATAGACTATTCCTGCCCAGCAAGTGAAAACAATGAGCTGATTATATGAGTATTGGTAAGGAGTTACTTACAAGAGTATAATTGATTCAAACACAGTTGCATCTCCACAAAATCCCATAGTGGTACAGACAGGGAAGCAGCTTTATGGGAGTCCTTCTCCAGTTACTTCCTGCCTCATATACTCTAGCAATCAGCCCAAGACCACATACCTCTGTAAGCTAAGAGGAATTAATGCATGTATTATGTGTGTCTATAAAAGTAAGGGTTCCATGAGTGCTTAAGTTAAGGACATGTGAATAGCTTTGTTGCCATAGGCGTGGCTCTGTGTGCATTGTCTTGCCAGCTTCTATGTCAGGATAAGTTACACATCAAGCTTGCTACCTCTCCTCTATATTGATTGACAGTCACACCAAGCTATTTCTTAACATTTTTTCCCATTTTCTCAGCATCTTTGATATTTTTTAATACGTATTTTGGAATATTCCCCGCTCATGCCAACTTGGTCAATGCACATGCATTTCATATTTTTCTGAGTATTTGATTGGAATACACTAGCAACTTATTCTCATCAGTTCCAATCTTCTAATACTCTGCCATTGACAACTTATCATTAGAAGTAGCTTACTTTGCAATTTAAGCTATTTCACATTTATTTTGGGTTTGTAAACAGAAATATTTGGAAGGCAATAAGCCAGACAGGTAACATCATGGTTGGAATGTGACTACTCCCCCACAAGCTCATGTGTTTGAATTCTTAGCTGATTTTTGGGAAGGTTGTGGCAACTTCATGAGGTGGAGGCTTGATAGAAGAAGACACGTCATTGGGATGGGACTTCAGGTTGGTCAGACCCACCCTACTTCCCTGAGGAGTCTGCTCTTGCAGTCAGTAGTCTGTTCTCTCAGCCTCCATAACATCTACAGTGGTATAAGCCTCCTCTAGCATCTGCCAGTCTGTCATACATTTTCTACCATAATGGACTTTATCTTCTTTTTAGAGCCATAAGTGAAATAAATCTCCTTTTCCCCCTTTAGTCATTTTTAGTGTCAGTTGTGTCTCACAACACAAAGAGTAACCAATACACATCATATTAGATTATGAGAACAACGCAAAGAACCTATATTGGAAAGAAGGACCTTTCCAATCACAGATTTCCATTGAGATTTCCAATGGTAAATATGGATTTGTTCCTATAACACAGGATGTAGAGGTCACATTCATGTAATTCTACCACTGTTGGCCAGAGATGACATCATTCCTGCAATGTTAATGACATTAATACCCAGATGACAATTTACCACAGAAGGCAACACACTGCCAGGTAGTACTGTGACATCTGGCAAGCACATTGGGAATATTTAGGTGAAGATCAATATTAGTATGGCATTTCCATATTTTAGAACAAAATCCTGTGGTGTCTGCATAAATAATTGGTTTCAATTATTGATTGAACAATTAACATAGTCTGTGTGTTATAGATGACTGCAAGGTAGTTGGTGCCTTGAAGTGCTCAGGAAAGAAAGCACCATTTTTCAAAGGGCTTCTGATTTCTGTGTCATGTATGATATCATACATGGTGCCATGTTTCAAAATCTTCTCTATTGTATTTACTGATCTTTCAGATGGCTTTTCAAATCTGAAGGCACAAGATATTGTCATTATATAAACCCATCCTTACAAAGTGCTTACAAACAGATGATGAGGATGACTCTACTCCCCACTGTCCTCACTTTGGGGGTATCCATGCACAGCATCTCTGCATCCATTAGGAAATACCTCAGGATGAAGCTGATTGTTTGTGGGATATCATGGTGGATCTATATATACCATTTGGAGAAGAAAGTGCACTGGATATTATAGCACCACTGATCTATGAAATAAAATCAAAGCTAGTAATGGGATTATTTCTTGCTGTATGAGAACTAGCTTTAAAAAGAAGTATTCCCTCTTACGTTGAATTCTAATATCAAGTTGCAATTGATTGGACAGTAGCACAGCTTTTTAAAGATTCAATCACATTTGCAAAAACAAATGGTGCTTCCTTTCATGCAGAAGTTGGTATTGCTGTGGATTGAGTGGGCCAAGCTGTGTCACAACCTCACAGCACAGCTCGGAAGCATCATCTCGCTGGTTGTGGCTTTGATGCAGAATTTAGGTTTATTTGAGGTTGGCTGAGATTAGTCACCAAGTGTAAGGTTTTAAGTTCCTGAACAAGATGGTAAAACTTATAGTTGCAGCACAGAATCCAGGATGTTGGAGTTGCCAAAACCATGGGACATGTGCTAAGAATATTTGTGAGTGTAGATTCAACCTGAGCAAGAGAGAAGCTGTTTCTGCTACTTTGAGCTATAAGCAGAAATGGATTTGCACAGTGATTTTGAGTCAACTTGACAACATGAGAAGGAAATTACGATGGACATTGGACAGTAGAATGTGATGCTTATTGTCCTCATGTTACTTTTATATTCTAGCACTGTCCAAATGTTTCTATTTAATGTTTATTCTGTGATGATATACTTAACTTGTTTTGATTTTATAGGCCCTTACAGTTAAAATATTTTAGATTTTTTAAAAGAGAGACTATGAATTTTTCAATTATGAAATGGCTTTACATGAGCTGTTTGTGCTGTGCTTGGATTTTTATGCATCAGCAGTCCACAAAACATTTAGATATCTGCCTTAAAAACATCATAACTGTGCAACTTTTGGAAAAAGACTCTGAGTCTCGCATGCAGTTATAGACTGCTATACTTTGACCCATTTTGATTCTTTCTTTAGTATTACTTGTTAATGCAGTAATTTGCATATTTATATCACAAGTTCAGTCAAAACAATTGTAAAGTAGATTTTTCATTCCACCCTTTGAGTGTTCAATATTCTCATGATGTGTGGTGGGCTAACTAACTTAATCCATCAATCAATTTCTAGAGACAGCTTCAGCTTTGACATTGCTAGAGTTCTTCTTGTAGTGCTGAGAGCTTATCTTCTATAACAATTGTATATGAAGATCTGTAGAACAAGGGATTAGATTCATTGGTATTGTAAATGAAGTGATAATATAATCTATTTAGACATCTTTTGATGCTCACTATGACTCTCTATGACAGTGATGGCTTTCTCTACTCCCATCTGAAAGCAAAAGATTCAGTTCACATGTCCCTACTGAGTATTTTATCATCCTGCCTCAGAGAGGTGCCTGAAGTCCTAAGCATGTGCTTGGAAAAATAATTGCTCAATAAATTATATTTATTTATTGCAAAAATTTAGCTTACATTAATGTTCTCTCTTCATTGGAAATGTAAATGAATTAGGTGGAAGACACTTAATTGAGAAACACAAATGAATCAGTTTCTGTAATGATATGGAGCTTTAAATCATGTCTATATAAATTACTATTCTCTCACAAAGAGAAAAGGCTGACATTAGCAGAAATGGTGTTTTACATGCATTCAAGAAAAAGAAGAGGAATTGTTACATTGTTTTGTGACATAGGATTGTATTGAATTTTGAAAGCTTGAGATCTGTTAGTGAAAAAACTCAGATGTCTGAGATGCCCACTGACAAGCTTTAAATCACATGTTGTCTTCAATACTTAAGTAAGACACTCTAAGAATAAAAATAATCTATCATTGTACAACCAGATATGAATCTCCTATAATATTAACATATCAAAAAAGCATTCAGTTTTTTAAGAAAATAAACAAAAATTGGTAGTCTTTGTACAGAGGAATACAGAGAGGGGAAAAATAGGGCAAAGCAAAAAAAAAATGCCGTAGGATTTTTTATAATAGATTAAATAAATAATAGAAGTAACAATTAAATAATAGAAGTAACAGCTATGTTATATTTCTTGATAAGTCATTGGTCAGAGAGGTCTTAAAGGCCCTCCAAAAAGTACATGTTTTGCCATTGTACTTGGCTTCTCCCCTGAAACCGATAGTAAGACCCCATTACTGAAGATGGCTCTCAGGACATGAACAGAAAACACAAGCCAGTAATTGGTCTGGAAGCTTCCACCTTGCTTGTAGTTAATTAATAGAGGGCCTGGTGTTATATTTACATGCCCACATTTCACTAAAGCATTTCCAATTTGATTTTACATGACACAGGTCACCCCTTCCACACATAGAATAAGCACAGGAGTGTAAGGAAACAGTTCACCTTGTGGAGTATCCTTTTAATGTTTTGCATTAGTTCTTTGGAATGTGCTCAATCTCATAGGCTTTGGAGAAGATGGGAGCAGGGGCTCCATCAGGACCACCCATGTGGGTCACTATTTGATTTAGCGGGGTTTGACAGGTTCTCAGCATACTGTAGGCTGAAATCAGGACCCTGTGCTATGCAGCCAAATCTGAAGGATTACATTCAAATAAGTGAGATAGATCAGGATTTGATTCTTGGTAGGTTTTATCCAAAGAAGGAGAAATAAACTTTCTTTTATTATTCACATATCACATTATATTTTCATGAAAAATTTAGCCATTGATTCTAGTGGGAAAAATATATTTAGCCTACTTGAAATATTAACAGAGTGTTACATGAATGTTGTATATAATTGACAGTGCTCAATGATTGTCTTTTTTATTTCCACCTTATTTTTATTTCACATTCCCTTGTCATTATTATCTCATTCTTTTATATTAACCTTGAAGACACATTTCCTGGTGTCATCAGCAAAACAAACATTTCAGGTTATAAGTGATGGTAAAAGTATGATCAGATGCTGCTGATGTTAAATTTATATCACTTTCTGTTATGATGAGGAGTCAGAAGTGGGACATGACCTCATGTGTTAGAGCATGTGTGACAGTCTGATTAGTCATCACACACAGAGGATCTTGCCACTGTTGGGTACAGATAATAATTTTCACATTATTCCTTTGTTGGGGTGATGTTCATGAAAGAAACTGGTGGAGGCAGAGTACTTTAGGGAGGAATAAACATGTAGATAAAGAAACATAAGTAGAACTAGGAAAGACTTAAATGTCAAGAAGGGATGGGAAAGTTTTCAATAATGGAAAATGTTGTCAAAACTGGACATTTAATGATATATATATATGCATATATATATACACACTAATAAACACTAATGTCTATTTAATCAGGGATATCAATATCAGTTCAAAGTTTCATAAAAAAATACAACTCTAGGAGCAAGGCATTGGGACAAGACTACTCCACTAGGAAAACTGATAGGTCAACTGCAGATTTCCTTACTGTATGAGTTTACATGTTGCTTATCAGTCATATGCTGGTGTTCTTTGATCAATCACTCTTTTTTCTGCATTTGACATTATTATGCTTCTTATATTGCTTGCAATAGAATACAGCATATCATAGGAAGAGTGGAGCTTCAGAAGTTGGTAATATCAGGATGAGAACTCGCGGCAATCTATTTGATGTCTTTCAAATTGTCCAGCGTCCCGATAGAAGAAGCAGGACAGGTTCCTGTCAATGACCCCTTGATTTCTATCAGTGACCCCCTGATTCCAGAACCTCTGTTTCTCCTGCAAACGTTCAAATGCTCAAGTCATACAGTTTTATCCCATTATATCTGCAATATCATTTTGGCTGATCTGATTTTCTAATCTTCCAACATGCTCTCTTTTCCTAAAAAGTTACTATTTTTCTATTAATCAGTATGTCATTTATCTCTTACATACACCAGAATATTTTGTGGTGTATGTGTATTGTTCAAAAGTAAAAGTGAAAAAAGTGTGATGTTTTAGAAGGATTGCTAGGATGATGTGGAATATGAAAAATGGCAAATTGAGAATAAGAATGATACAAAGTCCTGAGAACCATGACAGACTGAAGGCCCTATTTACAGCAATTTAAAACTATCTCTGCACATTCCATTGATGGACTTATGTTCTCATCTGTTACTGGCCCTTCAGTGATGGACAACCGTGAACCACAGCTTCGCACATACTTTCATCACAAACACAGGTCCAGCTGCCTGATTAAACCAGACATGCAATTGTGACTCAGACCTTGAAATTCTTTAACAAATGTTGGGCTTATCTGAACAGTAGTCATCTTCATGCTTCCAACCTGGACTGCCTTAAATATATTCATGTCTGTTCAGTGCCTCTAATTCACTGAGATAACCCCCCTTTTAAAGGTCTAATGTGTACAAGTGAATAATATCAGTGGAGACTTGCCACATCCAAAAGGAACAGAAGATCAAAACCATTCCCCAGATATATCATTCAGAGGAACAACTTAAAATAAAAGTTAAAATATCAAGAGGAAAAAATTATTTTCATTGTATTTATCACAAATATTTCATATTGCAAGTATATCTCATATCCCTGATTCCACATTTTAGTGGCTGTCTTTTGTTCTTTGAAAGTGAATTTTTTGAAAGTTAGTTCATGTTGCTTTCCCTGTCAGTCTATTTTAAATCCTAACCAAGAGTATGGGTTCCATTTAGAAAGAAGCTAAAAGTTAAGGGTCAGACTTACAAACTCATCTAAAATTTCTCTAGCTTGGAAACTGAGTACCGATGATCCATGTCCCTCAAGGTCAATTTGCAGGTCTGCTCCCAGAGGATACACTTGTCTGCCGAAGCCATGTTCACCCTCAGAATCAGGTGGCGTACCGTCTGTGAGAGTAATGTCCCAACCAAAGGAAAAGAGGAGGCACTCTGAGATCTGCCTGTCTGAGGATGGTCCTTTCTGTGGAAGACTTATCTGTGCCTATTCCCCTCCTTTGCACAACTTAGCTCTTTTTAGCTACGTGGAGAAATACATAGCTTTCATCATCTTAATTTAGATAAGTAATTATATTTGCACAGACTGACATTTCAAATATGTGATAAAAACCCGGGCCTCTGTGTGTGTGTGTGTGTGTGTGTGTGTGTGTGTGTGTGTGTGCGCGCGCGCCACAGAATTGCATCTACATCTGCAAATATTTCTGCTTAATATAAATCAGACCCAGTGTCTCTAGTTCTTCCCTTGAGATCATACAATCTCTCGGTGACTTCTAGTGATTTGCAGAGGTCAGATTCTCATGAATTTCTAATTTCTTAACTCAGTTTGACATTGTGAAGTGTGGGGGCAAGAACAGCTCAGCTCAACTCAAATAATTGTCCTGTGTAGGGCAGAGCGCTACACATGGAGTATGGATGACAACCCTCTTTCATATCCACTGGGTACCACTAAAGCCCTTCTGTCCTATGTCACTGAGCTAAGACACAGTAGAAAGTATCTAATCATTACCACAGTCTCTAGGATGAGGCCCCCTTTGAGAACCACTGACCTACAGTCTAGTAGCCACCACACAGGTTCAGTCCAGACAAATTATGAGAATGTTTTTCCTCAGATATGTAGCGTCCCTGTCCAGGTAAGGCATGAACAAGGGCTGTTAATCCCAGAGAGGGCATGAGCAATTGAAAAACGTAAGCCATCTCAGCCCAGCAAGTGAAAACAGTGAGTTGACAGGTATGAGTGTGGACAGGTGTTTACTTCGAGGAGTGTAGTTGATTCAAAGGCAGCTCCATCTCTACAAAATCTCAACTCAGTTCTGGTGTGAATTGAAAGCCGCTTCAGTGGTGTCCTGCCTTCAGTTACTTACTGCCTCTGGCACTCAGCCCCAAGGCACACACCTCTGTAAGGCAAGAGGAAGTAATACTTGTGTTATGTATGTCTATCAAGATAAAGGTTCCAAGAGCATCTAACCTAAGGACATAAGAGCAGCTTCACAGACCTGGCTCTGCGTGCACTCTCTTGCTGGCTTCTTTACCCGCATAAGTTGTCTATCATGCTTGGACCTCTCCTCTAAAATGACTGATAGTCAGATCGTGGTCAGAGGACACTTGGTATTTCTTAGCATTTCTCCCATTTATTCAGAGTCTTGCTTATTTTCTGATCTATATTGTGCAATATTCACCAACTACTGGAATAGTGAACACATGCACGTCATACTGTTCTGAGCATCAGGCCAGAACGTACCAGTCACTTATTCCTATCATGTCCAATAGTCTAATTCCTGCCAGTGACCACTTATCACTGGAAATAACTCACCCCATGACATAAGAGGATATCAATTTATTAATGGATGAAAATACAAATGTTTGGGTGGCAAATTGAGAGACATATCACATTAGTTTACCAAAAAAAAAAAAAAAAGACCTATATACTGTGAGGAGGCACTTCCAACCTACAGATTTTAATTGTGATTTGCAATAGTAAGCATGGATTTCCTCCTAAAGCATGGGGTTAAAAAAAAAAAAAAAAACAGAAAGATCTTAGTTACATTCATTTAATTCTCACTATTGGCTAGAAGTTACAACTTTACTATATTTCTTATTTTAGTTAATATATACGCATTACATATATATAGTTACTACATGAATATATTGAATTTATGATATTTTTGCCCCTCCGTTCCCCCACCTCCCACACACCTTTTCTGCTTATAACCCTTCATCTCCTCTGCCAGACTATCCACAATTTTCAATGTTGCTCACTTGTGTGGTTCACTCGATTTATCTTAACTTTACAATGCCTGCTTAAAGGAAGCAAATCAGAGGGAACATCAGGAACCAGGAGTAATAAATGTGGATAAATATTCACTGTGGCATTGGGCCGCCTGGGCTCTGGAAACCTCAGGATTCAGAGGGGTCAGAAGTTACTGGAAGAGAATCAGGGCTACTTAAATCACCAAGCATTACTGCCTGCTGCAGAGTCATGGTGGTGCCATGATCAGGAAATACACATGGCCGTATGTTACCACCTGCAAGGCTCAGGGAGAACTGTGACAGAGCAAGCATTAGGAAGACAAGAGCTTCTGAAAAGAGGAGAAATGCTGGAGAAGAACAATTTTGCTCCTGATCTGAAGTCCACCCACAGTTGTTAAAGAGCAGAAAGGGATATGACACTCTCCAGAATGATGTGGATACAAGTCATCGCCTGGACAACAGCAAACCAGGCATGCAGACATAGGTCTGTGGCAATGGACGGAGCTGTTCATCCTCTTTGTAGGAGGACAGTCATGTGACCCTCGTGGGATTCCGTGTGGGATTTCTTCTGTCCTCTATCATGCACAGCTTCAAGGTCATCTGCTAGAGTACATATAAAGGTGGAAAATTAACTGAAGGCAAAACTCCAAGGGAGCAACTCACCTGAGTTGGTGCCCAAGATGTGGCAGAACTTCTCAAAGATGCACCTGTCAGGATGTGGAGCTGGCTTTTTTAAGTGAATTGCCAGCTATGATGATCTCAGTAATGGAAATCAGTTTTTTCTCCCATATTTTATTTTTTTCTTAATCATACAAGCTCAATAGGTGCCCCCATCCTCTCTCTCCCTCCTCCCAGTCCCCCCTTGCACTCTCTCTCCTTCCTCCCTCCTCCTTTCCCAGTACCTCTTCCTTCCCCCCTCCCATCCCCTGGAGCATCCTTTTGTGTGAATGCCAAACCTCTGAATCCTCCACCCTAATGAGGGATAAGGACTCAGTGGCATAGCCCGGAGCTCTTTCTTGGATTCCCCATTAGCATGAGAACTCTATTATGATTGTTAATCCCTTGCCTCTAAGGATCCTACTGCCTAGAACCTTCTCCCCTATGATCCATGCTAGATTTTTGGGTGTGGTTCACTTGTCAGCCATTGTGCAGGTCAGGCAAAGTCTAATTCTGGCTTTTGCAGCCCTAACTTGTATGGAGTATCTTGCATTTTGTTGGTCCTCCCCATCTTCCACAAGGTTCCCTGAGCTTTAGGATGGGGAGAGATTTGGCTGGTCTGGTTCCAAGTGACTACTGTAGGGTCTTTGGTGTTCTTAATTATAGTTTGTTGTTGTTTTGAGTTTTGCTTTTCCTGCACCCCTCTTGACTGCATCAATTGGTATGGAAGGTCACCTCCTGAGGAGCAGGGAGTCTGCTCTGTTCTGGGTCTGGGTCCACAGCAGGAAGGGAAATCAGTTTTTTAGTTGCCCCTCCCAGTTTGCTTGAATGGAATCTTATCTTTGGAATTGGTGTTTGTTTTTGTTTTTGTTTGGTTTTTTTTTTTTTTTTGGTTGTGAATAGTCATTTGTTCACATTCTTCAGAAGCAGTAGCACAGGGCTGTAGAAGAACATAGTGACAATGGCTACAAAAAACAAGTCACATTGGCACAGTACACTCTTGGATGACTTGTTCTCAAAAGTGAGGATTGTCTTTCTATCAGGGACATGAAGCAATGCCTGAAGACATGTCTGTGATGTTGAGCAAAGCGAGTGAAGAAAGGGTGTAGTAGTACTCAGTATGCAATTGGAAGAAAGAATGGAAGCCTTTAAACATCAGCCAGTACCTAGACAGATGGCAAAACACAGGATTATGCCATTCAGAAAGCCAATATTGCTGACATTATGATGGAAATCACATAAAATCAATGGTTCTAGTTTGCCTCAAATCTAGACATAAGAAATGACATTTTATTTTTTTCCTTGATCCCATACATTAGTTTTCCCACTAGAATGGACTGGAACAAACATCTAGATCTGAAATATAATGCATACGGTGATTATATAATGGAATATGGTGCGTTTCTGTCTTACACATCTTTATCATTTTGGAATAAGCTAAATAACTTTGCAAAAAAGGAATACAGTTAGCTGATTAGGAACTGCCTTTTCTTTATAGTTGAAAAACATGAATTAGAAGCTGTAAACATTTTCTGTGAGGCAAAGTACAAGAAACTTTTCTATTTCTGCTCATCACAGACTGTAAAGGTCCGTCTGAGTCACGGATATAATTAAAGCTTTTGCATATACATGTTGGAATTATCTTATTGCAATAAAAGGAAATTTTGTAGTATCTATTGCCTTTGGTCTTAACTGAAGTTAGTTGTGTGAACTGGATATGGATATGTGACACCATTGGGTGATTCTTATATAGCCATGACATCAGGAGTGAAGGGCATCACATCATGGAACCTCTAATTTATGACAGCTGTCATACCATCATTCTGAATTTCTAACATGATGTATATTAACACAATATGAATTGACACAAAATAAGGAAAGGAGGTAGATACATTTGTTGAGTACTAATAAATTGTTAAATATTTCACTGGGCACAGTGTTAAGAAGGTCACATGTGAGCCTCACAAAAAAGAACTTAGCAGAACTGAACATGGTTACTCCTGTGAAAAAGGAAGCCAGTTTTGAAAGGATGCTGAGTCATGGGATGCTCTACCAGTGGCCAGTGGAAGAGTTAAGTTGACTTTGAAAAGTGCGTTTATGTGTGTCATGAGTTATTGGTTATTTTATTCCCCAAAATAATCTAAAAGGCATTAATATGTATGTCAGTAAATATATTGATTTACTAGTGTGTAATGAGTCCATGAGCCAAAGTGATTTGGTTCACCTTCCATTTCCATTTCCTGTCTGCATCTTATCTGATGCACAGGTATAGGGACATAGTGAGTTACAGCAAATCTATGGTTCCTGGTGGAAATAATAAATGTGTCATTACCAGGATAGAAAACAGAATTTAGCACGGGAACAAAGTATGATTATCTGACATCTTTTTATACAAATGCTTCCTGGCAAACACCATAATTGTCTTTATTGTAACAAATGTGTTCTAAGAGCTTAAAATGCATATTTCTATAAATGTACCATCTATGTAAAAAATGTCAGAGGTACATTGTGAAAACAGGCAGGGATTTCATTCCAGCCTCATGGAAGCACCACGATATTTAACACCGGCATATTGATAGCACTTTAATTTCATTGTTCAAATGCATGTGCTTAGGTCGGAGGATTTCTGAGGATCCTAATATAACTGGTAGGTGCCTGCAATGACCCAGTCTGTCATCTAGTGAATGAACTGAGTGCTGTGCCTAGAATACTCTGGCTTTATTCTGTTAAAAGCAAAGCATATTCAAAAACACAGCAAACAACTTTTCCTTAGTCTTAAGACCATATTCCCCAAGGAAGTGGTTTTCTTATAGTACTGCTTTTCTTGTGAAGAATTAATTGATTTCTGTAATTTGAAATTTTCAGTGTTTGTTGTGTGTATGTGTGTGAACACATACATGTGCATGTATGTGTGTGTGTGTGTGTGTACATATGTATAAGAGATCACCTTGGTGTGTATGCCTGTGGAGGCCCAGAGATGACATCAGGAATCATTTCGGATTGTTCTTTCTTCTTATTCTTTTGCTTCAGGGTTTCCCAGGCTCTGCCTTCCAGGGCTGCAGGTGTAGCCCATGCCACAACCACCTGTCATTTTTCCAAGGGATCTGGGGATTCAACCTCAGGTTCATTTGCTTGCAAGGCAAAGGCTTTAACCCTTGACTCATCTTTCCAGATCTGCAATTTGAAATAATTTTAACACCCTCATTTCACAATAGTAAGAGTTAGGAATTTGTTCCAGGAAAGCTGCTCAGTCTAAGCACTTGAAAGCACCTCCACCCTTTCCAGAGGTGCTCTACTCAGTAGCTTGCACTCCTGGGGTCTGAGCAAGGACCAGATGTTCCTCATCATCATGTAAGTGGCTCCTTTCGTGGGTCCTGTGAAATGTGTCCCACTACGTGGATAGATGTTCTCATCACACTCAGCTATTGTCTATGCTGTTAAGGAAGTATGCCTAGCCTTCTCCCTGCAAAGGAATGAATATCTGATCTAGATGCAGAATAAATTTAGCTGAAAGGTAGAAAGGGAGAGTTGTGCACCATCAGAATCTACAAAATACAAAGGCCCCTCAGGGACAGTACAAAGGATATGTAGAAGTTCCCTAATCAAGAACACTAACTCCAGCTTCTCCTTTACCCTTCAGTCCATACAAGTCTGTGATCAATTAGCAACTTTTGGTTTGCCAAATAACTTAACATAGAATCAATCACACTAAGAAAAAGAATGTGTAAGTGTAGCAGTTACTCTTAACTATTGCTATGAGAGGGCACCCAAAGTCAAGCAAGTTAAAGGAGAAAGGGAGATTTATTCAGCTTACGGTTCCAGAGGGGAGAAACAGTCTCTCAAAGCAGAGGTGGCATGGCTGGTTTGCCAAAGCTGGAGGAGGCTAGGTCACTGCAGTCATCTTGGATGCTGAGAGCTGCAGACTGCTTGCTGCAAAGGCAGACTTCTCTTGGAGGTAGGGTGGGACTAATCCACCTCAAGGCCCACCCCTTGTGACTGCCTTCCTCCAGCAAGGCCCTAACTCTCAAGATGACATGACCTGCTGTGCTGAGCAGTCTCTACCCGTACACATTCACTATATCACGGCTAGCAAGAAATAGACGCGGAGTATCTCTTACCAGCTCAAGGTTCCCAGGGAGACGGGTCCTGAGCTCACACCTAGGAGGCTCCAGAGGTCGCCACCCTCTCGGCGTTTCCTCAGTGGGCCAGAGCCAGGAGTGCTGGATGCTCAACGGTCACTGTCTGGGATGGCCTACTGAGTACTTTCCCGCAGTCGCGTTTCAGGTATCCGGTAGGTGGGGGGAAAACCAGGAGTCCAGAATCTATAGAGACAGAGTTTTGGATCACTCTTGTCTCCCTCTGGACTGCCGGTGTGGCTCAGGCCTGCTCCTTAAGCACCATCCTTATTGCTTATCAACACACCGCACACAAGGCTCCACACCACACAGGGGATGGTCCACACACAGGTCAGCTACCAATGTTTCAAACAGATCAGCACACTACGTGTCACTGCCCGGTTGGGCACGCAGGCCCATCCTGTCATTCACATTCTTATCTATTCACAGCACACTGGCTTGGGCTTGCAGGCCCCTGCTTCAATACTTCAACTTAGACACTCCTAAGGGGCTCGCAGGCCCTGTATTTATTTATTTACTTTTAACACTTACCAAACACATGAGACTGTGGGGGACACACTTCAAACCATCACAATGAGAGTCTCCATTCAAATTTTTAGAAGATAGAGATATACAGGGAGTCCAACCTTAGATACATGGATATCCACCCATTTAATTGGACCACATTTCCAACCCGAACTTAGTCTAATTGAACATTTAGAAAATCTATCACAAGGGACAATTGTCAATCATAGTTACTAATGAGCATTTGGTCGTTAGGCTCATCACAAAGAAAACCAAAGGGTAAAAACCCTTCCTGGGCAGATCTTACATCCTTGAAGTCAACTGAAAGAAAGACTCAATTTTTGACCCTTTAAAAACTCACCTACTGCCTTGGTCATGGTACATGTGAGATGATAAACTATACTGAGTACCTGAAGTGCCAAGTTATGATGTGAACCACTGGCTGTTGAGTGTCCATCCATTGTGCCTCCTTCTGAGAGTGTCCCTGTGCATCCATCAATGTGAAGCTTCCTTCCAACTTATAATTTTGAGTGTATTCTTGTTTGTAGTGGGTTAACTCTTTAAATCTAATAGTAATGTTTTAGAAATGCTAAAATCCAAAAGCTCAATTTGTATATACTCCTTGTCTCCTTAATACAAGTCTCTAGAAAACATTGGTATGTATCTACCTGATTTACATAAATCATCGAAGTTAGCTCTGCAAAGTAGAACATTTACAGTGTATTTAGTAATTTATCATTTATTTCATAGGGAAGTAATATGAGACAAGTTATTAGAATTAAAGTGTGAAATTCTACCAAATGAGGTATCTGTAATGTTAATCTGCACTCAGAATGCCAGTAAAAAACAGGTGGTCTTTAGAAGCCAACTTTCCCAATGAAATAATGGTCAATAAATCACTGTGTCTGCAGTTTGAGCTGTCAACCTGACGAGTGAGAGATGAGCCATTAGACACACCCATGAAAAATGATTCAGTTAAGACAATCCTTCTGCAAGCCTGGAGATTAACTAAGTGATGTGGGAGGATCCAGCCCACAAGGATGGGATCATTCCCTAGGCAGATGGATAAGGTAAGAAAAATGGTTGTCCTTGACAGACTGAAAGCTAGGAACCATGCCCCTGTCTCTCATTTCTTCCTGTAAATACAGTGTGGCCAGTTTCTTTAGCTCTAGGTGTTGGTATGAACTCTCCTGTCATGGTAATGGATTGTACTGTAGAGCATCCTAAAGCCTAATAAATCCTGTAGTCTCCTAGTCTGTTTGGTTCATTTATCACCTCAACCAAATAAGCAACAAAGAGAAATTTTAGTATTAGGCAAGTGTGTGACACAGTGCATAAAAGACATTGTATATTTTCACAAGTGATAACAGCTACAGAACTTTGAAGTACCAAACATTTAGGACTCAGATAACAATGTTTATTCATTTTCTTAGTGTACCCAATGACTGCTCCCTTCCTTGGTTCATCAAAGACACATTCCACATGTTCTGGTCATTCTGTGTTAGGTTGCCAGGGCGGTACTTTATCTCATGAAAAAAGCATTCTGCCTTACTCCTCAGGTCACTCGTGTCACAAAGCAGGAAATATTTACCAGAAGTTCCTGTAATATTCCTTCCCCTTCTTTCTTCAAGATTTCTTTTTTTTTTTTTTTTTTTTTGATTGTATAACAATGGGACAGAAGTTATGGAGAAATGGAAGATTATGATATCACAAAATTGGGAAGTGACATAGAAGAATTACTGTTGACAAAGATAAAGTTGAATGAGTTCTACATGGCACATGACTCTTCATGGGCTCACTAGTCACTTCTAGAAAGGCTGACAAGGGTCCAGCTCAAGATGAAGTGTCTTTATGAGGATACAGTCCCTGTCTAGGATCCCCTGCATTTTGCACAGGCCCTGCTCTTTTCCCTCCTGGTTTCCTGAGCTGATCTTTTGCAACATTCTTTGCCCCACTTAGAAAGTATCTGAGATTTGGACATAGGCAGCTCTTGGCCACTCGGTACGTCAGACTTCTATAAATATCATAACTTACAAAAATTCTTCACTTACATGACTACTGTTCAGCCAGACCACTCACTTCATCACACCCAGGATTGTTTGTATCTGAATGCTCCTGCATTTCTCTGTGATGTGTTCAGTTTTCAGAACTCCTAGAACACCATGTTGCACCATTTACCAACCTTCAAGAACCTATGATCAGAAGCAACCTGTAAATTCTCTCAGTTCTTTTCAAACTTTTTCCTTCAAAGACAAGACAGTCTTTAGGCAATGGTAAAAATATTTATCTGTATTATTTGCTTTTGGACATACTTACATTCTACATAGATTTTTTCCAATAAATATTTATGTAACCCCCATAAAAATGATATTAACAGGACAAATACAGTGGCAAAGAAATATTATTGAATGTTAGAACACAATGAAGCCAGAATCAGAAAATAAAATCTAGAAAATATGAAGTTTGAATCTGCTTTGTGTGGGTATCTGCATGTAGACCTGGACATTGAAGGAAAATCAGTGAAGGCACTGAGAAGACCAGCTCATCAAAGCTATAGAACCAAAAGGGACACTTGGCATGCCTGGTCTCCTGGGTAGTGTCAACCAGACTTCAAATCTTGAGATTAAACAAAAGCCAAAGGACAGGCCATGAGGTCAAGTAAGTGTATGAACATTTGCGTAGGTGCTTGGCTTTCTTGTATTCCATTGACTTTCTAACATGCATCATCAAAATATCCTAACCTAAGGCAATCACATGTATATCAACTGACTTGACTAACATATGTTGTATGCAAGAAAGACATTATGCTGCTCAATATGACAAATTGTAAATCATACATTCTTTCATATATAACAATATATATGCTGTAAATAATATTCTGAAAATAAATATAAGATGTATTCAATTTACTTCTCTACAGAATCATCCCCAAACAAAATAAATTCTGCCCCTCTCAACTTTAGTCTAGTTATATGACAATACATAATTTTAAAACTTAGATATAGAATATCCCCAATGCTGACTTTTTGAAGCATTTATCCCCAACTTTCTGCATTGTAGTGAGGTGTTGGAAACACGAGAAGGTGGAATTGGATGGATATTGCCTTGCAAGTGTTTCTGAGACCCAAGCGTGATTCTCTCCTTCTCTCTCTCTCTCTCTCTCTCTCTCTCTCTCTCTCTCTCTCTCTCTGTTTCTCTCTTCTCTCTCTCTCTCTCACTTATTTTTTCTGTCTATGTAGATCTCTGTCTTTCTCTATTTCTCTGATCTTCTCTTTCTCAGTCTTAACCTCCTCCCATTCTTCTCCAGTCTCAATTGTTTGAATACTACTTATTCTCACCATGATGTTTTGTGCTACAACAGGCCTCAATCAACAGTTATGTGACCATTGACCAAAACCTGTGAAACTGTGATTTGACATGAAACTATATCTCCTTAAGTGGTTTCCTCTTACATTTTGTCTCAGTAATGGAGAATGACTGACTCAACCCTCTTAAAATCCACTTCTGGCATCTTAGTCTCATCACAAGGTCGTCTAATCACTAATTATTAAATGACTTTGACAACTAGCTCAGCAATAGCATTCTGCTCTACTGAATACTGAAAACAAGAAAGTTCTACAATCTCTTGAAATGAAACTTTTGTAGCAAATAATTTCCTGATAGCTTCCCAAAATGTGTTCGAGGCAAGAGACTTGCTTCTTCTCTGTGGAATCCACCATTCTGATTTGGAAGTAAACATAGAAAAAGAAAATGAAACCATCAACAACACTGAGAAATCTGTTCATACACAAGCAAAAACACTACCACACTTTCAAATGCCACATGCCACACTAATGTGAGGGAGGTCATGTGACCTGGTCTCGTGATGCCATCTAGGTGATGTGGGAATCTCATTGGGAAGCACAGTCCACAAAAACATTCAAAAATGATTTCCCATATCTAAGATGCGGATCCATTAATCTCACTTAGTAATACTAAGGTCAATGAATGTAGTAAACTTTAAAATAAATTTAAAAAGCAAACTTCTTGGCATTATATGAAAAAAATGTGCATTTTGGTTAACACACCAGGTTTAAAATTTAAAATTTCAATATAGTGCATATTCATACCAAGAAACAAAACAGAAAACTATCATGACCTTCTAATACTGACTGAATAACAGTGTGTGCACACCTACTGATACCCACTGATTCCTAAAATTGGTACATCAGCCTCCAACTGTGCTTTGTCTTCTTAACGAACAAGTAATTTCAAGTCCCATTCCCCAGAGACTATCACAGACTCCACCTGAGAAGACAAGACCAGACCTTCAAATACGCACAGCAGTACTGAGAACCTGTTCACAGGATTCTGTACTCTACAACAAGGAAATGTCCAGCGGGGTATGTGGGACAAAGATGAGTGGAGAGGGGAATGTATGTGAAAGCCATGTGAAAATGAGCTATTGGAACTCAAAGCTCCATGTGTCTTCCATAAGGAAAAAGGTCCTTACCTTACTGTCACACAATTTCAATGTCTACTCTATCAGACTCTAGAAGTGAAATATGCTCCACATACTCACCACACCATGAGTGTTCTGAATTTTCAACCTTAAATAATCGATTTGTATGCTTTTATGCTTCTCACTCTGTAGAGAAATTATAAAAAAAGGAAGTACCTATTTTCTTTAAAAAAAGCATCTGTCTTGAAAATCAGACATTAAAAATGTTATTGTTTCACATATCACAATCAGTGCTCAAATGATTTAATTTAAAATCTTAATATATTTATTCACAATTTAACACATTTGTGTGTAGCATTGACATGACACATAAATGAACAAAAATGAAATTATGAAACAAGACAAATTCTAAAGTGTTTCTCCCAAGAGTCATAAGACATTCATTTTCAATGTCTCTACATTAAGGTATTATGAAGAGATACATTCATACATGTGCTGTACATCTCTAGCTATCATAAAAACAATTATCAAATATATAATTAAATCATCTACACATATCACAACTAGTTGAGAATATAGTTATGTTTCTTTTTCCATGTCATGTGTAGAATTGTGTGATATCAATTAAACAATAACCATTAGACCTCAACAATTCATCTGTGGAAATCTTATCATCCAAATTTTATAATAGCATGATAGAAACTCTGCTGTTGAATTTTCACAGGAGTCAGCAGCCCACCTGATCCCAGCTTTTCTGTGTGTGTCTCACCTTTTACTCATTCTTGTGTTGCACCAACAAAGCAATGCTAGGAGAGTTGTGGCAATCAACATCTTCAAATGCAATTGTGTTGATTGCGATAATACAAACCATTAAAACCTAGGAATTTATGCTAGAAGAGAGCAAAAAGTAAACCGATGAAAAATACTATATTTACATTATATATCAATTAACATGTCATTTTGCTATTACATACACTTTAATATTTGTTTTACATGTATTTATTGTTCCACTGAGGAAAAGTTCAAAGGATTGCTGGACCAATGAAGAATATGTTATCACAAGGATGATAGAACTACTACTGAGCATAATGATTGACAGGAGGCTCTGTTTAAAGTAAGCTTTGAGCTCCATCCTCAAACCTTTGAAGGGCTCTTCCCCTCATCTGTTGTCTCTTTGTTGCCTTCTTCTGCACCACTGTAGATTACTGAACACACAACCTTCTAAAGAAGGTTGAAATCATGAAGAAAGAGCCTATTTCCTGCTCTAAATTAGATTTGTAATTGTAATAATGCATCCATGCCTTGAGATTCTTTAAAAATGATTCCTTGTACCTGGGGATTCCTGAAAAAAAAACATTATTCTTGGACCTAGTGTTAATGTGTTCACATCTGTTCAGTGCTTGTGAGTCACTGAAATGCATATACTTTAATCATTACCTATAGTTCTGAATTAACACCAGTAGAGACTGACCAACTATAAAAGGAATAGAAAATTCTCAGACATGCCTTTAATGTATTTATCTCACAAGAGCAACATAGGGTTTTTTTTTTAACATTGAAAAAAAATAGTTATCATTGAATTCTTTGTAAATGTATATTTCAAACATTATTCTGTCCCCCAGCACCATGGTCAGCTTTCCAATTCTGTCTTTGCTTCACAAAGGTAAGATGTTCAAGTTCTGGTTCATGATGTTTTCTCCCTCAATCTGTACTACATCCCAATCAATGCAACATAGAACGCATTTAGAAAGAATTTAAAAATAAGTGGTATATTTACCACTTCCTTTAGCATTTTCCTAGTTTGTTTGCTACGCACCAGAGATCGCAAAATGAGCCAGGTCTCCTAAAGAGTAAACACAGTTGGCATCCTACATGATACATGGGTCTGAGGAGACATCATCCGCAAGAGCAGTGGCCATGCTGAGGGAAAATAGAAGCTTCCTTGAGATCCATGCATCAGAGATCGTCGTGAGTGAATTTCCAGGAAGACATCACTCTCCTGTGCACATCTTGATATGTAATTGTTTATTTTTGACCTGTGTATCTGTATGTATCAGAAGGCAATGTGTGTGTCTGTGGAGAGCCAAGGGAATCATCCTGGAATGCTCTACCTCCTCTTTGCTTTGCTCTGGGGTTCCCTAGGCTCCATCTTCCAGAGCCACAAATGCAGAGTGCTGCCATTTCCACTCAGCTTTATTGGATGGGATCTGGGATCTGAACCAAGTCCTTTTGCTCATGTGGCAGAGGTTTAACCCCTTGGAGTCATCTCTCCAAGACCGAGGACTTGATACTTCCAAGCTAGGTAGACAAACACATAACCTCTTCCTTTATCTAAATTTAGTTAAGCATCTATATTCATACAATGTAACATTTCAAATACCATCCTGGACTTTTGATTGCCCCAGGAGTTACATCTATATTTTGCAAATGTTTCTATTTAACTTAAATTTAAGCCAATGTGATTTAACCCTTCTCTTGAAGAAATATAATGCACTGGTGTTTGCTTGTGATCCTCACTAGTGAGATCTTTACTAATTTGTAGTTTTCACAGAAATTGTGATATTGGTAATGAGGCAGCAAGAGCAGCTTAGCTCAGCTCATACAGATGTCCTGTTCAGGGCCTAGCCCGCCACAGTCACTTACTCTCTGCACTTGGTACAGCTATCATTCTCTGCATTAAGCATCCTCAGTTACAGAAAGAAACGTCTGCAGCTGCTCTGTACATTGGTGGATAAACAGCCACATCCTTGTTATAGTCCCTGGACACAAGTAAAGCCCTTCTGATGCACGTATTCAATTAAGACACAGTAGACTGTCTTGTGACTTTACCACACACTCCAGGATAATGAGAAAGTCCCCTCTGAGAACAATTGACACCCCACCCCCCAGTCCAGTTAGCCATTATGGAGGTCCATTCTAAACTGATTATGAGAAAGTTCTTGGATATAAAGCTTCCTTCTTCATGTGAGGCAGGAACAAGCGTCAATTCCTCCCAGATAGAGAAGATGTCAGATGTTAGAATAAAAGATTATCCATTCAATCTAAAGAAAACAATGAATTGATTGGGTAAGCATGGGCGAAGGCTTATTTACGGGGGCTTGGTTGCCTTGAAGAGCATCATATGTCTGCAAACAAAGCTTTTCGAATGGTGACAATTCAGCAGAGCTGCTTCGGTGGTGTACAGCCTTCAGTTAACTCACCACCTCCCTACGTGCTCCACACGCTCCCCCATGGCCACGCATCCCTGGAAGGCAAGAGG
The DNA here is from genome assembly GCA_023101885.1 of Typhlomys cinereus. Classification (NCBI taxonomy): domain Eukaryota; kingdom Metazoa; phylum Chordata; class Mammalia; order Rodentia; family Platacanthomyidae; genus Typhlomys; species Typhlomys cinereus. The sequence goes on along the minus strand of JALPQD010000087.1, from coordinate 3,036,124 downwards.
AAGTAATGTCTGGTGTCCGGAGCAGAATTCCATAACCATCTGCCCTCAGGACATGCTAACAGCTGCCTTCCCATAGATCTGACTCTCTGGGCATTTGTGTTTCCCATTTTCTTGCCAACATAAGTTATATATTGCCCTGACCAATCCTCTTGTCATAGTTAGGCACAAGTGTCAACTTGACAGTTGAGAGTTTGAGCTTTGGCCACATTAATAGAGAATTAGTAGTTGAGTTAAGGCCAGAGCAAACCTGCAGGAGATTGCTTAGTAAATGGGGAAGAACTGGGCAGGCGAATAAAAAGGAGGGAATTGTTTGTTTGAGAAAGGGCCAGACAAGCTAGTCTGGCAAGTAAAAGATCGTCCCTCTCTCAGCCATTACATGGATATGGAATGACCAGTTCCCTCAGCCCTGGTGTTGGTGCTAGCTCTCCTACAAAGCTGGACGAAGAATTGTAATTGGTCTATCATAAGAGAAAATAAGCCCCTTGTTCCCTTAAGCCACTTGATGGTGATTTTATCAGCAACCATGCAGGTGAACTGCTACACCTCTACAGTGACTGACTGATTGTCTTGCCATATTCAGAGAGAATTTGCTACTTTCCAACGTTTCTCCCATCTGCTTAGAGTCTTGCATGGCTTCCGGTATCTTTTTCTCAATGTTCCAAGCCTCAGAGGTTATATGCATACATCTCATACTTTTCTGAACATCAGACCACAATGCAACAGTCACAAATTCTTATCTGTTTCAAGACTAATTCCCAGGTAATCACCACCTATTTTTGGAAATAATTTCCTCTGAAACATTTACTGATTACCAGTTATGTATGATGGCAAACAGAAATGTTTAGAAAGCAACATGACAGGGGCATCACATCAGTTAAATAGAACAGCGGCAAAGGTCTTTGAGTTTGTGGCTTGAACTTTCAGTGCTGGGGATTTTCAGTATGACATATAATACTGAATATGGGCTCTCCCTGCAGCAACGGGCTTAGATAAGATCAGAAAGCTGTTGGTAGCATGCTAGCAGGTCTGCCATCGTTAGACAAAAGGGTATATGCTTCCTACTTTGCTACTGGCAATAAATATCCAAATGAAAAAGTAGGTCCTTTGGTGACATCTTATAGTAATGGTCAGTATGCCATCATTATTTACCACTGTGAAACCTAACAAGAACAGTAAAGAGTGTCAAGGTATGACTACTTTATAGTTCACAACCAAATCCTGTAGTATTTTCAGATATAAGTGATTTACATTTAGTCTCCCATATATCTAGTGCACTGTCCATAGTTTGTATCTTATGGAGGATTTCAGGGCACTTTGCTGCCAAAATCCATAGGAAAATACGCACCATTTTCCAATCGGTTTATGATATGTGTGTGTCCTTTTCCATCATGAATGGTGCTATTGTATTTACCGTTCTTCAAGAATGCTTCCCAAATCTTATGACACAAGCACTTAGCATTACACAATTCACTCCTTTACGAGGGAGTAGGTAGAATCTCTAAGGACCTTTGTACAAGTTGCTACTGGAATTCAACGTGTGAGGAATGCTTTGCTTAAAAGATAGTCCTATCAAAATCAGGAAATATCCCCATGGCTAATTAGAAATGTCTTTTTAAACACCAAACAGGGTAGGTTACAAGGAATCACTCAATTCATTTCTAGACAATTCACTGCAGTTTTCCATGAAATACTCGACTGTTACATGCTGAGACTCTTCCAAGCAGACACGGTGCAGCTATGTGGGCTCATCACATACTCACCATAGCATGACGCCAGCGGAAGGGGGGACGTTGCTTATTTGCCAAGCTTTCTCTCCTCAGAGGCTCCGTGTGGCCGCTGCTCCGTGCTGTTTGCATGGCCACGGTCTCTTTACCACCCACATCTGTATACTGAACCTGTCCACTGCTTGGTGAACAAAGTTCATATCTACAAATTCTCCTCCCCAAGACCTATGTTCACATCTTTGTGCAAAATGTTCCAGCTTTCGATGCACCCGCTGTCCTGCTCTTGTGTTCATCACTGTAAAACTGACTTTTTCCTCTGAAAATAAACATTCTGCCTTGTGCTTTGCCCACAGTCTAACCTAAGGAAAATGTTGTGCAATAATTTGAAATATTCCACCTTGGAGGAAGGTTCAGAAAGTAAACAGTATGAGTCTCAGAAAGTTCCTGAAACTAAGATCTAAGATTTGTGGGGAGTTGGGAGAGGAGGTTCTTCTCAAGGTAAAAAAAAAAAATTCTAACTTACTGCTGTGAGGAGAACCCCTGACTAGCTAGTTAGTCTAGAGGAGACTCTAAGTAGTTCAGAAGTCTTGAGGAGTTTCTCCTTGGAATAAATCAAGCAACATAGAGCTCAACTATTATAGTTTTTGAGTCTCACACATATTGGGCAGCATTTATGGTGATGTACCTACCTTTGAGTCATTCCTGATCCTGTAAAGTTCCTAGTAATTAACTCCAATTAACACCTTTGTTCACCAAGTTGGACACTGATGAAATGATTATTTTGGTCTGTCTTTGAATCCTCATATTGGGTGAATGGACATCTGTGTGGCATCTCCCCAGGAAAAGTGTCACATGACATTTTATGCAGTCATCAGGATTATGACAGAATGGAAGATAAATCAGGGAGGAGTCATTACAAGTTCCTGGCTATGGGTAGGAAGGCATACAAATGGGATTGGATGGTCTGAGAGTGGAGCATCCCCTTGGAAATTCCAGTACGGCCATCCTTCCCAGGGTGTGGCACTGGGCCTTTTGCTAAGGTGGTGTTTGCATGGCTCTAGTGATGGGTAGTGAGACATAATTAAGATTGAGCCAGCAGGAGTAGAGTGCCATTCTGGGGTGGCAGGCTTCTTCTATGTGCCATGACGTGGCATGTCTAATGGATGATTGGGGTCGGCTGAATGACTGTGGAGCTGCCTTGACAATGGCTGACAATCTTGAGATTGTACAGCCTGAGGCAAGGGTCTTGACAAACATCTGCAGATGTTGCCCAGCTGCTCTTACATATAGAAAGATACGCAGCTGAGTCTGAGGTAGCTGTCCATAGGGAACTTGTTTGAGTGAAGGAGGAATTGAAACTGGAAAGAGGTGTGGCTAGCAACCAGTACTTTGACCTTTGATTTGATGAGCGAATTCGATAGGAGATTGAACACAAAGGAAATGCTTTTCATCTTCATGTCTATAACTTCACTTCCACCCACTGACACTCCACACCTAATGCATTCTGCAAATGCAGAGACTTCATATCTATGTGGCTTCAACCTTTACCAAGACAGGCTCTCTTTGAGTCATGTGATAAAACATGGTGTGTATTTTATTAATCTATTACATCCATCCATTTCTAGAGCTTGTTTCTGTTCTAACAATATTGGAGTTGTTCTTGAAATAATGAGAGTATTTCTTCCACAGCAATCTTACTTAAATCCTTAGAAGTACATAGACTCATTGAGGTTGGGAAGAAAGTACGGTTATATTCTTCTTAATACCCTTTCCCAATGTTCCCTGCTAACTCTGTATGACATTTTTGTCTGAAAACATAGAGTTCTGTTCACATGTCACCAATGAGCACAGAGCTCGCCCTTCAAGGAGTTTCCAGATATCTTCAGCATGTGATTGCCAAAAAAAAAAAAACTCAATAAATTTTATTCATTCATTGCCAAAATTTACCCTATATCAATCTTGTTCTCTGAATTACAAACATAAATAAATTAATGGGAAGAAAAAGTCAAGGGAGCAACAAAAGAAGAATTAAATTCTGTAAGTAATGAATAACTTTGATAGGTTATATATACACATTCCCATTTTTCTTGCACTTAAAGAAAAAAGACTAAACTTAATAGACAGAACTGACATACACTCAAGAGGAACTGGGGGTTGGTCCACTGCTTGAGTTCATGGTGTTCTGTACTGTTCTGGAAGTTTGATCACTGAGGAAAGAATGTGGAGCTCTGCAGGGTCTGTTGGCAATGGTAGTTTCATTAGTGGAGGGAACATGGTTCTAGAAAAGGAGACAAGGTGTGGCTTTAGGTTGAGAAAGCATAGCACAGAGAATGACAGCTTGCAGTTTGAGTCATTTACCTGTCACATACAGCAACAATGTGGGAGAGTCCACTGAGCGTTGATGGGACAAAGAAAATTTCCAGCATTTTCAGATTGTGATAGTGAGTGTTGCATCTCATGACACAGATTAGACAAGAATTCATGTCAGTGTGTCATGGAGATGCCCACCTAAGACAGGAGAGAGGCAGGGTGGGCGTGTCTGCAGCTGCATGTGAGGGAAGGGAGCTGCCAGGAGCCTCTGTGGCGTGAATATTCATTTAGTCATAATGCTCTAGGAAAAGTAATGCAACTTCAGAAGTACTTTGAAACCAGTGCTCTAAAGAGAAACTAAACAAGGGTACGATGGACTCTTTTAATCTTGGAACTGAAAAAGAAAATTAGAATTTTTTTTCTCCCAGAGTCATGTCTGAGTCTTTTTGTATGGCCTTAACTGAAAGGCAGGGGCGGGGGGCGTCAGACAGTGTAACTGATGTCTAGCTGCTAGAAGCTGTGGATGCTCCACACATTTCCTAAGGCACAAGACAACTTCCAGAAGATGGAATGATACAATTCATAAAGTCAGTGTTGCTGACGAGAAACTGGACTTTGTAGAGAACACAAATGTGTCCAACTTACTTCATCTCAGAGGTAAGAAGCTGACTCCTTTCAGCTCTATGTTTCTTGTGTCAACCTTCTGCTTGAGTCATTCTGAGAAGACTCAGATCTGAAGGCTAACGGAGACAGCAGTAAGTCTGTGTCTCATACTGTGTGTCAATTTAGTAGAAACCCCCAATAGTATTTCCAAAGGAAAAGCAGACTACTGATCACAGATCACCTTATTCTGCAAATGACATTTGTAAGAAAAATGAAGCACCATGATTATTTTCATGAAACATAAAGCAAAAAGCTATTTTCTATTTTACCTCATCTTCTATGTGAACATCTTTCAATGATAAAGGAAAATTGTGTGTGTGTGCGTGTGCGTGTGTGTGTGCGTGTGTGCGTGCGCGTGTGTGTGTGTGTGTGTGTGTGTGTGTGTGTGTTTTACCCATGATGGAATAAAATTCTGAAAGCGTCATATTTTCAAAAAAGAAATTCTTTAATATGAATTTTCTAAAATTATTACAATTGTCAGCTGACATATTATTTACTTACATTTTATACTAAACATACTTCCGTGGGACTATGGAGTATTTGAATTTAGATATTTATCCCCATGTAAATCATTAACATATGGCAAGTTTTACATTGACCATTTCCATTTACATTGATGAAAGGTACTGTGGAACTTAAGATTCTTTAAGTCTTCATTGATTTCAGCTTTTCTTTAACAAGTAGCTAGAGTAGATCCGATCATTGCATCCATCCATAGACATGTAGGCAGAGCAAGCAATCGAGTGGCTGTCCTTTTTTATTACTGACTCTGTGCCAACTCTCAGGAGTTTGAGGAACTAGCGGTTCTACTTGATTCTCATCTGCGTGTTCATTCCTTGCTCAATTCTCTGTCTTCCCTTGTGCCTTAAGTGAAAGTCCACTGGTTGAGAGTTTCCTGAGAAACTGTGCCACGGTGCCTGTGCTGACAGGGTCTGCATGTCATGTACATTTTGATCTGCAATTGTTGTAATCTTTCCTTGCTGATTCTCTGCCATAACCAACCAAACATGATGTGCATTGAGTAACACACATGCAAGCATACACACATAGACACACACACACACAGAGGCAATTGTTCACACACAATTGTTCTCACTCAATAATTTTATTAGTGGCACAACTAATATCTGCTATTCTCATCCAGTGGCTGAGTAATGAAAGGATACAGCCTCCTTAGCATGGTGGAACATTCTAGAAGGAAGGAAGGTGAGTGTGTGTGTTAATGAAGACTCAGGATAGTAATCTCTCTCTCTTTCTCTCTCTCTCTCTGTCTGTCTATCTCTTTCTCCCATGACCACTATCCTGTGACCAGGCCTCTTCTATCATGTGGTCCCACTATAAAACACAGGTTTGCAATAGAACCAAATCAAAAGAACCAGGTGGCCGTGGACTGAAAATCTGATACTGAAGCCAAATAAACAGTTTCTCCACTGAAGATGATTATCTCAAGCATTTTGTCATATCACTGAAAAGCTGATTAGCACAACTTTTAAGAATCTACTAGGTCAACCAGTCATTCGCAAAATAAATAATTTTAAAATCCACCTCTAAAAGAATATTTCTATTTAACAGTTGCTCACTGGAAAATCCTTTTATTTCATTGAAAAGTTATCCTGGGATGCAGAATGACTCCTTTCTAACCTTCAACATGCCCAGTGGGCTGTCTGCTGCATCTGATGTGTCTCTTCACCGAGATCTCCATGTGGGGGTCTCACTAATGTCTCTTCAGATGGGATCTCACTAGTGCTTATCCAATATGGAAATCTGTCACAATCACAGTCTGTGGATGGTGTCATGGTCTGAATGTTAAGCATCTCCGGAGGCTTATGTGTTTGAAAAACTGGTCCACAGCTAATGGTACTGTGTGGAAAGTTATAGAATCCTTAAGATTTCAAACCTTGCTTGGGGGTGAGCACCAACAGGGCCTTGTGATTTAGAATTCCCCCTCTCTCTGTTTCTCTTTCTATTTCTCTCTCCTTGCTGTCTGCCTCTGTCTGTCTCTCTCACTTTCTCTGTTTTCCTTCTTCCCTTCTTCTCTTTATCCTTTCTAGGTAAAGTCACACTATAACCACTGGCTTCTCTGTCTCTGTCTGAATGTCTGTGTATGTGTCTCTCTGACTTCTTCCCTCTTTTTTCTCTCTTCTTTCTAGGTAAAGTTGCAACATAACTGCTGGCCTCTGTCTCTGTCTGTCTGTCTCTCTCTCTTTTCTCTTTTTCTGCTTTCCTCCTTCCCTTCTTTTCTCTCTACTTTGTAGGTAAAGTCACAACATAACTGCTGGCCTCTCTCTGACTCTCTGTTTCTTGTTCAGTCTCTGTCTCTGTCTCTCTCTTTCTGTCTCTCTTTCTCTGATTTCCTCCCTTCCTTCCTCTCTCTCTCCTTTCTAGGTAAAGTCGCAACATAACTGCTGGCCTCTCTGTCTCTTTGTCTCTGTCTCTGTCTTTGTCTCTGTCTCTGTCTGTTTCTCTCTCTCTCATTTCTTCCCTCCCTTTTCTCTCCTTTCTAGGTAAAGTTGCAACGTAACTGCTGGCCTCCCTGTCTCTCTGGGTCTGTCTGTCTCCCTCCCTCTCTCTGTCTCTCTAACTCTTTTTCTGTTTTCTTCCCTCCCTTCTCTCTCTCCTTTCTAGGTAAGGCTGCAACGTAACTGCAGGCTTCTAATCCTAACCATGACTTTGCCCCCATGCCTTCCCCGTGACGACACTTCTATCCTGTCTAGGGCCATCAGCCAAATAATGAGTACTTTCTCCCTTAAGCTGTCTGTGTCCAACGTAAACAAGAAAAGGAATATTTTATTATAGCATCAGAAGAGTTAGTGGGGCAGACACACAGAAAGATTTAAAAACCAGAAACTAAGGAAGGATGTAGAAAGCAATTCATCCACTGGGGTAATACTAACACATTTTAACACAGCCTGTGTCATAGTTAACCACAGGTGTCAACTTGACTGTTGAGGGTTTGAGCTCTGGGCACAGTTGTAGAGAGTTGATGGTTGAGTTAAGCCTAGAGCAAACCTGAAGGACATTGTCTAGCTGCTGGGGAAGACCCAGCTATGGTGGGTGGGTGGATAAATCACAGAGAGCTAGTTGATAGTGTTGGCATCCTTCTGTTCACTTGGCCAGACATGCTGGTCTGGCAAGTAAGGATTGTCTGTCTCTCAGCCATTATGTGGTGATGGTTGCCAGTCCCCTTGGCCCTGGTGTTGGTGTGAGCTCTCCCATCAAGCTGGACTGAGAATTGTAACCAGGAATCATAAGAAAGAATAAACCCTTGTTCCCTTAAGCCATTTGATTGTCATTTATCAGCAACTATGCAGGCAAACTGCAACACTCACTTAATCATGCTGTCAAATAAAAAAGTACCAAACTTTAAGCTAAAAAATATTTAGCATTTGCAAAAATTCACTTTGTTTAGTGAAATGAAATAGACTTAAAAATTTACTTCGAAATGTATTTCATGTTGGTGCTAAGAAAAAAAAAGAAAATATCTTCCACAATGAACTGAAGAACACTTCATCAGCAATAGCTATCGATAAATCCAGGAACTTGTAGCTCAAGGAGGGATAATATTCCCGATGCTTGGTTCGAAGGTGGTTTCTTGTCCCTGTCTGGGGAACATTTGTGTTTGTAACTTTGACACCAAAAAAGAGAGGAGAGAGGGGTTGCTGCCCTCTGGGAATTCAGCCAGGATAAACAACACATTTAACATAAACATAAGACATTTCAGATGAACACGATCAGGTAGACAAATCATGATCAGGGTTCGTTTCGGAACCAATAGGAGAATAGGCAGGTACGAGCTAAGTTAGCCTGTGACAAGAGGAAATGCAGCATATGGCATTGCGCTGTCTCCGAACCTGAACTCTGATGACAAAGGCCACTTGTTTTCCTTCCAGCAGACTTTCCTTTTGCTTTCCTTCTGCACGATTTTAAAATGTCTCTTTTCTCTCACAATGTCAGAGATAAGCTCTTCAAACTCATGGCATCATGCATGTTCTGCAACTTCAACCTCTTTTCTTTTCTTTTTTTTTTCAGGGGAGAGCGTGAACGCAGTCCCCCACTACCACAAATTACGCATTCGAGTTTCCCACATTTGGGGAAATCGCAGGGGTCAGCACATCCGGAGTGCAATGGATAAGCCTCGCCCTGGGAAAACCACCTTCGTGATCATGGTATCTCCCTTCAACCTCTTTTCAGGGCAACAAGCTAATTTTATGAATCAGGGTGCAGAATACTCTGGAATATTCAGCACATCTACATTGTAGCAAACCTTTTTAAAACCTTTTCTAGAAGGCACTCATCTGTTTTTAATTGAACAAATACCTAACAAGGTCTAAAATAATATAAAATCATGCAATAAATATTGCTATGATTATACTATGACATTTAAAATGTGCATGGTGAACACCAGATATTCATCGTATACGTATCTATTCTAAATTTTTCTCCCATAGTCATAAGGACATTTATTTTCAGAGTCTGTATTATAGTGTGAATGCACACATACATGCATAAACTTTTGTTTCAGGTAAAAAATATGTTCCATACAATTTTAGCATGCCACAAAGATTCTCAATAATATTAAATGCAAATGTCTGTATTCTCATCCACAGATAAATTTTTGTAAGATCATTGCTGTGGTCACCATAGGGACTTGTATTGTCCTATCAGCAATGCATCTGCAGATAATTGATTCAGATTTCACATTAGAGCCCTTTCGGGAAGAATGTACACTGAAGTAAACCCACAAAAATTATCTACGATTACTATGGCTGCTGTCCCACAAATCCATTTGCATAGAGAATCAATGAAGAAACCCAAAATACTCAAAATTGGAAGGAATAGACATCCATGTATTTCAGACTGCTTTTTCAGCTTTGAGTGGATATGAACAAACAGGATTCTGTGGTATCCATATCTTTGTCCTTCTAAGAGGACTTCTCAATCAGATAGTGACCATCCACAAATGTCACTACTAAAATCAACTAGAGGCAGTAATTATATGTCAAGGATTTTAAAACAAGTCTAATAAAAACATTTCAACATAAATTAAAATTTTGGTAAATACAGCTGAAAAATATTATGTAAGGGTAAACCTTCAAAAAAAGATCTACATGAAAATTAGAGAAATGAAATCATAATGACACGTGAACAACTTGCTGGATATGAATAACTGTCTAGTGAAGGTGACAGAGGACAGACAAGCTTCAGGAAAAACCAGCCAAATGTGCTTAATCTGAGAAATGGAAAGAATGATCACTAAAAGAAAGAGCCACAATAAAACTGTAAGAGAAGAATAGGTTGTATCCATATATTCCAAAAGGAAAAGCAAAAAGAAGAATGATAATCAATTGCTAGTCAAAGGAAAAGTTAAAACTATGTGAGGTAAATCCAAGGAAGTCAAAACTAAGACTCGACAGAGTAGGATTTCAGGAAATTAAAACAAATGGGGGGAGGTAAAACCAGGTAAAGGAAAAGTTTGCACTAATTTCTAAGGACATATTTTCACATGTCAGAGGACCCCTCTCCTGAGACTGCATATCTATGACACAGCATATAAGACAGCTAAAAGACAAATACCACCTGTCATCAGCTCTATACCTAGCTAGACTATCCTTGTGAAGAGAAGTTGGCATAAAATTATTTAAAGAGAGGAAAATTCAAAGAATGTATCCATAGCATATTGTTTTTGTACTAGAAATCTTTGAACATTGGACAAAGTGAATGCTGGGAAATCACTTTATACTGAAGTAGTATCCTGAGATAGCAGTCTTACTATTTTGTTCTTCATGTATCTGTATGGTGTGTGTGTGTGTGTGTGTGTGTGTGTGTGTGTGTGTGTGTGTGTGTACATGCACACAAGTGAGTGAATATATATGTGTGGGTGTATGTGCCTGAGAACACTTGAGTGTGCATGTGTCTGTGAGGGCCCAAGGGTGATATAAGGAATCATACAGAAAGCTCTAGACTTCCATGAGTGGCACCTTGGTTACAATGACTTCTTGGTGATGTTACTGTTTTATTCGTCCCTACTCCTGTTAGTAACCCTCACTCACATTCTTGTAACAAGCCCCAATAAGCTCACTGGTTCACCAAATTAAACTTTGATATGATCATTACTTTGATGTCTGTCATCCCATCCCTATCTGGAGTGAACTAACATTTATGTGACATATACCCAGGAAATGTAACATATCTGTCCACTAAACTGCCCTATCAGCATCTGTGTTTAGATCTTTTGAGCATTTTAGCTGTTACCCTAGTTTGTGAGAGAATTCTCTTCAGGAGTTATTGGTTACTAGCACAGATTCATAGCCAGTTAAACTGATGGGCATAATATTAATTGCAGTTGTGATATGGAGATTCAAAACTCAGAAAAGAACCATGTACACATCTCACTCTCTCCACAGGCTCAGATACTTGTAAGAAATGGATGAAATAATGTGGGAGTCAATGGAATAGAAGAAGTGGTTGTCAACAATTTTCTTCCTGAAATAGCATTAACATCAGAGCAACTGTGACTTTGGAAATCTCCAGAATCACCTGAGGGTAGTCAGACCATGTGATCAAATAAAGCAATATGGAAAGAGTTCGGTCTGTAATCACGGAAGACGAGGAGCCATGAGACTTCCACCTAGAATTCCAGATCTCAGCTTCTACTTGCCTAGCCTTAGGGATTTCTGCTAGAGTATACAGGAGCGGGCGTGAGAACAGCACTCCAGGGAAGGAGCGCTCCCTAGCGGCACCCAGGCTGTAGAAGGGCATCTCACAGATGTGGCTGTGGCGTCAAACTTGCCTCTGAAAGTAAACTCTATGTACATCTGACCAAGCCGTTGCTTTCCCAAGATGGCTTGCATAGAATCCTTTTCCTGGAGTCCCATGTTTGTCTCCCTGGTATGAACGGTCATTTGTTAATTTTCCCAGGAGAAGTAAATAACTCAGGGCTTAGAAGACATTTATAAACACCAGTCCAGTAGGAAAACACAAAATGATGCCACAGACACTGGATGATCAAACCACCCGTGGCCACTGTTAAAAAGGTAAAGCGAGATCATACCTCCTCAGTTGCAAATGATCAGGAAGGAAAGTCTGTGAACTTAACCAGATGTCTCATTACTTACTTGCAGTCCTTGATGGTGGCCTATTTTCTCTGTTATAACATGGTCCCCTCTCTCCTTGTTTCTGGTGTGGCCCTCCTACCCCATCCCTCCTGTTCATAATCCTTGCAATTAATGTAGGTATTACAGAGATTTATCCTTGAGTGTCTCTAAGTGGGTTTGGTACTAGGAGCCACCTATTAGGGAGTACATATGGCACTTAATTTTCTGGGTCTGGGATACTTCACTCAATATAATTGTTTATAATTCCATCCATTTCCTGGCAAATTCCAGTCATGCATCATTTTTGATGGCTGAGTAGTACTCCATTGTATAGATGTATCACATTTTCCTTATCCACTCGTCAACTGTTGGACATTTGGGTTGATTCCATGACTTTGGTATTGTAAACAGTGCTGCTATGAACATGGTCGCGCTTGTGCTATCGAGGTGAACCTCTGCTGTATGGGGGGTTATTCCCAAAAGTGGACTAGCAGGGTCACCAGAAGGGGAGGGCATATAGTCTGGCAGATAAAAAGTAACCATTTTGCTGGAAGTGGCTCAGGGTGTTGACGGAAGGTCCCGTTCGGATCCCATCCCGCACTGCGCTCTGGTCCTGGTATGCGGAGCTACCCGGTGCGAAGGGGTGGGGCGTCATGGTGGTTCGCGACGTCCGTGGTTCTACCTGGCCGCACATATACTCTCATAACAAGCAAATTGATTGACCCTCCCTCACTGTGTTTCCTACTTTATTACATTAACAGCTCTCATAAAATTAGTTAACAGCTCTCTGGCCATCGGGTGATATCCAATACCCATCAGGATGGAGTGAAGGGCATCGCAGGAACAGCAAAACTGGGGAAAAAAATCAACAAACCATAATCCAGAACTTCAGAGACTTTATATCAACCACCTGGACCTAGGCCAGCCTAATCTCTCCCCATCCTGAAGCTCAGGGACATTTGCGGAAGGATGGGGGTCGGTAAGAGTGTAAGAGCAAAAGGATGGGAGGAAGGAGCAATGATTTGCAAGATACTCCACACAAGTTAGGGCCGAAGCAATCATAATTGGACATTGCATGCCCGGCGCAATGTCCAACACACTATTGACCCCACAAAGTCTAGCATCTGCTAAAGGCACTAGGATCCTTGGAGGCAAGGGATTGACAGCCACAGTAGTGTTCCTATGCTTAAGGGGAACACAGGAAAGGGTTCAGGGAAATGCCACTGGGTCCTTGCACCTCATCAGAGAGAAAGACGCAGAGGAGAGTCTGGCATGCACATTAAAGTATGCTCCGGGGATGGGAGGGGACGGCACTGAGAGATGGGGGGGGAGGGGGAGGGGAGGGGGGCATAGGGTGGTGGGAGGTTGGAGGGAGGGAGGGAGGGGACTGGTCTACCTGTTAGTTTGTATGAGTGGAAATAAAAAAAAAAGATAAAAGCGGGTGCTCTACAAAGCAACAAAAGATTGGATCACAATCACCAAGGCTTCCTGCGACCATGTGATCAAAGCAAAGTTTGTTCTTTATGAGTAACACAACAACTTGTACTGACCCTGAGTCTCAAGACTGTGCATGTGTCCCTGTCACAGGGATGCACAAGGGGAGACTCAGCTGTCAGATGAGACAATGTGAGGTGCTGTGCTCCTGGCATTGACCTTCTACCTCCACAGATTATAATAAAATCAGGGGGAAAAATCACTGAACCCTACCAACCTCTCTTTCCTCACTAGAGGAAATGATGTGACATAGGCCACAATCTACCAACAGGGATACTGTAAAGTTCTCATTACGAAAACAGCAGCAATCATCATGTGAAGCTTTTGGAAAATCTAAAGGTCATGGATTTATTATTGTGCGTTGGCTAACTATTCTCCTGACTCTTTGTCACAGTGGGGTTCTCTTCATACTCAGTGTGAGGCAATAGGCAGTGGTGTATTTATTCTTATCAGGTCTGAAGAGCAAACAAACAGATAAAGTATTAGATTCTCCTCAAAATGCAAATGCTTGACATTGAGTTGAGAACAAAGCCATAGAGAAGCTGAACAGTGGAAACCAGGATAAACTCACAAGGAATTAAGCTCTCTGTAGACAATGACTCAGAATGATGTACTTAAGGGACTGGCAAGATAACCTCGGGAGAGGTTGGGAATCACCTGAGAACAAAGCAGAGGACCTCAGTTTCAACCCTGGAGCCCAAGTGTTGGGAGGAGATAACCAACTTCAGAACCTTGCCCTCTGACCTCCACAGACACACCCTTGTAAAGCAAGCATATGTACCTGCTCTCTCTCTCTCTCTCTCTCTCTCTCTCTCTCTCTCTCCCCTCTCTCTCTCAAATAAATAAAATATTTCTTTTAAAAAAGCTCCAAATACATTCAAATGTCAGAATCATTGCTGACAACAATGTGAACATGTGAGAAATGGCTAACTTGTCTACAACACATCTATGCAAATGCACATTTACATCCATTTTCCCAAAGGAATCAATGAGTAACATTTCCGGTACAGGAGGTGATACAATGGGAACACTAATTCATAAGGAAACACATCAGTGGCTACATGTCATCTGTTCAAGGTCAGTCAATCCTCGCAAGTTTCTGGGAAAATATTTACAGTTGTGACATAAAAGCAAAAAGAGGTGTGGTAGATGAAGAACTGTGATTTGTTTAACTTGCTAGAAAGATGCCCACTGACATTCCTTATTCTGCTCTGTATATCAAGTAAGTAGATTGCACTGTAGCATGTCATATGGATGAAACAGAGCTAGCCAACAGAAGCCATGCCAAAAGATGACAGTTTCCAGAGCCCCTTAATGCTAGGAGTCTAGGTTTAGTTTTCTTTTCAAGAGTCCTTTCCATCCCCTAATATTTCTTTCATTCCCTGTCTTGCCTGAGAGTTTTCAACTCCCAAACCATCTTAGCAATCTATTGAACTTTCATAATTTTTTTAGCTATTAGTTTAAAGTACTATTTAAGGAATTTTATGTTGACTATTATTTAGAAGCTGAATTTGCATTTTTAGTGTGTGTATGTGAGTGTGTGTGTGTGTGTGTGTGTGTGTGTGTATCAGAGAGAGAGGGTATTATATATCCCTGTGGATGACCCAGGGTGACTTCAGGCATCATCCTGGATTGCTTCTACCTCCTTTTTGTTTCAATCTGGGAATTTCCCAGACTCGGTCCACCAGGGCTAGAAGTGCAAGCATTCTGGCCTTTTTACGTGGGACCTGAGGTCCGAACTCTGGACCTTCTGCTTGCAAGGCAGAGTCTAAAACCCTGAACCATCTGTCCAGCCCTGCATTTTTAATTGTTAGTGTTTAATATTTTCTCAAAAAGACCAGTTTTATGACTAATTTTGAGACCATCAGGAGGACTACATTGTAAGTTTACAATGAAGTTGGTGTGGTGCAGCTATGCATATACAGAAAGGACATCTTAGCTTTGCACATCAGAAAGACCAACAGGAAACAAGAGATTAATAAACTTAGATGCAGATACACTGTGGCATTGGGTTCAAATCCTGGACTGTGGAGCTCCAGATCTTAGATTAGTCACTAGTTACTGGTAGAATCTCATGTCTCCTTAACCATTGAGTGTAACTGACTGTTGCTATGGCATCGTGGCCCAATGCTCAGAAATGAAGCATGGCCACATGTCTCCAGAACTCAGGGAGAATTATGTCAGAGATATCAGCAGGGAGATAAGAGTCTGGGGAGACGAAGGAATGCCGGGGAACAAGAATTCTCCTTCTGATCTGAAATCACCATCAGTCCCTGAGGAGCAGAGATGGCTTTGAAGGTCGCCAGCATGACTTGGGCAGGAAGCACAGCCCGGAAGACAGCAAACGGGGCGAGCAGAGACAGGTCTGTGGCAATGGACGTCGCTGTTCATTGTCTCTGGAGGACATTCATGGGACGCACACGGGGTTCTGCACATGACTCCTGTTGTCTCTCTGTTGTGCACGGCCTCAAGGCTATCTGGCAACATATATAAGGGTGGAGAGTGAGCTGAAGGTGGATCTCCAGGGCAGCAGCTCATCTGAGTCGGCGTCCAAGCTGTGCTGGGACTTCTCAGCGATGTACCTGTCAGGGAGTCAAGCTCGCTTTGGTAAGTAAACTGCCACTTAAGATCCTCTAAATAAGTAAAAATAATTTTATCATCTCCAAGTTCATTTTCATGAGATGCTTTTGGTGGAATTGGTGGTCTCTCTGGTGGAAGTAGGCATCTATCCATGTCTCCTTGAAAGCAGAAAATCAGTCCGGGGTTCAAAAGAATCTCTTAGTTGCAGTTTCAGAAAACAGCTGAGCACAGCAGAATCACTCCCGGCTTGGTGGTTCTCAAGCACGAAGGTTCTAACTCTCCCGGGGACGTATGGCTACATCTGTAGATAGGTTGAGTTGTGCTAATTGAAGTGAGGCAAGAAAAGTGCTGGTCTGCTGTGGGTAGAAACCACAGAAGCCTTTGAATATCATCCGTTATAGACAGCTCCAGAACACGGGATTCCACAGTTCAGAAAGTCAGTATTGCTGAAATTGAGAAACTATGATTTGTGATTTGCTGACACTACAAAGACCAAGATGATTTTAACTGGACATTTGTGTGGTTTATTTTCTTTGCTATTGAGTGTATGCACTAATGATATGTGAGTGATCTGCCTCTGTCCATCTCCTAAACAGCAAGTTTAGGATGAAACCCACACTGATCACGGCCCAAGCCTTTGAAGGCAGGTGTTCACGGAGTCAAGGAAGAACATCAGATCATCTAGTTCTCTAGGGCTCCTGTGTCATAAACGCAAAGTTGCTGATTACAAGTAATGACAATGTTCTCTGCTAATCCTGAGCTCCAGGATTACGGATGGGGTCCCTGGCTCACATATGCACAGTGGGGGTCCTCGGCACCTACTGCATGACAAGATGAAGTGCAAGGTTGATGGCATTGTGTTGGTACTCTGCCTCCATACTAGTTAGCAACAGGAGGACCAAGAGAAATTACACACCCATGTATGTTTTCACTTTGTATAGATACTTTCCCGATCATGAGCAAGACCCACTCTTCTCATAGGATCACTGTAAAGCTCAGTTTTCAAAGAAAACCCTGAAGCTTTGGGGAAATTAATATGTGGGTTTTCGTCACAAGTCAGCACTTCTAGGCCTGGGCATGAAAAGATAGTAGTGTCTCTACATACTCAGGAGTAGGAATCAAGCAACGGTCTTTGCAATGTTCATACACAAAGAGAAAGAAAACAGATAAACCATGTTGCTCTGTTCCGCACATTGAGCTAAAACGCAATCATGAAGTCTGATGAATGAAAATTCTGAAGGATGAAAGTGAGCATAAATTCTGAAGGCATTCAGATATCTCAAGAGAATCACTTAAAGTGCTTAGTAAGAATGAAGATCCAGATATTCATGCAACGCACTTCTGGGAGCAATGTAACAGTATGCTAACTTCCCTAAATCTCAAGTTCTGTACCTGTGGAAGTAAAAGTAATATGCCTTAGTTTTCACATGCCTATCACATAAGGTGTGCATGACCAACCCATTCAGCAGAAAGCACTTTGGGAAGACGAGGTTTCTCTGGGTCATATGAGTCTTGGCTGACACAGCCAAATGGATGATTCCTCATAGCCCCCTGGTCCTATTACAGTGACACTCCTGTTGGTGCTGTTCCCATGGGGGAACATGGCCTTCATCTCAGACTGCGTTCAAGGTGGCAATTGCCAGGACTCTCTGGAGGCTCTGCTTAAACGTGCCGTGGAGCAGTCAAAAATCATCAGTCAAATCGCTATGGATTTGTATGATGAGTTTGTAAGTACCTCACCTCTTTCTGGATTCTTTCCAAGGAAGCTTTCTGGGTAATAAAAGGACTGTGTTAGAGCTGAAATAAGTACACGTCATGACCCCTACGTCAGATAATGTGACTTCATAGATAAGATGTTCAGTTTAATGAGTTTCAAAGAATGCAAAGATTTTTCAAACTTTTGCTCACTTTATTTTTTTAAAATTTTATATCATAGGTCCCTCATAGATGTGGTAGCAGAACAGCATTTATGTCCTGCTCTTATATGGAGGGGGGCAGGTTTCAGTCAACATTCTTCCCTTAGTGAAAATGTAAGAGAATTATATTGTAGTGAAATGGAAAAGAACTCAGCTGGACTGAAACCACATCAATGGAGAATCAACAAAAATAATAGCTTTTCAGAACCCTCCCAAACTTGAAATTGTTTAATGATCCCCCCATCCTCAGAGCTAGCATTCATTCACCTAGGGGAGCTGATCTAGAAGTTGACATAGGATCTTGCATGTTGAAGGCTGTTGTGCTTCTCTGTGATATAGATGTCAGAAGACAGAAGAGATAAGGCTTCAATCAGCCCTGATAACCCAAGAATATGTTAATGACATGCAATGAATATGTATTCACACTGTGTTTTCACTCACTAGCTGTTTTTTTTATTTCTCTCAACCTGTTTCAGTTCAACATTGACCCCTCCTCAAAACTGTTGGATGAATTTGTAAGTACCTCATCCACTCCCCAGTTTTTCCCAAAGCTAGTTTATTGCACTGAATGAACTGTAACTTGAATGAAAAGAAACATATGGTTCTGTTATATACTAGTCTTTCATTGATTCTCCGATGGAGACTTCCTAATGTTCTTAGTAACCTGTTGTCTATTACAATGTAGCTATTCATTATTTCTAAATA
This sequence comes from Typhlomys cinereus, assembly GCA_023101885.1. Taxonomy (NCBI): domain Eukaryota; kingdom Metazoa; phylum Chordata; class Mammalia; order Rodentia; family Platacanthomyidae; genus Typhlomys; species Typhlomys cinereus. The sequence goes on along the minus strand of JALPQD010000087.1, from coordinate 3,017,638 downwards.
ATAGATTTTCAAAACATATACTTAATTAAACAGAATATTTAAATAATTACTGATCATTTAGTGTATAAATGTTAATTCATATTTTTGTTTTAGTTTCTTCATACCTTGCCACTTCTGAAAATACACCTAATTTTTATGAGTAATTTTATCATAGCACATTTTCAGTTTGAATTTATGATGAACCATCTCTTGGTACCATAGGGTGCTCATCATAAATGCTTTCAGTGGTATTTTGAGGGAAGGTATAATTTTATGATGTATTCATAAGGAAACATATCATTTTGGACCAACAGAAAAAGACACTAGTGAATATAGATACATATATGCCAGTATTGGGCTTCAGTGCTTGATATGGTGATTAAAGCAATGCTTGACAATTTCATTCTTTTGAGTGATTCCCCTCCTGACAGTATCTTGTAGGAAAGGTCAGTTAGAAAAAGGGGGAATAATCAGAAGATTATAAACTTAGAGGAAAACCCAAATGGAAATAGATATGATGTAAGCAACAGATAAATGGCTCACATTCTTCTTTGCTTGCAAGCTGCATGCGGTGAGGGTTGTTAAAATTAATCAGTTATCAAATGAGTTCATATTCTGGGAATGGATTCATTTTCTCAATTCTGAAAGTCTACCTGCAGTTTTTCATCATTTTCAGAGTCACTGGTATTTGACAAATTCCATTGACATTGAGGAAATCAAGAAGGGCTGTCACACTTTATCGCTCAACACTCCAACTACGGACGGTGAGGCCAAGAACATCTCGGTGAGTGATCACCAGGGTTTCTCACCAAGACGACTCACATTCTTCTGTGGCTGATCACCAAGAATGCAATAGGTATGGGGACCACATAAGCAGAAAATCTCGATCGGAGTAAGTGACCAAAGGAAAATCATGGCATGTAGATTATCACACATACATAAAGTGAAATGATCAGTAACCATGTAGCAGACTCATAGACTGCATCTTGAAAGGATGTTACTTGACCCACATCTTGCTTCAAGGATGTTACTTGTCATCCAGTAGGAAACTCTAAAAGGAATTGGACATGCATGGTTAAACTCACTTATCCCTGTGTATGCAATGAAAACATAGTTGTATTTAGCATATATTACTGATGGATTCTGTCTTCATCGTTGAGCCCTACACCATTGGCTTTCACCCTTTTCTTGTCTCCTCTTGGTTCTATGTCTGTTTCTTTGCCCCCTGCTTCTTTTTCTATGAGTCCCTATGTCTCAGGTGATGACAAATGCACAAAAAATGGCCTTGTAAAACACTATAGGATGTTTCTTGGGATATAACTCTGGCCTCGGGGCTGGAGAGGTGGCTCAGGGGTTAAGCCTCCGCCTTGCAGGCGGAAGGTCCCGAGTTCGGATCCCAGATCCCACGTATAGACGCCAGGCGGAAGCGGGGGCGGCCTGCGCTTCTGGTCCTGGTAGGGCGGAGCCTGTGGATCCCGGGGCAGAAGGAGGTGGAGGCGTCCATGGTGGTTCGCGAATTCGTCCGTGGTTCTACACATACACACACACACACATACATACACACACAGACACACGCGCACGCACATACACACAGTTGAATAAATAATAATAATAATAAAAAAAAAGATAACTCTGGCCTCACTTGTGAGAACAAGTGAACTGTCATTTACCATGACCATGATCTCTCCACTCCAGTTCTCTACCATTGCTTATTTTTTTCAAATATAATACCATGTGGCAATAATAAAAAAAAGTGAAGGAAAAAAGAGAAGAAAAAAACAGAGCTCTCTTTCGAAAAAAATACTTATTTTAAAACACTATAATTTGCTTCATTTTAGCTGACTTTAGGGCTTAAATTTTATGTCTTAACAATATGCATTGTCTTCACAAAATGTGTCATGTATACACACACACAAAAACACAAATGTTGATTTTCAGGTTAGCCTGTGTACACAATACCGTTCTACCCACATATGCTGCAATGAAACTTATTGATGAAATTTCTCACTTTGTGTTTGTACAGAACAGAGATTTTCTCAGGATGCTAATGAAGCTGGTAGGAGCCTGGGAGGAGCCCGTGTTGCATTTCGTGATGGAAATAGAGATCCTGGAAGGAACCCCTCCCAGTATGCTGTCCAGGGCCAAAGAAGTTCAGAAAAAAAACAACGAGCTACTAGTTGACCTGAAGAAAATATTCCTTAAGGTAAGCAGGCACCTTGCTTTGCTCACTCGTAAAATGGTGATTTTGAGTCAGTGGAAGCAGTGTTGAAAAAGCCAAATTTAGGCATCTGTTCTTGGAGACCTTCTCAACAGTAAGCAGTTGCTGGCAGATTCCACCTTTCTGAGGATGCTCAACACCTGGCGCTCCAGGCATTTGAGCAAACCCAGATGTTCCTCAGTCCAATTAGCATGGTGTCTTTCCTGAGTCATGTGACAGGCATCTACTGCTTCAACAGGTGTCATTATCACAGTTATCACTTACTCGGCCAGTTAAAGACATAAGTACAGTCCTCATGCTGGTGAGGAATTAATATGTACGGAGACTAGGTTGAGTCAAAAGGGTAGACATCAGAGTCTAAAAACACACATTTATCCTGGAAGCAACTGCATGTCAGAAAAAGGAATTATGCTTGAGTCTTGATTGTAGTTTTCAGAAGATGAGCATACTTACTGTGTTCCAACCCGGACACAGGAAACTCCATGCCGTTGGAGTCTCATTTTATCTTAGTCTGATTGGATATGTAGAAGGAACAAAGAGTAGGATACAGTATCCATGACAGGTTCTGACAAGCTCTCTGCATATCAGCTTCACCCTGCAGGCAAACCAAAGGATGACTTCCCTGTCTGGAGAGAAATTCAATTATTGCATTTGTCCAACCAATACACAAAATTTCTGCAGTTTTACCAACTGACCTATTGCTTGTCCAATGACGCATCTAAGACTGCAAAGTACATTAAGTACCTGAGTTGCCGAATGACCAAGAAGATTGGCTGTTGAGAGGACACTATTCCTAGGAGTTTTGGAGGTGGTCCTTGTGGATTAGGGCAGAGAAGTTGCTTTCAAAGTCCTAATAAATAAAAATGAAATAAATAAAAATTGCTTTCTAGAAATGTCAAAATCTGAAAGGCTAATTTCTTTAAAATCCTGTGTCTTTCTTTTTCAATAGAAATTCTGTCAACACTGTTGGGAAGTAACTATGCAATCCACCACAAATCTCAGGAGTTAGACCACCAAGGTAGAGCACATGCAATAATCTTAGTAAACTTGTGTTTTCCTTCACAGTGAAGTAATGCAAGTCAAGGTATCAGAATCAATGCATGGAATTCCACAAAGCTAAGTCATCCATAGGCTCAAGAAACAGAAATCAGCCTTCTTCTATTCTATTTCTCTCTTTCTTTTTGCACATATCTCAACTCTCATCATTGCTTTTTTAAAGTTATTTTTATTTTTGACACTTTTGTACACGAATACATTGAACATATGACATTTTCACTCTGCACTCCCTGATCCCTTTCCCCATTCTGACTAGTCTGGGTCCTTTCACATCTTTTAGCATGTGTGGCCCATGGGGTTTCACCTGCCTGTGTTAGCAAGTGCCTGAGTACTTGCTGAGCCATAGGTTGCAATCCCTTTCTGTTCTTTCATTTCCTGTTTTTCTGGATCTATCTGTCCGTCCATCTGTCTGTCTGTCTATCTATCTATCTTCTACCTCTATCTGTCTTCCACTTTCAATTTATCTGGATCTCTCTCTGTCTCTCTCTTTATGTTTCTTTCTCTTCTCTCTCTATTTTTGTCTCTCTCTGTCTCTCTGTCTCTTTCTCTCTCCCTGTTTCTCTGTGGCTCCTTCATTTCTTCTATCTCTCTGTCTCTCTCTCTGTCTCCCTCTCTCATCTCTCTCTGTCTCTCTTTTTCTCTGTCTGTGTCTCCTTCATTTCTTTGTCTCTCTCTTTTTCTTATTGTCTGGATATATCTGTCTGAGTGATGCCCCTGAGTTTCTCTCTCACTGCCTAATTTCTGGTCAAAGTGCTATGAATGTACCTGCTCCTAACACAATGCTCTGTGCCACTACAAGCCTGAAATCACAGCCCTAAGTGACCAGAAGTGAAGCTTTGAAACTGTGAGCTATCACAAAACGTTGTTACTTTAAGATGGTTTCTCTTTTTAGGATCCATTGCTGATGTGTAAGTGTCATCAAATGTCACTGAGTCACTCATAACAGAAGCAAATTTAGACAATTTGCTCTGAAATAATATTCTGATGATGGTTACTGAAACAGGAAAGTTTTCTCACCATTTCAGAATGAAACCTCAATGGTAGAATGATTTCCCCCAGAAACTTTCCAAAATACCCACTACACAACCCATTAGGAAATATACACAGAAAAGGAGCATAAAACAACTAAAGAGTCTGAGAAATCAACTTCTACACAAGCAAGATAATAGCACACTTTCCAAAACAGGCCAGCACAGCATGCTGCATCAGTGTGAGGGAGGTCACGTGGCCCTGATCAGGTGACTCCAGGAAGGAGAGCTACAGATCTATCTCAATGGGTAGCTCTTTCTACTCAAGTGTTTGAAAATGATTTTCTGTATCTAAAACTGAGAAACATTCACTGCACTTAATTGAATTAAGTTCAACAAATGTGATAAACTTTAAACAAGAAAGCAAACATCTTGATACTGTATATCAGAATTAAAAATTAACTCTTGCATGTGTTTGATATTCATGCCAAGAAGCAGAAGAGAAAATTGTTCTACCCCTCTAAGAGTAATTGAAGAATATTTTATCAATATTTACCAATAACCACTAAGTTCTAAAGTTGGTAGGTCAACCTCAATTCTGTTATTATGACCTCCTAACAATAAAAAACTTCTTGTCACTTACCTGGGTCACTATTACACACCACTCAGAAGTGTATCTGTCTCTTCCATTCCATTGTGAACATGATCAAATATTGACAGTCAGAAAAGAGGTTGGTGACATATCTGGGGTCTGCCTTTCACGCTGGATGAATGAAATATTCCTGAGCTGGTTTATATATCACACAGGCCTCTTCTGTCATTCATGTGAAAATTCCAGAAGTAGAAGGAAGTGACGGCTTAACTGGCTCACTGTCCATCTAGTGAGCTTCACGGTCCTTAGAGGCTGTACTCAGTCTCACTTTGCAGAGCATGGGAGTGAGCATGCCAAGGGACCATCATCGTGGCCCCTGCTTTGATGAGAGGAGTTTTTCAGACAACCAGTGTGCACTGCGCATCAGTTTCAGTAGGTCTTGCAGCTGAACAACCAATATGGCACCATCACATTGGAAGTGAAATTCAGCAGCGCTAGAGCCCTGCAGTCTTTGTCCAAAGAAGTTGAGATGAACTTTCCTTTTTTATTCATGTACATCGAAACAATTTTTTTCTTTAGATGACATAGGTGCAGGTGTGTAAAATGTTGCGAATGACCTCAAGTGAGAGAAATTTTGTGGGGAAATAAGCGTGTCAGCAGAGTGTTCCATGAATTTTGTAGCCAAGTAGTAACTCTCAACAAATATCTTATCTTCCCCTGCTAACTTTTTATATCAGTTAACATTATCATTGCTATCTTAGTTCTTGAAAGTGATAATTGCAGACACACAACTTTCTGTTGTCATTAAGTAAAATAAGGAGCTTGAGCTATATCTGTCATAGTTTGGATGCAAGTTGTCCCCCACCAGCTCATGTGATTGAATCCTTTGTTGATATTGGTGTTTGGGAAGGTCATGGCGCATTGGTAAGGTGGAGCCTTGCTGGAGGAAGGCAGTCACAGGGGGTGGGCCTTGAGGTTGCTTAGCCTCTCCCTGCTTCTATTAGCAGTCTGTTCTTTCAGTTACCCACTTTCTCAGTGATGGATGCGATCTAAACAGTTTCTGCTACCTGCTGTGCCTTTTCTGCCATAAAGAACTGTATCTCCCCTCTGTAACTGTAAGCCAAATAAATCTCCATTTCTCTCCTTAAGTTGCTTGAGTCTGAGTGCTCTCTCACGGTATCAGAGAGAGTAACTAGTTACTTTGTATGAACAAGTAATGATCTGGAATTTATAATAACACTCTTATGATGGCTCATGACAAAGAATCAGAAATGCAATGTGATGATAATAGCATATCTGAGTACTTTTCTGCTAGGCCAATGAGTCACTGCATATAGAGGATCCTGTCACCTTGAAAAATGTCGGATAATAGTATATGTTACTCCTTTGCTCATGGGACACATGAAATCAGTGGAGGCAAAGCAGTGTTAGGAAGATTGGAAGACATACAGTTAAAGAAGCAGAAGTAGAACCAAGGAGTTCTTGAGTGTCAAGACAAAATGGCCAAGTGTTCAGTAATGAAAACTCTAATCAAACTGTGCAAGTAGCATTACATAAAATGAACCACTGTGTTAATACTTCATGATCTTAAAACGCTAACATTCAGGTATGCTATTATCATCACATTGCATTTCTGACTCTTTGTCATGAGCCATCATAAGAGTGTTATTATAAATTCCATATTATTACTTGTTCATACAAAGTACACTAGTTACTCTCTCTGCTACCGTGAGAGAGCACTCAGACTCAAGCAACTTAAGGGGAGAAATGGAGATTTATCTGGCTTACAGTTACAGAGGGGAGCAGAACACGGAGTATTACTCCAGAATGAAGGCGTCCACATTGAGTCCTCCACAGACACATCGCTGGATCTGCCACAGGATCATGGACCATGGTGTGTGACTAACTGGCTGTGTATCCTACACAGGCACTGTTCTTTGATTTATCACCTTACACATGGATAGATCAGTCACAGGATCACTGACCACTAGCAGTAATAATGTACCTGGGAACTCAGGTGCATCTGTATTGCTTGCTTCAGGTCAACCAGCATGGGAGACGTGGGATAAGATTTAAGGGCCTATAAATGAGCTTGTGGACTTGAGCATACTTACATGTTCTAGAAATGTGAAACGTTCAGTCACTTGCAGCTTTTCCAATTAAATCTATAATCACATTTTGGCTCACCTAATTTTCTAATTAACCAACCTATTCCCTATTCCTAAAAATTACTGTTTCCCAAGCAAGCATTAAAGCCAGCAAACACTAAGCATGTCTGACTAATATTTGTAATAATTCATAGTTCTATGTATCCACATTCTCAAATCTTGTTTGTTTGCTGATCCAAATTGATTTGCTTTTTTAATGAAGCAGTGTAACATTATAAATTTCCTTTCAAATGCCTCATCATCTCTAAAAGTGTCCTTAATGTAGTCCTAGCAAATATTCCAAATTCAAATCCTGTTGATTGTGATAAAATGAAACATAAACCCAGGCATTATATTCTAGGAAATAGCAAGAAAGAGCCCATGAAAAGGAAAAACAATTACATTTTGATCGATATGTTCTTTAAATGCTGTATGTACTGCATTCTATTTATTGCTTATATTTACTATTAAAAGCTCCAAATGAGAAAAATTATATGGTATGTCTAAAGGATTGCGAAATGGTTTTGATTATTTAAATACATCTTCTTGGGAACGAGGATGACTCAGCTCCTCAGCGCATTGACTGACAGGCGGTTCTGATAGTTGCAAACCCTGAGCCGCCTCCTCACCTCACCTCCTCCTCAAATGTTGGCTTCTCCTTTGCTGACATAGAACAGGAAACACACCAACTTCAAAGTATCTTCACCATGAGGAAATAGACTGTTTCTTATTCTACACTAGACCTGCGACTGTAATTATGAACCATGCTTTGAAATTCTTTAAAATGATCCCATGGGAAACTCCTTGCATTTGGAGATTTCTGAAAAGCGGCAATGATCGTTCTCTCATGGACCTGGCCTAAGTGTGTTCAAGTCCATTCAGTGGCTGTGAGTCACTGAAATGCATCTTCTTGTGATTGATAGCTACAGTTTCTTTTTTTTAAATTTTTTATTATTATTATTTATTCAATTGTGCATGTATGTGTGTGTGCATGTGTGTGCATGTGTGTGCATGTATGTGCGTGTGTGTGTGTGTGTGTGTGTGTGTGTGTGTGTGTGTGTGTGTGTGTAGAACCACGGACAAATTCGGGAACCACCATGGACGCTTCCACCTCCTTCTGCCCCGGGATTCACAGGCTCCGCCCTACCAGGACCAGAAACGCAGCCCCCCCTCCCCCGCTTCCACCCAGCGTCTATACTGAGATCTAGGATCCAAATTCAGGACCTTCTGCCTGAAAGGCAAAGGCTCAACCCCTGAGCCACCTCTCCAGTCCCCATTTGGCTACAGTTTCTAACTGAATAACACCAGTAAAGACTGACACACAACGCAGGAAAACAGAAAATCAAAGCTTTTCCCCAAAGACACCTTTCGGGAGTTAATCTCACAAGAGCACTTACTATAAAAATTGAAAAATTTAGAGAAAAATTTATTACCATTGTATTCGTCATCAGTACTGGATATTTTTTGCTCTGGGAAGGTGAATTGTTCAAAGTTTGGTTCATGTTCCTTGTACATTCAAGTTTGCAACATCCCAATAATTGGCACGAAAGACAAACTTAGGATGAAGCTAGTAGACATCAATGGAATACTTCCAAATTCAATTAAAATTTCTCTAGATAAGACATGAAGATACAGAGACTCCATGTTCCCTAGTTGAAGCGCTTCCTCTAAGGTCAGTATGCACAGGTCCTCCCGCAGCATGAGCTGGTCAACAGAGGCCAAGTTCTCCTCCAGAAGCAGGCTTGACATCAACAGCAGCAGGACTGCCCCTGCTGAGGAAGAAGAGGAACCCCTCTGAGATCGCCCCATCTGACATCATCATGAGCAAACCTGTCTGTTGAGGGCTTAGTGCACCAAGTTCTCTCCTTGGCCTAACTTGGCAATTTTTAGTTAGGTTAAGGAAAAAAAGACTGGTGTTATGAAAATTTAGGTAACTACTCATATTTGCAGAGACTGACATTTTCCATGTTCGGTCAGTAACATTCTGGACAGGTTATCACCTCCAGAATGCCATATGTATTTTGGAATTATTTGTAACCTAACTAGATCTGTTCCTTCTCTTGAGAGCACTTATTTTGATGGGTTTTTTTTTTGATTTGTGAATTTGCATTTTGAACTCAATCTGTGATATCAATTTTGGAAAATAAGCTGACAGAACAGCTCAGCTCATTCCACACAGATGTCCTGTTCAGGGCTGAACATGCCACAGGTACTTATTCTCTGTATTTTGTTCAGTTGTAATTCCCTATATTAAACACATACCATTACAGAAAGAAATTTCTAGAGATGCCCTGTGCACTGCAGGATGCACAAGCATATCCCTCTTTTCCACCCCTACATTCCATTAAAATTCTTTTGTTCCACATCACTGCAATTAAGACAGATCCAAGTGTCTGTAGACATTATCATGGTCTCTAGTATAAAGAAGATCCACCTTTGAAAACCACGTAGTTGCAGTACATTCTGCATTGTGCAGTTCCTTTCTGAAACAGTTAATATTAGAAAGTTCTTGACTATAGTTTTAGCTCTCTTCTCTCGTAATTCTGCATGTTGCAACACAGCAATTTCCTTTTCTCCAGATGTAGGTTATTCTGCTCTATGAAATGGCTAGAAATGAGCAGGTGTTTATGCTGTCTCCTGATTTATATATAGATATATGTGCCTTCTGTGACATTTTTCCAGTCTTGCTGTGAAAGCCATTATAACCATGCATCTCTGGAAAAGCCATTCATGGTCACTTGTAGTCATCCCAATGATATCCTTTGATTCAGTTTCATTCTATCCTCGATCAATTAATCCACTGCTAGACTTTGTTTCTGCATCTGCTTCATGTGTTATTCTTCCAAAATTGTTGCCTGAAGAAATCTACCTTGAAGTGAGTAGACTCACTGTGCTTGGGAAGGACATGATGTTGGTGTCCTTCCTAAACATCCTTTCTCGCTGCCCCCTGTTGACCATGCACGACATGGTAGCACTCCCCATTCTTGTCTGAAAGCATGGAATTCTGGGCATATGTTGCCACTGAGCACAGTGCTTATAGGATCAACCTTCGGGGAGTGACCGGAATCTTAATCATGTGCTTGGAAAACAGAAAGGGCAACTTGTATTTATTCATTGACTAATTTTACTCCATAGCAATGCTGTTTTCTGTGTTAGAAATAGAAATGAATTCATGGGAAGAAAGCAAAGACAGAAACTTAGTGGAACTTGAGCTTGTAGAAATGGAAAGCTGAGATAGAATATATTGCAAATTCTTGTTTATCTTGCATTGAAAGACATAGTGTTGGATGTGATAGAAGTGGAATTTTTACATGCAGAGGAAATCTGTGATATGTTACTTTAGAATCCCCATTATTAGAGGCAGGTTCTGGATTCCCTGGCTATGGAAGAGAAGAGTGGTCAGAGGGACTGCATTCCTGTAAGTATGTGGACATAGGTTTTTACAACATAGATATTCATCTTGAATTCCGCATCTACAGAGGGACTCCGTTTCTCTTGGAACTATGACAACGCGCTAACTAGATGGATGACAACAATTCTTAGATAAGCAAGGGAGAAATGAAGTAAATGTGAAAGGAGAAGACAAATCAGTACTTACTTTTAGGATCCAAAAATTAGAATAGATATATGTTTTCTCCCACTTCAGAAGTGTTACTATGCCTTAACAATCACACTGTCTTGAATTTGTTTTCTAGTTTTCCCTCCTTTTCTTCTGTGTTCATCACCTTTACCTCCATTCTTTTCACCCTCCTTCTTTCTTTTATTTTTGTTCTTCCTTCCCTCTCTCCCTCTTTCCTTCTTCCATTTTATTCTTCCTTCCCTCTTTCCATCCTCTCTTCTTTCCTTCTATTCTCCCTTCCTTTTTCCCTCTTTTTCTTCTTTCTTTCCATTCTTCCTTCCGTTTTTCTTCTTTTCTTCCGTTTTTCCTTCCCTTTTTCCCTCCTTCCTTACTTCCTTTTCTCCCTCCTTTCTGACTTCCTTCCATCCTTTCCTATATTTAGTAATATTTGTTTCAGAATCGGAAACTAGATATTGCTTTTGTGGTGTGTGTAATGAAGTCGATGAGCAACAGAGGATGGATAAGAAAATAAAATTGTAAGGTTCCCAAACATTATATACTTTTGCCACTGCTCTTAGTTGATCTTCACAAACTGTCAGGAAGACCCTATTACTGAAGATGCAAAACAAATGGATCACAGAACATGGGCAAAATATATTAACTAGAACTGGTCTGCGGACTTTCTTCTTGCTAGACAGCTTATATAGTACAGAGGAATACTGTAGAAGCTACTGGGGGAGAGAAATAATCACACATTCCATCAATGGCATGAGATCTGTAAGTTGCAATATCACCATGGCAACATGTTAACACCAGTATAGTAGTGGCATGAGTATCAAGGAGACAACCAACAGCTTTCTGATTGGATTCAAGACCCACTTGTCATAAGGGTACCCATCCCTGCTACTGCAAACTGGAATGAGAACCTATAAAAAAAGAGAAGGAAAAAAATCAGTAGGGAAGACAGCCAATAAACCCATAGATAGGAGGGCAGTACAATAAAGTACTCTGTAGATAGTTGGTATTATACCCATAGAATGGGCACTTACAGTGGAAATCTTTGCATCTAAAGCTGGATGAGTGAAAGAAAATGCACATATCAGTGGGGTAGCCTGAAGAGAAGTAACTTGATATACCATGGAGGCCCGAGCACCCACAGGAGTGGACAGGTCAGCGTGAACTCTGGGGTTCAAAGAAGCAAACAGGCAGAAGAGAAGGGTGGGAGGGAGTGGGAAAGAATGGTGAAGGGAAGGCAAGGGAAAGGATGAAGGAGAGGGGGGAGGGAGGGAAACTGGGATGAATACTCAATGTGCTTGTAAAAATAGAAAAATTAAAAAACTTAAAAATGAAAAGAAAATAGTGAAGACTGGGGAGGTGGCCCAGGAGATTAAAACCTTTGCCTCCAAACAAAAGATCTTCAGATCCTGGATACTAGGCCAACATGTCAGGGGCGAGTCCCTAGAAGGCAGGCTGGGAGCCAGAGAGCAAAGCACATAGGAGGTAAAGCACTCTAGGATGATTCCTGAAGTAGCCATTTGGCCTTCCAGGCACATATACTAGAGTGCCCTCTTGCGTATACACACACACACGCACACTCTCTCTCTCTCTCTCTCTCTCTCTCTCTCTCTCTCTCTCTCTCTCTCTCTTACACACATACACAAACACACACAAATTAAAAAGAAGCAGCAAAATTCTCTACTAATTGAAAAAAAGAAAAGAGAAAGTAGAACAATGAGTGTAGAAAGGATGGAGCTAGAGCTAGACCAGGGATGGCCGATCATCTGCATGTTGGAGTTCAGTGTGTGCATTTCTTTGGTGACCTACAAGTAAATATGCTGAAGGTGAACTGCTGCAGAGATACTTCCTGCAAGCTGCATTTGGAGAGTTTTTGCTTCCCATCAGAATGGAAGGGGATGCTTTGTCATGAATAATGAGCCTGTGAGGGTGGTAATTACTCACCCTGCCCTGCATCCCTTCATCACAAACATAATTGTGGCCAATAAACAGCCTGAGGCCGCAAGGACAGTTCAGGGAACATCAGACCTGGGAAGCCAAGTGGGAGGGAGGAGGGATAGGGGCCAAGGTGAGTGACAGGAGAGATTGGGACTCACTCCTCTTCAGCCCAGGGCAAGGACAAGCAGCATGCAGCAAACTCCACCCAGCCTAGTCCTCAGCCCATGCAACAAGTCAGGACAGGGATTAATAGAAGGACCCATAGACTATAAGGAACTCAAGAGAGATAAGAAACACAGTGGAAACCTTGGGGACTAGAGCTGAATGAGTGAAGGGAAATGCCCCTGTCAGTGGGGTGGCCTGAGGAGAGGCCACTTGATATGCCACAGAGGCCTGAACAGACAAGCCAGAGGGAACCCTAGGGTCCATAGAAGTGGCCAGGCAGGAGAATGGGAGGGAGTGGACTTGATTGATGAAGAGAAGGGAGAGGGATGGGAGGGAAAAGGAATGGAAAGAAGCAGGGATTAGTACTAGATACGATTGTAAAAAGGAATAAATAAAATAATTAATTAATTAATAATAATAATAAAGGACTCGTGCAGAATGATTGGAGGTCAGAGAGAGCAGAGCACATAGTACTTCCCATCCCCACTGCTCTGGCTGACGTTCACTTAGTTGGACGCAGTGGGTACAAGCTTGTCACCTTTGCTGTATTGTTTTAAACATTGCTGGCGATATTGTCTATCCGCTTATATGCGCGCTCCTGAAGTTGGTCACCATCTGTATTGTTCTCATTCCATACTGACAACCAGCACATGGCTTACTGGTTTGAGAAGGCATCTGGAAGACAAGTCAAGGCAGCTGTTAGAGCAACTGGTAGGCGGCACTGGCATTAGTGGGAAAGACAGACCTGGTGGTCCTCATGCTCTGTATGTGGAATGGTTTCTTCTCTGCGATTTGTTGGGCAGTGAACTGAGACCCCCGAGGGTCCATACTCCTAAGACTCTTGCTGTTTCTCTTGGTCGCACACCATAACAAGACAGTCAGATCTTAGTGGTGAGCACACTGCAAAATTTGGTTGCATGATGTGAAATATCAGGCATGATATTCAAGTGTGATTTTCTATTCATAATGTGAGAAGGCAAGATACAGACTGCTTGGACACAACTGTCACTAAGGGTAAACTTGGCCACTTATTCAAGGCATCAGCAAACCCATCAGGAATCGTCCAGGAGTATCCTGGTGACACAACTCTATGGTTGCAACTGAAACTTTTCTGAGTCAACTTAAGTTGGACTTCATTGCCTTGACTTACCCTACAAATGTCTTGCCATATTTTTTTGTAAGAAAATATAGCAACCTCTGCCTGGGGAGGGTCTAGATTCCATCAGAGAAGTTACTTCTCAAGCTTTGTTAAATGGATGCTATATACCTATAATTCCATCTTAAATCTATAGATTACTGCATCTGCCACTCTATCTTTAAAGGCGCAAATCCTCACAATGTTTAGTTGGGTCCTGGCAGAGATTCAGTATACTTGGTTGAGCTGCTCAGGATAACCAGATAATGCAGTGGTATTTGGTCCCAGTGCTCTAAAAATAGTCAGTTTCATACATGATCTTTTGTAAGACTCAGGGGACACTGTAGAAAATGTGATAGAAAGAATGTGAGAGGCTGAGTTACGTGGTTGTATTAATCAGTACTCCAGAGACGCACAGCTGAGAGAAGGGAGATATATACACAAAGGGAACTAATTAGATTGACTTGCAAGATAAAATCTGAGAAGTCCAACAATGAAGAGCTGGATAGGTCAGCACTTCCAGTTCCTGCAGAGTCTCCCATCTAACCCGAAGGCCGGAAGATTCTCTGAGAGATCTGGAACGTCATTCACACTGGAGGGCTGAAGAAGCTGGGCCCGACATCAGTGAAGAATAACCATGAAGAACATCAATCCAGCAGCAACGGTAAATGAAGAAGGGCGGTACTGAAGGAGGAGGACTAAGGGACTCGGCAGCACAGGACCACGGATGGAGGGCCAGATTCTTCCCTCTTCCACTCCCTTTGTGTGGTCTGCCACAGGAAAGCACCACCCACTATGGACTGGGTTTCTTCCACATCAATCAGACAATCTTGCCTAAACTGTGGGGCCTTCCCAGCTGTGCCCCAAGATCTGCCATCTGCCTACAACTGTCAAGTTAACGTTTGAAGCTACCACAGCAGTGAAGTTGTATGAACACCTGATGTCCTCCTGGCCTGACATGACCATCAGTTGTCATGGGACTCAGAGTAAACCTGAGCTCCAATACTTGCTAAGTTCAGAAGCTCCTCTGGAGGCAACGCCACAATGGGAGAGTACTCACCGATTCTCAAAGCACATACTTGTGCAAATATAACTACACATCTATGTTTCTACAGTGGAAGAGGTTCATTCTTCAGTCCCAGGACAGAGTCAGGTCATGCAGCGTGTAGGAATAGACAAATCTTTGCTAGTTAGCATTACTTTTCAGTCTTATCTGAACAGATCACCTTGAATGACCTCTCCTTCATTTAGCAGGGACAATCTTGCTAGTGGTGGTCTCCTAATGTTAACCGAGAGGAGAATTTGTTCCTATAAAGATACCATCCCAGTTTCCTCACTGATGAATGATGTCATGGTTTGAAATGTGAGTTGTTTCCCACAGTCTCATGTGTTTGAAGCTGTAGTTGTTTAGGAGGGTCACCACACTATTAGGAGGTGGTGCCTTACTGGAGGAAGGCAGTCACAGAGGGTGGGTCTTGAGGTTGGTTAGCCCTGCCCTGCTTCAGTGAGTTAGTTTGCTCTTGCAGCTGGCACTTTGCAGCTTGAACCTCCTTGGTGGACGTGATTTAGATTGCCTTCAGCTTCTGCCAGCAGCCATGTCTTTTCCACCATAGGAGACTATGTCTCCCCTCTGAACCATAAACTGAATAAATCTCCTGTTCTCCCCTTAAGTTGCTTGAGTCTCAGTGGCATCTCACAGCTGCACAAAGGGTGACTGATGCAGCTGCTTGGGAAATCATTGGTCTGTTTCTATACCTGACACATAGAAAATCAATCTGGAGCTCATTAACAGTAATTCTACAATGTTAAGTCATAAGTCCGTACTGTCATAACTTACTCAACTTCTCCTCATCCTTTCTCTAAGTCAGAGGATGCCAAATGACTGGAATCCAGAAGCAAAAGGAAGGAACGACACAGGCACTGCCTGTCCATCTCAACCTTGCACGCCATGTCACTTCTCCTACTGTAGAGGAGAGGAAGGAGAGACTCAGTGCTGTGATCCCGAGAAGTTAAAACTAGACCACAGCAAACTTGTCGCACCCTACGTGAATGGAACTTAAGGAATGTGTGTAAAATATAACGAGGAATCCAGAACACACAGGACTATGATCGGACCTAGTTATTAGACAAATATAGGGCAATTTCATACTTTTTGAAAAGTTCTGCAGAACGTAAGAACAAGACAGTTGCATTACACTCACATTGCCTGTCAGTCAATTGCAAAAGTTGGTGACCTTGAGTGGCTGGCTTTCACAGTGTGCCCCATGATATTTATATTTAGCTGGCAATGATAGACTGGTTAATAGGAATGCCACTCTGACTCTGGTAACTTAGCTTATATAGACATTCTGTGATGCAATCAGCTGGATATGCTTGCTAAATTCTGACATTTGTGTTATTTTTTGGTAGGAGTATGTCAAGGATATCAATAAGACTTCGTATTAAATTGACAAAAGAAATTTTAACCAGTTGGTTAGATTTTAGAATATCCAAAGAGTTTTTTCTGAAGAAGAGACAAACTACTCTTCAGTTGTTTTCTAGGCACTTTCTGTTCATTTGATTTTCTAATCTCTAAAATGTTCTCTTTTTCCTGAAAGATACCATTTGATTAGCAGGCACAAAAATCAGAAAACACTAAATATTGTAAATATCATGTTTGATGAATACATGTGATAAATATCATATTAGCTACACATCCAAAGGGATGTTGCATTAACTAGATATAATATCATCACTTTCTTTCTAATAGCACTACTTCTCTGCAAGGAATTCAAAAATATCCATCCAAACCTAACACAATTGTGTTGATTATGATAAAGTCAATTTAAACAACCCGGGCACACATACTAGGGAATACTAATGAATGAACCAATGAAACAAAAAAATTTGCAATTTACATGTTAATCAAAAAGTCACTTATTTAAAATACATACTCCACTGTATTTATTGTACACATTTATTGTTTAAAACTCCAGCTGAGGATGTGATACCTTGAAAGTATTGTTGGGATTATTTTGAATCTGAAATATATCCTGTCAAGCATAATGGTGATATAAACTACTGAGCAGACTGACAGGCGGAGGGGGGCACTGGTTTATAGCAAACCATGAGCCACGTTCTCACATGCTGGTGATGAGCTACATCGTTCCTGCCTTCTCCCCCTTCAGGGATGTGGCACAGAAGCCCACATCCATCAAGCACCCCATTGTGAGGACAGAGCACATGTCCACCTCTACCCCAGAGCTGGACTTGCAATTGTACAATCCAGCCTTGAAATTCCCTTTCAAAAAAGATTCCTTGTACTTGCAGATTTATAACAATTAGTTATGATACTTTTTCTCCCCTAAATCTGATAAGTATATTTCAGAGTCTGACTGAAACACATCTCCCCTTTAATCAGTGCCTATACATTCTAGGTAAGTAACACCAACGAAGACTGGCTGGCTACACAGGGATCAGAAAATCAAAACTGTTCCCACAAACAATTATCATGGATTTAATCTCAAAAATAACTTAAAATTACAATTGAAGAAAAAATTAATTATAATGGTACTCTAATAATAAATGTGATATGTCAATGCCTTTTCCTGCAAGCAATTCTGGTAGTTTTTCCCCCAATGGTTTTCTATTGAATTTTCTTTTTTTTCTTTTCTTTTTTTCATTTTTTATTATTATTTCTGCTCATACAAACTTAATATGTACACCAGTTCCCCTCCCTCCCCATCCCCCAGTGCCTCCTCCCCCCCAATCCCCGGGGAATGTGCATGCCAGACTCTTCTCTGGGACCTCCTCTCTGATGACATACAAGGACCCAGTGGCTTTTCCCTGAACCCTTTCCTGTGTTCCCCTTAAGGATAGGAACACTACTGTGACTGTCAACCCCTTGCCTCCAAGGATCTTGGTGCCTTTAGCAAATGCTAGACTTTATGGGGTCAATAGTGTGTGGGACATTGCGCAGGATATGCAAAGACCTATTATGATTGCTTTGGCCCTAACTTGTGTGGAGTATCTCGCATATCATTGCTCCTCCCATCCTTGTGCTCTTACAATATTACTGCCCCCTCTTCTGTAAATTTCCCTGAGCTTCAGGATGGGGAGAGATTAGGCTGGCCTAGTCCTAGGTGGTTGAAGTCTCTGAAGTTCTGGATTATGGTTCGTTGATTTTCTTTTGCAGTTTTGTTGCTCCTGCAATGCCCTTCACTCCATCCTGATGGGTATTGTATGTCATCCCCTGGCCAGAGACAAAAAGCTGTTAAAATAGAGTCTTGTTATGAGAGCCCATTCAAAGGTAGATGTAATAAAAGTAGGAAACCACAGTGAGGGAGGGGTCAATCACTCATTTGCAAAATGGTTACTTTTTATCTGCCAGATATATGCCCTCCCTTTCTGGTGAGATCATACCCCCTCATTTGTAAATGATCAGGAAGGAAAGTCTGTGAACTTAACCATTACTTACTTGCAGTCCTTGATGGAGGCCTATTTTCTCTGCTGTAACATGGTCCCCTCTCTCCTTGTTTCTGGTGTGGCCATCCTACCCCATCCCTCCTGTTCATAATCCTTGCAATCACTGTAGGTATTACAGAGATTTATCTTTGAGTGTCTCTAGGTGGGCTGGGTGGGTTTGGTACTAGGAGCCACCTATTAGGGAGTACATATGGCGCTTAATTTTCTGGGTCTGGGATACTTCACTTAATATAATTGTTTCTAATAATATCCATTTCCCGGCAAATTCCTGTAATTCATCGTTTTTGATGGCTGAGTAGTACTCCATTGTATAGATGTACCACAGTTTCCTTATCCACTCATCAACTGTTGGACATTTGGGTTGATTTCATGACTTTGCTATTGTAAACAGTGCTGCTATGAACATGGTTGTGCTTCTGCTATCGAGGTGAATTTTTGCTGTATGGGGGGTTATTCCCAAAAGTGGAATAGCAGGGTCAAATGGCATTTCAATCTTTAATTTCTTTAAGAATCTCCAGACAGCTCACCAGAGTGGTTGTATGAGCCTGCATTCCCACCAGCAATGTAGGAGAGTTCCCCTCTCCACATCCTCTCCAGCATTTGTTGTTGTTTGTATTTTGGATTTTTGCCATCCTGACCGGGGTGAGATGATATCTCAGGGAAGTTTTGATTTGCATTTTTTAAAGATATCTGTTGGACATTTTAATTTCATCCCTGATAAAGTTTCTTTCAAGCTCCAGAGCCCATTTTTCAATTGGGCCATTAGTTTCCTTGGTGTTTAGTTTTCTAAGTTGTTTGTGCACTCTGGATAATAGGGCTCTATCAGATATGTGGTTAGTGAAGATTTTCTCCCATTCTGTGGGTTGCCTTTGAGCTCGTGTTACAATCTCTTTATCTGAACAGAAGCTCTTTAATTTCACCAGATACCAACTGTTGAGAGTTGGTAGCAGTGACTGTGCCATTGGATGTCTGTTTAGGAACTGTTGGCCAAGCCAAATCAGCTCGAGGGAGTTCCCTATCCGTTCGACTATGGTTTTTATAGTCTCTGGTCTTGTATCAAGGTCCTTGATCCATTTGGAATTAAGTCTTTTACATGGTGACAAGTATGGGTCCAGTTTTAATCTTCTGCATGTGGAGATCCAGTTTTGCCAGCACTATTTGTTGAAGATACTGTTCTTTTTCCATTGGATTTTTTGGGCCCCTTTGTCAAAGATCAAATGGTTGTAATTTTGTGGGCTTATATCTGGGTCTTCAACCCTTATCTATTGATTTGTATGTCTATTTTGGAGCCAGTACCAGGCTGTCTTTATAACTATGGATTTGTAGTATAGACTAAGGTTTGGTATGGTGATACCTCCAGCAGTGTTTTTGTTACTCAGGATTGTCTTTGCTATCCTGGGTATTTTGTGCCTCCATATGAACTTTGAGATTGTTTGGTCAACTTCTTTGAAGAATTGCTTTGGCATTTTAATTGGTATAGCGTTGAATTTGTATATTGCCTTTGGTAAGATGGTCATTTTTGTGATGTTGATTCTGCCAATCCAGGAACATGGGAGGTCTTTCCACTTTCTGGTGTCTTCTGAAATTTCTTTCTTTAGGGTTTTAAATTTTTCATTGTAAAGGTCTTTTACCTCTTTGGTTAGGTTTATACCAAAGTATTTCATTTTTTTAGGGGCTATAGTAAATGGGATTGAGTCTCTCAGGGCTTTTTCACTTCTTTCATTCTGGGCATATAGGAAGGCCACTGATTTTTGTACATTTATTTTGTATCCTGCCACCCTGCTGAACTTCTGTATTAGTTCCAGGAGCTTCCTTGTGGAGTTTTTGGGATCACTCAGATATAGGATCATATCATCTGTAAGAGATAACTTGACTTCTTCCTTGCCGATTTGAATCCCTTTTATGTCCCTTTCTTGTCTTATGACTTCAGCTAAGACTTCAAGTAAAATATTGAAAAGAAGTGGTGACAGTGGACAGCCTTGTCTAGTTCCTGATCGAAGTGGGAATGCTTCAAGTTTTTCCCCACTGAGCATAATCCTTGCTGTGGGCTTGTTGTATACAGCTTTTATTATATTGATAAAGGTTCCTTCCATTCCTACTGTCTCTAGCGTTTTGATCATAAAAGGCTGTTGGATCTTGTCAAAAGCTTTTTCTGCATCTATCGAGAGTATCATGTGGTCTTGGACTTTGGACTGGTTTACATGATGGATTACATTTATTGATTTGCTTATGTTGAACCAACCTTGTGTGCCAGGGATGAAGCCTACTTGGTCCCCGTGAATGATCTTTTTAATGTGTTTTTGAATCCGATTTGCTAAGACTTTGTTGAGAATCTTTGCGTCTGTGTTCATCAGAGAGATTGGCCTGTAGTTTTTTTTTTAAGTGAATCTTTATTAGGTATTGGGATTAAAAGGATATTAGCTTCATAGAAGGAATTTGATAGTGTTCCTTCCTTTGCTATTTGATGGAACAGTTTAAGGAGTATTGGTGTTATTAACTCCTTAAATGTCTAGTAGAACTCTGTGCTGAATCCATCTGGTCCAGGACATATTTTGGTGAGAAGATTTGAGATTACTTCTTCAATTTCCTTATATGTTATAGGACTATTTAAATAATTCACAACTTCCTGATTCAATTTAGTTAAGTTGTGTTTATTAGAAATTCATCCATCTCTTTTGTGTTGTCAAACTTCACAGAGTATAAGTTTTTGAAATATAATGTTATAATTCTCTGGATTTCTTGGGTATCAGTAGTGATAACTCCATGTTCATTTCTAATTTTGTTAATTTGGGTTTTCTTTCTCTTGCTTTTGGTTAAGTTAGCTAGGGGTGTATCAATCTTATTGATTTATTCAAAGAACCAGCTTTTTGACTGGTTGATTTTTTCTATCGTTTTCTTAATCTCGATTTCAGATATTTCTCCCCTTATTTTGCTAATCTCTCTTCTACTACTTTTGGGATCAGATTGCTCTAGTTTCTCTAAAGCTTTAAGCTGCATTGTTAAGTTGTTTATTTCTGATGTTTCCATTTTTTTGATGTAGGCATTAAGAGCTATGAACTTACCTCTTAGAACAGCTTTCATTGTCTCCCAGAGATTTTGGTAAGTTGTATTTTCATTATCATTCTCTTTCAGAAAATCTTGAATTTCCTTTTTAATTTCTTCCTGAATCTAGTTCTCATTCAGCATCATATGGTTAAGTTTCCAGGAGTTAGCGTATTTTCTTTTGTTTGTTGTGTTGTGGATGTCCAGCTTTAGGCCATGGTGGTCTGACAGGGCACAGGTTACAATTTCAACTTTTTTGTATATGTGTAGATTCGTTTTGTGGCCCAGTATGTGATCTATTTTGGAGAAAGTTCCGTGTGCTGCTGAAAAAAATGTGTATTCTTTGGTGCATTGGTGAAAAGTTCGATAGAGATCTGTAAGGTCCATTTCTTTAAGGGTTTGATTAAGGTTCAAAGTGTCTCTGTTAAGCTTTTGACCTGTTGATCTATCCCATGTTGATAGGGCAGGTGTTGAAGTTCCCAAGAATTATGGTTTGGGGGTTGATTTCTTGCTTTAGACACTGTAGGGTTTTCTTAACGAATGTGGAGGGGCCTGTATTGGGTGCATATATGTTCAGTATTGTGAAGTCTTCCTGGTGAATTGTACCTGTGACTAAAATGTAGTATCCATCCGTGTCTCTTATAATTTTCTTTGGTTTGAAGTCCACTTTGTCTGATAGCATAATGGCTACCCCTGCCTGTTTTCTGCTTCCATTAGCTTGTAGAATTGTTGACCAGCCTTTTATTTTTAGGGCATGCCTATCTTTTGTGGTGAGATGGGTTTCCTGCAGGCTGCAGATTGATGGATTGTGATTTTTAATCCAAATTTGTAATCTGTGTCTCTTGATCAGTGAGTTAATTCCATTAACATTTAGTGTTATAGTGTAGAAACTATTTTTGATTCCAGACATTTATTATGTTTAGTAGTTTTTATAAGTATATTGCTTCACTCTTAATCGTGTTATACTTGCCTTCTGTTTTCCTGGGTATGCCTGTTTTTTTCTTCATGCTTGAGTATCATTTCTAGCATTTTTTGAAGGCCTGATTTGATGGACATGTATCCCTTCAAGTTGTCTTCGTGCTGGAATATTTTTCTTTCTCCCTCAATCATGACAGATAGTTTTGCAGGGTAAATCAGCCTGGGTTGACATTTTTGCTCATTCAATACTTGAAGTATGTCTCTCCAAGCTCTTCTTGCTTTTACTGTTTCGACTGAGAAGTCATTTGTTATTTTAATAGGTTTACCTTTAAAAGTGACTTGTTTTTTCTCCCTTGAAGCTCTCAGCACCAGTTCTTTATCTTGAATGTGGAGTGTTTTGACTATTATTTGCTGTGGCGAGCTTCTGTTTTGGTCATATCTGTTTGGGGTGCGGAATGCCTCTTGTATATGGATGGTCCTCTCTTTTTTTAGATGAGGAAAGTTTTCCTTGATGATCGTTTGAAAAATGTCCTCAGGGGTGGTATTTTGAGATTCTTGCTCTGGTATTCCATGAATACGCATGTTAGGCTTCTTCAGGGTGTCCCATATCTCTTGGATATTTCTCTCAAGTATCTTTTTGGCATTAACAACCTCTTCCATTGAGCTGGTTAGTACTCCCATTTTATCTTCAAGGTCTGAAATTTTGTTTTCTACTTCGTTAGTTCTGCTGATAAGACTCTCTGTGGAGTTCTGGGTTGAAGATAACTTTTAGCTCAGTTTTAAACTCTGCTTGAGTCTGTTTTAACTGCTCTATGCCAGTTTTTGTTTCTTGCACTGTTTTTCTCAACTCCTCCAAGTGTCTGTTGTGTTCCTCTTCAAAGCGATTGATTCGATTATGTAATTCCTCCCGAATTTCCTCTTTTATACTATTGAACATGGTAATGATCATATTTTGAAAGTCGTTATCCTGGGTCAGGCTTTCTTGGCCATTTTCTGTGGATTTGTTCTGGTTGGAGTCCTACATTATGAGATTAATTCCTTCAGTGGGAGATTTATTTACTTGAGTGTTGTTTCTCATGGATTTGCACTTTGACTTAGGCATTGTCATTTTACCTCCTAGGATCTTCTTTCAATTTCTGTGAGTTTTTCACTAAACTGAATTATTTTGCCTGGGGTTCTGGGGGTGGGCGGGTACGGAGCTTACGTAGGTCGAGGTGAGCCCCGGCTGGACCGCGGGCGCGTCCAGGGCGGCGGAGTGGGGAAAGGGAGGATGGGATGTCGGCAGGGTGCTATTTAACCTGGGAGAGATGGGGCGGGGCCCGGCACAGGGGGTGGTCCTCCTTCTCCGCCCTGAGCGGCTCAGGCCAATTCTAGTAGTTTTAACAAAGCATGAGAAGCCCTCCACCAGTTTCAATTTTTTTTTCAAAGTTCAATTTTGGATAAGGCAGGTAGATGTGAGGTGATCCCAGAGATAACTCTCATCCATTGCAATTTTTCCATGGCACATTTGGCTTCTTCATCCTGGACCACTTCAGGCAGACCTAGAGATGCAATGTGGGGACATCCCATACTTAGCTGAGTTTGCCGACATTGGGAACAAGAATTTCCTCCCCTGCTATTCTCTGCCACTCCAGCAGAGCTGCTGAAAAGTAGTTCCAGCTGGTCCTGTGGCCATCACTGTCTTTACCTGCTGGGAGGATCCAGTGCTGGGTAATGTCCATTCTCAAAGGCTTCCTTCTCCTCTGTCTTCATTCACAAACTCATTCAAGACTCTCCATCCCTGGACTGTATCAACCTTCTCTAGCCATGTGATCATTGACAGCACACATTCTTGATGATATGCACACGAATAATTTTCCCTTAACGGAAGACAAACTTCTTCCAGTTTCCTGGTTCTGGCTCCATGTTCTTCCACTGTTGCGCTCAGCAACTGATGCCTTTTGGGGTTACCAGAAACTTATGTCCCTATGACTCCAATTTTAACCAAGTCAGAAGCGTTCTGCAGTTTCCGAAGGGACTGATAAATCCACAATTTAGCTTTGTTTCTCCAGTTATCCCATAATCTTCATATGCAGTCAGACATCAGTATCTTGTTAGGGAAGCTGGCTGAAGATGTTCCCACCCACAAGCTCCCTGGTGCCAATCACTGGCACCTACTCCTCCCTAAGTTCCCTGTCATTAAAGCATAATTAAATAACATCATTTTACAACAGCAGAAACCTGTACCCATAGACCCTGCCCCAGCTAGCTTTTCCCAGACAGTGTGCTTTAGCTCCATCTCAAGTCTTGCTGCATCCTCCTTCCAATGTCCAACATTCCTGGGTTTTTTCCTTTTCTCATCACCATGTTAGCACTTTGGAAGACAAATTTCCACACTAGTCACAGCCACTTACATCCACCAAAGCTCTCCTGAAGCAAATGGGATCCTCCGAGGCTGAATGGCTAAAGAGAACATGTCAGGTTGTAAAAGATGTGACTTATCAGCCTCATTCACTTACAAAATGGGGGCTTTACCTGGCATGGAGTTACTGGGAGCTGAAGCCTGTGTCTAAGAAAAGGCACATAATTTTACAAAGTCCACCTTCCAAAGAAATGCCCCTAGCAACAACGACAAAAGAAAATCTTGCCGTTCTACAACTGGTGAGGATCTTGCACCTCAAGAAGTCTGTCTGTAACATGACAGAGTGGCAACCTGTGTCTCAGTTCCCCTCATCTTGGGGAGAAGTCCAGACCACCTGACTCACAGTCACCTCTACATAGGATGTAGCTTATACCAGGGGGTTTTACCAAAAAATATAAGAGGCTACGACAGGCAAGAGCTGGAAGGTAGAAGGTAAGATTGCTTCCCCAATACCAGTTGGGTCAAGCAATCAAATAAGTAAAGACATCTTCCTTTATCAAGTTCCAAGTTCTTCAGAAATAAGGAGAATTAGATGTTTGTTTGATAAATATAAATCACAGGGGACCATGTCAGCACATCTGATGACTTTTGCCTGTTGCTTTGGAGGGTTGTCTTTGTCTCTTCCAAAACTTAAGCTTTTTGGTTCTTCGTAGATAGTACACTTTCAATTGTTGCTTGCGCATTTTGTTTATTACCTGAAAGTTTCCTTTTCCTTTCCCCCTTACCTCCCTTTCTCCCAGTGCTCCCCCCCCCCCCATTCCTGAAGCATCCTTTAGTGTGCATGTCAAACTTCCCTCTGGGTCCTCCTCTCTGATGAGGTGTAAGGATTCAGTGGCATTGCCTAGAGCTCTTTTTTGTGTTCCCCTTTAGTATAGGAATGCTATCATCAGATTGCCAATATTTCTACCCAGGGTTTTTACCTGGGTTCTGGCATCCAAACTCAGATCCTTTGGCTTGCAAGGCAAAGACGTTAATCCCTGAGCCATCATTATATCCCTAAAAATTTTAATTTTATTAAGGTATCACTCTACTTAGATTTAGCGTGCATTCCTGTGTATACCTGGATTGAACATACATTCCTATGTGTACTTTTTTGGACTGTGTTTAATTGACATTATAGACAGGGAGAAAAAAAGAAGAGAACAAGGAAGAAATGAATGATGATGAGGACAATGAGGAGGAGAAAGAGGACATTGAGCAGATGCAAGATTCTCAAAATCCTTGTCAAATAACATACTCAGCACAATGTAACTTCCACCTTCTAGATTCCAGAAAGAAGAAAGAAACTATTCAATTCTTCAACCTTGGGAATATATCTGATCTGAAATATAGCAAAAGGAAAGGGTATATTAACATCAATTAATAGATGATTAATCAATTAATAGATCAGTATGTGATTGATAATTAACCAATAATTAATGATTGATAGATAATCAATAATTCATGTTGGTAAGTTATTACTAGAACCTTTTTTCCTGAGGGCTGGCTTGTAGAGATATGGATTGCAGTCATTTTAGCTTTTCATGCTAATATTTACAACAAATAGCTTCTTTAAGTGTTACATGTAGAAGACACAGTGACCTGCATCTTGTTACCATCAAAGGTATACACCCTGGTGTCTGATGTCTTACATATTTCAACAGAGCCATTTGGCTCTTTCCATTCATATTTTAGCTTTATAATTTTTTGTTTATAAGTTATTTTATTTTTTAGTTTTACAACCATCTTTGCTTCCTTCCATCTCCCCTCTCACACATCCCCATCATCCTTTCCCTTCATCAATCCATCCTACTCCCTCCCATCCTCCTGCCTGTCTACTGTTATGGACCCCAAGGTCCCTTTGATTTGTCTAATTTTTTCTTAAATTTTCTATTTTTACGAGGAAGAGGTGATGTATGGAAGGGATAAGTACTCAATATGCTTGTAAAAATGACTCCTACCAATCTGATGACTTGCTTCATTGCAAACAAGATCAATGACAGGCAGAAGAAAGTGTAGATGCATTTGACCAAACCTTATTTCACCTCATGTTTTGTCCTGCTGGTTTTTCTCATCATGTGTCTATTAATCAACTATCTACTTCCTTGCAATTCTAGCACTTCTGAATTCCTCATTCACTCCATAACCCCATTGTCGGCTGTTGTCCTTTCCTTTGTCTTCCCTGATGAGTCCTTATTGATTTTCTGTTAGTGCCATATGCTTATTTCAACTTGTTTCTGAGACCTTTAGTGTCCACCAGCTCCTTGCTTCCATCACCCCTCAAAATCAGATAAAGATTTTAGTTTTCCAAATTGAGTTGTATAGCTTTCTTTCTCTAAAAGCTCTTTTGATTCATATCACAGATAAGAAGTCTTTAGAGTCAGTTCATATAACTTCCTATAATGCACAGTCATCAGCAGGCTTATGATAAACTGATATGTAGAGCAGGAAATGATGAAAGACAATGTCTGCTAAACACTGGGATTCATATCACAAATCGTATTTGTTCAAGACATAGAATATGCCTATATTGATAAATGACCATAAATGATTGGGTATTTATAATGTCTTCTGATTTTTAATGTTAGCATTCCATCTGATCACTGTTGTCATAACCATTCAACTTGCTAAACCTTTCTGGTCTAATGCACTTTCCCTTGCTCTCCTTTGATTTTGCTCAGCTCTGTTTAGTATCACAGTAATTGTCCTAGTGCCCCCAATGTCCTCCTCATCATGTGGCTCCCTGTCATGTGACTTCATACTGGTTTGAACTCGGTGCCTCCTTTGGGCTTTAAGCTGAACCACACACTTGTTGGAGTGCCCATGACGGGAGTGCCACTGTTACACTGGCGGGCACATCCTGCCAAACTTGCTGGGGAAGCCTGACTTGTACATGTTGTGGAACAGAACATGAGGTATATTGAGTCACATGCTCTAATTGTTCCATTCTGATATGCAACAGGATACCACCAGTGGCAATGGAGCAGGTATGAGAAACTCAGGAAAGTCTCTACCCATTGATTCACAGGAGGGTGACTCATCTTTGGCACTTGTGTTTTTTTTTAGTTCACTATTTTATAGCTTTGGACATGTTTTTTCCCCCCACTCAGTCTGACCGATTGCATATAATTTCTTTTACTGTTGTTCTTATTATTTTTCCAAATGATTTTTCTCAATCTGCAGCATACACAGTGGCTAGCACTCCATGCTGGGTGATCTGCAAGTACAGGCAGATTTTTCTGAGGGTCTAGCAGTTGCTCAACTCAATAAAATGCTGATTCACATTCACCATATAAGAGAAACTGAAAATATTTGCAAAGTCTAAAACAGAAAGAAAACATCCCTCTCTAGGACCAGATGTTTTCTCCAAAGTGCTGGGTTTAGCAACATAGATGGGAATTTACCTCATGTAGTTGGTGGCAATCCACAGTCATTCTCCGTGAATCTTCCCGTGGCCTCATCCTGGGGTACATTCATCAGACATCAAGCAGACTGGTCAGAGGAAGCTTGGTTACTGTTCTGCCTGGCCAGGGTCATGAAGATCAGGGTTCTCTCTGGCCTGCAGGGGCCATGGCTCCTCTGCCAGGCTCCCTGATTTATCCAGGTTCTTCTGACCCTGCAGCCAGGCCTGTTTACCTGCACCAACAATCTGCCAAAGTGCTCAGAGCCGTCTCCACCTGGCAGGCTCTCATGTCCCCTGAACAAGACAGAATCTCTGCCCTCTCAACCTCAAGCAAGATACTCCATGTGTGGCTTGTTCACACGTCTCTCCTGTTCTTGCGCACCTCAGCATTCCTAGCTCTCTGAGGTGGAGGCACTGCCTACCTCAAGATGGAGCAAACCTTTTACATATGCGCAACTCTTATTCACTATCTATCCACTGATACTCATTGCCCCCAAAAGTGTTTGAAGCAGTGAGTAACTAGAGTGCACTCAACTCCGTCATTGAGCAAGGCTCAAGCATTCTGTGCATCTGTCAACAAGTGCATGGTTCAACACCGACCTCTTACCAACCCTCTTACAAGCAGCGACACTGTTATGGACCAAGCTGTGCTAATTGCACCAGATCTTCTACTTCCGAAATTGTGAGATCAACGGGAATCACTGGCCTGTCTTTACCTTTTCAGCATGTTCTCCCGCAGCCCTCGAAGACTCCCAGAGCTCACGGGCACAGCATCTGACCCTTTGCCAATCTGTTCCTTAGGGACTCTAGCTTGCTCTCAGCACAGACCTGACCATATTTGACTTTTATTACACTCTCTGCCGCTTGGAGTTTTGTCTTCACCTTACGTTGATTACCTTAGCATTTTGCAAGCTAGATGTGCAATGACTGTGTCCCTCAGTTAGTTCTGACAAAGGATCTTCTGCTATCACCTAAATCTTTTACTGAAGATCCAGCAGGAGAGTCACAAACCAAAGGCAAGTACACGTGCCCTGCCATTTTATCACCCTGTCTTGTTTTCACATTATTTTTTCATAGTATTTTTCAGGTACATAGGAGCTGGGAGCTGAAGCTATCCCCAAAATCTACGAGACTCCCTCTTTCTCCTCTGAAGATAATGGCTATTGCCACATAGAACTCTGCAGGGCTTGGATGGGAGAGAGTCTTATATCTCATAATTGTCTAGAGGCTACCTGAGACCCAGGTCCCCTGTTCCAGGAAGCGACTATTAAATTGTCTCACTGTCCTGTTCACAGGTGTTCTCAGTCATATGGCAACAGCTTTCTAAAGACCCTCATGTGGCTACAAGTATAGGCATGATTAAGAAAGCTCTCTCTTTCCAAGACTTAGCCAAATTATAAACAAGCAGCAAAAGACAAGCAAATCTGTTTTTCTTCACCAATTTATGTTTTTTAATTTGTTTTAAAACCAGGGAAACTGAGGCAGATGATTTATGACCCTAGCTATCAAGAAGATCTCTGTCTCCAGCGATTTAGGAGGAAAACTCTTGACTGCCAATGCCCTGGACTGAGAGATGCAGAACTTCCAGCAGCAGGGACATATCATGGCTTGCCAATTACCTTTAGCTGAACATTGGTGAGCTGGGGAAGAGATGGGATTTTATGAATCAAGCTCTAGCTGTTTGGTGCATTGTTGAAAGCAGTCTAGTTATACAGCTTATCATTTGGGGAGTATTTCATCAATTCTTGTGGTCCTGGCCTAGACTTATTTTTTTTCTCAGTGCCAATTTGCAAAGAAGTGGCACTCAGGTTGCTGACACAAAGCACCGTAACAAGGCAGTGAACAAAAGAGAATCTGTCTTGTAAACTGGGCTCACTCCATCAGGCCCAGATGAAGAATTTCAGGCCTAAACGAAGAGGCGTGGAGTTTTCTGAAGATCTCGGTTCCTGGAATTGCCCTTAAAAATCTGAGACATTCCATTTGGCTGAAACCTGAGGAGCCTTTCTTTCCATGTGTATAAAGCCCCACTTGAGAAGTGGCTCATGGCTGCATCTCGGGGTTCCTCCCTGGTGCATGTCCACTGGCCAGTGGTACCTACTGGTCAAAGAATAAATTAACTTTCCATTTGGCTTTCCTTGACTTCTGGTGTTCATTCCTGGCCCGTAGTCTGAAGCAACACTACAAAGTGCAAGCTGTGGCAGAAGATACCAGGATGAACTTTCATCTACAGAAGCATAAACAGAAAAAAATCGCCCTCTCACCTCGACAGGATAATTATGCTGGAGCCAAAACTGAGTGACCAGGTCCTCCAGGGAACACAGGTTTCAGTTGCTGCAAACTCCATGTCCTGGTTCTGTTGTGATAACGTCTTGGGGTTTTATAATCACAGAATCAAAGAAGATCATAAATCAAGACCCTTTTCAATACATTGGTGGAAACACCAGCCTGGCGAGTTGCAGCCAAGAGCCGGAGATCTGTTGCAGGCTCGAGATGTTACTGAACTGCATTCTTGGCTTTTTGATTGGTAGAGGCTAGTAGCCTGCTACATTATCAGTTTCAAAAGTTTTTGCCTGATAATCCTAGGATGTTAGGGCAGACACAAAATAAGAGGAAGGAGTGACTCTTCAGGGGATGTAAAGATCACCCCCAGATAAATGTAATTAGGCTCTGAACCTGCAACATTCCAATCCTCTCCACAACCATGAAAATTCTAATCAGTTCATCAGCCCATTCATTCAGCATAGCTTCACCTCAGGACTTTACTTTCACAAAGGCAAAGTGTGTTCTGTCCTAGAATAATTAAAATAATATACCCTGGCTACTCATGTATGTATAAACACACACACACATACACACACACACACACTTACACAAAGTGTAGCCTGACATAGGATTCTTAAAATAATATACTCTGGCCAGTTGCATATGTGTACATACACACACAGGCACAAATGCAAGCACACACATACACAGGACACACACACACACACATACACACACATAGGAAACAAATACACACATATAGACACACACATAGTCACACACACATAGTCACACACACACACAGGCATACATACAGGTGTGCACACAAGCACACACAGACACACACAGGCACAAATACACATACATATTTACTAACATCATTATTCTTGGACTGTGTACTTAAAAACATGTAAGCACTCTCAAGATGAATTTTGTAACATGAAGATACAGTTCCTCCATTATTTTCTTTTCTTTCTTATTTGCATGTGCCTTGTGAACACTGGTTTTTCTAGGCCTATGTGTCAGGAAAGTCTAACTGAAATGCAAATATTAAGTCTTAAATAGACATCACCCACTAAAACCTACCCGAGCAGTGCCCCACCGGGCACCTTAATATTCAAACATACTGCAGGGGCGTTGTGCATTTGAGTCAGGAGAATTAATGCTGTATGTTATTATTTTCAAACAACTGAAGTTTGTTTTATTGATTTTATCTACTTCTTGTTTTCATTTCCATTATTGTCTATCATTGAGTTTGCTTCTTTATTTTTCTTTTCCTCTTTCTGATTTCTACTTCTTGTTCATTTAGTTTGGAGTTTTGATGATTGACATCTGATCTCTCAGTTTCCATTAGTGCTACGATCTTTCCCCATGGTGCTGCATAGGCTGCACCCACGTTTTCTGTCCTTCTTCACTAGCTGCACCTGCATCTTTCAACATGAGACATTTCAATTTCCTGAGCTTCTTGTGCCTTTCTTTTCTCTTGAGGCTTCCTTTGTTACCTATGGATCAAAAAGGAGTGCATTTAAGTACCCAGATTTAGAACTTTTCTGGTTACGTCTAACCTATCAGTTTCTGCTTTCATTTTACTCAGCGAACAGCATGATTTCTGTACTTCTAAACTTATTGGACACTTTTATGGCTGATAGTTTGCTGTGTCATGGTGATTATGCCTTGGATACTCAAACAACATCTTTTTCATACTGGGTTCTGTGTTTGAGAACTGAAATATCACTTACTTACTGTGTAGTTCTATTCGTTTCTGAGAGAGTGCTAACCCTGTGCTGTAAATAGGGCCACACTGATGTGTCTTGTCAGTTTTACAAATCATTGCTTCATATGTTGGTTGCTCTTTTAATTTGTATTATAGCATCAATTATCCTTCACAAGCCATTCTTAATCTAGTTTTTTGAAGTATTTCCTTTCATACTGTCTCCAGTAACCTACTGTCTTTATTCTCCTCATCCTTTTATTTCACATCCAGTAGGATGTTGAAAAGTGGTCTCCCCTTCAGAAATGCCATCTGGGTGCATGAAACATGCTCTAAATACAACCTGCTCATCACATTAATGCTGCAGAGATGGCCCAGTCATCAGGTTGATACTATATAACATTCCAGACTGCTCAGAAGTAGTTGACAAGCAGAGTAGTCATCAACCAATCTCTTCTGTCCAAACTGAATAAACGGAATACATAGAATCTTAGGGTACTTGGGTGGTTGTTATAAATATTGATCTCATAAAGAATGATTATGGAGATAAATGTGAGCTAATTGTGGATAGAGTCATTTTCTCTAACTCATTCCTTGGGTCAAAGAATTTTTGGTGTCTGTGACTGTCTGGTTTACTCTGAATTGACGCAAATGAAAGGAGTAACTGGTCAAGACATTCGAAGGGTTCTTCCTTGGTCCAGTGCTATGGATCTTATGTTGTGGAGGAATGCTCAAGCTGCCACATGTCACTCTGACTGATGTCAACTGCTTATGAGCTACCTGCACATCAGTCTAATTGATGTGGAATGTTCATGAGTTACCTGCATGTCAGCCTGGCTGTGTGGAGTGCTCATGAGCTACCTTTATGTTGGTCTAACTGGCGTGGAATGCTCTTGAGTTACCTGCGCATCATCTGGCTGATGGACAGCGCTCATGAGCTACCTGGTGTGGAGTGCTCATGAGCTACCTACATGTCAGTTTGTATACTGAGCTACATTTTTTTTGCAATGTATCTTTATCATGAAGCGACCAACAAGTCAAGCAGGACAGGATCCCACAATCTGCAGAGCCGCAGACTGGATAGGACCAGAATCAGGAGATGTTTATCAACAACTTTATACTCAGAAGTGGCCCCACTGGTGGGTTTTGAGGAATAAACCCCTACTGTGCAAACCACTGATGTGCCCCCACAGAGACACTTCCCATTCAGAGGTGATTCAAGGTGAACTTTATATTTCAACTTGAGATGTCATCAAAAAGTCTTGAATACCCTCTCATGCCGTGCCAATGTCACAACTTGTCAATGTTTTCCTAACCCTTTATCCCATTCTGACAAAGTCAAGACAAGGGAAATTCAGAAGGAGCAAGATAAGTAATCCTGTTGGAATTGTCCATATCTTCATTCTGTGCACTGTACCTTCAGCCACCAAGGGAAAGCACTAGGTAATCTACCATGAAACCAGAAGCCCAAATGTCCCAGCACAAGTGTAATGTAGCTAAGATGGTGTCATGGAGACCAGCTCAGAGCAGCAGGGATGAAAACAGTCCCCAGTGAAATCTAGAACCATCCATGTTTGATTCACATTACAGTTTGACTACTGGAAAATATTATGGTTCTCCAGACCAGCCAAATCTCTCCCCATCCTAAAGCTCAGGGAACCTTGCAGAAGAAGGGGTGGCAAGATTGTAAGAGCCTAAAGATGGAGAGGACAAATGATATGCAAGATACTCCACACAAGTTAGGGCTGCAGTAGCCATAATTAGACTTTGCATGACCTGCACAGTGACTGACATGTCAGTGACCCCCCAAAGTCTAGCATGGATCACAGGCACCGAGATCCTTAGAGGCAAGGGATTAACAGTCACAGTAGTGTTCCCATATTAAAGGGGAGCCCAAGAAGGGGCTTTGGGCTATGTCACTGAGTCCTTACACCTCACTAGAGTGGAGGACTCAGAAAGAAGTATGGCATTCACACAAAAGGATGCTCCAGGGAATGGGAGGGGGAAAGGGAGAGACACTGGGAGAAAGGGAGGGAGGGGTTGAAAAGAAGGGGAACAGAGGAGAGGGTGCAAGGGGGACTGGAGAAAGGTGGAGGGAGGGAAAGGACAAGGGTACCTATTGAATTTGAATGATTGGGGAAAATAAATAAATAAATATGTTAGAAATAAAAAAAGAAAATATTATGGCTTTCAAGGACAGTACAAAATATTATGGTTTCCAAGGACAGCTGAAGGGATGCTGTACAAATTGGCCCCTGAGTTATGGCTGGTTTCATAAAATGTCATGGCTTAAGTATGATCCAGGATCATGTGTTGGAATCATGTGTTTGGAAAAGACATGGCACATTTAGGAGGTGGAGCCTTGCTGAAGGAAGGCAGTCACAGGGATGGATCTTGAGGTGGGTATGCCCCGCCCTGCGTGAGTAAGTGAGTCTGTTCTTGAGCTTGCAACAGCTCCCAGTCTCCATAAGGTCTACAGTGGTTTAGGCCCCCTCCAGTTTCTGCCACCTGCCACACCTTTTCCACCATGAAAGACTGTATCTCCTCTCTGAAATAGTAAACTGAATAAATCACTCTTTTCTCCAGGTTGCTTGACTTTGGGTGTTCTCTCAGCAACAAAAAAGAATAACAGGTACATAAAATATCCAGAGATATCTGCTCTTTGTATCATGCATGGCTTAGTTAATCATAGTCTCTTTGATTTGATTGGATCTCTGATTCTAATTACTTGAAGTCATTAACTTACTATGATTTTAAAATAAGTGGTGATGTATATTCAAACAAAAATGTGCTATTTGTATCAAATTTTGCTAAGATCATCTCAAGAGATGGAATATTTTTTAGTTTTAATGCATTTTATTAGATATCAAGATAAATCAAGTAATTTACTGTATTGCCTTTTCCAAAGCAGTACTTTTGATATGTCAAGATGAGATCCTTTAGGCCCAAGTACTGATTGAAAAGCTATGGAACATCAAGGAGCATTGGAGAAGGGGCTACACAAGGACAGTGGCAGAAGTCGTGGAGACGCTCAGCAGTCGTTGCTATGAACCATTCGGCACTTCACGATCTTAGCAAAAGTTTCAATCTTGAAGGAATCCCAGTACATGCAGCGGGACATGTTGTACAAAGCCAGAATGAGAGCGTCTTCGTCTTCCGACTGCAAGGACTCCTTGTTTGTCCACCACACAGCAGGGCTGAGTTTTACTTCCGCTTCTGGTTGAACCTGATCACCAAATGATAGTCAGTTCTGTACCACTCACATTACTAGAGTCTGCCTGTCCTTATGGCTTCTACATGTTGAATCACATTGTTGGAAAGTCAGGAATGCCAAACTTCAACCAACAGCTTAATTTTTGAGGACTATGGGCCATGGTACCAAAAACCCATCAGTTACCTGACAACTAGAAGTAAGTAAGACACATGTGCATGCTTCCTGGTATGGGTGATCCAGAGGAAGTGCATTTTTACAGGAGCAGACAAGTGACAACCACTTGTCTGTAGGTGGGATTTGATCAGAGGACACACAAAACCAGTGTCAGTTCTGTCATTGAGGGACTTTTGTCCTCAGTGTTGGCCATACATAGATCATAGATTCTGTTTGACACTATTGTCCTTGCTTTATTTCCACCACATCTGTATCTCCTTATCATGTATGGAGACAGTGTGATAGACATGACAAGGGCTACACTCATTCTAAAACAGTCCACAGATGAATGCTATAAGACCTGCTGAGGTAACCTGAGTCTGAGTCTCTCTCTCTCCCCCCTGCCAATGGAAAGATCCAACCAAATTGCTGTTGGGAACAGCAATTTGAGATTCTGGGGTGTGGCATCTTTGAGATGCTCAGACCTGCTAGGATCCCCTTAGTGGGGGAAGGGACTGCTTTGGAAGACCACATGCCTATGCTTCATCCTGTCAAAGATGGATTTCAGAATCCATTCTTTACACAGAGGTCACATCTCAAAGGAACAAAGCAAAATGTGCAAGGAGACCACTCACCTTGTTAAGTACCTTCGTAAGGTTCTCTTGCATTTCTGTGAATTTGGTCTCCACATCTCTGACTACAGCAGCTCCTGGCACATCACTCATTTCAGACCCCACATGGTGCAGTGGTTCTTTCCAGGCTCCCAAAATACTGAATAGCAGGTCCAGAACTTCTGTAAGCTGAGCAACCATAATTGAAAAACTCATTTAAATGAACATAAAACTATAGATTTTACTTACAAATGGGAATTAGTCTTTTCATCATACCTCATGTGACAATTTTTGTAAGGCTAAAATGCAGCATTATCAACAAAGTGCTTTTGACACATCTACTGACTTCATAGATCTCAGTGAATAATGACCCCCCTTCACTTTCTCTTATGTTTAATAATTATTGATATGCATAACAGACAGCCAAGTGCCTGATTCCATGAAAAACATTGTGAATGGAGAAGAAATTAACTGTATGGCATGTCTATTGAAATAATGAGACTTAATTTCAATAATGTTAATATTAGTTGCATCATGAAATCAGGAAGGAGAGATGATAACATTTACAACACAGAGTTGCCAGCAAAGAGAGATCAGAGTTGCATGCTGAGAAACATACATGATAATTTACAATGCCTGTTTATAAATACTCTCTTACGTGTGTCAGATAGGACTGGGTGTACAGGCAGAGGACCAGAGGACCCTTAATGTCAAGAAACAATGTATGATGGCCAGTAATATAACATGCCACCAAAGGAGAAGATGCTGGTGATGCATGAATAACACAACTGCATTTACATTTTTACACATGAATGTTAAGATAACTGTGAACTCTCAGCCCAAAGCTTCCTACAGAGTAACATGTATAAGTTACAGTAGTAGTTAAACTAGGCCAACTTCCTGATTGATTTTCTGATTGGCTATGAAGTTACTTAGCATTTGATTTTGTTGTTTAACAACTCTGTGATGTGAGGGGTCTTTGATTTCTCTTCTTTCGTTTCCTTCCTGCATGAGGACCTTCCCAGTTACAGTATCGAGACCCCCTCTAGCTCTTCAAACCAGTGACCTGCACCGGCTATTGGGTGAGGATCCTGGTGGAAACACTTACTTCTGCTCCTTGGGCTTCACCCGGATTCATATTCCCAGTGCTGCATTCTGGGAAGGGAAGGTTTGCCATTTTTCCCTGTGTGTCATACTGGTCAAGCTGGAAATGAAAACCATGATTTATATGGAGTTAGTAATTGAGTGACTAAGTCCATAACCAGCTACTAATGCATTTGATAGATGTGCTGTTTTCTAACTTGGAATAGAAGCATTTGGTAGACACACTTTTTTTTTTCATTGAGCATCACATAACAACTTAAAACATACAATTAAGGAACTTACCCTTTGACATGTTTTTTCTATTACATCTATCATCTCACTTGTTTTCAGGTGATGTTCTAGCCTTCACTCTCCTCTTCTTTACTATTCTTTTGTATACTCAACCTTCCTAAAAATTATTCGGAAAACTTTAGCACTAAACATAGCAACATTTCAATACACTAGATGTCTTTAGAATTATCTTTCTCTAGTATTTGATCCCATAGTATAGATAATTGATATTTATAAATCCAGTTTGTTGTTGGTCAAAACTGATAGCTTTGCTCACTTCTTAATAGAATCATACTTCTGTTTTCAATTACCTTTACCACGTGAATGTACCACCTTCGTTGCATGAAATTCATCATAAACTCGAAATGTAATTGTGTTGATTGTGACAATAACAATTACACCAAAAACCTTAAAACCCTCAGGATAGTAGTTTAGGAGACAGGGATAGAGAGACAGTTTAGCAGTTAAAGCTTTTTCTGTGAAAGCAAGATGGCTGGTATTTGCACCTTCAGAACCCATATATTAAAAAGCAACCTACCTTCCCTTTCTTCCTTCCTTCATTCCTTCTTCCTTCCTTCCTTCCTTCCTTTCAGCTCCTTCTTCCTTCCTTTCTCTCTTTTTTCTTCCTTCCTTTCTTTTTTCTTTCTTTCTTTCCTTCCTTTCTTTTCTCTTTCTTTGCCTTTTCTTCCTTCCTTCCTTTCTTTCTTTCTTTCTTTCTTTCTTTCTTTCTTTCTTTCTTTCTTTCTTTTCTTTTTCTTTTTTTCTCTTCTCTTCTCCTTTCTTCTTCTTTTCTTCCTCCTTCTTCTTCCTTCCTTCCTCCTTCCTCCTTCCTCCCTCCTCTCCTCTCTTTCCCTCTCCTCTCCCTCCCTCCCCCTCCCTCCTCCCTCCCTCTCCTTCCCTCCTTCCTTCCTCCTCTTCCTCCTTCCTCCTTCCTCCTTCCTTCCTTCCTTATGATCTACTCTCAACTAAACCGTAGTATATAACAATTAAAGGCTGGAAGAAGCCAGAAGTGAGTGAGGTACTTACAAACATAATGGCTAAATCGGAAGAAGCATTCATGGTGTATTGAGAGGAGTGAACCACATTATCCAACAAGTTCTGGAGAGACGCCTCATCTTTCTTGACAGTGGTGAATGCGGGAGTCACCACATAGTCCCCACTTCCAGAGTTGTCTTCAAGCACAAACTCCACATCGTACTTTCCATGTTCAGCAGTGCCCATGGGCAAGGACACTACATCTTGGCACAGCAGCAGGCTGGACGCCAGCAGCAGCAGGAACTTCCCTGCTA
The DNA here is from genome assembly GCA_023101885.1 of Typhlomys cinereus. NCBI lineage: Eukaryota > Metazoa > Chordata > Mammalia > Rodentia > Platacanthomyidae > Typhlomys > Typhlomys cinereus. The sequence goes on along the minus strand of JALPQD010000087.1, from coordinate 2,979,045 downwards.
AATACAGAACAAGTTGCCACTTAGAACATCCTCTGAGATGCTCGCGAGTCCCCAGGACAGCCCCAGCTCCCCTGTGCCCTCCAGGATGTGACTGCGGCTCGCAATGGCTGGGGCAAGGGGAGCACCGCGTCCTGCAGGGCGGAAGGGGAGGGGCTAAACATCCGTCCAGACACATAGCTGGAAACGCTTCTTGTCTTGCAAACATTCGGAGCTCACACTCATTCTGACCAAGGGCGTGGGGGTTATTTTCTCAAGGTGTTTTATCGTCTCCCGGGTTTCTGAGTACCTGGCCTCATGAGGGTCTTTCTAAGTTTTCACCCCTAGCCCAGGCTTTGCATTTTGGACACTGATGTGACAGGCCAGTGCAGGTCTTCTGTCTGCCTATCTTCTCGTGAGGAGACACCTGATGGCTGGATGACTCGTGTGGAAATCCAGAGAATCCGCCACAACATAGCACTGCAGCCGGGGCTTCCTGCCTCAGCACAAGAATGTCCTGCGCCCGCTCCCTCCCCAGCTCCACTCTGGGTTTTCTCTCCATTGGATGTTTCTAGTCATGCCCAGTGGCCTGCGCCCTCACACCTTTCATTGCCCTTGCTGATCGATCAGACAGGCGGCTCAGAGGTCAAGGGGGCCCCCAGGTCACTACTAGGGGTTAGCAGGCAGAACGCCGGCTCTGCGGCATGTCCACTTGTCTGGTCACACACACAGTGGCTCTCCCTGTGTCCGCGCGCTGGGACCAAGTCTACAGTCCTGCCTGCTCTGACGGGCAGGATGCCGAGTCCCGGATGACCTCATAGAGAGGCCTGAGGTTCCTCTGGGCTTTCCCTGCCCTGATCCCACTCCAAAGCATGGACCAGGATTCACCAGTCAATAGCTCAGAAGAGTGGCAGAGATGGACCTCAAATACACCAGTAATCAGCTTGGCAGCAAGTAAGTACTGAGAAGAGAAAAGTCATTCAACCTCAGTGGTAATATTCTGAAAGAATCTCTGATACAAAAGTGTGTTTTAGAAGCCCACAAACAGAACTTTTGACAAATACAATAGGATATGCCCAGCATGAATGCAAACAATTACTAAAAATATTGTAAGAAAAATACATCAGAGTTCAGATACTCATGTAAATGCATTTGTATGTGATACAAGCTAGCTGCACAGTCTGTTAGCTCCAAAACTAAGAAAATACTGTCAGATAAGGCACGTTGCAGGCTTCAAATGTTCTGAAGACATCATCAGTCCCCAGAAGTACTTTATGCGCGATAGTGCACATACATTATCTAAGGGAAGGTCATTGAATAATATGCATTTCAAATATACTGATGCCCTTTGGTTTTCTGTTTCAGAGAATCAATTCTCTGAGGGTTTTCCTCCATGTTTTTAAATCCTATAAAGAAACTAAGGCATGTAATTGACAGCAGCCTGCGCTTCTTTGGAAATGGTGTTTGGCCTGAAATGTCTCAGCAGTACGTAGAACACTGCCGTAAGCATTGTTTGCATTAGTCTTCACAGCTGAGAATTTCACTGGGTTGCTTTCAAGTCAAACACTTTATAGAAAAGGCCCTGGAGACCATGAAAGCTTCTGCTTTCTGCACTAGAGTAGTTACCGACTGGAATTGGAGAGTCTTATGGTCTCAGACCAATCAAATGTCTCCATTTCAGCAAGTCTATCTATTTTGAGGTGGCTCATTCCTAGGTCAGATCTTTCCTCTGCAGCAGAAGTTGTGCAGGCACATCCAGCTCAATTAAGAAATACCAAATATTTCCAGAAATATCCTCATCTCTAGACAGAAGAGGGGCTGCCTGGTTGACAGCACAGACCTCGGTTTCTATTATGGCCTTGTGCAGCTGGCTTTCAAGACCCACAATTAGAAGTTTCCTCTGATCAAATCATGAACAGGTGATAACTGACCCCCCCCCAGAGAGAACAAGCACACAATGATGCAGAATTAAATATTCCATCCATACCAGCTTGGTGATGGACCGGTGTGCTTTCCTAGAGCAGCCTGGGTGGGTGGATACTTACAGGAAGATGGGCGATTTAAAGACAGATGCATCTCTGAGAAGTCCGCAGCGGCCTTGGTGCTGGTGGAAAAAAGCTTCTTGGGTGGATTCCTGCTTCCAGTTCACCTGCTACCTCATATATAGTCCAGCACTACATCCCCAGGCAGCTGCTAGGGGGCAGGAGGAAGTCATGTGCAGAAAACTAGGGGAAAGTTCCATGCCCCTCCCTGCTTGGGAATGATTAAAACTCAGTTGCGTTACCTCAGTCCTAAGTATATCCGCATCCCATTCCTTACATGTGGGGCATCTCTGGTGGTCAAATCATGTTGCAGAGAACCATAGCCATCCCCGATCCACCAAGGTTTGTAATCAACTCAGTCCACAGAAAAATGTCCATACTGACACGTCTACTTCTTTCACACTATTAGAAGCATCTGTCACCACTTCACTGTGTTCCCTACCCTTGCTTGAGATAATACAGCACTTTATCATTTCCTCAACACTGGGAAGTTGGGCAACTCAAGCGGTCACTTAGTCTGAGAAGTTCACGTTTCCTACATGGTGGCTAGTGTCCATGGACTACCAAAGAGAATTTGAGTTGACAGGACGTGAACCAGAACAGGACTTTACAGATGCATAAGCAGATGTGCACCGAGCCATCAAAGTCATACCAGATGGAACTCAATGGTCCACACACCTGAAAAGACATTAAAACGGGAGGAAGAAGAAGGGTCGTAGTGGGAAAAGGAAGATGGATAGGGCTGGCAATGAAGGAGTGAAAACGTCCCAAATTTGCTGTGTTAAGGTATCAAACTCTAAAAAAAAGATTAAAAAATAAAAACACAGATGTATATATAGAAGGTATTTTGGAGACAAAGTCACAGCAAAGATCTCCATATTGCACCTCAAATATTCCCGATCAGATTTTCATCTGAATTTTAAGAAACAAATCTGTCTCCTCCTGCCCTACAAAGCAGAGTGTAAATCCAGTCAGAAAATATTTGGACTCACCTATAATAGTAATGGCGCACTGGGCCAATAGATTTGCAGACTTGTAATTGCATTATCAGGTTGCCCACAGCAGGGCCCCTGCTGACACTCTGTATGAGTAGACAGTAGAGCACCATGTGACATTGTGAAATCAGCAGCCACTATTGGAATCATCCAGCTGAGTCTGATCTGTTTTTTTGCATATCATGCAATCATAACCTGTGACATTCAATACAGCAAGTAGACCCTTACCATTTAATTTAGCATGCATTCAATAGTAATGGTAACAGACAGTAGTGGGGGGGGGATATCATGATCTCACTAGCCAGTAATCATTGAAATTGTCCTTATATAACCTTAGTGGTTATTTTTAAACACCTTATAACTTTTTGAATTATTTTTTTTTTCTACTTTTACAAGCATATTGAGTACTTATCCCTGCTTCCCTCCTTTTGGTCACAATTATACACAACACTTTCTTCCAATCTTCAACTGCTTTGTCATGTATGGTGTTTTAGTTAGGTACAGATGTCAACTTGATGGTTCAGGGTTTGAGGCATATTTGTAGAGAATTAATAGCTGTATTGAGGCCAGAGCAAACCCGAAGGAGCTTGTAAGCTGATGGGGAAGGTTCAGTCCATGGTGGGTGGAATTAGCCCCCAGCAGGTGAATAAAATAGTGGGAAATGTTTGAGAAAGGAGGCATCTTTCTGTATACTTAGCCAGACATGCTGGTCTGGCAAGTAAGGATCATCTTTTTCTTAGCTGCTATGTGGAGATGGTGTGGCCAGTTCTCTCAGCCCTTTGGTGATGGTGCATGCTCTGCTGCCAAACTGGACTAAGAACGTAACCAGACTATGACAACAGAATAAACCTCTGTTCCAGTAAGCAGTTTGGTCATTATTTTATCAGCAACCCTGCAAGTTTCAAAATTTCTAAGGCACTGAACTTATAATATGATCCTCTAGTGCAACCGTAGAGATGAGGAACTGGATCTGAAGAATCCAACTGTTTCCTTTTTCACAGATGTCCATCAATTTTAAACTTTATTTAATTAATTAATTTATTTTTGCATGCATGCTTATGTGCATGGTGCATGTGTATCAGAGGATAGTATGTGTTCCTGTGGACACCCAGGGGTAATTTCCAGAATCTTCCTAGACTGCTTTACTTCCTTTTGGTTTTGCTGCTTTCCAGGGCTTTCCAGGTTCCACCTTCCAGGGCCAGAAATGTAGCTGCTATCATTTTAAACTGACATTTTTATGTGAGATCTGGGCTCTGACCTCAGGTCCTTCTGCTTTCAAGGCAGAGGCTTAACCCCTGAGCCATCTCTTCAGCAACCTCCTACCACTGGTTCTTATAAACAAATTGAAATGAGTAATGGAATTTAACACATAAAGTTGGCAAATTCTAACAAACTATAAAAAAAAGTTTCACAGCTTATTCAAATTTTACTTTCCAGAACACCATGGAGTTAATGTGGATGGGAGGTTCAGTCTGATTTTGTTTGCAACAGTAGATTATTGTGATAATGAATATTCTTTATCGACCAGATAGAATCTAAAAACTCCCAATAAGCTCTGGTCCTAGCATCCAGGCTCTGTATCAGTAATTTTCAACAACTGTTGGAGCAGTTCACATTGCTTGGACCAATGAACACATAAAAGGGGAGAGGGGATGCAATAGCATCTTCATAACTCTATAGCCACAGCTGGTCCCTTTCAAGACTGTCTCAGGTTGACCCTGTGGCTCTTTCCTCTACATCAGCAACACCTATCTCCAGGAAGGACTCAGGGTTAGGTGGAAAATTTCCATAAGTAATTTTAACTTCCACTTGAGCCTGAGGTGTTTCTCTCCACCTCTGGTATATATTGAATATCTCAGCCAGACACCTACCCCTAACAAATCTCTTACAATGGAAAAGATAGGCTATTCCACAAGTATAGGGAGATTATTGTACCTTAACAACCTAAATCCTGATCACTTTCATGTCCCCATCTCCATATCCATCTGATCCTGATGTTCTTTGAAAGTGCCATGAATTCATTAATGGTCTCTTGACTGATTCAGTCACTAAAGTAGAAAGATCCACCTCACTGACAAAAAGATAGTTCAAGCTATAATTTCAGTCTTGATATGTGGCCCTTACACAGAAGCAGTGCTTGCTGTATTTATTATGGAAGTATCTGGAGCAATCCCGACCTAATTCCTAATTCTACTCCTTCCTCCACAATAGCACATGCAAAACCAACACAAGATTCCCTTCCTGTCTTCAGTGAATTGTCTCATCTGGGAAGTGGACATGTCTATTAGGCCTGATTCATCTTAAACTAGACAATTTGGCCCACAGATGACATATTCCTTGAAGCCTCAGTACTTATCAGTTTACACATCAAACTCCTTTAGAACCAATTCAGATGATTTTAAGATGTAAGAGAAGTTTTACAAACGCAGTCAGGGGAGTAATTAAAATTTCCCCTTACAATTTCTAAAACTGATGGATTAATGCTTCGATGCTTCATGTTTGAACATAATCCAACTAGCTGTGCACTGAAATCACATCTAACAAGTGCTGGTCACAGCAGTGGTGGCTTGGTAGAGGTGGTCTCAACAAGCTATGTTCCTGGGGAAGGGCCATTACCTTTACAAATAACTCTCCCACCAATGCAGGCTGCTCTCAGACCTCCTCTAGAGCTCCCTTAGGTGAGTGTGGACTGACTGTGCATCTTCCACAGACAGCTAAATGTCTCCTTCCAAAGCTGAGAGTGCATAACAGAAGGCCAGGAGGGAAGGATGGAGGAGCTGTGGTTAATCCTCCATGAAAGTGAATTACTTGTAAACAACAGGATATTATTCAGTCATTGAGAGTGAAATCATGAAATGTGGAAACAAATAGATGGAAATTGTAAAAGTTTTACTGAGGTAGCCCAGGTCCAGAAAGACAAATACCTCATGCTTGTGGATTCTTACATTTAACTTATACAGCAGCACTTGGTCAATTCTTCTTTGTTTGTTGAATTTGTGTTTTGTTCCATCCTGAGAGTCTTTAACAGTTTTAAGAATCTACTGGCGAAGTTCTCGTGTCTTTAAAACATACAGTCCTAGCAGATGCCAATGGGAATTTTGGACTTCTGTCTTAGCTTTATGTGAGTTTTGGATTTCTTTCTTCATACTTTAGCTAAGATTTTAAGCATTGCACACACTATTTATTATACTCTTTATTTATATTTTTATACTATTGTATTTCTATTTCTATTTATTAGATTATTATATTTATATTATATTTATATTTGTTATACTATTGTCTAGAGATTTATCACATAATTGTTAATAGTAAAAGTACATTTCTCAATGTTGAAATATGAATTAATGAAATTGAAGGATAAAGGGCACTTACATTCTAAAATAAATCATTTGACCTCATCCACTAGAAAATCTCTTGGATTTTCCAAACATGTATTTATCTACCAACTCTAAAAATTCATGACCTTCAATCTGGTTCCTGCTGTCTATAAGATATATCTTATATATCCATAAGTGTTAGGTATATCATCTGCCCCCTTTGTCATTGTCAGTCCTGGTTGATCTCTTTTTCAGAATGCCATTATAATCTTTCTAATTTTCTATAGATCACTTGTTATTTGACAAATATATACTGCACAATTCCCCCAAACACAATAAATGATTAATTTGCCATCTATACACTGCACAGTATTTTTGAGCAAAATGTGCCCATTCCATCATCCTTTATAATTAATGCATTATCCAACTAGATAGGAAGGTATCAAAGTTACTCTTCCCTGTTGCTGTGAGACCACACAGCTTTGGTGGAGAAAGGGAGATTTATTTGGTTACAGTTGCAGAGGGGAGATACGATCCAGTAAGGTGGAAAAGGCCTGGCTGGCTGGCAGAAGTTGGCAGTGGCTTGAGTCACATCCATCACAGAGGCCGAGAGAGAGAGTTGCAAACTGCTGGAGGAGACTACCAGTATAAGCAAGGCAGGGCTCAGCAAGCTCAAGACCTTCCCACTGTGGCTCGCCTTCCTCCACCAGGGCTGTGCCTCCCAAATGTGCCATGATCTTCCCAAACAGCAGCATCAACTAAAGATCAGACACCAAGCTTGTGGGGGACACGTCACATTCAAACCATGACAGAAGGATAATCTAAAATGAAAAAGAATGTGTTGCAGGGTTGCTGAGTGCTATGCCATCACAATGTACATAGCATAAAATAATGATAAATAACAAAAGTCTTATCAAATTAAGTGTTGTTTACTTACAGATTTCCTATTATGCTGTAAGTGTGAATGTAGCAATTTCTTGCTGCAGATATAGGAGAGAACTACAATAAAATAATAATATGAATTGCAGACATGCTGCCTTTCTATTTTTTTTTTTCTTGTCTTGGTTTGTTTATTTTTGCCACCTTTTCCCTTCCTAGTTCTGGGCAAATAATTTCAAGTTTCTTTTAGAAAACTCTCGCCCCCTAATACAAATTAACTTAAAAGCTAGTAGGATAGACCTAGATTGTGCTTAGGTGGTCAGTGTATTGCATTCCTTTGCCCTAGCAAGTATGGAGAGATAACTGAGTAAGCACATTATTAACTTCATGTATTTTCACCAAATTTTCAAGACTCTGGCCACCATCCCAACCACTCGAGTCTGGGAGAATGTCTCTCACCTCTCAGGTAGTTTCTCCTTCCCCTGCAGGACTTACTTTGTTTCTTTGCTCAGCATCACTCATTACCCAAACTCAGCAGCAAGGGAACTTGTGTAGTACTTGGAAGTTTCTCAGTAACCTTAGGGTCTGGGTGTGACTCTTCACACCCATGCACTGTGCCTTAGCTTTGGGATACTAGCTGTTGGCTTTACAAGATATCTCCAGAAGATGGGTTGGAGTTCTCTTGGGTCATGACCTCTGGCTGGAGCCAGTGAAAGTAGGCATTCTTCTTCTAAAGAAATGAAGACTTATCAAGCTCCTTTTAAAGAGTGAAAGATTCTCTTGCTTGGTCCAGTCATTTCCTCCTATGACCAACATCAGCATAGCAGGATGCATGTGACCACTTCCTGTTCAGCTCATTATCCTTCTCAATGAGCCCCTGGACTTTCTTATCTGGGACCATCAAGGAGTTACAGAAATGGTTACTGAGAACAGCTCACAGTGCTAGACTTGGTCAAGCATGGCTCGGGAGGGGGCCTGTTCTTCCTGGAATCCTGCTTCTCCCTTCCAAGACTTCCTGGGTCTGAGACTTGCTAGGCTGACCTGTGCTCATTTCCTCCGTGCTGGGAAGAATTGTGTCCTGACATGGCCCAGGGCAGAGAGTTTTCACACCCCAAAGCTCTGCTCCCTCACCCAACAAATTCCAAATTTTGCAAATATGCATTCCATTCTTCACTTGGACCAGGCACCAAGGCCCGGGAGCAGATCAACCTCTAGAATAATTTGCTCAATGGAGAAAAGTGTACTATGTGATTGCTGGGGCAAGGATGATGTCTAACCTTGGGCCTGATGACTCTCTGTCCTTCCCTCTCTCCATTTTCTGCTGCTCCTGCTGTACTAGGCAGTTAGTATTGATCAGTTTTAACTTTCTCTATCTTTCTGCACATCAGAATGAGTGCAACATTTTCTCCTTTTCCTCTCTTGTCAGTGAACAATTTGTTTGGGCATTAAGCATTCCTTAGGCTCAAGATCACGGCATCTGGATCCACCTAAACTCCTAGGAAGTGGGTTTGCACACCTGGGCTTATAGGAGCAGTGCATTACTAATGCTATCAGGAGGACAATGTTGAATAGTGGTTTTCAGTGAGTTAGAATGGAAAGAATTCCCAGGTGTAAGAATATTTCCCATGCTTCCTGTACCCCCGTGTTGGCTGCCTTTGGGTACATATTGAAGAAGTTGCAGAGGATTTCTGATATTGCCACAAGTTTCTAGTAGCTAGATTATTATCTATCGAGATATTTAATTGTTCAGTTCTCTGATTTGGAGGTTCTCAGAAAATTAGGCTTTGAGGCCAGTCTATTTTGCTCTATTTGCCTTAGCCTGACCTAATTTTCTCTTCTACATTCCATATTGCTTGATTTAGACACATTACAAATACTATTTACATGGATGTCCCTGTTACTGAGATCACCACAGCCTCTGTTATTGTGAATTGATCCCTTCTGAAGCCAAGGGAGAAGATCTTGTAAAGAGAAACATTTTAGTCTCTTAACTTCATCCTTCTGACTATTCTTCATGTACTCATAAAATCCATGTGCTTTTCAGGAATTTACAATTGGAAACTGCAGGCTTTCCAGAAAAAAATGTTGAAACCCTACCATGCACGACTTTTTAGAGGAACAAATCCATCAATAACATTTTCTACCCACTCTTAAGTTGTTGATAATCCTGTACCCCATTAAACTATAGGGAATCGAGATAAATTTGGTTCCTAGTTCCTGGTACTCTGTTCCTCACAGAAGGTTGAAGGAATTTCTTCTTCTATTTGATAAAGCTTAGACTTATACTTTGTATATAGTACACAATGCCACAAGGCACAGAATGAGGAAATGAAGTTGCATAATATGGGATGATGTGATGTTTCAGTGAGTTGAAACCTTGTACAGAAACCTAGCGACCTGAGTTATATCCCAGAAGTCCACATAATGGAAGGAAAGAACTAAAGATTTGACTCCAGTACTGGAGAGATGGCTCAGAGGCTAAAGTTCTCAGTAGGAAGAATGGAAAGAATTCCCCAGGCACAAGGACTTTTTCCATGCTTTCTTTACTTATGGGTGTGTTGCCTGTGCACACATGCTGGTGAATTTGCTTTTGATTTTGTAAAGCGTTTTGAGTTGCTAGGATGATTGCTTGTCAAGATAATCTGACTGCTCACTTTCAAGTTTTGGGGAGTTCCCGAGCACTCTTATAGTCCGCACATGGATTGTATTCTGCCTTTGTGCCCATTTGTCAAGGTATACATGACATTCCTGATGGCTTGGCCCAAATGTTTTTAATGTGATTTCCTAATACAGCAGGAACATTCACAGAACTCGCTTCATCCAGTGACAAGTATACCTTGCTCTCATGCTCATTTATATGTTGAGATAATCTTCCTCTTCACATTATATGTACAAAAACCACTTGCAACCAACTCCATCAGTCTTGCAATGAGGGGTGGCATGAGATACAACACACATTCTGGGACTTGAAGAGTAGCTGGCTTCCATCTTTTCGTATATTATGCAATAAAATTGATAGAGAAATTATCTGCTTGCATTTGAACTTGAATAAATTTTGCAAGATCTGTGTTGTGATTTTTTTTTCTTTTGGCTAGCATGGGCAGCAATTAATTCATTATTTCTTGGTGACCCCTAATGAGAATTCTAGCTGTGGAGATCTTTGTCAATGTGATATAAATCTGCCTTAATAGATCTTTTTATATGACTTATGTATTAGCACATGTTTATAATGACTGGCTTGCAGGTGACTTGACGCCTGATGACTAAGGCACAGGACACACTACATTTATTGAGAGTCCCTTGTCTCGGAAGAGAAGAACATCCTGTTTCTCAACCAGGTGAGTCGACGTGCCCAGGAGCTCAGTGGACATGTTGAGGTCTCTGGTCCTATGACGTACAGTGTTGTTATAGGGAACATCTTGAAAACATTCCTACCGTTCCCAGGTAGAAGGAACTTCGAACCTTCAACTAGGAATTCTGTAGATTGATCACTTCATACCTTGAGCTATCCCATATTCCATGGTTTGTGGTACTTCCACGCAGAGCCTAGTGACTGGGATGAAATCCCCAGCAAGCAAGCACATCACTGATCACGGATACAGCTTATTTCCTTTTCACTGAGTCTTGCTTCAGTTAAGAGAGAGACAGACAGACAGATAGACACAGACACAGAGAGAGAAATCTAAACACAAAAGAACCTACAGAAGATAGACTCTTCTATCTGCAGTATAGAGTAAAACTCATTCTTCATTTAGACTTTTGGTGTGTATTTTTAACTTATTGAATACTAAAATTATTCTTGACCAACAACTTTACCTTGAGTAAAGCATTCATGTAGAGTATGGCTTTGTTGTTGTTGTTGTATTGTTATACACCCCTTGCATACTGCTTTTTTCTGGACATTTTGTGAGCCAGATCTAACTTAAATATAGACATTCAGTAGTTAACTAGGTTCCATCCCTGGAGTTTCCCCCAAGGAGTAGCATCAACTAAGGATCAAATGTCCAAACATAGGTTCTCTATCACCAAGTTTAAATGGTGATCATGCATTTTTGAAAATTTTTAAAAAATATTTTACTTACTTATTGGAGGGAGGGAAGGAGGGAGAGAGAGAGAGAGAGAGAGAGAGAGAGAGAGAGAGAGAGAGAGGAGAGAGGAGGAGGAGAAAGGAGGAGGAGGAGAAGAAGAAAGAAGTCATGTGCATACATGTCATGGCGCAGGAGGGCAGTAAAACTTTGTACATCTCTTCTCTCTTACCACTTGAGCTTCTGGGGATTGTACTCACTAAGATTGCAGGCAGGTACCTGATGTGCTGAGCTATCTTGTCAGTCTTCTGTGTGTGTGTGTGTTGCATTGGATGGATATACATGTATATGTGGGTGCAACAGTTACTCTGTGAGACAACACTCAATCACAACTTAAGGGAGAAAAGGGAGATTTATTTGACTCTCCATTCCAGAGGGGATACACAGTTTTTTACAACAGGAAAGGCATGGCTGACTGGCAGAAGCTGGAAATGGCTTAGGTCACTGCAGACATCAAGGAAGTTAAGAGGCAAGCTGGAAACTTTAAGAACAAACTGCTAGCAGAAGCAGGGTGAGGCTGACCAACCTCAAAGTTCACCCCCTGTAGCATGCCTCCCTCCAGCAAGGCTCCACCTCCTAGAGTTGTCACAGTCTTTTCAAACATCACCTAAGGATTCAAATACGGGAGCCTGTGGGGAAAACTTATGTTCAAATAATGACAGTGGACCTATGTACAAGAGGAAACTTGAGTATGTATGCCTGTAGAAGATCAAAGTTATCATCAGAAATCATCCTGGATTTCTCTAACTTTCTGTTTTGTTCTGTGTTTCCTAGGTTCCACTTTCCCAGGTCAGAACTGCAGACCACTGCAATTTTACTTAAGTCATTCATGAAGGTCTTTGATCCATTCTTAATTGAGTTTGAATATGGTGAAAAGTGTGAACGTACTTTTACTTTTCTTCTTGCCTATGGGACACACAGATTTCTGGCACTATTTTTTTTTTGAAGAGTCTTCTTTCTCCAATTTTTTTAAGCATTGTGTTCATTATTGTTGATGTGGCTGTATGGGTTCATGGTGAAAGTCTATTCTTGCTTGTTTATATGCCAGTATCTTACTATTTTGCTTTGACTCTAATTTAATTTGCAATTGAATGCTGCCATTCATTTAGCATCTTTTGGTTTTCTCAGTTAGCAGTGACTTTAAGTGTAGGATTCTAATTTCTAGTGTCTGAAAGTTGGCAATTGACATTTTGGTGGGAATATTCAGTTTATAGTCTATTTTCAATAATATATCTGTTTTCACAATATTAATTCTGCCATTGCCTGAGCATGCAGACCCCTTCCATCTTGAAAGAACTTCTTCTCAACATTTATTCATTGCATTTCTGTGTACAAAAAAGTCTTTAACCTTCTGTGTCTGGTATATTCTCAGGAAAAATATTTTCCTATTGGGAATGTTCATATTTCTCTGATTTGTTTCTTAGGAAGATCATAATTGATATATGGGAGATATACTGGAATGTTTATAGTGATATGGTATTTTGTTATCATTTTTTTACATGTAAACTGTTAAGGTGGAGATCTTGGCCCTTTTATTATAAAATCATAATATTATTAATATGGATAATTGAGTATTTCCATCATGTTCAGATTCCTTTTATTTTCTTATCTTGTCTTACTGCTGTGGATGAGAATGAACAACTATCTCAGACAAAGGCAGCGAATGTGAAATCCTTGTACTGCTCCTAATTTTACAGCAGTTGTTTTTACTTTTTTCTATGTAGCAAAATATTGATGTCAGGATTGTTATATTTAGTCTGCATTACATTGACATATGTTTTTTCTATTCCTAGTTTGTAATGTTGTGTATCATCAAAAGATGCTGGAATTTGTGAAAGGCATTTTTCTACCTCTGCTGAGATGGCCATGCCTTTTGTTTTCCTTAACCAATTTATCACTGAATTACATTTTATTCAATGTGTTGAGTGTTCCATGGTATGGTAGTTAATCCTGAGTGTCAACTCAACACACCTGGCATTAACTAGGATCAAATGAGACCACCTGAAGAGATTATCTGGATCAATATATTTACAATACAAAGACCAGCCCTAGATCTGATCAGAACCTCCATAGATCTCATTGGAACCTCCCAGTAGTGGACCAGATAAAAGGAACCACAGAAGAGAAGACTGGGGAGAAAACAGACTCTGCAAGAATAGTCCAGCCTTCAGCCACGTGGCTGGGAGTGACTTAGCCTGCCAGCTTCAGCCAGCCATGCTGCCTCTGCCATGAAAGACTGTGTCTCCCCTCTGGAACCATAAGGTGAATAAATCTCCTTTTCTCCCTTAAGTTATTTGGCTTTGGGTGTTCTTTCACAGCAATAATTAAGAGTAACCATTACACATGGATACCTAAACTGGAGCTACACTGACTTTCATCAATGATCCCTTAGAATGCTATCAAACTGGGTTTGTAGTCATATCATTTAAAGTAATCCTTTTATATTAATTAATTAAGGAAATATTTTGCTTTCTTACTGTTCCATCATCAGTTTTTGGTATAGAGGACATGGTTAAAATGTTTACATAAAATAAACTTAATAGCATTCCTCCCATTTGTATGTTAAAGAATAACTTGAGAGGCTTCCTCCTACATAGATAGAATTAACATCATAAAATGACCATCCTACCAAAAGCATATTCAATGGAATACCAATCAAAATTCCAGAATTAATATATGTTCCTTCTCTCCCTATTATCTCTATGGTTTTTATTATGAAGGGGCATTGAATTTTGTCAAAAATATTTTCTGCATCTATTGAAGGTATCATGTGGATTTTATCTTTGTGTCTGTTTGTGATGCCTCAGGAGCAGGTTCTGGACAAGGAAAGAGGAAACTCCACACTTACGACTTTACCCACTGAAGAGCCACATAAAGTTCAACAGAAATCTGACTCCCTTACCAACAAAGGTTCCTAAGAGAGTCCTGAAATACATACAAGCAAAAGGACAAGGAGAGTGATACAGACAGGATAGATGAAGGGAGGAAAGGGTAGGAGAAGGGTTTGTGGATGGGGAGCGTGGTAGAGAAGGGAAGTGGGGGTGGAAAAAAGATATTCAAACATTCAAGGAAGAACTAATGCTACTTCTTAAGTTATTTCACAAACTACAAGAGAAAGGAACATTTTCAAGCTCCTTCTATGAAGCCAGTATCATCCTGATCACAAAACAAATAAAGACACAACAATGAAAAAATTATAGGCCAATCTCACTAATGAACACATAAGTAAAAATTATCAATGGAATAAAATATTTGCAAACTGAATCCAAAAACATATAAAAATATCATTTACTATGACCACATTGGGTTTGTTCTAGAAATGCAAAGAGGGTTCAATATACATAAATCAAAAATGTAATTCATTGCATAAACAGAACAAAGATAAAATCCATATGATACTTTCAATAGATGTAGAAAATACTTTTGACAAAATTCAAGTCCCCTTCATGATAAAAGCCATAGAGACAATAGAGAGAGAAGGAACATATATTAATGCAATAAAGGTTATTGCGACAAGCCTAAACCAAATATCATACTAAATCATGAAAAACTTGAAGACTTTCTGTGCAGACTGGAACTGTTCACTCTTATCACTCCTGTTTCATACTGTGCTCAAGTAATAAGACAATAAAAGAAGATAAACAAGGTACACATAGGAAATAAAGAAGTCAACCCATCCCTTTAAGCAGGTGGCACAATTCTGTACCTAGGAGACCCTAAAGGCTCCACCAGGATATGCCTGGAGCTAATAAACATGTTCATTAGAGTGTCAGGTCACAAAATAAATACTCACATATCAGTGGCCTCCCTATACACTAAGAACAAAATGAGGAAAAATACACTTGATCTTAGCCAAAAGGCCAAGAAGTGATTAAAAAATGAGGAAAAATAATCCCATCTACTCAAAATATACTTTAGAATAAGTTAATAAAGGAAGTGAAAAACTTGCACATCAAATATTTTGAAACACTTTAAAAATAAATTTAAAAAGGTATTAGAAAGTAGAGAGTCTTCCCATCTTCATGGATTGAAAGGATTAACTTTGTGAAAATGACTGTCTTACCAACAGCAACATACAGATTCAACACAATTCCAGTCAAAATTCTAATGCAAGTCTTCACAGAAATGAAAAAAAAAATCTTAACATTCATATGGAAACACAAAAAGTCCTGGAAAGTCAAAACAATCCTGAGCAACAAAAACACTGGTGGAAAAAAACAGTGCCTTACCTGACTTCCAAGTACTTCAGAGTCATAGCAATAAAACCAGCATGATACTGGTCCAAAAAGAGACATACTATCAATGGATTAGAATAGAGGGCCAGATATACGCTCATGTACCTCTAGTCACATGATGTCTGACCAGGATGACAAACACTCACATTACAGGAAACACAGCATCTTCAGTAATCAGTGCTGAGAAAATTGGAGAAGACTGAAACTAAATTATTATCTTTCAACCTGCATGAAAATTAAGTCCCAAAGGATCAAACAGCTAAATGTTCCATTGGAGATACTGAAACTCCTAGAATACAGAATGGGGAGTGCTCAAACTGATTGGCATAGAGAAAGATTTTCTGAATAGAACCTACTTCATGCAGGAAATAAGACTGAGCACATGTGGGAAGAAATCTTAATAAGGGGAAAGGAAAGGAACAAGAGAGGCAAGTGGCTCAGGAAAAACAGAGAGATCAAGGACTAGCTCAGTAAAGACTGCAGTAAACCACTCCCATTCTAATAAGGAGAATCTCCAGGAGAAAAAGGAGGTATATAACACCCGTGGGAAAGCAATAACTCTCTGAATGTGTTCTAATCCCCTGATACTGCAGGCCTCTCAAGTATCAGTATAAGGGGAATCAATAGACATGCAAAGACATCCTAGTGTTAACTATCAGAGATTAATAATATAACACCATCTAAATAATTCCCTTTTTTACCCTTAGAGAAGCAAAGGTGTCAGAGCTCAACCAAGTTGCATCTATTACTATGGAAGACTAGTGAAGTGGAAAAGCACATCATGTCAGAGAACAGATTGCAATACTCAAAATTTTATTCCACACCAAGACTCAGGCAACCTCAAGGAAGAGTGGGTGGTAATATTCTAAGAGCCTAAAGTGGGGATTAAATACTTCTGACCAATATACTCCAGCCAAGACAGGGCTGCTGTACCCAGAAGGTCACTGCAGTGAGATCTACTTCCACCAGATCTACACAATGGTCAGCGTATCCACATTCCCCCAAGGACTAACCAGTATCTTAGAAGAAACAGAGGGTCTCTCAGGAGCAGGTTCTAGACAAGGGAAAAGGAACCTCTCCACTTATGACTTTACCCACTGAAGAGCCACATAAAGTTCAACAGAAATCTGACTCCCTTATGAGCACAGGCACCACAAAGGGAGTGAGATACACACAAGCAGGGCAACGTGGGGGTGGGGGAAACAGGACAGGATCCATGACGGGAGGGAAGGATGGGAGAAGGATATTGGATGGAGAGGGTAGGAGAGTAGAGAAGTGAGTGGGGAGCTGATCAGAGCAAAGACAGGAACCCAGTTTGTTTGCAAATAAATGAATATAAAAAAAGAAATCATTAATCATGCAAAAAGTCAACTCAACAAATGGGATAAAATATTCACAAATCATGTATATGACAGGATTATCTGGAGTATACAAAGAACTAAAAAATTAAATATCAAAAAAAGCAAAGAACTCAAATGGATCACAGCATAAAAAGTCAACTTTTAACAAGACAAAATTCAAATGTCCAATAAATATCTTAAAAAATGTTCAACCTTCCTCTCCATCAGGGAAATAGGAATTAAAAGCACTCTGAGATATCACTTTATTCCAGTCAACAAGATTAAAAACACAATCATTTGAGAATGTGGGGCAAAGGGAACACTTATTCATTGTTGGTGGGAGGGCAAGCTTCTGAAGCCCCTTTGAAAAACAGTAGGGAGGTTCCTCAAAAAGTTAAAATGTGAGTTTTTATATAACCCAGCTGTATCACTTCTAGGAATATTCCAGAGACACTTACACATCAACGTTCATTGTAACTTTAGTCATAATAGCAGAAAAATGGAATCAACTTAGAAATCCAACATTTGATGAATGGCTAAAGAAGATGTGGAGCATATACATATGGAATGGTATTAAGCTGTCAAGAAAAATTAAATTATGAAATTTGTCAGTAAATGGATACAGTTAGGAATTGTAATATTGAATGAAATATCCCAGACACAGAAAAACAAACACTGGTATGTTCTCCCTTTCATGCTGATGCTAACATTGAAATATCAGAATGAAAAACTTTTATAATAGCCATGGTCTAGACAGGAGCATGAGCTGGGAGCTAGGAAGAAGGGTGGGAGATAGGAAAAGAAAGGAAGAAATAGAACACTGGATAAGATGTTTGAACATACACTTGGCAACCAATTGCTTTCTGATAACCAATAAGGACCACTGCATGGGAGGAAATGTCCAGGTACTGTAAGCCACATACCCATGGAAGGGAGAACATAGGCCCTAGGTGGGAACAAACTTCTTAGTGCTAACTAAACATTTGGTAGTAAGTTATCATCTAAATGCTTATATAAAAGACCAGAGAAGCACTCAGCACTCAACCAAAAGATATACTTATGCAATGGAGTGATGTGCAATACATAAAACCAGAGCAAGACAAAGTGCAAAGTAAAAGTGACTATGGGCCTCTTGGCACTAAACAAGACCTCTAACTCGCCACCCATGGCATGGCTCAGGGAACCTTCTATAAGAGGAGCAGCTG
This sequence comes from Typhlomys cinereus, assembly GCA_023101885.1. Lineage (NCBI taxonomy): Eukaryota > Metazoa > Chordata > Mammalia > Rodentia > Platacanthomyidae > Typhlomys > Typhlomys cinereus. The sequence goes on along the minus strand of JALPQD010000087.1, from coordinate 2,960,971 downwards.
ATACTGCAAGAGCCTGAGGTGGGGAGAAATAGAGATAATAGCTTCCATCCCCATCAGGGCACACACACCTAGGAGCTCAATAAAGCTTTATCTACTTCCAGGCCAGAGGAGCACTACATATGGGTAGCTCAATTCCTGGGGTTGAGCTGAATGAATGAATAGAAAAGACAAATAGACTGTGAGTATTCATCCCTCTCTTCTGCCAGCCAGTGAATGCACTGTGACCAGTCACCTCCACATTGCTCCCATGATGCAATGCATGCCTTCACTTTGTCACCAAAATTTCATCATCCTCTCCAAAGCCATATGACCAGATATTTCATCATAACAGTAAGACAAGTGACTAATGCAATCATCCTTCCATTTGAATCATTCTTTCCCAGCTTGCAGAACTTCTACCTGCCACATGACCTGACTACGTGCTAGAAACACACCTTTCCTGAACTAGGGAAAGAGTAAAAAGGAAATAGGACCCTTTCTCTTCCATTCACCTCTGCAGCCACAGCTTGCTCCCTGATTCTTTGTGACTCGCAACTGACCTCAGGAACAGTGACTCCTTGTTGACAGTACTTGTTTGTCAAAGGGACTCAGGGCTGGGTGATAATATCCTTGAATGCTTTTCTTCCTCGCAATCACAATTTCAACTTTCTTTTGAACATTCATGGATTCCTCCCCACACTGGAAGTCCATCAAGTGTCTCAGCAGGACATCGTTCTTAGCACACGTTTTTACATTGAAAAAATGCCCGGTTTGGTACACTTCACCCTGGTCACCTTCATGTCTCTTGTCTCCATGTGTGTCCAGTTGACTCACTGCATCACTGAGCATTTTGAAAGTTCCATAACTATATGTTAACTTGACCACGTGATGGACTGAAGGTGAAGGATTCTTTAATAATTAGAAGACCAACAAACCTATAGCTTCTTAATGAGCCTTAAGTCTCTCTGTGTGACCCTCTCTTGCAGACAACACTTGTCCTTCTCTTTAGTAACTGTCTACAGTGATCCCCACCTAACCAGATCACCCTTTTCCCCAGTGACAGGTATGGTACCTGCTCCTCTTCTCTCTTTGGTGAACTGTAACATGTGGTTGAATGCATAGAAATCACATCTGGCTTTGCCAATGTTTCTATAGATATCCTGGTTTGATGCTACTCCAAATCTTCCGCATCCTTGTCTGTGTGGTTCCCCTTTTCCTGATTGTCCCTGTTCTCATCCAACCTTACTCCAAGCAGGGTTGCCCAGACAGATGCAACAAAACCTCCTACTGGGAGCATGTGCTTATGTTTTGACCCTGGAAGAGGACATGGTCCACATGGGCACTTGATCCACCCTATGGAGGTGACACTGTTGCCACTTTAACACAGAGTTTATCAGGTCAGCTTCAGGTTGTAGCTGAAGTCTATCTCCATGGAAAAATACAAGTGTAGTCTTTCATTATGCCCTCAAGAAAATGTACCAAGCAATGAAAAAAGTCTGTTGGCCAGAGAGGTATGAACGGCCACTAAGATGATCTAAGCGTTTTGTGTTGGTCTTGGCTGTCCTCCAGCACTTGATAGTGAGACCCTTTTACTGAACACACTTCACATGCTGACCACAGGACACAGAGACAACAAGCTGGAAATAATCTGGGTGTTTCCTCCTTGCTGACCATTTTTATAGTACTAGAAGATGCTGTGGAAGCTGCTGAGGGATGAAAGCAATCCAGAGTCTAACCCAGATGTGAAATATTTGAGATATATAACAAACCCCCTGGCAAGAGGTAAACATCAGTACAATAGTGGCATAACTGTCATAGGGATAACCAGCCACTTTCTGATTGGATTTAAGGTCCAGCTTTCATCAGGGAAAACATTCCTGACACTGTAAACAAGGCCAAAATCCTGCAGAAGGCCCAAAGGGGAAATGAACTACTAACTTATAAATGTAAGGGCATGATATCAAACTACCATCTAAACAATTATCATTGTACCCAAGGATTAGAGAAGCTCTCATTAGTCAGCCTAGAAACTTCCTTCTGTAGTGGAAGGTATTTCATAGAGAGAATAACAGTTAGCTGAAGGTCAGAGAATAAGTGTCTGTGGGATGCTTTACCCTGAACAGGACATATGATTCACCTCATGTGACCTTGACCCAAGGGTCAGAGAACATTATGAAAGATGGGGTGGTAAGAATGTAAGAGACTTAGGGTGATAAGAGGTACTGTTTAGCAGAGATACACTCTTTGCCACAGGCCACAAAATTAGTGTTTCATTTGTAATCTACTCATATAGCTTACTGTATCATTGTCTCATGAAATAATTATAATTTTTAAAATAAATACAAGTTACATAATCTGTAATTAAAATTCAATTTGCCCAGTTGATTACTTGAAGTCATGTAATCATTATGTGCATAGTATAAAATAATGGACAACAACAAAAAGTCGGCTTAACAAAATGAGAATTGCTAATTTACAGGCTGCTTATTATAATACACACAAAAAAACATATCACTATGGAGGAAGACTTGCAGGGAAGGCTATAGCAAGAGGGGGAAGGAGAAAGATAAGAAAGAAATAGAAGGGAAGGTAAACAGAATGCATAATATACTTGCATGAAATTGTCAAAGGGCATCATTGGAGTGGAAAAATATTCTGAAGAATTAACATACTAATTAATTTTGCCACAGATATATGATCAACTAACATTATGAAATAATTGTACATGCACTTTAAGCATGCTGCTCCCCATTTTTCTATTACCATGGTATATCAAACCACCAAAATTTATTTTGGAACCAACACAACCATGAAACTGGACATTCATCGTTATTTCATATGGAGTTTCCCCTTACTGTTCTGACATCACGGTGGTTTGTGTTTTCCACCATCCATTACACTCCTGTTATCACAGTTTTATTTTTTTAACCTAGCGGCATCTACTAGACTGACCCTGGTATAAATGTCACCAGCTTGGCACTTGGAATCTCTTCAGCAACCTTAAGCTTTTGGATGTGCTGTGCTGTGCTTACATTCAAATTCTTACCTGCCATCCCTCTAGCTCTTACAGATGGCTTGCCACATCTTCGGCATGCTAACTGCTAGAATTATATAATGAAATAATTGCAGAGGATGGACAACTGGGAGCTATGGCTTCCCACTTCCAGCCACTAAATGTTAGCATTCATCATCTAAGGGGATACAAAAATACATGGAGTAAGTTCAAATACAGAAGGAAAAGATTCTATTGTTCATTTCAATTGTTTCCTCCTATGACCAGTGTTAGTTCAACACAATGAATGAATGTCTCTTTCCTCATACTCCACAGTAATGCACTGTCATTCTCAGCAAGCTGGATAACTGGTCTTGCTTGGGGAGGTTTGTTGAGCTGTGGAACTGGTTAGTTGAGAGCAAGTCACCCTGCTGCACATGCTCAAGAGTCAGAGGGGACAAAAGGTTAATCTATCTGATGCTGCTGTTGCACTTTCCTTAGACTTGCTGGTTCTCATAAACTCCAGGCTGCCCTGTGGTCCTTGCCTCTCAATCAGATATAGCTGATTGCTACATGAAAAGTTTCCACACCCAAAGATTCCCTTTCCCCTAAATAAAATGTTTCCAACTCTGCTAGACATTGTAAGGCCTATCAGCAACTGTACCCCTAGCAAATTTTCATTAAAAGGAAAAAATGCACTGAGTAATAATACCTGGAGCAGGATTGATGCCCAGTTTTGGAGCTATTGACTCTCTTGTACACTTTATCTATTTCCCTTTACTGCTTCATATTGCTCTGGAAAACTCTTAGGATTAGCACTGATCAATTTTCATGTATTCCAGAATTCTTTATCTTGGATCATGTTTTCCACTTTAGATGGTGAACTTTGTTCTTCAACAATTATAAGCAGGCATATTCTGACTATTTTTCCCTCTGCTTTTTCTTTCTTTGCACGTGTATGTGTGCGCACTCATGCACATATGCACGCTGGTGTGTGTGTGCTTGGGGATGTAGGTGGTGTGTGTGTGTGTGTGTGTGTGCGCACGCACACGCATGTGCAGAAGAGGCACTGGGTGTGCTTTTAGAGGTACAAAGGTAACTTCAGGAATCATCCTTGACTGCTTTACCTTCTATTGTTTCTTTCTAGGATTTTTCCAGGCTCTGTCTTCCAGAGTTGGATGTGTAGACTGCTGCCATTTTCTGCTTGGTGTTTTTTATCTGGGATCCAGGATCTGAACTCAGGTACTTCTGGTTGGGAGGCAAAGGCTTTAATCCCTGAGGCATCTCTCCAGCCCCTTTTGCCCTTTCTTATCTCCCTGTAATCCTTCCTACAGCATTCCTGTTTTTCCATTCTATTTCATGCTTCACTTCATTCAATCAGTGTCTCTCATGTGACCTTGAGCTTGGGCCTGTCCTTAGAGTCTAGTCTTGTGTGGGTACAAAACTGGATATTTTTATCCCTCTCCCCAATTTGTTAGTGTCCATGTTCGTCAATGCTTGGTACAGTCCCCTGGACTTCTCCTCAGTCCACAACTGACCATTCCCCAGGTAGATTGGGCATAGCATCAGTAACCACCTGTATTGAGAGTTCATATTTGCCATAGATATGTGTTTTGAGCAGGATGGAATTTCCCATCCGTTCTTCCTATCTTCTGGTTCTCACATTATTTCTGTCTGTCTTGGTAGACCTATTCTTTATCCAGTAAGCACTAGCTTATATTTTGGCATTACCAGTAAGCACTAGCTTATATTTTGGCATTACAATATTAACTGAACTCTTTTTATAAGGCTTTCTCAAATTTGTCAAATGTGACATTCAATCCTCCTCCCCCATCTCTCTCTCTTTTGCTTGTTCTCTTTTCTAGACTCCTTAAAGCCTCTTCTGTTCCCTCTTGGTCCCACTTTTATTCTTCAAGTCTCTCTCTTTCTCTCTCTCTCTCTCTCTTTCTCTTTCTCTATCTCTCTCTCTCTCACACACACACACACACATACACAAACACACATCTACATTGAAATCCAAATGAGAAGGCAATTTGTGATTCGTATCTTTTAGATTCTGGCTTAGGTTGCTAAATGTTTTTATGTCCAGTTCCATCCATTTTCTTCAAGTGCTATAGTTTTTTCTTTTCCATACGAAAGTTTCTATTTTGTGGAGATATCGTTTTTTTTTAGTTTAGTATTCATCTTCCCAACTCAATTAGTATAATATAGAATATCAATCAAAAACATATGAAGTGATTTTTTTCCTCTTAGATTATTTTAGTTCCTCTCAAGCAAATAATCAATATTAACCATCAGAAATCTACACCTTGTCAACTTGCCAAACAGCAATATCACTTTTACCCAAAACATTCCAGCCCTTGCTCCCACGGGCCCATAATCATCTACATGTAAAATGCAGTTTGTTCATCTTTGAAAGTCCCCCATGGTCTCAAGCAGTCCCCACACTGTTGACTAGTGGAACAAAAACACTGAGATTGCAGCCTTTCAAGAGTGAGGTCTACACATTAAAAAACAAGATACATGGTTCCAATACACAATGGCACTGAGGAAGCATCATCACATGGAAAGGGAGCAGTAGAGTAAAATCAAGGATTGATGGGAGCAAAGCAACACTGAAAGTCAACAGTAAACAGAAGCCACTACCTGAAGCTCCATGTTTCCCATGATTTGACTCTTAGATTCTGATTGAATTACATCAATTTCCAAAGTTCTTTGACAGCCCAACAATGATCATGCCGTCTTGACCACACACAGCATTCTGTCTTGGAATGGGTCCGTCGTATCCCTTCTTCTTTCCTCGGGGATGTGTCCCCAATACTTAGGGCAATGCATTGTATCTTGTGCCTCCACTTCACAGTTTCACACACACACACACACACATCTCCCAGGAACCTTGCAGAGAATCAGGCATAGCCACACATTGCCAATCTTGGAGCCCATGTGGACCCTTGAGGAAAGCTCAATGAGGCTTTTAATCTTGCACAGGTCTTTAAAATGAAAACCACATGTCAAATACCAGCAATGCTCTGGAGAGATGGTTCAAAGCTAAAGTCTCTGCCTCACAAGCAAAAGGACCTGAGTTTGGATCCCAAGTCCCATGCAAAAACACAGGGGGAAACTCTGGGTCTTGCATTTGCAGCCTTGGAAGGCAGAGCCTGGGAAATCTCAAAGTAAAGCAAAAAGGAGGTAGAAGCAAGCCAGGATGATTACCAAAGTCACCATCAGTCCTCCATAGGAAAACACAGTGCCCTCTGATACACACACATACATAAACATACACACACATACACACAGGCAAAATAAATAATTTTAAAAAATAAAATACCAGCAAGTTTTTCAGAAAAGTTGACTTAGAGACCCCGGATCCTTAAGATCAAACTCCTGTCCAGCTGATAATGAATATTAACAATCACAATATACTATCATCAGGAGCCAAATAAGGCAGTGTGCCCATTATCTTCTTGTGCTCAATGATGTGCTTAGGATGATAAAACTGAAACAAGAATGAGATTTATTAGAACCTACTAATATTTAATTAAATTCATTTAGATATTGAATTCCAATTAAAAAAAAACTGTACTTCTATGCAAGACACAACTGTAGGATTTCTTTAGATCCAGCTAGCTATGAGGGGTTGCATTGTATAATCAAAGCATCTTTGAATTATGGTTTTGGAATTCCACCAAGAAAAACAATGATCACGGTGACTAAAAAATTGCAAGTAGGTACTGTGTATGGTAAAATAGTAATAACCCAAAGTTATAAAGTTGTTAAAATATTCCAGAGCCACATATGTATGCTTTCTGTGAACTATTGTCCTGTTGGGATCTAGAGTTCTCCATATACTATAGGCAATAACCACTGCTGTTGAGTAAATGGAAGAACTCAGTGGCAGGAGCCTTCTATAGAAGACTCCTTTGTTCTGGAAGTTCCTATCATAGTGGGATCCTTTAATCACACAGTACAAAACCAGGTGAGCTATTGGTCCTGCAGTGACATTGTTGATATGGGTAATACCAACTGGCTTCTTAATGCAGAAAGAACCCTTGAGTACAGATGAAGTCTGATTGGAGATGATTTAGCACCAATATGGAGGACATTTCAATTGCTTTGTTAATGGCTATTAATATGTCTATCACGTTGCTTTCTACAGATCTAACCTACATGCTACTGATTTTATCTGCATAATATAGAGGCAAATTCATTATGGAATTTCATGGATATAAGCAGTGATAATTAAAATTAATCTCCTCAACCAAAGTGACCACTTGCGTGGTCCAGTCATCCAGAGTTAGAAAAACCATATACATAAATATATAAGGAAAATATATAGTCCTATCCAAAAGACATAAGCAAAAAATGCAGATATAATTAGATCTGTGATAGTGGAATGGGTTCCTAATCTTGAATGAGAAGATCATGAAATATTCTTAATTTTCCACAGATCATTTCCTCCTGACTCCTGGCAATGGGTTGCTGGGGTTACTGGGCCAGACTATATAGAGGTGGCAAGTGAACTCAAGGCAGGTTTCTGGTGAAATAGCTTTCTTGACTGAGTGGTAGTAAAACCACTCAGAGATGCAGCTGCCTTGGACTCAACCATCTCCTTGTAAGTTACCCCACACTCATTTCCCTCTGAACAAGGTGTACTATTTTACGAAGCAGAGAGTGCATGTATGCTTTTGTTGCTACTGGGGCCAATGAAATTTGATTGTTCCTCACGCAGAGTGTCTAAACACCGTACACGTGCACTTTATATAGTCATGCTCCAGAAAGAAACTGCATCATGGATCAGTCATTTTCATAACAAATTCTCTTTCCCTTGAAGACACGTAATAGTGTCTAGATGAATTTAGGGTTGCTACTGGGCCTGCAGTATGAAAGATGAATATTACCAGTATTTGCTCGGTAGATAACAGACAGTACATAGGCCAACTCCAGACAAGGAATGAACTGTCGCAAAAGGTCAACGTGGAATAAATTGAGACATATGACTCAACAGAAACCACAACTGTGTGGGTTCAATTTGTGACATTTGCAGAAGAAAGTAACATATTTATGTACTTAGTATATTTTGTGAGTAACTGGTATTAAATGAATGTCATGAAAATTCTAGTTTCAGAAACCGTTTTAACAAGACTAGAAGATGTATGTCTCATACAACTCTGATAGCTGTAGCTTCTTTAAGTAAAGTGTTATATAAAGTAAGTTATGCTAGTTTTCCATATTCACTTTATTTCCTTGATAAAATTTTCAGGAAAATTTAATTTAAATATTTAACAAATACAAGATGAAGAGGAAAATGAGTGTATCTTATACTGTTAAAATGCTTGACATGGTGACTGGTAGGAATGTAAACACAAAAATGCCAGTAGAGATATATTAAATAAGATATAAATAATTGAGAAGCCATTACATCTTCAGATAATTAAATAAGTTTGTGATACAAAATATTTGACAATATGATGTTTGCTTTGGTCCTAAAAGATTGACAGTTACTTTGAAAATTTGCAAGAATTTGTACATGTAAATATTTTGAATATTTGGTTTTTAGGTATTTTTTCCTTATATAAAGTTTACCAACTTATTCTGGAAATTCACAATCACATTTATCTAATGTCATCTTAATTGGTCCCTCAGACTCATAATCCTTATCAGAATAAGCTGCTGACAGAAGGGAGCAAACCTTGTAGTGGGATGGAAACACATGACTTGCTTCCCCTTGAGAGGGTAAATCATGGATAAAGTAGAGATGTATCTTTGTCCATCTGACAAGAAGTAAATTCATGATAGAAATCACACTTAGCATTCTCAAAAAAAATTAACTTATTTATTTATTTAGCGTGTGTGTGTGTGTGTGTGTGTGTGTGTGTGTGTGTGTATCAGAGGGTACTGTGTGTCCCTATGGAGGCTCAAGGGTGACTTCAGGAATCATCCTGGATTTCATCTACCTCCTTTTTGGCTTTGTTCTGGAATTTCTTGGGCTCTGCCACCAGGGCTGGAAATGCAGGCTGCTGCTAATTGCACCTAGAATTTTTATATGGTACCTGGGTTCTGAATTCAGCACTGTCTACTTGTGAGGCAGAGTCTTAACCCCTGAGCCATCTCTCCAACCCCATTCTCCAAAAATGTAAGATAAGGACAATACAAACGAAGGAAAATAGATGAAAGCCTGTGGTATACAATATGCTTCTCCCCCTAGGCAGCCCTGTGCATCCCTCGACTACTCAGAAGTTTGAGTGAGTGACACACCCAGGTGCTCCCCGTGAGGACACAGGTGCACGGGTCTCAATGCCAGATTCTGCCCCTCACACTGCCAACAGTAGATGGGGGAAAGTCTCTAACTCTTGTAAGTTGTCTCCATCGTCGTTATAGTTTCCTGATCATTTCAAAACTGATTGGCTTTTGGTTAAAAAATAAAATGAGGAAAAATATCTGAAGTTTATTGTGCAGGAAAGAATGCAGGAGAATTTGCTGACGAGTTATCGTCACAGCGATGACATCATTTTAAGGAAAAAAAATCTCCTCCTTCTCCTCAGAATTCAGAATCAGCTGTGATGTGCTCTTCTCAGCCATGAAGAAGCAGCAATTGGCACTCGGCTGACTTGACTGTTCATGTCACTGCAGCATCCAATGTCGATATATAAAACTGAGTTACAATCACAGATTCATGATCTGAACACTGAAAACAACACACATGCATGTGTGCACACACATATACACACACAAACACACATATATACACACACCCATACACACACACCCATACACACATACACAAACACACACATACACATACATAAATACACAGATACGTACACACACGTACACCACATACAACCCCAAACAATATATTATCTTCGAAGAAAGACATGATCATACTGGCTCAAAATTGCAAAAATCATAAATATTAGCAAAATACAGAAATTATTCTGAAGGTATTGAAAAGATCAGGATGTTCTGCACTGCACAAAGTATTACGCTGAGTGAAAAATACCAAAATTTGCATGACGGAGGATGCTTTCGCCTCTACCCAGCTAAAATGTATCAAGATTTGCAAAGGAGTGAACTTGCCACAGCCAAGTCCTGAAGACTGACTGACTCAGGGTAGCCTCAGGGGAACAGATCCTATAGGGGCTCCGCTCTGTCACTCTGTCATTAGCAAGGGCACTCCTGTTGCTCCTGCCGTCAAACCTGCTTCTGCGTGAGCATGTGGCCTTGGCAGCTGCAAAGTGTCCTTTGAAGGGACCATCAAGCAAGTCTCTCACTACATCCATGCTCAACTTCCAGATGTATTCCCTGAATTTGTAAATATTCCACTGACTTCTTGCTTGGTTCTAAAACGGTCCTTCATGCCAGCGATTGGCAAGTGATATGGCTTCAAAGAGAAAATGCCACTAATGGAGTTTCAAATAAGTCAGTCACCTTAACAGTACAAAGCATTTTAGAAGCATTAGTTTCTAAAATTTGGAGCAAGGAAACAGGAGAACTGAATGAAATATAAAGTGTTTGTGGAGAATACAGGGAAAATAATTCCCTACTTTCAACTGTTATTTTAACTTGCTCTTGAAAGGTAAACCTCTAAAAGTTACAGCAGTTGTAGATCTTTGTTTTTTTCTGTAATTGATCAGTAGACATTGGCATTTTTCACTTAAGAAGAATAGAAATGTAATAAAGAAGAAATGCTTTACAGTGACTCACAGGCACTAGAAAGAACTGAAGAGACTCAAGCCAGACCAAGAGGTGAACAGAATAACAACTACTTTTCAGAAACCCCCAAAGGCTACGAATTGTGTTTTAAAGAATTGCAAAGCATGGTTTATAATTACAGTTTCAGGTCTGGCTTAGTATAGGAAACAGTTCCTCATGGTGAAGATACTTTGAAGTTGGTGTGTTTCCTGCTCTATGTCAGCAAAAGAGAAGCCGACATTTGGGCACGGCAGCCTCTTGGTGGACGTGAGGAGGCGGCTCAGGGTTTGTAGCAATGAAAGAATCCTGTCAATCTAATGCTAAGGACCTAGTCATCCTTGTAACTGACAGAACGTATTTCATATTCAAAACCATTCCAGAATCCTCTAGAGATATCTCACAACCCTTAATAGGGTTTTTGAAAAATAAACATACACAATAATTACATTGAAGTGCATATTGTTGTTAATTAACATTAACTGGCAAATCATAAATATTTTTCATTGATTCATTTCTTAGTATTTCATAGTATATAATGCCTAGTTTCTTATGTCTAATTTTGTCACAATCTAAAGAATTACATACACAATGTTTGATGAATTTAATATGGGAGACTTGTAGAGAGGAAAAGTATGTGAAAGAGAAGTTGTACCTAATGATGCTTAATTAATGAAACAAATTGCTGTATGTGGATGTACTAGAAAAGGATTGCAAAATATAGATACACGAATCACCATAGCATTTGTCACAAACAGTCAAATGATGTGCATAATGCTTAGCTTTTGCTAGTTTTACTGTTTACGGAGAATAATTATTTGAAAAAGGAAACAGATTTAAACACTAGGAAATCAGCTGAACTAAAATGAGATTATACTGCCGATGGGAAAATTTCAAGTAATAGAATGTTTTTTCCATATTTCTAGAATAAACATATGCCCAGGGTCGGAGGTTCATTTGCAGGTCTTCAACCCTTGCCTCATCCCTCCAGACACAGGCACTGAGGACGATACTCTTTAGATGCACGTGAGTTCCCTCTGTTGCTTTCCCAGCAGCTGATGCGAAGCACTGGCTTTGCCATGCTGAGATTGCACCAGTAGTGCACGAAGTGTAACTAAACACATATGCAGAACAAGAGAACATACATAGAGTCAAAGACAACGTGTGGGCTATGTATTATGAGCAAATAGTAAGTGACATTGCGGATGATCCATCGTGCTCCCCAGAGGACTCTCATCTCCCCGTGTCTCACTGTCATCCTGGAGTGATTTTGATTTTCCTAGGGGAATGTTTGAGCCTCCACAGTAAATAAGCATCAGTGTTGATGGGCAAGCAACATTGACAGGGTAGGAATTTTTTCTTGCATGCACTTGAATGTATGCCTGTAGAGGCCAAAGGGTGACATGCACAATCATTCTGGATTGTTCTGCCTCCTTATAGCTTTGGTCTAGAGCTTCCCAGGCTCTGCTTTCCAGAGCCAGAATTACAGCCACCCAACATTTTCCTGTTGGATTGGGGGATTCAAACTCAGGTCCCTTTACTTGTAAGGTGAAGACTTTTACCCTTGAACCATCTCTCCAACACTATTTTTTTAAGATGTTACCAGTTTTGGTAGCCATTTACTTAACCGCTGTTGGTATCTTATTTACTTTTGTGTTCTCTCTCTCTTTCTCTCTCTCTTTTTCTCTCATCCTCTCTCTCTTGCTCATTCCCACCTCTCTCCAGCAATTGTGTTGCTGAAACTCCCTTGAACAGAGGAGTAAGCAAAGTATTATGGGATGGTGCTCAGAATGGTAGAAACCTCTCTCTCAGATGATTGATCAGCTCTCGTGAAAACTCTAACACATGGTCTGTCACTTCTGACTCTGCTGCAATCACCCTAGAATGACCAAATCCACAAGGACCATATATTCATGCACACACCCACACGTGTATGAACTGTGAAATGTGATATATTCAAGGAAAGCTACAGAAAAATAAGGTGGAATGACTGATAACTTTTGTGGAGAGTTACTATTTTCCTAGAAAATTCATTTAGCACTCTACTGACACTTCTGAATGCGATATTCATGAGATTTCTATAGCTCAACATCAAGGGCTACTTTTAAATGATTACGTCCTGTATCATCTACCAAAAATATCTTCATTACACAGCGAATAACAAAAGACAGTGCATTTCAGCTTCTTTGAGCCTGACTCCACCCGGTTTCACGTATTTGAATGTGATTGTTCCATTTTGATCGTTCAGACCCTACTTCTGCTGAAATTGGTCCATAATCTATTGGGCGCCTGGAAAAAAAAACTAGTAACCAGTATGTGTTCTTAAAGGAGACCTGCCTCTGTTTTCTCAAAAGCCAGAATATGAAAGGTAAACACAGAGAACGACTGAAGGAATCAAGCTGATCTTCAGCCATGTGAGGGTTTCCTTACACATCTGAGGTTTTCACAGGCTTGAACAAGATGACCTGAGTCACGCAAAATCACTTGGGTAGCACTTTGATTTTTCAGAAGAAGAATTAGACACCTAAAGATATCAGTATTTGGTTAGAGTCAGACTGGGTCTGAGGAGAGAAACAAGTACCCTGAAGAGCCAGATGGACATCTCTCAAGCCTGCCAATAAAGACACTTGTCTCCTCACTTTCTACAGCCTTTCCCATGCCTGAGTCAGGTTTCTCCATTCCTCAGGGTTCTGAAGTGCAGCTTGATCTCTCACAACGACTGCTGAACTCATTCATATCACACCAACTCCTGGACCTCTCCTTGATGACTCTTAGTTCCAAGCATACTGGTGCAATGTGCTCTTTGACCTATTTTTATCTTCTCTAAAAGTAAAAACCAACTCTTTAGACATGTCAAAATAATTGGTCCCAATGTTTTTATTCTATTAAGACAGAATGCATGAAAAAAGAATTCTTGCTTAGAATTAGCATGGAGATGAACATATAACAGATACACCAAAAAAAAACAGAAAATCATAAGGGTATAAATTCAAGGCTATATTGCATGATGTTGGAAAAGTTTTAAAAAGGATGATTTCTGAATAGATGGGAACTACTAAAAGTAAAGCAAAATGACATCACTGATACGAATGACCCTATAATCAAGGAAATTGAGGGAGTAATAAATCTCCCTACTAAGGAATCCCAGGTCCAGATGGATTCACAGAGGATTTCTTCCAGACCTTCAGTGAAGGACAACCACCATGACTTCTCAAATTATTCCACAAAGCAGAAATAGGAGTGAGACACAAGTAATGAAAAGAACAACAGACTCAAGTCCTTGATGATCCCAGATGCCAATGTCCTCAATAAAATGCATTCAAAGTGCGTACGGGCGCACACAAAGAGGATCAGTAACTATAATCAGGTTGATTTTCCCTCATGACGTGCAGAAATGTTTCAACATGCACATGAATGTACAAAATCATCTTTGAGGCTGAGCAAATGTGTGAAGGCCACAGGAGGGCACTGGGTGATGCTCACTCTCATGCTCCACCTTAGCGTTTTTTAATTAGGATTACTCAGGGTTTCTCATTGATTCTGTAGTTCAAGGTTGTCGGCTGTGAGGGCAGCCAGCATCATCCATCTTCCTCTCCAAAGCATCTTCCCTGATAGACTCACAGACCACAAGAGATAATGCCCAGCTTGGTGTTTGGGTTTTTACATCATTTCCGTGTGTGTGTGTGTGTGTGTGTGTGTGTGTGTGTGTGTGTGTGTGTGTGTGTGTGTGTGTGTGTGTGTGTGTGTGTGGTGTGTGTGTGTGTGTGTGTGTGTGTGTGGTGTGTGTGTGTGTGTGTGTGTGTGTGTGTGTGTGTGTGTGTGTGTGTCTACTTGAGGCACTTGAGCATATGTGCCTGTGGAGTCCCAGAAGTGAAATCAGGAATCATCTTATATTGTTCTATCTCCTTATTTCCTTGCTTTGCAGTTTTCCAGGCTCTGCCTTCCAGGGCCTAGAATTGCAGGCCTTGATCATCTCCACTTAGTATTTTTACATGGGATCTGGGATCTGAACTCAGGTTCTTTTGCTTTCAAGGCAGATTCTCCCCTGAACATTGCCCCAGCTGAGCTTTGATATCTTAGCAGCACTTCTCACACTCACACAGCAAGAGAGTAAGTACTCCTTGACCCATTATTCCTCTTCAAGGAAATTCTATTCTTAAATTTTTTTTATTTATTATTTATTCAGTTGTGCATGTATGTGCGCACGTGTGTGTGTGTGTGTGTGTGTGTGTGTGTGTGTGTGTGTGTGTGTGTAGAACCACGGGTGAATTCGGGAACCACCATGGATGCCTCCACCTCCTCCTTGTTTACTCTGCCCCAGGATTCACCGGCTCCGCCCTACCAGGACCAGAAACACAGGCCCGCCCCTGCTTCCGCCCGCTTCTATACATGGGGTCTAGGATCCGAACTCAGGACCTTCTGCCTGCAAGGCAGAGGCTTAACCCCTGAGCTACCTCTCCAGCCCTGAAATTCTATTCTTAAAAAAGAGTTTGTCAACCACAGAGTAGAAAGTGAACAGTCTCCCGGGGGGGCGGTGAGGGGACAGTTGTACAGATGAATTTTAACACGTTTCAAGCAGTCTAAACAAACTTCCTCCAACTATTGATAAAATACAAATGGGAGGGACACAACTAAACTTATGTTATGAAGTCTGATACTAACACTTAATTTGACAACAATAAAAAGCCCAAACCAATTTATATGACTGACAAAGAGGCAAATAATTTCTATGAAATGACTGTGAACAGGTTTCACTACACACTAAGAGATCACTGGTCATCAACAAGGTGTATCAATTTTAAGGATCCAAGGATCACTCAGCATATGCAAATGAAAAGTAATTTAGTAGATAAATATGGATACAGGTGATACAACCATTTCAATACAGGCAGAGAAGAAATTTGATAAATTTCAATAACCATTGATGATAAACACCATGACAAAGAAGAAATATACTTAAACGTGAAAAACATGAAATGTGACAATCCAGAAGCTGATATTATGCTCACAAGGGAAAGAGAAAAATAAGATTTCTAAAATGAGCAACAAGATAAAGTTATCCCCACTTCTTTCTCTTACTGGATATGGTGCTCCAAGTCTTAGCTAGAGTATTAAGACAGAAAAAAGACATAACAGAAATATCAATAAGAAGCATGTGCCCAATTAGTCTGATTAAAGATGTAGCATTTTAATATCTAACAAACATCTTCCTAATGTACATGATTATATCACTAAAAATCTCAGGTTATTTTCTATAAATCAATGATTCACTTCCTTAGAAAGCAATCAGAAAAAGATTCCCTCATATCACATTCCAAATTAATTTTAAAAATTGCAGACATAAACCTAACAATGAAGGTTAAAAACTTTTCAACTGAAAAGAAAGAAATTATGATGAAATTCATTGAAGAAATCGTTCCAACGCAGAAAGGACCCACATGCTCAGGGAATAGAGAAATGAATGCTGTGAGGATTGATATACTATAAAAAAATCATTGGAATTCTTCCAGGAACTGGAAAAAAAGACTCTGCACTCATATATAATAGAAGTCCATGATATCCAGTGTCAACTGGACAAGCAAATAAATGCTAGGTGAATGACAGCACTCCACTGCAAATTAAATCATAGTCAAAATAAAACACCAAGGTACTGGCACATAAAGAAACATTTGGCCCAATGGAAATGAACTCATACAGTCACATCTGCCTGAAGGAACAGGGGTTTAAAAACACATATTGGAGGATGAAGACATCAAGAGATAGTGCCAAAAATTTGTGCATCCCAAGGCAAGAAGGAAAGTACATCCACGTCTCTCATCATATTCAAGCACAGCTCCGAGAGGATCAAAGACCTTCAAGGATGACATGAAAGTCTGAAGCTGATAGAGGAAGATGCTAAGTTGGCAAAGCCTTCCCCAGTGGACTCATGATATTATTAAAACTTCCCCAAGGGGACTGCATAATCTTAGTAAGGTTTATGTGCATCAAGAATCTATTGACAGAGTCTGAGACAGTGTACAGACTGGGAGACATTTTTAAAGCTTGTCTTTGGTGGGGATTCATGTTGAGGACGTTCAAAGAATAAAAATTAACCAGCAAAATATAAAACGGAAACAGCCAACACAGGGACAAAATAATTAGGAGAGAGTTACCAAAGAAAAGTACAAATATTATCAATATCAATTATCAATAGACAATTGGTAAAAATGTCCAACATTCTTGATAATAGAGGATGCAAATTCAACGCTGTCCTTCGATTCACCCTGGTTCCCAGCAGAATGTGTTCCTTCTAGGAATCAAATGCTGATATGGCTCTGAGGAAAGATGAATGCTTACACATCTTGATTCTGCTTGTGAGGCAGAGGCTTAACCCCTGAGCCATCTCTCTGGCCCACATAATTTTTATGTAAATATATAAATACATAGTAAACCTGTGCCTGGATCATCAGACTTCAGTTAACACCAAGGCAGCCATTATAAACATGTGCTAACATACAAGTCATACAAAGAAAGGTACATTAAGGCCTATTCATGTCAGATTGAAAAAAAGATTACCCTAGCTCTAATTCTCATGAGGAGTTATCAAGATTAGTTCACTTGACGAACTCTCTTGATTTTTCAAGATTAGTTCACTGTTTATGCTGCCAAAAATCACGAAGCAGCTCTTTCAAATTTATTCAAATAGAAATTCAGGGAGACAACTTTCCTATCAAACTGACCTCTCTGAATTGTTACTGCACAATACACAGAAATTGAATGATCCAACCATTATTGAAGTCACAAACTATACAGATATGGAATCTCATGCTGTCCCTCCCTTCAGAGAAGCCTGGGATCATTCAATTAGATTTTGTGCATAAAAAAGAGGAAGACTGTCTTAACATGAAGGAGGGAATGAAGAGTAGACTGTACATGTAACTGCATCAAGTGACTACTGTGTGGTCTATGTATGGTAGGGAACAAATGTGAGCGTTGCTGTTGTATTATGAAGCAACATAAAAACAGCTGTATCAAGCACTCAGGCATTTCATTTTAACCTTATGTTTAAAGAGGTACCAAAGGCAGACAATGATCTGTATATGGAATGTAGAGTTCTCTGGGAATTCTGCAAATCATGAAACTGAACAACCAGGCTATTGTAACAAATAATTAAACCAAGCAACCATAGACAAAGTTGAAATCCTCTGTTCTCTGCAAAGCTATCAATATGTATACGTAGGCAACAAACACCCAGGAGTGAAGGAACCATGAGAAAAGTTCTCAGCATCTGGGAATTCCTTCCATTTCAACAACTGACCATCGAGAACATTTAATAAATATTTTCTTCCTGGTTATGTTAAGCCCAAGCTGATTCTGTGCATATTGGTCCAAAAACGTGCTGCCCTTCCTCCTGCTGTGTTCCTGAGGAATTGGGAAGTGAAATGTAATGAAAATGTACTTACTTAATTTAGCAAGAGCAAAGACATAGTTGGAAGAACATTCCAGCCCCAGCAATCACATAGTGTTCTTTCCTCCATTGAAGAAAATATTCTAGAGGTAGATCTGATCCAGTGTCTTAGTACCCAGGGCAAGTGGAAAAGTTTGGTCTATGTATGGTAGGGAACACATATTTGAAACATTTGTTTGTAGGGTGGGGGAGCAGAGTCTTTGGGTGTGAAAACTCTGACCTGGGCCATGTCAGGACACAATTCTTCCCAGCACAGAAGAAGCGAGCACAGGTCAGCCTAGCATGTCTCAAACCCAGGAAGTCTTGGAAGGGAGCAGCAGGATTCCAGGAAGAATGGGCCCCTTCCCGAGCCATGCTTGACCAAGCCTAGCACTGTGAGCTATTCTCAGTAACCTTTTCTGTAACTCCTTGATGGTCCCAGATAAGAAAGTCCAGGGACTCATTGAGAAGGATAATGAGCTAAACAGGAAGTGCTCGCGTGCATCCTGCTATGCTGACACTGGTCATAGGAGGAAATGATTGGACCAACTAAGAGAATCTTTGGCTCTTTAAGGAGAGCTTGATAAGTCTTCATTTGGTAAGGGTAGAAATTCTGCTGGGATGGGGAGGTGTTGCTGCTAAGAAGCCAGAGGTCACATAGTCAGACTTAAGACACTCAGAACCAGGATTGTTTTGGCTGCCCCAGCCCTTCCATATAAATTTTGAGATTGTTTTATCAAGTTTTATGAAGAAATGGGTTGCATCGAATCTGAGTATTGCTTTTAGTAGGATGAACATTTTTATGATGCTACTTCTACTGATCCAGGAATATGAGAGGTCTTTACATCTTATGCTATCTTCTATAATCTTTTTATTTAGTGTTTTAAAGTTTTCATTGTATAAATCTCACATCTTTGTTAGATTTATTCCATGATATTTCATTTAGGGTTGGTGAGCTATAGTAAATGGAGTTTTTTCTCTCAGGTCTTTCTCTCTTTGATCATCCTTAATGCACAAGAAAGGCACTGATTTTTGGAGATTGATTTTTTGCAGCCTGCCACTCAATTGAATTTATTAGTTCCAACAGCTTCCTAATGGATTTTTGGGGGGTCTGTCAGATGCAGAAGCCTGCCATTTGCAAATAAAGATACCATAACTTCTTCCTTTCCTGTATGGATTCCTGTTATCTTTCTCTCTTATCTTATAGCTCAAGCTAAAACAACAAGCACAATATGAAACAGAAGTGGTAAGAGGGGGCAGCCTTATCTTGTTCTTTAAGTGAGAATGCTTCAAGTTTTTCACCATTTAGGAGATTTTTGCTACAGGTTTGTTGTATATGGCATTTACTATGTTGATGTATGTTCCTTCCATCCCTGTCATCTCCGGGGTTGACAGGGATGTTGAATTTCACCAAAAGCTTTTTCTGTACCTGTTGAGAGGATTGTGTGATTTTTGTCTTTGTGTTTATTTATTCGATGAAATACATCTCTTGATTTGCATACGTTGACCCAACCTTGTGTTTCTGGAATAGACCAACCTGGTCATAGTGAATGATCTTTTGGATAGGTCTTTGAATTAAGTTCACTATTATTTTGTTGAGGATTTTTGCATCTGAGATTGGCCTATAATTTTTTTGCATCTTTATTGCCATAATATTAGCATCAGGCTGGGGTCCTTGGGCAGGCTGTTTCAGCTATGCAGGTTTTCAGGAACACAACCACTTTTAAGCCAAAAGACTGCAGTCCTTTCCCTGAGGGTTAAGGACATCTTTCATGAAAAAATTCTTACCATCCAGGTCTTAAGTTTGCAGGATCTTATAGTCCCAAATCTGTTCAACAGTCCTAACTCTGCTGCAAGACTATCATAGTTAGGGACAGGTATCAACTCGACAGTTAAGGGTTTGAGCCCTGGGCACATTTGTGGGTAATTAGTGGTTGAGTTAAGACCAGAGCAAACTGTAAGAGATTGTTTAGCTGATAAGGAAGGTTCAGACCATGGTAGGTGGGATTAGGCTCTGGAATAAAATACAGAGAGCTGGTTAAGAGAGTCAGCATCCTTATATACCCTTGGCCAGAGATGCTGGTCTAGCAAGTAAGATTGTCCCTCTCTCAGCCATTATGTAGAGATGGTGTGGCAAGTTCCCTTGGCCCTGATTTGGTGCATGCTCTCCAGTCAAGCTGGACAACAGACTGTAACCAGACTATCTGTAAGAAAATAAATCCCTTGTTCCCTTAAGCCATCTGATGGTGATTTATCAGCAACCGTGCAGGCGAACTGCATCAAAGACTCTGCTCAATCTTTTGATATCAGATCACATCACGTGAAAAATAAACAGGAAAGCAGTTCCAATGTACAGAGAATGCATTTTCACACCAAGAGGTAGGAATCAGTGCACAGCAAGGAGTGATTGGAGCAAAACGACTCTGAAACTGAGAAGGGTAAAAGGTGATGACTGAAACCCCAAACTGTGCCACCAGGGGCTCATTGTAGAACTGTCCACATTCTAAATGGCCCGTTGTTGTTTTATACATGCACAGTCCCTATCTGGGGATGTCTCCACTCTGTGCCTGCAATGTCATCATAGACTTACCTTTGACCTAGCAACATTCAAAGCTGTTCACTACATTTAGACTTTTCATTCGTTGCTTCATGTACTGGCCTTTCCACAAACCTTTGCAGGAAACAAGACTTGGACACCTGTGGCCAGTTCATAGATTTTGTCTGGATCCTGGGGGCATACTCATACACTTGTACCATTTTGCACATAAAACCAGCATCATATATACAATGCCAACAACTTGGTGGCAGGCTTGATATAGTCTGGCTCTCTAAGACTCAGTCTCTTGGGTGTGTTGTTTCTGGTCTTATTGGTAGTGAATACTAACACTCACACCAGGCTACATTTGAGAGCTAAATAAGGCAGTGCCTCCCATCTTGTTGTACTTAACAATGGTCTTTGCGTTGCTGATTGAGACAAGGATTAAAATTCGTTATAATTAATTTTAAAACTTTCTGGTTTGACCTATAATACGAATTTGTAATTGTTTCCAAGAAGTGGTTGTGGGACTACTTCAGATTCGACTAGCCATCCTCAGGGGCTTGATTACATAATGATAATACAAGGCACTAGTCTTACAGGCTTGGACATGCATTCTAAAAAAACAGCAACTATAGTGTTGAAAAAATAGAAGATGGTCTGCATGATAGAATAAATATGATAAAAAGCATAGGTAAAAATTTCAGGGACACATAGATAAACTTTCAGAGAGTTGCTTATTAGTTATACCATATGCTGACTCTGCAAATGCTATAGGCTGTTGTTATTGCTGTTGAATGCAAGCCAGAATTATCTGATAGGAGTATATTACAGAAGATGCCACAGTTCTAGTTGCATGACACTGAGAAAAGACTCTGCAGCTCACCTGAATGTTCCCAATGGAGTGAGCTGATATTCATAATGTTAGATCCTAGATTCTTACTGTATTTAAGTCTGATTTTTACAGGAGAAAATCATATTTGTTTTTTGAAATCTGGATGAAAATCTGACTAGAGATGACCTAGGTTAAAAGTAGAGGCCTTTCCTGTCCTGTTTTGTATTTTTTTTTTTTTTGCTAATGAAGTTGGTATACATAACAAGTTTCCTTCTATACCCAAACATTAGTCCTTTTGCCTTCTATGGAGGCTGATTTGTTGCAGTATTCCATATCATGGATGGATGGATAGATAGATAGATAGATAGATAGATAGATAGATAGATAGATAGATAGATAGATAGATGATAGATAGATTCCATTCAAGTGGCAGAAAAGATTGCAGAGAAGGTGGCAGATGTCATTCTGTTACAAAACTTTAGCCTTATTTCTCTGGACATGAAGCAGCCAGTAGTTTTCTAGGAATAGAAATGCTGTGATGATATGCAAAATAACTTTAACCTTTGTCATGGACTCAATGTAAGGAAAGTGATCCAGATATAACTACAATGAGACTGTCAATCTTCCTGAATAGGAAGGTTGTGATACTTCTATCTAGTTTTCCAGACAGGACTTCATCCTATTCCCTAAGCAATAGGTTGCCTAGCAAGTGAACTGAGGCAGGATTCTAGAAAAATGGTTCCCTTGAGTTAGCATTGAATCTGTGGTGGGTTTTTACAGAGATGTTACTGTCTTAGACTCAACAATCCTCCTGTAAGTAACCTGTTATCCATCCTCCTCTTAGAAATACTAACGAGCGTATTTTTTTTTTTTTTACTGATCAGGGTTTGCATGACACACCTTTGTTGTCTGTCACCCTCGCTCTGTCTAGGTGGAATGACATTTGTCTAACCCAGAAGAGTTAGTCATTATATAGTTCTAGAAAGGAAGTGTATAATAATTTTGCAGATTGGTGACTTCTTCAGGAAATTACTCTTACCCTGATGGCATATATAAATGTCCAGATGACTTGGGATTATCTTAGTAGATATGTAGTGGAAAAGTTGAGGGTTACAGTGTATCTATGCACTATCCAGACAACTCAAGAATACACATCAGTCAAAGTTGCCGAAATAGACATTTGAATGATTGAGGCTATAAGAACCCATGGATTCTATATTGAATGCTTGCAGGAGAAGAATTAAGATGCTCCCATCCCCCAGTCTTCTAAGACTGTCTTGTACTGAATGAATGAAATGAAAATTTGGATTCTCAGATATTATAGACAAGGTGAGAAGATGAATGTCACAAACAACTTTGACAGTTTCATTCAAGCAAATACCATTTAAAATAAACTCACTGGTATTCAGTTCTTTGCACTAAATTTCTTGATAAAATTTTCAGGAAAAAAGATTAGTAACAAACATAGTCTTGACTTTTAAAATGCAAAAAAGACTATAAGACTCTAAACAGGCTAAAAAATTAAAGACTCTTTGAGTTCATCTTAAAGAGCTAAAATCTTTAAGGTAGTGAATGGAGGGCATACACACATTCAACTACATATGAATTAAATAATTTGTGTAACACAAATAATTGAGAAGAATATTAGATTTCAGATGAGCCAAATTCTATAACATGAATTCTCTAATAATATAATTTCCATATTGTACCTCAAAGGTAGATAGTTACCTTTGTAAAATGAAGGTTTTGGTTTATAGAGTTATTTTGAATATTTGATTTTAGGTATTATTTCCTTGCATAAACTTTCCTAAGTATTATTTCCAATGGTAGGTATTCAGTTATCGAAGTTGGAAGTTAAATTTACAATTCTTCTCCAAAACACTTTCAGACAAATGTTACCAAAGCAGAATAGTCATTTCAAATGGTTAGACACACACTGTTTCTTTTCCCCTGAAAGTGTGAATGTTGGGTATGTTAGACTTCTATCTTTGCCTATCAAATTAAAAGTGAATTCATGTGAAATAAACATTTACCATCCTCAAAAATCTTAAAGTGAGGAAAAGCAGATAAACCCAAGCCACTAGAGTCTTCAGTATTATGCTATAAAGACAATGTGCTACTTCTTCCACAGAAGGGCAACACCCTCAGACAGTCCAGGGCCTCAGGACAAAGGGCATGGTCTTCATCACATGGAATTGGAATGACAGTTACATATGCATCATACGAGAGGACAGCCCTCAACACTCTGTCCCTCATGCTGCCAACAGCACACAGTGGAAAATCGCTAATTCTTGTAAGCTGTCTAGTTCATCATCATAGTTTCATGATAATTTCAAGCCCAAGGCTATAATGGGCTTCCTGTTAAAGATAAATTTTGAAAAAAAAATCTGAAGTGTGTTGCAAAGGAAAGAATACAGGATAAGATGCTGATGAGTTAGAGAGTCTTGGCTATGACCTCCTCCTCCTTGGTATTAAGAATCCAGCACTGATGTGTTCGTTCTTATCAATCATGAAGAAGGAACAATCACATAAAGCGAGCTGTTCTTGACAATGCAATTCCCAGCACAGATTCCAGACATGGAGACATTGGGTTGAAATTACATTTCCTCGACTGACCACTGAAAAGTCATTAAGGAAAAACACAAAAACATTGTATTACTTGAAGGGAAAGACCAGATCATGCTGACCTCAACTTAAGATAAGTGGAAGAAATGTTGGCAAAACGAAGAAGCAGTATGGGTAATTACCTCGTATACAATGTATTAGTTTAAGTGACAATTAATTACAAAGTTTCTATGATGTAAGATGCTTTCTCCTCTTTCTTGCTAAAATGTACCAGGATTTCCAAAGAAGGGAATTTGCCACAAGTAAGTCCTAACTAAACAGTTTAACTCAAGGTAACCTGAGGTTACCCATAGGGGCCTCACTTTGTCATTAGCAGAGGCATTCCTGCTATTGTCAACCTGCTTCGGTGTGAGCATGTGACCTCTGCACACATGTGTACGAGTGGGATGCCAGCTGCAAAGTTGTTTAGATGGGCCATCAAAGGTCTCTCACTACATCCATGTTCAAGTTCCATGTATGTCCTCTGAAGTTGTAAATATTCTACTAACTTCTAGCTTCATTCTAAAATAGTCCTTCATGTTAATGCTTCAAAAAGAAAGTGCCATTAATGAAGTTTCAAATATGTCACCTTTACAAAACAAAGAAATCATCAACTATTAAAATATAGAGCAAGAGAATGATAGAGTTGGCTGAAATGTCAAATATTTGATAGTAATGAAAAGATAATAATTTTCTCCCATATTTTTTAAATCTTAATTTACTTTTGCAAGATATACCCTTGAAAAGTATTTGGATATCCTACCCTTATATAGACATCCTCCATTTGGATTATTCATTTAAGAAGTACAGATATCCAATAATGGAGAAAAGCATTTCAGTGAATCACAGTCATTTCCAAGGTCTGAATACACATAAGGAAATAAGAATACTGATTACTTTTCAGGAATCCCCAAAGACTAGTAGTCAGCATAATACAATTTGAGGACTGAGTTACAATTTCAGTCATGAGTATGGTTTAGATTGGAAGCAGACTCTTTCTTCATAAAGGAGATGCCAGGAAGGTTGTAGTGACAGTGCATCAGTGAACCAGAAAACAGAAGGACGAGGACTCCAGTCCATCGATGGGATGTGAGCATGTGACTCAAAATTTGCTAACTGTAGAACATCCTGTCAGTCATGTTGCTCAGGCATTTATATCATCCTCATTCTTGATTGGAACTTATTTCATATTCAAAATAATCTCACCAATCCATTCAAGATGTTTCCCTCTTTCTCATAGGAGCATTATTTAATAAATATATGTAATAATCATACTGAAGCATATAATAGTTAAATGAAATAATGCATAATGGGCAATTAGCAAATACTTTTCTATTTCTTATTGATTCATTTATTATTTACTAGTATGTAATGATCATATTTTATGCTTTATTTTATTATAATCAGCACAATGCACTTTGAGCTTTTTTTCAGGAACTCCAGAAGCGGAAAAGGAAACTGACACTTTCTCAACAAGCCCCGCCCTCTTAGCAACTTTGGCTTCACATTTTGTATTTTTTATGAACATGGTACGGGTCAGTTGTAGAGACATAGAGGTATTTGAAAGAAAGATTCTAATATCTTAATGCATGATTAAGGAAACAAATTGCTTCAGATCAACAACCTAAAAAGAGATTCTAGAATATGAAAACATAGCTGCTATGATATTTATCACCAGTATCAGTCAAATTTTCTATTTAGAATGCTTTGTGTTTACTGGTTTGTGGATCTGCTTAGAAAATAGTAATCTTTAGGAAAACGGAACAGGTTTAGAGATTAGAAGACAGGATGAGCCAAAATGAGATTCCAGATGTAAGGGGAAGTACTTCAATTGATTAAACATTTCCACATTTCTAAATCCAACAGTATACCCAGAACCAAGAATTTACCCATTGGACTCTAATCACTTGGCACCTTGCTTCCCTCCAGACACCAAATGCCCATAAGTTCTCAGCCTGGGATTTAGCAAAGCTGCAGACACAGAACACTGGCTTCGCCATGTTGAGGTTGTCGCAGACTGAGACAAGTGGCGAATCACACATGCGGGACAGAGACGGTGGGAAACTTCGAACAATACCAGTGTTAGGTAAGCAACGTTGTGTACCATCCACCACTGTGCATTGCAGAGAACTCCTTTTACCAATGGTCTGGCGTGGAACATCTTATTTCATTGGAAATGGAATCAACATTGATCTCAGTAGTTAAATGAGCATCAGTGCTTCTGATACAACAGTATTTTTTATCTAGTATTAATGATCCTATTTTAATATTACCATGACACCATCTCTTCTGGACTTTGAAGCTTCTCCCAGCTCTACCTCTTCTTTACCTAAATATTCTTTCCTCCCGGACTATCCCCCCACCACTATATTTGTAATTGAAAGTCACTGAACAAAGGAATAATGTAAAATACTATCAGATATTTATCAGGATGACAGGATCTTCTCCACATTGATTAGTTAGCCTATTGTGAAAGGAATAATGATGCTATTTTCTCATTTCTGCCTCCTGTCTAGAAATCATGATTTGAATTCAACATTGTAATATGATCATACACATACCAACCCATATAACTCCAACTTCATGCCTTGTTTAATGGCACCATGAATCCATGTATCTACAATACTAACTTATAATTATTGTGGTAATAACGAAGGCAAGTGAAATAGTAAAGAAGGTAGATGAACATTTATTAAGTTTTATTACTTTACTAAAAAAGTAGTATTCTATTGACATTTCTGAATATTATCTTCATAAAATTTCCATAATTCAAATAAAGGTTTATATTTTAAAAGACTACAATTTGCATCATCTACAAAAGAATGTCTTAAGTACATGTGTAAAGAACAAAGGAGAATATATTTCAGCTTCTTTGGACAAAAGCTGAAAGGACCTTACTTTGCTCCATTTCACTTATTTGAATTTAATCTCTCAATTTTGGTCATTCAGTTTGTGAAGCCCTACTGAAACTGGTTAATCCCTACCTGGGATTAACCACTGAACCGAATAGTGACCAGTGTGAGTGGTCTTAAAGGGCCCCTGTATCCCTCATCTCAAAAGTCAGAAGTATTGAAGACAAACACAAATGACTCAGCAAGGCGAGCAATTTCTTTATACCTCTGTGCTTTTCACAGGCTAGAAGAAGGTGACCTGTGTTATGTGAAGTAAATTGGAAACAGCTAACTCTTAAAGAAAGAGATATGGAAATCCAAATATGTCTGTAGCCTCTCTCCTAGCTAATTGACAACCAATCGTTGACTAGGTCCAGTGTGGACCTGAAAAGAAAGAGGAGCACCCTGAATGTTCTTGCCTGGCATCCCTCAGGTCTACCAATGAAGACATTTGCCTTCACTTTCTATAACCTGTTCTGACTGCAGGCTCCAGGATTCAGATAGAGCCGTGACTATCCTCAGGGCCCTGAAGTGCTGACCGGTTAACCACAAGGACTATTGCGCCCACTTTTCTTTCTTCTGCACCTGAAATTGTCCTTGATGACCTACGGTTCCAAACATCATATAAATGTTTATTTTGAAGCTGATGATTCCCTGCAGTTCACATCCTCTCTAGAAAAAGGAACTGACTCTTTGGAAATGTCAAAGTCACTTTATCCAAACACTTGTTGTTCACTTAATACAGAATGTAAGAAGAACACTGGTATGTCTGTTCTCATTCTGCATGAACATCTCAACAGATACTTAAGAAAATCATAAGCTTAAAGTGATTCAGGACTAATAATTGTGCACACATACCAAGTGAAATGCTGCATGCTTCCAAGCAAAATGTATATGTATGTTCTCCAGTGCATAGTCTCTATGTGCCTAGTGCATATCCAGGTACCGGAACCACCTAAACAACTGTCCATCTAGAGTCATGTAAGATAGGCTGGAGGGAGCCTACGTGTCTGCTCATTCAGTTCAGGAGACTCTCCAGTAGCTCACAATTGATGGGACTATAGATTTAGTTATAAAATTAGCAGCCTCTATCCCAATTTGTAAGGTGACTGTGTGTCTGTCTGGGTTACAGATACACTGTTTTCTGGGTTGTGTGGTATTACTCATTCCAGAACTTTCACATTACTTGGTCCATTCCTTTGTTAAGTATACAATGAAAGACTGTTGTATCTTTCCTCAGATCCAAGTGGTCCTCTCTACCATGGCTGCAACCTAAGAACACACTTCATATAAATTGGGCTTGCGAAGTCTTATAGTAAGATTGGGTGAGGAAAGGAAAAAATCAGAGAAAGTGGGTCATACAAATAAGAACATGGAAAGACATGGGATAGCGTCGAAGCAGGATTGCATGCAAAACATCAACAAAATCATATGTAATGCTTATGCGCTTGTGTAAATTCACAGAAGACAAGAAGAGGATTATACATTCATCCTGTATATGCTGCTATGGAGGAAAGAGATCCTGTGGGACTGGCTCTAGACACTTCCATAAAAGAGAACAAGTTTGCTTACATGTAAGGGCCACAAAGCAACTATAAACTTATCATGTGATAAGTTGAAGGATCCTTCTGCTTTTGATACTGGATCAGCCAAGTATGCAGTAATTCATGGGAATTTCCAAATGCATAAATGGAGAGTGAGTGAAGTCAATGAGGGTAAGATAGAGACTTGACAGAGATCAAGGTTTGCTTGGGTAGGTAGTAATCATATCATAGTTATTGTGTAGTGTCCCCTTTTGACTCCAGCATCCCTTTATTAAAGGTAGATGTCCTTCTGAAGCACACGATGCACTCCAAAGGTCAGGAGTAATGACTCAGGGTCATAAAGGAACTTGAACTTACGTGACAGTGTGGAAGGAGAGCTGTTTGGGGTGGACGTTCCTAACCTAGTCCTCTGCACTTTCAACATACATGTGTGGCCTACAGAGAACAGTGGCCACGGGGCCAGCTTTGAGCCAAATAAGTTCTGCCGTGGCTGTAGAGCTGTGCAGATGAGATATGTCCCACTTACCCAGTCCAGCCAGTCGACACGTAATCAACACATGCTTCCTGTAGAAGTGCTTCAAGGTAAGAAAGGCAGTGACTCACAGGGACTGAAATCTGTGTTTTTCACTGTCTCATTGCTATGTCCAAAAACCTGATTATACAGTTTTGTGCATTCTCAGTTTATTCCTACTCAGAGCTCAGTTTGCTCAGGGAGCCCAACCATTAGCAATGTATGTCTTTTCAACTCAGCTAAGCCAATATAGTCTGTCATTCAAAAATCATACCCAACGGCTTTATCCTAAGTGATTCTAGATGTCAATGAGAATAATCAGAAAGCCAAACATTTTCAGCTCGATGCATGGAAATACCACTTTTACTCAAAACATAAGTCCTTGTTCCCATAGGACTATGGCTATTGTAAATGAAATCTCTATCCTTCCCATTTTTAAAAGGCCCAGTGATCTCAAACAATGACAGTGCTGTTCAACAGTCTAAACTCTGTTCTGAGACTCCAGTCAAGTATCTAAGTTTAGAATCCTATAACTAAAACACAAAATACAAAGTTCCAATGCACATTGGCTCAGGGGACACATTCTCACGCCAAAAATGAGGAATGCAGTACAAAAGAAATGCTCAGAACAAACTAACACTAAAATTCAATAGGGCAAGCAAGACATCTAACCCCTCCTCCCCCACATACACTCCCTCAGCTCCATCCCAAGACTTAGGGAACATCACAAAAGAGGAGGTGGTAAGATTGTAAGAGCCTGAAGTGGGTCAGACATGACAGGCTGTGGTATCCATGATTTCATGGTAGCTGTATCTTCACAAGACTTGTACAGGAGTTTCCTGTCACCATCTTACTGTGGAAGGGGAAAGATATCAAGAAGCTTCATTGCTTCCTGAAACACTGATGAGGACTAATGCTAATAGGGAAGGGAAGGAAGACGCTTTCCTCAATGGTATAGCAACTGAAACATGATTCATGCTCCAGCCAAGTATTCAAACATTCGTCATCAAAGGCAAACCAGATGAAATCCAGTGTGTCACACAAGTGAAAAAAGCTTAAAATTACAAGGAAGTCTTGCAGAAGAGATGAATGAAGGGTTATAGGAAAGAAGAAAGGGGATTGGATTAGGAATTAACAGGAAAAAATATTGTAAATTCTTTATCTTCATGTTTGTAGCACTGCATACATCCTGCAGTGCAAGAGGCCAATCCTGAAGCTCCATGTCTTGCATCTGACCTTCATGATGGAATTATTTGGGTTCCAAAGTCCTCATGCAGCCAAGTTCTCTAATGTCTCAAGCACAAGTAGACTCTATCGTGAGCGTCCTACAATCTATGCTTTCAATGTCTCTCAGTGGGAATATCTTTGACCTGGCAGCCCCAACATTCATGGGTATAAGCTACATCTGTCATAATTAGGCACATGTGTCAACTTGACTGTTGAGGGTTTGAGCTCTGGGCACATTTGTAGAGAATTAGTGGTTGAGTTAGGCCCAAAGCAGACCTGTAGGAGATTGTCTAGCTGATAGGGAAGGCCTAGCCCATGGTGGGGGGGACTAGGCCCTGGAATAAAATACGGACAGCTGGTTAAGAGAGTTGGCATCCTTCTGTTCACTTGGCCAGACATGCTGGTCTGGTAAGTAAGGATTGTCGACCTCTCAGCTGTTATGTGGTGATGGTGTGGCCAGTTCCCTCAGCCCTAGTGTTGGTGTGTGCTCTCCCGTCAAGTTAGACTGAGAACTGCAACCAGGAATCATAAGAGAGAATAAACTCTTGTTCCTTTAAGCCGTTTGATGGTCATTTATCAGCAACCATGCAGGCAGACTGCAAAAACATCTAACACTATCTGTTCACAGTTTCACATACTGGTCTTCTAGGAATTCCTTGCAGAGAATTAGGCTTGGTCACATATTGCCAATCCAAAGGGGATGTATAAATCCTTTGTTTGAACTCACTGAGCCCTCATGATGCATCTTCTACATCTTGAAACACAAAGGTCATTAAACATAGTGTACACTTCATGTCTTAGGCACAATACTACTTGTACAGTGTTATGAACTTGTGTAGCAAGATTGATGCTGAGCATCCTTAGAACCCGAGGTTGTTACTGATACATCCCTAGGATCAGGATCAACTAGGAAGTTCGAGATCCTGTCAAATGGATAATGAATATTAACCTTCACAATAGCCTACCTTTGCATTCTAATTATCTACCTTGTTTTACTCAATGATGTTCTTTAAATAATTAAATTGAAATAAGGAGTGAGATCTTTCATAATTTCTTAACACTTGCAATCACTTAATCAAACATTTTTGGATGTTTAATTTCAGTTGACAACTGGTACTTGCATATGAGAGCAACAATGGGATTTATGATTCAGCTCTACAATAATAAAGAGATACATCCTATAATCATAACATCTACTGTCTTACAAATTTGAAAAGCCATCCAGCAAAAAAGTAATTATAGTAGAGAAGGAATAGAAAGAAAGTGCTGTGCATTGTGGAATAAATGTGGATATAAGCTATAACACTAAAAAGACATCAAGGCCAAGTAGGTACACTTTTTATGTTTTCTTAGCCAGTTAATCCCTCCTAGACAAACAGGCTATTGACATTGCTATTGAATGCATGCCAGAACTAATTTGATAGCCTATTGCAGAAAATGCCACAGGTTCTGGTTGCATGACATGGAGAAAATAAGCTGCTACCCAATGGGATAGTCTCAATAGTAGCAACTGACTTATAAAAGACCAGAGAACACTGGTACTGTATGTTTACTGCTGTGATATACTGCTGAATAGCATGTTAATGCAGTACCAAGTCAGGTGACCTGTTGATCCACTATTGATGCCAACCACTGTTATAGTGATAGCAACCAATTTCTGATTGAATTTAAGTTCTATTCTATAGGAGGAACCCATAGTTGCTTATTGAAATTTGGATGAAAATCTGACTGAAGACCTTGTAGATCCCAACAGAGAGGTCTTTGCTTTTGTTTTGTTACTACATACGCTATATCTAGCAAATTGGCCTCAGCACAGCTGTTGAACCCATGCAATCTACTTTGCATAACGTATGCTCAAATACTTTACATTACTCCATGGATACTAAAGATGATTATGATGACTGAACTTCTTAGAACATATGACTTTCTTCATGGTCTGGTGATTCAGGTTCAGAAAGTAATTGAATACTTACATTATATCATCAAAAGGTTAGAAAACCTTAAAGCAGCAATGACAGATGTTTGTAAGTGTGTGAAAGGGATGGTGATGTCAGCCTGTAACATTATTGATAAATGACCATTAAACGGCTTAAAGGAACAAGGGGTTTATTTCCTTACGATAGTGCAGTTACAGTTCTTAGTCCAGCTTGATGGGAGAGCATGCACCAATACCAGGGCCGGGGGAACTGGCCACCATCACTACATAATGGCTGAGAGATGGACAGTCCTTACTTGCCAGACCAGCATGTCTGGCCAAGTGAACAGAAGAATGCTAACTCTCTCAACCAGCTCTCTGTGATTTATCCAGGGCCTATTCCCACCCACCATGAGCTAGGTCTTCCCCATCAGCTAGACAATCTCCTGCAGGTTTGCTCTGGGCTCAATTCAGCCATCAACTCTCTACAACTGTGCCCAGAGCTCAAACCCTCAACAGTCAAGTTGACACCTGTGCTTAACTATGACAATAGACATTTTATCTGGACATGAAATGACCATAATTCTTCTTGAAGCAGAGACTACTGTGGAGATATGCAATCTAGCTTTAATGTTTATCACAGTCCCAATTCAGGAAACAATGCAGACATAATTAGATTCCTGATAATAGAATGAGTTTATTAACCTCCCTAAGTATTAAAGGTCATGAGACTCTCTCATAAACTTCCAAACATGACTTTTCTGGGCCACTTAGCAGTAGGTTGCCTGGAAATAACTGTGCTTTATGGAGGGTTATGGTTTAAGCAGTATGTGTTCTTCTGTAACATTGAAAATGGGTGGAGTGCTGTAGTTAGATGTGTCAACTTGATGGATGAGCATTCAAGCTCTGGGCACATTTGTAAAGAACAACTGGTTGACTTGGGCCCTGAGTAAACCTTCAGGAGACTGTCTAATTGATGGAAATCATCTGGTCCATAGTAAGTGGGACTAGTCCCTGGCAGCTGAATAAGATGGAGGAAGCTGGTTAAGAACATTGGCATCTTTTGGTATACTTGGCCAGACATGCTGGTCTGGCATGTAAAGATGCCTTCCTCTTGGGGATCCTATGGATGTGGTGTGGTCAGTTCCCTTGGCACATGGTGTTGGTACAAAGTCTTCTACAATGCTAGAAAAGGAACAATAACTGGATTATTGTAAGAGAAAATAAAACCCCTTGTTCCCTTAAGCCTTTCAGTCATGAATTTATTGGCAACAAATACAGTAACTGTAACAGAATTGATTAGAACTTGCTGTCAAGTGAACTGAAAGCAATATTCCAGCAAAGCAGCTGGATTTGGCCCATTAGTTGTAGCAGGATTTAGAGATGCAACAGTCCTCCTGTAAGTAACCCCTCACCCATGCCCCTCGGGTGAGATTTATCGATGTATCATTTTATCAAGCAGGACTTGTCACTGATATCAAGGACATTTGTTGCTTCCCTACCCAGACTAGTGAAACAATGTCTTTTTGATGTAAGTATTGCTCTAGAGAGAACTATGCAATAGACTCACGGATCCCCTTTTTCTGAATTCCCCAGAAGACACATGTAAATGTCTAGGTGAATTTTGAGTTGTGCTAATGGGTCTGAGGTAGAAAAAGTGAGTGTTATCAGTATCCATTTGATAGAAAATAGATGTGTGACTACATAACCTCAAATTCACATGATAACTCCCCATGAAGAATGATCCATTCCAAAATTCGTCACTGCAGAAGCTGAGATGAGACCACAAGTATCTATGGGTCCAATAGCTGTAACATGCTCTGGTCCTGGGGTGTCTCCTGTGAGTCTTTGCTGTAAAAGGAATGTCACAAGAATTTCATTTTCAGAAGCTGTTTTAGACAAAGTTAGTAGATGTGGGTCTTACATGGCTTGGGTCATTTTCTTACAAGGAAATGCTATTTATAATGAATCATACTAGTGGTCACCAGGTTACCTTGATAAAATTTCCAGGAAAAGTAAATTAACAACAGACATAAATTTGATTTTATGAGGATGAAAAAGAAAATCTTTAGTCCTGAGTCTATGTGAATCTTATCTTATGAAAACCATGTAGGTGGTTATTGTGAGAAATGTGTACATACTACACACAGACATAGGAGCATGTAAATATACATATATATAAATATAAATGTGTATATGCATGTTGAACATTATAAATTTAGAAGAGCACCATGATTTCAGTTTAAATCTGAAACATGAATTATTTGACATTTTTCTCTTTACCCCTCAACAGTTGATAGTTGCCTTGAGTAGACACCAAGACATTATTTTGAATACTTACTTTTAGGTATTTTTTCCTCCTTGGATAAACTTTATCAAAAGATGTTAGTCATTGCAGTTGCATTTATATATTTTTCTCCAAATTGAGCCTGTGATAGGAATTCAAAATTCATATCAGAAACTCTATTACTAAAAGGGAACCAATAGTCTTTTTTATTTGACAGAAGCATGATGCTTCTTTTCCCATGATAGGATAAACTGTGGGAACACCAGAGTTCTATTTCTGTCCATCTTGTAGAAGTAAATTTACAATGCTGCCAAAATACATCGTTCATCGAAATTTGAAAGGAGAGGAGAACACAGAGCAGAAAAGGGAGATGGACCATGTGCTGCTCTGGCCATGGTCCGTGGAATGGTGCAACCCCCTTAGGCAGTCCTGGTCCTCAGGACAATGGGTGTGGTCACTGCCACAAAGACACAGAGTGACAGGGGCATATGCTCCCTGTGAGAGAACAGATACAAGTGCCAGCTATGGATGATGGAAGATCTCTAGCTTTTGTCAACTGTCCAGTTCATCATTACACCTCTAAGAGAAATATAGGCTCAAGACAACTGACAGTTACTATTTAAAAAAAAAAAACCTCATCAGTTTGCCTGCCAGTGGGATGTTCAAGCCACAGCGGGTACCTCAGCATTTGCCAGTATAGATAATGTACACCGAGGCCCAGTGGACTCCACATGCAGGAGGAAGCAGGGGCAGTAGGGAGATAGAGGCAGAAATGGAGACAAGGACAGGAGGGGGAGGAGTCAAAAAGGGAGATTGGGAGAGGAGAGGATAGACTAGGTGTGGGATGGTGAAGACACATAAATTCATTCTATTTATGTATGTGTTTCAAAGACTACTCAATAAATTTATTTTTAAAAAGAGCCGAACAAAACAAAAAGACATATTTAAAAGAAAACTTCTGAGTTTTGCTACCAAGAGAAGAATGCTAGCTGTGATGAATCATTTATTCTAGACCAGGAATCGCTTTCACAGAATGTTTCTCTTCCTCCTCAATGTGAAGAATCCAACACTTGTATGTTTATTCTTTTTGGCCAAAGAAAGTAAGCAGTCAGATGAATTGAGCTTCCATTGTAAATACCAGAACCCGAGTGAAAATTACAGACTCATGCTCTGACCACTGAAAAAATTCACAAAGAAAAACACAAAACCAAAAAGAATAAAAACACATTTAAAAACCGCTGGGACTTCATGTTATCAGAGAAGACACGGATTACTTTGACTCGGGTTTAAGTTAATCTAGATATGCTGGCAAAATTCAAAAGCAATTCTGAAGGTAACAAAAAAGTCTTTATGAAGTGTTAAAATTTTAGTCTGCATGGTCATAATTACTGAAGAAAATTCTCAGGATGGAATTTGCTTAAACCTCACCCACCTGCAAAGTACCAAGTTTTGCAAAGGAGGGAAATGAGTCCAGACAACTCCTCTGAGAGGTGGACTCACAGGAATCTCAGGGGACTAGATCTCAGAATGGACCTTTGTCTTCAGCAGTGGCAGTCTTGCTGCTGGAGCTATTGCAGCCAAACCTATTTCTGTGGAAGAATGTGGCCTCCACACACTTGGGCTGTGCCTTGTGAGCCAGCAACTGTAAAGTGTCCTCTGGGAACCTGTTTGAATGGCCAGTCATGGGTTTCCAAACATCAATCTCCACACTCCAGAAACATTCAATGAGTTTGTTAAGTACACCCTGACTTTGTTCTAAAAGAACCCTTCACATCACTGATTGTTAGATACTGTAGCTTGAAGGAGAATATGCTATGAAACATGTTTCCAATATGAGAACATCACTTATGAAAATGTGGAACAAAATAATGTTAGAGGTGATTGAGATGCCAAATATTTGCTAGAAATACAATAATTATTTTTTCTCTTAATTTTTGGTTTTAATTTACTCTATTGTGGAGATATAAACTCTTGAAAGATATCTGGGTAAGGGCTTTGACTTTCTGTTCCCTGTGTAGGGGGCCAAACTCTGTTTTCATCATTCACGCAGGACTTGTGCTATCAATTAACGGTAAACATATGTCAGTGAATCAGAAACACTGAACAGGGCTGGATACACTTAAGAGAACAAAAATAAAACAATTTTAGAAATCCTCAAATGCAAGGAAATCATTTTAGAAGAATTTTAAGGCTTGGATATATGGTTATACAATCACAGACCTAGTTTAGAAAAGAAAGCAGGCTCTTTATTCATGATGAAGATACTATTCAGGTTCTGCCTTTCCTGTTCCTCAATGGTGAAGAGGAAGATGACAGATGAAGACATCAATGAATAGATGAGATTACAGAATATGGCTTCAAACCCCCCTTTATAATGACACTTCTAGAGACAATCATATAGAAGGATTAAATTCAAAGTAATCCAACTAAAATCAGAACAAAAGCAGGACACTTCTAAGTCTTAGTTTCTGTTCAATGTCTTACTTAGAGCAATAAGACAAGACAATGAGATAAAAGAAATACATATAGAATAGGAAGAAGCAAAAACATCCCCATATGGACATTGTGTGAGTCTTTACATAGATGATATTAACGTCTGTACAAAAAACTTCCCAGCATCCACGACCACATTCAACAAAATCCCTGGGTACACAGCAACAGTCAACACTCAGTAGACTGCAGCCTTAAAGAGGGCACCTAAGCCCCACTGACCCCCGCTGCAAGGCTCAGGGGACATCCCAGAGGGAAGAGCAAGACTGTAAGAGTCTGAAGTGGGACAGAGATGTGGCCAGACAGTATCTTCTGGATATGACAGAGCTGTCGTATTCACTGCAATTACACAAAGTTCCACAAGGCTTTCATGGGAATCATAGGCAACATTTCACCTTGGAAGGGAAAGGATCTGAAGAGACCCCATGTCTCCTCAAGAGATGGTGAGGACTAATGGAGATGGGGAGAAAATGAAAGAT
This sequence comes from Typhlomys cinereus, assembly GCA_023101885.1. Taxonomy (NCBI): domain Eukaryota; kingdom Metazoa; phylum Chordata; class Mammalia; order Rodentia; family Platacanthomyidae; genus Typhlomys; species Typhlomys cinereus. Next base: position 2,923,566 of record JALPQD010000087.1, on the reverse strand, counting down.
GCTTTTCTCAACAGTCTACCAACTTATATATGATTCGTGTCCAGCAAGTACTGAGTACCTGTCATCAAAGACAAAACAAACGAAACCTAGTGGGCCACAGAAACAAAAAGACCTGAAAATAGAAGGGGCTTGGCTAGGGGATAAGAAGAATTGCAGTGGGAAGAGATGGGGGCAATGGGATTGGGGATTAAGATATAAAAATATCATAAATTCACCATATTCATGTATGAAACACTAAAAAATAAAAACGTGAGAGAATCATTAACCTTTTTATGTATGAATGATGAACACTCAGCAAAAAGTTGCTAGTTGAGGGAACCTGTGTTCAAAAACCCAGTGTGAGAAGTCATAGACCTTAATTCTGTTCTCTAGCTTAATTGGCATACTGCCAAGTAGCCTTCTGAAATTTACATACCCAGAGACAAACGCTGTGCTCACCTTGATTAGAGTGCTCACATTTTCAGTGAAAGGCACTGAATATAGAAAACCATGCCATGTGATATGCTCAAAATAAGTAAGAGTAAGACATTTGTGTCATTCCCACTAATACTCAGGGAGCATTGGACAGGACAAAAAGAATATGATGCAGAAAATAAGATTAGGAAATCCCACCTTTAGGTAGAAAGTCAGTACAATCATGAGCTCACAGCAGCTACAGGCTTCCACAGAAGAGACACATCTAGGAAAGGGGGGGAGGGTGACTGAACCACAAACTATTACTCTAAGTCAGGGACAGAGATGTTCAGAGCCTTCAAGTAAAGAGCCCAGGAGTGAATCCACCAGATTCCAATGAGGAACTGTCAGCCAATGACCGTACAAGTGGCCCTCGTTTTACTCAAGGGCTCATAAAACAAAACCAGGATTATGAATCTGTCAAGGAGAAAGTTGGGATGATGGCAGCCATAGGGATGAGAGAGAGAGAGAGAAAAGAAATTGGAGCTTGTTGAACATATCCTTGAGCTGTTGAACCAAAAAAAAAAAAACTTAATGGAAAACAAATCAAGCACATCTACAACTACATGCCACTAATAACAGTTATACTTGTAAATAACACATGATGCAGCTATGAGAGTCACAGAATGATCCAGTAAGTCACGTTGCTAGAATAAAAATGAGAATGATAATAACTGATCCATCCATATAGCCCCAAAATGAAATCTCAGTTATAAAAACCAGTCACTCTAGCAATTTTACATAACAGTGATAGATGATACAAGTGCTTCATAACTGCATATTCTTATACCCTATAGAACTTCAAAAGCTGGACGTGAGTTAAGCTGCCAGTGGGAAGCTCCGTATTTCTCTGATGAGTGTCTTCAAGCGAGCACTTCTGAATCTCGCTTGCTTGGCACCATCCTGCACACATTCCAAGTGTCCTGATCACATTGGGTCCAGGGAGACTCCGTGATCTGGTTTCAACATGCCATACGGCTTAGTGCTTTCCCATAATCACACGATCTAGCACTTTCCCCTCATCCTTTTGTAGCCACAGAGACAAGAAGGCAGAGATGAGCCACCCCTGATGCTACTTGCTCTTGCGGCTTCTGAATATTCGTTCATTCAACTTTCTCAGAATTAGATGGGGAATGACGAAAAATTCTCACATCACTAACATATGACAACATATCACAGATTTGGTTTTTTTGCTGACTGGTGACCAAAATAAATTCCCTTTGACTGTCAGATGGCTCTCTCATGTGACATAGTCATGATGTCCCGGAACCCCTATCAGTGTGGATTGCTCCGGGTGTGGTCTTTATTGAGAGCAGCCTCCTGCCTACATTCCTTGCATCACCCACAACTCTGCCAACCCAAGACCCGTCTCTATTTCATTTCAGTATTAAAGAAACGTGCTTTGAAGTAAAGTTTCTTCTACGCGCACAAAAAAATCTTTATCACCTTAACCATGATCCTTCAGTGAGACCTGTCACTATCGTCCCCTTCGGTGGCCTAGACCAATTCTCTTCTACTGTTCACTGAGATTCAAAGGAATCAAGAAGTCAAATTCATGAGCTGACCTTCACCTAAGGAAGAGAAGGGCATTCTGGCAACCTCCTTCTACACGAGTGTCTTTTTCTGTCAATAACCATCATGGAGGAGGAAGCCCGGGTGACTCCTTCATCCACAGCAAAGTGAGCGGCTGAGGGAAGTTCAGCTCCTGAGCTCAGCATAAGAATTTAGCTCCTTGTGAAATTTCCTGTTTAGGATGTGGGGTTGCCAGACCACATTTGAAGCTTCTATCATGGGATTTTCAAGGTTTTCTAGAGAATGAGAGACAGTTAAGGCCTCATCCTCATAGATATAAAATAAAATGATGGGTCAAGGAGAAGAGCAAAAAAACTACAATAAATCAAAAAAGGGTCTGGTGGGCAAGGAACGTAAATTCTACACTTAAGAAAACCTAAGTTTACCTTAATTTTGACACTCCGAAAGCACAAATGATGTCACATCTTGCTGTTCTGGTTGACTGAAACTTTGATTGCACTGAGAATAGCTTTGCATCCGTGTATTGGACAGCTAGAGCTATGGAAGTAAGCAGATCTCAAATCACAGCAGGCACAATTCAAAACATTTTCTGTCATTTTAAAAGTATTCCCACAGTCATAGGACATTTTGCAGTCAAACTGACCTCTTAAGTCAAGGGCTATTTCTTCTGAATTGGTCTCTTCTGTCTTACTGGAAGAATCTTAATCTTTGAGAACACAACAGAATATCATGCCAGTTTAAAAATTTTACTTCAATTATTTGTTTAATACATGAAGAATCTTAACTCAGCATGATGATATATGATATGATATATGATGTGTTACAAATGGTAGGAGCTGGACACACTCACCATGCTGACTGGATCTCACTACACCAGATAGTACTCAGATCGCTACTGAGGCAAAGTGTCACAAGACACTTGCCCAAATGAATGCTGACCCAATCACCAAGCCAAGCAAGAACAAGACCCACTGGTCCAAAAGCAATACAACTGTTATCATCACAACTAATTACTTTCTTTTGCAATTCACAGCTAGCTGTGCAGGAGTGAACTCTTGTTTTGTACTGGAAACCTGGCTGAGTATCTGTGTTTGGGATTGCCCTAGAGAGACCTTTGCTTATGGTTTTATTTAGTAAATGAGATGTGCCTCAAATTTCATTCTAAACATTTATTTTTGATCCAACCATTACAACAGTTATCAGCCTACTTTATAAAGGCCAACTGCTTATGGGTACTTTTGGCTACTCATAAAAATTAAACTACTAAGAATGAGTACTAGATATAATGCCCAATGCTCAGGAAATAATCAGCTAACATATACTACCTCTTCCAAGGGAAAGAGAACATTTCAGAGAAGTGGACAGAAAAATTAAAAGCCCCAAGGAAAAGTACAGAGTTGGGAAATCTTGCCATTCTTCTGGCTGCAGTATGATTTTTAGTCATCATGAAGTAAAATGGTTGTGGTCACACGTAGCACCACTTTGGCCAAAGCCATAGCTAGGGATACGCAAGCAGGGCAGACTCAGCCAAGTCTGTTGTCATGACTGGTCCTGGGCATATGCTACTTCCCAGCATCTCCAGCTTCATGACCTTGGGGTGTCAGGCATGACTATATAGGAGGCAGGATCACAACCCCATAGACATCAGCAAAGAAGCATCTTTCCTGCCTTCAAACCCAAGCTGTGGTGGGACTTTTCAGAGATGCCTCGTTCTTGGATTTACTCACCCAACTGTAAGTAATCCCTCACTCATGCTCCACTGAAAATGCCCCTCACTGCACTGCCCACCTAGGCTTGGTAGAAAACCTGCCTTGCTGCCATCAACGCCCTGTCTGGAGTGAACTGATATGCATTCAATGCCTTAGCCAGAGAAAGTCACAGACATCGGTCTCGAGAACTATGCAAGGCTGCGGTGAGCTCTCTGGAACCATGTAAACATTTCTAGAGACATTTTATGCTGTCTTAGTTCATCTGGGGTGCAAGGGTGAGTATATGACATGTGGTGGGCAGAAAAGAGAAATATGTCTAATGCAAAAGACAGTTTGAAAGCCAGGAAAGAACCACCTCAAAAAGTCAAAAATTGTTGGAGCTGAGGCAGTTAATGGACATGAGAGTCTTTTGCTTCAATCTGCACCACTCCAGTGCAAAGAGAGGAGAGCCTTAAGGTCCACTCACAGTCCCCTCATAGTCCCCTTACCATCCCCTCCCCTTCACAACCCTTGGTCTTTTCTATAAAGTGTTCGACCTGAACCTACCTAGTGAAATTCTCACCTGTGAAGATGAACACAGATAGTGCTGCAACTGTGTGTTTGTACTAAGACAATTTCAAGCCAAATGGTTTCCAGTGGAAGGCAGGCTGCCATCAACTGTGTGTGTGTGTGTGTGTGTGTGTGTGTGTGTGTGTGTGTGTGTGTGATTTCTTTACAAGACTTTGAAACATTGGAGGAGCAACACTCAGAATTGGTTTTGTGAAGTAGGAAACCACCAACCCTCATGTGCTGGTAACCCATCTTATTCTGTGATCTTCTTTCAGATGATGTATGGGAACATATCACATGGAATATGGATTTAGGGAGTGATGATGTTTTCAGAAAATCTAAAATCTGCAATGTATTTTGTTGACAATATTTTCTTAGTTCTGCAGCTAACAGGCTATTCAGTTAACTTGTACAATACACAAATGTATTTACATGGATATTTGAATTCAATCTTGGTTTTTCCTTTTGCAATTTGTTAGTAATTCTATTGTCTCATGTTAAAATTTCTTACTGTATTTGTCAAAAGTTCTGTGTTTTTTGGGCTTCTAAGACACACTTTTGTATCAGAGATTCTTTCAGAATATTACCACTGAGATTGAATGACTTTACTCTTCTCAGTACTTACTTGCTGCGTCCTTCCTATTTCAAGCATGATTACTGGTGTATTTGAGGTCCATCTCTGCCACTCTTCTGAGCTATTGACTGGTGAATCCTGGTCCATGCTTTGGAGCGGGGTCAGGGCAGGGAAAGCCCAGAGGAACCCCAGGCCTCTCTCTGAGGTCATCCGGGCGTCCTGTGGATCATAGCAGGCTCGTGCGGACCCAGCATGGCAGGACCGGGGACGTGGTCCCAGCACACGCGAACACAGGGAGAGCCACTGTGTGCGTGACCAGATAGGTGGACATGCCACAGAGCCCGCCTTCTGCTGCCATGAAACACCTTAAGAAAATAACCCCCACACCCTTGGTCAAAATGAGTGTGAACTCCGAACGTTTGCGAGGTACAACAGCTTTTCGGGGAGTCGTGCAAGGATGGAGGAAGTCCAGCTACAAGTCAGGGTAGATATTGCTGACCCCCCCCCCTTCCGCCCTGCAGGACGCGGTGCTCCCTTCACCCCAGCCATTGCCAGCCGCAGCCACGCCCTGGAGGGCACAGGGGAGCTGCGGATGGCCTGGGGACCCGCGAGCATCTCAGAGCGTGATCTTCTAAGTGGCGGCTTGTTCTGTGTCTAGCAGGGACGTTCCTGCTGCTGCTGGCGTCCAGCTTGCTGCTGCGCCACGTCGTGGGGTCCTCAGATCCAAGCTCCTCGCTGCTGGAAGACTATGATGACGCCGCAGAGAGCAAAAGCTATGACGAGTCCTTGGGGACCCTGCTGGATAAAACATCAAGCTCCTTTCGGGTCATCATTAATATCTCCTCGGAAATATACAGACAGTTTGTAAGTACTTCACTCACTTCGAACCTCTTCCTAAAAGGGGCCTCGTGCCAGTCATTGGAATACACCACAGTGTAACTAAGAAAACACCATGACACTTTTTAGCAGTTTATTTTTTTATTTATCCTGTGTGTGTGTGTGTGTGTGTGTGTGTGTGTGTGTGTGTGTGTGTGTGAAAGAGAGTGTGGCAACTGCAAGCTACAGCATGTGTGCTTGACTGTAGAAACAAAGGACAAGCCATGTGGGCTCAGGGAACAAGTCCGATCACCAGACTTGTGTGCAGAGACCTTACCCGCGGCTGCTGTGCTAGCTCCTGAGACACTTTTCACACGATGACAAAAGAAAGCACCAGCTAATAGGAAACAAGGAGTAGGGACAATTGTATGAAACCTGTTTACAAAAATTATGGTTTTCATAGTTATTTTCATATATAATTTTTATTTTTTTAAATTTTCATTTATGACATAAAACTCTAAAATGTATACCTAAAGAATATTTCTGACTGCCTGTTCTTGACACAGGGGTCAAGTTTCTGCTGGCATTGCTTACTTAGCAAAACGCAGAAATCCAATAAAACATACTGCATTACAATGAATGATGAGAACTGAATGGAATTAGAATAATTGAAGCAATGTGAAGGGGGAAAAAGAAAGAAAGAAAGAAAGAGAGAGAGAGAGAGAGAAAGAAAGAGAGAAAGAGATAAAGAGAGAAAGAGAGAAAGAGAGAGAGAAAGAAAGAAAGAGAAAGAAAGAAAGAAAGAAAGAAAGAAAGAAAGAAAGGAAGGAAGGAAGGAAGGAAGGAAGGAAGGAAGGAAGGAAGGAAGGAAGGAAGGAAGGAAGGAAGGAAGGAAGAGAAAGGAAGGAAGGAAGAGAAAGAAGGGAGGGGCAGGGAAGGAAGGAGGGAGGGAGGAAAGAAGGGAGGGAGGGAGGAAAGAAGGGAGAGAGAAGGGAGGGAGGAAGGGAAGAAGGTGGCGGCCGGGACGGAGGTAAGAGAGGAAGGGAGGAGGAAGGGAGAAGGGGGAGTCGGAAGTAGGAGGGAGGAGGGGCTTTCCTAGGGAAGCTTTCGTTCGTCGAGGAGGAGGAAGGAGGGTTGTAGGGAGGAGGGAGGGAGGGAGGGAGGGTGCGTCTGAAAATTCTTCAAAACTAGAAATGTCATTTAAGCAATTTAAAGGTGTGAGTTTGTACTTAGTGGAAAATACGAGCTTAGACCTGGAAACAGGCCATCTTTCTGATGTAGGTGCTTAGAGGGTGCATGTCAGGCAAGGAGCTGGCAGTAGCTGCAGGCCTGGATGTCTGTGTGGCACGAGCCCTCAGGTCTGAATGACCAGATCTCTCCAATTCGATCTTCCAATAACAAGATTTCTTTCATTTCATATTTTTCACTGCAACCTTCCAACTTCTTAATTTTCCTATCAATCCAATTCACTTTCACCAGTTTTCTCATAAATTTTAAATGACAATTATATTTTCACAAATATATTTGAATACTCAAGCATGTTTATCACACTAACATTAAAGACTGCTTCTATTGTCATATATTCATTGTTTAAAATCTCCTAACATAATTTTTTTCATTTTCATGTGGTTGTGTGCATAGTATGTGTGGGTGTCCATATATACTAGTTCCTATGAATTCAGGCACACGTATGTGAAGACCTAAGATTGATGCTGGGCACACATGTGTGGAGGCCTGAGACTGATGCTGGGAATCTCCTTCCATTTCCCTTGTATATTATTCTCCGAGTTAGGGCCTCTTCATCAAACGCAGAGCTCACCAATACTGCTGGTCTTGCTAGACTGCTGGCTTAGATCCCCTGTCTCTGCTTTCTGAGTGCCAGAATTACACACTACACCCACCTGGCATTTGTTTGGGTTCTAGAGTTGGGAGCTTTAAACACTGAGGAACCTCGCTAGTGGTATCTCCTAAATTCTGAGCTTTTTATGAGTATTATTGCAACAATTGGCACAATTGTATTTTGAATCTATGATAAGCTTCATGTGATATAGATGTGTACTTTAGTGGTAATTAAAAGTAAGAAAAATAAACTGTAATTTTGTGATGCTTGAGACAGGAAATATGTCACTTTGGACCAACAGCAAGAAACATGTAAAACAGCACTTGCATGATGCATATGAGATCAAAAACTGTAGAAAGATAAGATGCTGTGTTTCTTTAAACTTTACCATTTCTGGTGCTTCCTTCCCAGGTAGTAACTTTTAGAAAGGGCAAGAATATAGGAGAATCTTAAGAGCAGGAAAGCCTGGAGACTAGAAAATCACATGAAAACAATGAGATCACCAACTAAACAGAGAAAATTGGGCAATGGGTCACTTTCTTGTGTATTTTCAGTTTTAATGCAGTGTTTGACTGAACTATCTACCCAATGTATTAGAGCCCAACCAAAAAAATCACAGGTCTCCCAAATATCAGCCCTTTGGATATGGAATTTATTTACTCACTTTCCAAACTCTAACGAAGTCAGTTTCTCATTCTTTCCAGCATTTGCAGCACAAGGACAAGAACTTCATTGATGAGCCCTTCGAGGACTGCCACACCTCTGCGCTAGCAATTCCAAGCAGCGAGCAAGCGCAGATCATAGAAGTGAGTCTTCAAGCTGAGACACTCGCCCGCCCCCACAGACGCAGCAGTTCACAGGCTGTACAGAGCTGCAGCCTCTTGCATGCACCATAATGGGGGTGGCAATCATGCAGGCAGCAAAATGCACCAAGTGGGAATCAAAACAATGATTACATTATGTGCCTCATAAATTATAAGTAAAATCGCACCCTAAGGAACTTTGTACCCAATCTAACAATTGTTCAAAAGTGACTCACTTTCACCACTGCTTGGCCCAGTGGATGTGGGGAGAGTTTCACTCAATAGAACAGCAAGGCTATATTCACATGTGCAAGAAATGTGAACATTGCAAGTGGTATATTTCTCATACATCACAGAGGCTGCCATGTTCGAAAGATGTTATATCACAAGTCATCAGGACATTTCTTCTTGATTTCAAGATTCTCCAGGTTCTCCTCCTTCTTTTCTGTCCATGAAACCATTTCTATCAACTGTTGGGCTTCACCACGGGCCTTTGCAAAGAGGTCTTGTGAAATACCATACATGTCTCCCAGGCTGCAACTCTCACCTAATTAGAAGTTAGCATCATCTTTCCTTTTGGATTTCTAGCCATAGTCAATCTTACCATGACTTAAATTACCTATCATTATTTGCATAGAAAAGCCACTTCTATAGTCTCTTCTATATTCATAAGTTATTTATGGAATCAGAATTTCTGTCTTTCTCCCATGCCTATCAGTATTGTTAAACAAAAGAGAAAATGAAGGAAGGGAGATAATGGTGAGAACTACAACATTGACAGACATTTCGAGAGCACTTCGATTCAATGCTCACATTCTCTAATTTGATCCCACTGTGAACACAGTATGCATAACATGTAACTAAACCTACAGTTTTGTGTTTATTATAATATTCAATTATGACTGCCTAGGTTGAATACCTTCTGAAGCTGATACTCAATATTTTACGTGTTTGGAAAGACCCTCTCCTGCATCTAGGGTCTGAAGTGGGGGATGCGCAAGGAGCCACTGAAATCAAAGATGCTGAGACAAAAATAACAGAACTTGAGAAGGAATACACTGAGGAACTCAACAAGGTAAATTGTCTCCTCAAGCAGCTTTGCTTGTTCTCATTCATGAGAGGGGTAACATCGGGTGCATAGGAAAGAATGTTGAAACCCAACCCTTTGACAGAATGAAATCTAGGCATCTGATAGCCCAAGCACCCTCTGACCTCCACTATCAGGATTCAGTCAGTTCTGATCTTCTCAGACGTCTTTTCTTCAAGACCACACACTCCAGAATCTCAGTAGAAAGCTCTGTTTCTCAGAGCAATATTGCTGAAGTTTTCCTGTGGGGAGAGAGAGAGAGAGAAAGGGGGCTCCGGGTTCAGGATACCACAACAGGTCTATCACAGCCATCCCTGGACTGTTTGGAACAAACATAGTACTTGTTATATCTAAGACATTGTCTCTGTCCCTGATATAGAGAGCAGATGTGATGGAAATGAAGCAAGGACAATAATGTCCAAATAGAACAATGATCTATGGCCAATACTGAGAACATGCAAAAATCTCAATGACAGAACTAACACTCATCCCATGTGTGCTGTGGTCAAATCCCACCTACACACAACTGGCAGCTTCATGGTTCGCCACCTGTCTGCTGCTGTCAAATATACCTCATCTGACCCACATGCATATCAGAAAACATGCACACATGTCGTACTTAGTAACTAATGAACTAATGATTTTTAGGAAGTGTGGCCCACATTCTTTAAAGTCCATGCACCAGTTGACTTTTTGCATTCCTAACTATCCAGCAAAAGTCTTGACTGAAAGTCTAGAAGGTATCTGGACGAGCAAACCCAGTAATAGCTGTAATGTATGACTGACTATTGTTTGGTGATTGATTAGGTTGGTCTAACCACTGAGGAAAATGAGGAAGATGCTACATGGAAGGACAAGGAATCCTTGAAGTCGGATGATGAAAACACCCGTCTTAAGGCGGTACACAGCCTGCTGCGCTGTTTGCACTGGGATTCCTACAAGGTTGCTGTCTATGCCAAGATCCTGAATTGCCGAATCTTCCAGAAGAACTGCTGAGCCCATGTCCAACCATGTGTTTCTGAGATTATCCTTGATGAACTTTCCATCTCCCACTTCATTTAATTTTATGCTTTTTCATTCATTCTGGGGTGAAATGGGCCTCTTTAAAATTTTAAAACTTGAACTTCAAGAAGGAATATATCCACAACCAGGTAGATGGCAAAGATGTGGACCTGCGTTCTATCCCTGGAAGCCCACATGGAAGAACCAGAGAACCGAGTTCTGAAAAGTGTCCTCTGACCTCCAGCTCTCCCCTGTTGTACACTCCTCCCCTTCCCTCAAACAAATAAAATATCTGCTAAAAGTGTGACAACAAAATCTCTTTCAACGAATATCCACGTTAAAAGCTGAAGAGACAGGTGCTTTTCTTTATTTAGTAGCAAATATATTCAAACTGTTGAGACGAGGTGATATCTGAGATGACATCACAGTTATTGGTGACAATGCCCAAGGTGAAGATATCAAGCTATCCTTGAATCATGTCTGACTGCAGGAAGGTGTCTCTCTAGGGCACAGCAGCAATACCACACCAGTAAGTGACTCCCCCAGACCCACCAGTGGGGTTCTGATCAAGACGCCTTCCCTGGTATCCATCTCCAAGCCTCTCCTGCATGCTGCTCACCCGGGCATTCTGTAAAGCACACAGCGCAGCCCACCTCACATGGAAGACACAACTTATTAAGAAAATCAACTCAGAAATTGCAGATGCCAACAGACAGCCAGGAAATTCATGACTCCTCCATGAATTTGAGGGAGAGGTGAGAACACAGTATCAAAGCTCACCCCTTCCTTTTGGTCGTATAAGAAATGTAGTGGATCACAGAGTCACATTCAGTAGAAATCCTTCAAGGTGAGGATGGAGATAGAGAAAATTACTCTATGAACAATTACTTTACCTTCGTCCCTGCAGTCGTTCTCCATGATGTCACTAATGATAATAGCTACCCAATTGCTAAAATTCCAAGTGTGCTGTTTCTTCAGTCTGGAGACAGATGATTGATTGAGAGTCACTGTGCTTGTCAATTGTCTGAGATGTTTGCTCATCTCACAGTTGGATCTGTACAGTATGTACCTATGACCAGCCTGTCTCTGCCATATCAATGTGATGACCTGCACATTTACCTATTCACATCCTTCGCTTCTCTCATTTCCCAAAATTTTTACTTGTATTAGAAATATTTTTGTCCATATTGAGTTATGATACCTCTAGAGACAGACAGAACTTAGCTTTGCTGCAGGCCATGTTTAGATATAAGTTTCCACCACATTATGAGGGACAGTAACTTTTCCAGGCTACAGATGGCTTGGTAAGTAAAATCACCCAAATATAACCTGGTGACCCGAGTTCCATCCTCCAAACCCCAATAACTCTCATGGCAGAAAGAAAAAATAATCTTCTGAAAGTTGTCCTCTGACATATGCATGAAATGAAAGTTCTCTCTCTCTCTCTCTCTCCCTTTCTCTCCCTCTCCTTTTTCTCCCCTTCACTCTCCCTCAACAAAAATCATATTTTAAAAATTCTTTGTTACACATAAAAATTTTCCAAGCAAGTCACAGACTTCTCCCATAGCCAGGGCTTTTTTCATCTAAGTAACATTTTTGCTTCCAACTGTGATCTAATTTGTCAGAAGTCACAGAATACCTATCTTGAGTCACCTATCCGTCTTCCTCTTTCCTCATGAGTGCATGAAAACAGAGCTCTCCCTGCTCTGCTTCACCCTTTATGTCCTTCAAAAGGCAGGAAAGTGTACAAGAAACCAGCATATACATTATTTCTAAATTATTGTTGGAATCATATCTAAATGTATCCTGTTTCTCATATAACTGCCCTACCAGCAATGTATAGGTATTTCCAACACAGAGGTAGCTATTTATCAGTGTAACTTTTCGACAGTGAATCACCACAATGGTGTGAAACGTAATTTACAGAGTGTTTGTTCCAAGACTTCTGGTGACTCAATGAAGGGATGATAACGAAAGGGTTCTGGCCAGCAGCGACATGTAACCTGAATTCCGTAAGTCTCACACAAGGTTGCGTGGGGCAATGGCGGCTGTGTAGTGTGCGCACAGTGAAGTGAAGGAGAAAGGGGGTGTTAGGAAGGAGCATAGCAGCCAGACAGAGACTGCATCCTTCTCCCCTGATGTCCATGCAGGGCTGCACTGGAAAAAAGGGCTCTACTGTAGCAAGAATGACATGAGCCCTGCCACAGCATCCCAGGAAATGAGGGACCAAACAGATAATGATTCACAGCTCATGGGTAAGAGAAAAGCAAGTCGGTTCATGACTCAAAGCAAAAAAACATCCAGTTTGGAAGGGAAAAATATTCATAGGGTTCAGGGTTTCTAGCAGTCTAGAGCTGGCAGAAAAAGAAACATTCGAGACCCTGTGTGAACTAACATCATGTGCTCTGGAGAGTTCTACAGAGAGGAAGGAAGCAAAGGACATGGGCAGTGAGGGGTCAGCAGCAGGCTACAGTGCTGGGGGGACAGAAAGCAGACAGAAGGGTCTAGGAGACTCAAGAAATTGAGGCTAGTAGGATAAATAGATTCGACCAATGGAACAGAAGACCCAGAAATATGCCCAGGTATCTACAGCCACTTACATTTGAATACAAGGGCCAAAAACAGAAATAAAAGAGTCTCCAAATTTTGCTCAAAATAACCGAGTCATCCCTCTGAATGAAGATGAAGGACCCAGAGCTCTCAAACTCAATGAAAGTATAGCAGTAGCGTGATCCCCTCTCTCCTTGTTTCTGGCGGGGCCCTCCTTCCCCTTCTCTCATGATCTATGCAATGACCAACTTATCATTGACCCCTCAAAGTCTAGCATGGACTAAAGGCACTAGGATCTTTAGAAGCAAGGGATTAACAGCCACAATAGTGTTCCTATACTTAAGGGGAATACAAGAAAGAGTTCTAGGAAATGCCACTGAGTCCTTACACCTCATCAGAGAGGAGGACCCAGAGGAAAGTTAAATATACACATAAAAAGGATGTTTCAGAGATGGGGGGAGGGGCACTGGGAGAAAAGGAGGGAGGGGGGAAAGGAAGGGGAAAAGGTGGGAGGGAACAGTGAAGTCCAGAGAGGGGTGGAGGGAGGGAGGGGACAGGGGTACCTATTATGTTTGTATGAGCAGAAAAACAAATAAATTTTTAAAAAAAAGAAGAAAAGAAAGTATAGCAGACACTTGAATGTGAGACCTGAAACTGTAACGCTGGCAAAGGAAAACTTTGCTAGATACAGACACAGGCCTTTGGTGCCTTCCTTTGACTGCAGGATTTCAATTTCTCATGATACTATAGTGAGAGCTGACTAATGGTTTGACATAAATGATTGAAAATGCTGCCCATCTGCCACAAAACGAATCTCCACATATACAGGAAAGTCGAAATACTAACCTGTACCCTATCAGACCATCGTGGTTTAAAGCTTGAAATCTGCAACACAACAAACAACAGAAAATACACTCACTCGCGGAAACTAAACACTATGATGCTGAATGAGAATTGGATTCAGGAAGAAATGAAAAAGGAAATTCAAGATTTCCTGAAAGTGAACAATAATGAAAATACAACTTATCAAATTCTTTGGGACACAATGAAAGCTGTCCTAAGAGGTAAGTTCATACCTCTCAATGCCTACATAAAAAAATAGAAACATAACAAATAAATAACAATGCAGCTCAAAGCTTTAGAGACACTAGAGCAATCTGATCCCAAAAGCAGTAGAAGAGAGGAGACTAGCAAAATCAGGGGAAAAATATCCGAAATTGAGATAAGGAAAACAATACAGAGAATCAACCAGTCAAAAAGCTGGTTATTTGAAAAAATCAATAAAATAGATACACCCTTAGCTAAATTAAACAAAAGCAAGAGAGAGAAAATCCAAATTAACAAAATTAGAAATGAAAATGGAGTTATCACTACTGATACCCAAGAAATTCAGAGAATTATAACATCATATTTCAAAAACTTATACTCTGTGAAATTTGACAACACAAAAGAAATGGATGAATTCCTAAATAAGCACAACTTACCTAAATTGAATCTGGAAGTTTTGAATTATTTAAATAGTCCTATAATATATGAGGAAATTGATGAAGTAATCTCAAATCTTCCCACCAAAAAATGTCCTGGACCAGATGGATTCAGAACGGAGTTCTACCAGATATTTAAAGAACAAGTAACATTGCTACTCCTTAAACTGTTCCATAAAATAGCAAAGGAAAGAACACTTCCAAATTCTTTCTATGAAGCTAATATCATATTAATCCCAAAACCTAATAAATATATACTTAAAAAAGAAAACTATAAGCCAATCTCTTTGATGAACACAGATGCAAAGATTCTCAATAAAGTCTTAGCAAATCAGATTCAAAAACATATCAAAAAGATAATTCATGGGGATCAAGTAGGTTTTATCCCAGGTACACAAGGTTGGTTCAACAAATGCAAATCAATAAATGTAAGCTACCATATAAACCAGTCCAAAATCTCGATAGATGCAGAAAAAGCTTTTGACAAGATCCAACAGCCTTTTATGATCAAAACCCTAGAGACAGTTGGAATGGAAGGAACCTTTATCAATTAAATAAAAGCTGTATAAAATGAGCCAAGTGCAAGGATTATACTCAATGGGGAAAAACTTGAAGCATTCACACTTCAATCAGGAACTAGACAAGTCTGTCCATTCTCACCGTTTCTATTCAATATAAGTCTTAGCAGTAGCCATAAGACAAGAAAGGAAGATAAAAGGGATTCAGATTGGTAAAGAAGAAGTCAAGTTATCTTTATTTGAAGATGATGTGATCTTATACCTGAGCGATCCCAAAAACTCCACCAGGAAATTCATGGAACTAATACAGAAGTTCAGGAGGGTGGCAGGATACAAAATAAATGTACAAAAGTCAGTGGCCTTCCTATATGCCCAGAAGGAAGAAGTGAAAAAGCCCTGAGAGAAACAATCCCATTTACTACAGCCCCTAAAAAAATGAAATACCTTGGTATAAACCTAACCAAGGAAGTAAGAGACCTTTACAATGAAAACTTTAAAACCCTAAAGAAAGAAATTAAAGAAGACACCAGAAGGTGGAAAGACCTCCCATGTTCATGGATTGGCAGATCAATATCATAAAAATGACCATCCTACCAAAGGCAATATACAGATTCAATGTTCTAACAATCAAAATCCCAAAGTAATTCTTTAAAGAGGTTGACCAAACCTTCTCAAAATTCATATGGAGGCACAAAGACCCAGGATAGCAAAAACAATCCTGAGTAACAAAAACACTGCTGGAGGTATCACCATACCAAACCTTAGTCTCTACTACAAATCCATAGTTATAAAAACAGCTTGATACTGGCTCTAAAATAAATACACAGATCAATGGATAAGGGTTGAAGCCCCAGATATAAGCCCACACAACTACAGCCATTTGGTCTTTGACAAAAGGGCCCAAAAACCTAATGTAAAAAGAACAGCATCTTCAACAAATGGTGCTGGAAAAACTGGATCTCCACATGCAGAAGATTAAAACTGGGCCCGTACTTGTCACCATGTACAAGACTTAATTCCAAATGGATCAAGGACCTCGATATAAGGCCAGAGACTGTAAAAACCTTAATTGAAAGGGTAGGGCACTCCCTCGAGCTGATTGGACTAGGCCAACAGTTCCTAAACAGAAATCCAATAGCACAGTCACTACAACCAACATTCAATAGATGGGATCTTATGAAATTAAAGAGCTTCTGTTCAGATAAAGAGATTGTAACTCAAGCACAAAGGCAACCCACAGAATGGGAGAAAATCTTCACTAATCACATGTCTGATATATCTCTATTATCCAGAGTGCACAAAGAACTCAGAAACCTAAACACCAAAGAAACAAATGGCCCAATTAGAAAATGGGTCGTGGAACTTAAAAGAAACTTTACCAAAGAAGAAATTGAAATGTCTAACAAATATCTTAAAAAATTCTCCTCATCCATAGCCATCAGGGAAATGCAAATCAAAACCTCCCTGAGATATCATCTCATCCCTGTCAGGATGGCAAAAATCCACAATAAAAACAGCACCAAATACTGGAGAGGATGTGGCGAGAAGGGAACTCTCCTACATTGTTGGTGGGAATGCAAGCTTATACAACTACTCTGGCGAGCCATCTGGCAATTCTTAAAAAAGTTAAACATTGAGGGGGTACGGGGGGAGGAGGAGGAAGGGAGGGAACTGGTGTACCTAATAAGTTTGTATGAGCTGAAATAAAAAAAAAGTCAAAAAAAAAAGTTAAACATTGAAATGCCATATGACCCTGCTATTCCACTTTTGGGAATAATCCCCCATACAGCAAAAATTCACCTTGATAGCACAAGCATGACCATGTTCATAGCAGCACTGTTTACAATAGCAAAGTCATGAAATCAACCCAAATGCCCAACAGTTGAGAAGTAGATAGGGAAAATGTGGTACATTTATACAATGGAATACTACTTAGCCATCAAAAATGATCAATTAATGAAATCTGCCAGGAAATGGATGGAATTAGAAAAAATTATATTGAGTGAAGTATCCCAGACACAGAAAATTAAGTGCTGTATGAACTTCCTTATAGGTGGATCCTAGTAACAAATTCACTTAGTGACACACTGAAAGATAAATCTCTGTAATACCTACAGTAATTGCAAAGATTATAAGCAGGAGGAAAGGGGAAGTAGGGCCCCACCAGAAACAAGGAAAGAGGGGATCATGCTACAGCAGAGAAAATAGGTCACCATCAAAGACTGCAAGTAAGTAATGAGACAACTGGTTAAGCTCACAGACTTTCCTTCCTGGTCACTTGCATCTGATGGGGTATGATATCACCAGACAGGGAGGGCACACAGTCTGGCAGATAGAAGGTAACATCCTGCAAATGGGAGACTGACCCCCCTCACTACAGTCTCCTAATCTTATTCAATCTACCTTTGAATCTACTCTTATAATAAGACTCTATTTTAACAGCCTTTTATCTCTGGCCAGGGGGTGACATCCAATATCCATCAGGATGGAGCCAAGGGCAGTGCAGGAACAGCAAAACTGAAAAAAAAAATCAACAAACCATAATTCAGAAAATCAAAGACTCTACATCAACCACCTGGAACCAGGCCAGCCTAATCTCTCCCCATACTGAAGCTCAGGGAAATTTGTGGAAGAGGGGGCTGTAAGAATTTAAGAGCCTAAAGATGGGGAGGAGCAATGATATGCAAGATACTCCATACAAGTTAGGGCCAAAGTAATCAAAATAGGATTTTGCATGACCTGCACAATGACCAACATAACATTGACCCCTAAAGTCTAGCATGGATGACAGGCACTAGGATTCTTAGGGGCAAGGGATTAACAGCCACAATAGTGTTCCTATACTAAAGGGAAACACAAAAAAGAGCTCTAGACAATGCTACTGAGTCCTTACACCTCATCAGAGAGGAGAACCCAGAGGGAAGTTTAACATGCACACTAAAGGATGCTCCAGGAGAAGGGGAGGGAGGGGGGAAAAAGAGAATTCTGCCCATCTGCATTAGTTTGCAATGTGAGTGTCCCCTACATGCTCATGTGTCTGCATCTTCAGTGGCTTGGGAAGGTCCTGGCACCTTTAAGAAAGGGAGCCTTGCTGCTGGAGGAAGGCAGGCACAGGGGGTGGGTCCTGAGGTTGGTCATCCCTGCCCTGCTTCAGTTAGTTGGTCTTCAGCTTGCAGTTTTGCAGCTCTCAGTCTCCACGATGCATGTGACCTAGGCTACCTCCAGCTTCTCCCAGCCCGGGCCTTTCCCGCCACAATGGGCTGTATCTCCCCTCTGGATCCACAAGCTGAATAATTCTCCCTTTCTTTCTTAAGCTGTGTTTGAGTCTTGTCTCACGGCAACACAGAGAATAACTGTTACACCATTGCTCAGCAGAGTGACAACACAGCCTGTAGAATCTGGGTCAGGAATACATTTCCAGAGGATTAGCATCTGTGCCATTGAAAGAACCCTAAAAAGCTGAAGATCAAAAAAGTTTATCCTTCCCATCTGTAAGCAAAGCAATATAAATGGGAAAATTTAAGACATTCAATCTCCTTTGATATTGGGGAAATGCAAACTGTAATTGATTAGAGATTTCTTCTGCCCCAGCCACAATGGCTATCAGAAGACAAACTGTGGAGATTAAGGGGAAGCTGAACCTTTTTAAACTCCTGAGGGGAGGAGAAAATGAGACAACACTCTGGAAGATTCTGGAAAACTAAAATAAGAAGTGTTCTAGGACTAGGCCAGCTTAGTCTCTCCCCATCTTGAAGCTCAGGGAAATTTGCGGAAGAGGGGGCGGTAAGAGTGTAAGAGCAAAAGGATGGGAGGAGCAATGATATGTAAGATACTCTATACTAGTTAGGGCTGAAGCAATCATAATTAGATTATGCATGCCCTGTGCATTGTCCAACACACTGTTGACCTCACAAAGTCTAGCATCTGCTAAAGGCACCAAGATCCTTGGAGGCAAAGGATTGGCAGCCACAGCAGTGTTCCTATACCTAAGGGGACCACGGGAAAGGGTTCAGGGAAAGGCCACTGGGTCCTTGTACGTCATTGGAGAGGAGGGCCCAGAGGAAAATCAGACATGCACAAGAAAGGACTCTCTGGGAATTGGGGCGGGAGGCACTGGGGGATGGGGAGGGAGGAGGGTGGGGAGGGGGAGCAGGGGGTACGGGGGTAGGAGGAGGGAGGGAGGGAACTGGTGTACCTAATAAGTTTGTATGAGCTGAAATAATAATAAAAATGTATTAATAAAAAATAAAAAAAGAAGTGTTCTAGGACCAGCTCTATCAACCTTGGCTCATGCCTGAAGCATGGTAAGGTAGCACTCTAACACTTCTATTTATTTTTGCAATACTCAAAGTAGACAGAACAGGAAATAAATGTTCAAAGAAAACATAGTATATAAACACAATGGAATTGTATTCACCTTTTTAAAAATATGTAATTATGAGAATTTCTGGGAAATGGAAGGAAGGGGGTCGAAATCATCACTTTCAGCAAAATAGTCCACAATCAGAATGACAAATGCAGCATGTTTTCTCTCAAACGAGATCTAATTTGAACATGAAATATATATAGTACATAATTAGGAGAAGGATCAAGATGTAGAAGGAAGGATCTAAAGGGAGGTGGGCGAAGAAGAAATAGAGGAGAGGGAAGATGAGTAGGTGAAGGGAATGGTGAAAGGTGGTGGGGAGGAGGAAGAAGAAGCGATGGTAGGGAAAAAGACTACATAGCACATGTCTCCTCTTATCATCAGAATCTAGATTCACCCATGTGTATTAGCATGTTTAATGCCCATGTGATTTGGCAGCTGAAGTGTCTTTTATTGGGGGAGAAGCTAAGCAGGGATGAGCCAATAAGGAGTGTTCCATGACATACACACATGAAATGTCAAAATTGAACTCACTATTTTGTGAGAACTATAAAATATGAATGAAGAACAGAATACGTATGTGTGTGCAATAAGAGATGCAAAAGCTAAAGAACACAAACATTATTTTGTAAAAAAAAAGGCTAATGGATTATTTTGACATCTGATACAATTGCAATAAAAAAGATTAAAGAAACACCTAAAGGCTTTTATTTCCTTCGAAAGAGCAATGCAAGAAGTCATGGTGCCATGAATACATCCACATCAATCAAAAACAGCAAGCGTATATGATGTAACAGTCCTCCAGGAAGTCAATCAGCCCATCAGACTACTCCAGTCAAAGATACATCATGAAGTCATGGTTTGTACAAGAGCTACAACCTATTCAAACAGTGCCCACACCTAGCTAACACGTGTTCAAACTCACTATGGTAACGCTGAGCGCTCGAGGTCCAGGATTAATGATATGTCTTTTCTACCTTCATTCTTCCCAAGGTTTTCTACTTTGCTGATGCTATGTTCAAAGACTTGAATTACTATACAGTTATTTTTTTTCCTATTTGTTGGTTTCATACTCATTGTTGCCTAATAGTGAGTTTGTCAATTCCTTCTTTTTTCTTTCCTCTTTCTAATTTCTTCTCTTTCATTTAGACTGGAAATTTGATAATCAATATCCAATCTCTCAGGTTCCATTAGTGCCATTAGTGCTACGAATTTTCCTGACTGTGCTGAGTTAGCTGCTCTCACAACTGTCCTGTCTGTGTTGTGTTAACCACTCCCACATTCATCTTTGGAGATGGTGTGTTTTAATGTCCGTGTAGCTTCCTGTATTTTTTTCATTTCTCTTGAGGCTTCCTCTGCTACCTATAGACCACATGGCAGTGAGTTTCATTTATAAAGGTTTAGAAATCTCATAGTTTTCTGTAATTCTGGTTTCATCTTAGTCAGCGAACAGCACATGCATGATGTCCCCATTTCTAAACTTCTTGGACCTTTTTATGATTGATGGTTTGCCACATCTTAGTGATTATGCCACAGACACTCAGACAAAGTATATTTCGTCTTGTGCTGTACTTGCCTGGGATCTTTTGAGCAGTGGTCACTTACTATAAGTGGTTCTATCAGTTTCTGCAAAAGTGTAAGTCTGAGCTATAAGTGTGGACTTAATATTCTCAAGAGGGAATTCACACTTGGTACTGGACTAAAGTCTACAAGCTCGGGAGGTGATAGGCTCTATTGGGGTAACTCTTGCTGTTGACCTTTCATCATGAGAAAAGAAAAACAGCCTGAGCTGTGATTTCTTCTGAAGGTGCTACTGAGAATGAGTGCTGGCTGTGCGAAGTAGAGGGTTTTCCAGGGGTCTTCAAATGTAGATGACCTAAACTCTACTGAATACCCCGACACATGTTACTGCCGAGACTCAGCTAAAGCTCCCAGGGCCTCATGTGCAGAAAATCATGAAAGTAGTGAGGAGACAATGTTGGGAAGGAGAAAATCTTCAAAGGGAGAATGATAGGGATGAGATGGGGTAATACTGGGTAAAAACAGTTTAAGCAGTTCACTATATTTATATGTGAATATGGCAAAGAATTAAGAAAATAGCAGTCATTTTCTGAGATCCTCCAAAAGTAGAGGTCATGGCTGCTGATGTGGAGTGCATGCAAGAGGTAAATGGGAAACATTTTTTTCTGAAGGCACAACATGGCCACATTGCAAGATGCAGAAATGTCATGTTAAAACAAAGCTGGAAACTCCTACTGGACTTACAGTGGTGCTTCTTCACAGTGCGTGCTAGATGGTAATATGATGGTTACTGCAGCAAGGGTCCCCAAGACACTTGCTCATCTGTATACATGTCATTACAGGTCCAGTGGCCAGGCTGTGATGCAGTGGACTGCATTCTGATTGTATTTAAGCTATGTGCTGTAAGAGGGAACCCATGTTAGTACTGTGAAGTTTAGTACTGTAAACCCATGTAAAGTACTATAAAGATCTGTAGCTGTGACGGTCCAAGTCTTTCAGATGCAGGCCTTCACTGCTGTTGTTTAAGCCATCATGCTAGTCCTAAACATTTGAGTTTCTCTCTACACACTGGTTATTAGCTGGCATTGCAGAGAAGGCTATTCCAGTGATAGACAGCACCTAGAGGGGACTCATACCATTCCAACTGCTGAGAACACATGACTGTAGCGTCCTGGCCCTATACCCAGTAGTATATGTGTGGGCCAGCAGATTAGGGAACATTCCAGAAGGGGTATCATGAAAGAGCCAGAAGGGAAGAGAGAACTGTTGGGAAAGAGCTTCTTTCCCCTCAGCTAGGCATGACTAGCAGTCAGCATGGAAAAGACATGGTGACAGATGTGAGAAATATGTGGACAAACAAATTAAAATGTAATTGAAAGAAACACATGCCCAGGTTTGTGACAATGTTATCATTAGTGAGTCACAGAACCTTTGTCCTGGGTATAAGGTAATGCTTCTCCTTGTGTCCAAGTGTGTATGGGCCTGAGGGGGGTGTGCTGGAGTATATATA
This sequence comes from Typhlomys cinereus, assembly GCA_023101885.1. Lineage (NCBI taxonomy): Eukaryota > Metazoa > Chordata > Mammalia > Rodentia > Platacanthomyidae > Typhlomys > Typhlomys cinereus. The sequence continues at coordinate 2,901,251 of JALPQD010000087.1, read as the reverse complement.
GGTGTAAATTTAACAGAAGGCAGGACTTCATTGAAACATCTTTCATCAGCATCTACTCTGAAGTGGGCATTTATAGAGATGAAGCTGTCTCTAAAGCAACCACACTGTAAGTAACCCTTCATCCATGTACATCCATTGACTGACTCGTCTACCAAGCTGGATAGAAATCATCTACATTTTTGTGCCAACCATCTGGAATGAGTTGATATTTATTCATGCCTCACCTAGAGAGTAATGCTACCATAATTGAGAACTGAGGTTCTCAAAGTAGTTACAAGGTGGACCTCCCTCATGGCAAAGCAGACTGTAAGTCAGTGGTTCTGAATGAGAATATTCTTTGTCCGAAAGACTGAGATCTACTGCTCAAAGTCATTCCATTGGCTCTAACTGAAATGATGCACAGCAGAAACACTTTACTTGTATCTAGTTAGTACAAAACATGGGTGTGGCAGAACTAATTGTAGGACAGTTCCAGAAGCCTCTGTCTGTAATGGAAGGTATTTTATGCAAAGAATTAAATGACTAAAGAGAGCTGTCCCATAACAAGACGTGTGTGTGTGTGTGTGTGTGTGTGTGTGTGTGTGTGTGTGTGTGTGTGAATGTATGCAGTACCTGCTAACACTCAGAGACCATTGCAAAGAGGGTGAGGAAAGTTTGTGGGATCCAGAAGGTAAGCAGTGTCTTCTAGACATGCCTTGATCAAAGTACCTGCATTAACTTATTATAGGTGGATGAACACATCTGAATACAACCTGCACAATCCTTGGAAAGCCTCATGAGATACCATGGCTCCCTAAGAGCAACTGATGGTTACTGCTGGTGGAAAGGAAGATGCTTTCTTCAGTGGTACCTTTAAACATGGCGTCTACGTTCTAGCAAATGTCAGGCACATGAACACACAAGTAATCCTGTCTGTGTCTCATACACATACATAAAACCCTAAAAATAGGAGGGAGATATTCTTCCTCCTATTCCAATAGATAGGAATTATTAGCAATCATAAAATTGATACTATGAAATAGAAACCAAAAGCATTATTTTATTTGAACTCATTCATCTTACACTTATAAATTGTTCAGCTGATAAGTGAACAGATGGTTATGAACTGCACCAAAGTAATATATTGACTCTGTTTTCACAAAGCAGTGTCAAAAGTAGGATTATGGGAAAATCACTTACACCTAAATTTTTGATGATCATTGTGAATTGATGGTCTAGCCTCATAGACAGAGGAAAAGACTCTAGACCCTAAGACAAAGCCTCAAGTCTGGGGAGCTGTGGCTGAGAATTGGCAAATTCAGCCTGTGGCGTGGTTTAATGACACCCTTTGTCCTAGTGACCTAGAAAGCATACATTTCTTTTATCAGGCATGATGGTACAGCAAGCTGATGAATTGTGTTGTTCTTTTCAAATAAGTGTCAAAATGCAAATACTGAACATTGAGTTAAATGATCAAAACCTCTTGGAATGTCTGACCACTGACAATCTGCAAAAACTGCCAAGATATTTAACTGCCTGGACAGAATGACTTAGAATGACACAGAATTAATGTGAGGCTAAATGTTTGTAAATTACAGAAGCATTTTGGCAATGTTCAAAAATGCAGGGGCTTGCCCACTTTCCAAACCATTTAGCTGCGCAAATACAAATATTTAAATAATTTGCAGTGGAAGAGGTTTAGTTTCCCACCACTGGCACCACATACCAGGAGTGCAACAGAGAGCACTGGGGCTAGACAAGGCTTCCCCCCACAGGGTAACCTGTGACTTCACTTGAAGAGGTGTCTGGGTGATTTCTTTCCTTACGACAGGGACACTCCTGCTGCCGCTGGTGTTCAACCTGTTCCTGGGGGGGGGGGACAATAGCCGATGGAAATGACACTGATCTCTTGGATCAGGTCGACCAACAACGTGAACTCTCTGATTATGTCCATCACATTGCTTTAGAAATATACGCCTGATTTGTAAGTAACCCCACTTTCCTCTGGCTTCAAAAGAGAATGTGCTGAAAAAAAAATGACAACTGAGGGCTCCATCCACAGCCTCATGTTCTCACCACAATCTTAAGACTCAGGGATCGAATGCAAGAGGGGACAGTGAGAAAGTAGAGCCAAGGAACAGGAAAAAGTGCTGCACAATGCCATCTACCAATCCCAGCACAACCATGGTCACTCATTCTGTGACCTCACAACATCTGCAGTCACTAGCACTGGGCTTTTATTAGAATGGCCCAACCAGCAGACTGTTATGGATGGGGAAAGGTTGCTCGTGAGATATTATCACTTACAGCCCTGAACTACTGGTAATTAGCATTCTGGTAAAGGGAACCTTTATTGTCCAGTTGTGTACAGTTGTGAGCCCAATGGGGGCCAGTGAATTTTTCCAAAGCCATCGGCACACAGATAACTCTGGTTAAACTTGGTGGGATACAAAACAAAAGCAATATGGATGTGGAAAAAAGAGTTGGAAAATTCGTGGGGAAAAGGGAGATAGATGGCTGCCAGGAGTGGGAAGGAGGTGAGAGATGGTGAGGGAAGAGCAATTAGAAACCATTATCTCTACCTGTATGGAATGGTCAACAAAATTTGTAATAAAAAAAAACTGTTCAAATAAGTTGAAAACTGAAGGGGAGAAAAGAATCAAAGAGATAGGACAGATGTGCAAAATCTCCAAGTCAGAAAAAAAAACTTAAAAAGCAACTATTTTTAAAGTTCTTTTCACTGATATACTTTGTTTCAATTATTTTTTTTCAGTTCTACTTGTGACATAAAACCATGAAAGTCATGGCTGAAGCACAGTCCTAGGGTCCCATTCTTTACTGCACTGGTTTTCCCCATTCATATCACTCACTTTCCACACTAGACCAATAAGGGATACCGCTCCTTGGTGAATGCCATTAAAATCACTACATTACGTCAGAAGGTGAAAAGAAAATTAAGGATAATAATAATAACAGTACTTTTTGGAACACCTCCCACAAGTTGAAGAGTCATGTTTAAGGAGTTTGAGGTCATGAGATTACATTAGAAGGGGAGCTGGTTTAGGGCCTTCAACGGGCCCAATCTCCAGATGAAGTTTTAGCAGCCACAAGCTATCTGATTAAATCAGTCACAAAGGTCAAAATGGCTAAGGGCCAGTTCAGCAGTGAGCTTAGAACAAAGACCCTCAGTGTCTCAATGAAGGCACATATACATTGTCCCCATTGATCACTTCAGACTACTTCATTCCATATTTGGGACTGGCAGTTTTTCATATTCTTAATAGTTCTAGCAATGTTTATCAAATGTACAATAGATACTAAATGAATATACCTTAAAATGCAGCATGTACACAATCAGTATTAACATACAGACACTAAAGTATCTTTGTATTTTTAATACAGTTTTTAAAGTACTTACATTAAGCTGTTCATGACTTGTATTATAATCAACACAGTTGCTGCATTCCAAATGCATTCATGATAATCATAGTATGCTGGAAGTCTATGAGCTCAATAGTAATTAAAGAGTAAGTATAATTATATAACACTGGATTATAAAAAGAACATTTTGGACTAATAAGAAGCAAGATTTGTTAAGTGCAAGCTTATTTGAGCAAGGCATTGGGTTCAATTCCTAGAGAAAGACAATCTTAAAGCACTCAGTGTTGCATTGGTTTCATTTTTGTTTTTTGCTTATTGTTTTAGTATATGGTATTGAAAGTTGAAAGTTTTAGGAAGGTGAGAAAACAGAAAGTAGCAAAGAAGGGAAGAGTTTAATGATTAGAAAGTAAAATGAAAAACAGAAGATTACAGATCTAATAGAAGAAAGTAGACAAGAGTTGCTCATTTAATTCCTTAGTTTACAGATCTTAAACACTCTTACTGCTTAAAATTTACACAAATGTGAAATGCATTAATTGCCTGGTCATGGATTCACTTGTCTATTCTCAAACTCCATGTAATTGAATTTTTCATCATTTCTAGAACATACAGTTCCATTGAAGACCAAAGATCTATCACAAGCCACCCATCATCTGCATACTTCTTCCCTTCCCGTTCCAAAACCCGTGAGGAATGCCAGACAGTTGGAAGTAAGTATTCATCCCATGTTTTTCCCCAAATAACTCAAGGGGCCTTCTGACCTCGCCTGCTATAGGTTATTTTGGATGCTAAACAGGTGTGGTGATCCTACCTGTTTGGAAATGAAGGAAGAAAACTAATCAAAGAAATTTACATCATATGGTTGATAAATGATAGGCGAAGTCAAATGCAGAGTAAGTTCCCAGCAGATTGGTAATGAAAGCTTCCCCATTTTAACTACTTTGCTCCTGGGATTGAACCTGGAAGACTTGAACTGAATTTAGCTTGCATGCTTATAATGTATGCTCACATGTATGGGAGAGAAATAGAAACAGGGCCGTGTTTACTATGCATTACTCAGATTTCCTCCATGGGTTTCATTTGCATTGCTGACCATCACAGTATCTCTGCCTGATATTCAAGATTCTCCAACTTCACTTTAGCCTAACTACAGACTCAATGCTCCCTGGTCTCTCTGCCTTCTGCCAATCATATCACCCACCATCATGTTTCTCAAGGAGCAACTCTGGTCTCTGCCCAATGCATCTCCGATTTAAAATTCTTATCATCTCCCCTTTCTGATTTCCTGGCAAGACCAATCTAACATGACTTATATTAAATATGATCATGTATGCACACATGTCATACAGATAGTCCTTTATGCATTCACATTTGGTGTGTGGTACTAGCACTCTGTATTTCTGCTTTGAATATCAATGAACATCATACAAAGGGAAGGGAAAGACCACATTTCTTCAGCACTGTGACATTAGCAGACATTTGGCAAAGCATTCTGTATATGCTGTTCCATTTAATACCAACAGAACCAATCTCAGCATGATCTAAAGCAAATATCAATATGTTTGTACACTTAACACACACATAATCTCGTCTTCACTCTTCACCGATTTGTTGAACCAGTGCTCTGTATGGATGCTAAGCACATCAAGAATGCTTAGGATTTAAGAGAAAGTGAAGTGGTAATATTCCAGAGCTAAGATACTGGCAGACATTTCACAAGCACTGTGTAGACACTGCTCCATTTAATCTCCACAGTCTATAATATGGGCCACGATCACACTAGTGATCACATGTAACCAAACCTGTGATTTCGTGCTTGTTTTAATGTGCTGTTCTTATATGTCCCTCTAGCCTGAAGCTCTTCTAAACCTGACAATCAGTATTTTGAAAGCCTGGTAAGACCCTCTTAAACATCTAAAACAGAACTGGCCAGTCTGCCAGGAGCCCCTATACTTGCCATACAAAAATCCACAGAGATCTTGAAGAGGATGAAAGACCTTCTAAGAAGCGTCAAGATGATACTTAGCAACATAAGCATCTCCTTGCATTTCTGATTTTTGCATTTCTGATTCACGAATGAGGTGACGCCTGTAGTGAGAAATGCACTTGAGGTACCGCTCCCATTTCCAGGATGACATAGGTAGACAATCTAGAAGACACAAGGTATTGACAATTCCAACTTCCTCAGGCCTAAGATCTCGTATGCCCCTGGGACCTAAGGTGATGCCTGAGCACACCCCAAGATTCAGCAGATGAGGGGACAGGAAGAATGCAAGAGCCAGAGTGTGGGGAGAAGTAGCAATAAACATTGTCTTCTGTACACAAATAACCCATGCATGCATGAATTCACGATGGATAACTGAAAATGCCTGCATAAGGTCAGGCCTATCAAAATATCACTGTGGAAGGGAGAAGGGCACTTCAGTGCCCACCCCTCTCAGAGGGAACATAGATGGTTAATGCTGACGACTGAGAAGAACCTACTTTCCTCAGTGATGTTGCCGCGTCTATACCGCCTACCCTGGAGCAAGTGCCTGGACACAGATTAATGCAGGCAACCTCTTTTGCACTGGATCACACACATGCACGGGGCACACATGCACTCTTTCTCATATACACACAAATACAAACATAGTCATGCACACACATACACTCTCCAATTGACACGATCACACACACATTAATACCTACATACACACTTTCATACAAAAACACACACATGTATGCACATGTGCACATGAAAGACATGTATGTAGGAAGACAAGTACCAGAAAGATGACTCTCAGTAGGAGAGGAAGTATTGTGAGCTAAGGTAATGAGGGAAGAAAATTTTAAAAATTGTAAATTGGGAAATTGTCAAATAATTACAGAGAAGAGATTCGTAAAATGAGATAACAGTTTTTCTCACAATATCTCAGATAGAACTTTTGTGAGTAGGGTGAGACTCCCCAAGATTTCAGCAGATCTCACTCGACCACCCCTGACCTGTCATCTTCCAATTCTGTCAGGGGCAGCTCTGAGCATTCCTGAGGCTCTGCGTCCATACAGAGCAGGGAGAGGAGGCCAGGTTGAAAACCAGGAGAGAAAAATGTTGCATAAACAAAATCTGTCATATGCAAAGCATGTCAGAGTCTGCACGAAGCCATGGGAAGCTCCTTCAGAGAGGGCTGACGCCAGGCACCCCACTAACCATGTCCACGGCTGTATCTATGGTCCAGTAGCAACTTCTAGTCCAGTCCTGTAAGCATATACCTGGACCTTGTGTCTAGTTTTTAGGCAACCACTAGAGCTATGAGTTCCTAGTCAAGACACGTAAAAATTCATGACTTTGTAAGAAAGTTTATATTTTATTATTGCCTCAAATCTTTATGTGTAGTAGTTACAATGAGTAAGAACAACAAACACTAATGATATCAATAATAAGCATCTGTGTTTTCTGTGATGAGGTTAAGCCTGAATTCAAGGAAATAGAAGACTACCCTGTATGGTCAGGACTGGCCTCCTTGCAATCAACTGATGAAGACCCTCACCTGACTACCTTTTACAATCTACTCCGCTGTCTGTGCATAGACACAATAAATGTGAAATTTTTTCTCAAGTTCCTCCCATGGCCAGAGGCCACTCCAATTTATTAAGCCCCAACCATCCAGTCTACTTTTGAGTGGGTCCTTACTGGTCCGCATCCTCAAAGCCTGTATTAGTTTTAAGCCTTCAAAATGGATGCATGATTGAAACGAGTCTCTTTTTTATTTTTCATTTCTTTCAAACATGAATACCTTGAAAATAAAAATAATGGTCTAGACATGTTGATGTCTGAAAAGTTATTTGATCAAAGGTTCTTTCCTTCATTGAATAGCAAAAAGATCTTAGCATTGAGCCATTCCTATCAAAATTTGTCATAGAAAATAGAAGATTACAGGAATCTACCAGAGTGCACAAACTGGTTTAGACACAAGGTATTGCAGTTCGCCTGCATGTTTGCTGATAAATAACCATCAAACAGCTTAAGAGAACAAGGGATTTATTTTCTCTTACAATAATCTGGTTTCATTTCTCAGTCCAGCTTCACAGGAGAGCACGCACCAAAACGAAGGCCAAGGGAACTGGCCACACCATCTCCACATAACAGCTGAGAGAGGGACAATCCTCACCTGCCAGAAGAGTATGTCTGGCCAACTATACACAAGGATGCCACTCTCTCAATCAGCTCTCTGCGTTTTATTCCAGGGCCTAATCCCACCCACCTGGGCCTTCCCCATCAGCCAGACAATCTCCTGTAGGTTTGTTCTGGACTTAATCCAAACACTAATTCTCCATAAATGTGCCCAGAGCTGAAAACCCTCAAATGTCACGTTGACACCTGTGCCTAACTATGGCACAAGGTAATTTAATAATGCAGGTCAAGTGACCTGAATCACAGAGTGGCATCCCTGTTGGTCAGTCCATCCATGCCACTTAGCACATGTAAGTCTAAGATTAGTGCATGAGAGTCCACCAGCCTCCAAGAGCCAGATATTATACAAGACGACAGTAAAAGTGCTTTGCAGCTGAACTACTAAGATCCTGACATTTTTAGTCTGGAAAGGACTAGGAAGGAGACACTAAATTTCTCTAGTTATTGATTTCCTCCATCGCTCTAGATTCCTCTAACAACCACCTTCTACCATGACTCTATATTCTTCTTTAGCAACTATCTTCCAGCATTCTTTCCTGAGCAATGATCTCCTTTGCATTGTCTTAGACAGATGCCATATATTCTCTTTACATGGAATCTACCAAACTTCTTCAGCCCAATTTCAACTTCATTACATAGTGACACAATTTAGTACTTTCTTCTCACTCTCTGGTGGTTCACATTGAAAATCAGCAAAAGCAGATGATCAGATTATACCAGGTTTTCTTTTGTTTTGTTCTCTGGCTTTTTAGGATATCTATTCTTTTGACAAAGAATGGATGGAAGAGTGGAAGAAATAGAAAATTCAGACATCCTCATGTTATTAAACTACATCAAAGATTTTTGTTTACAAAGTATCAACTTGAATCCCCTCTGAGCAGCTGGTGGCTCTCTCTTTGGATATGTTAATGAGCTCATAGTCCATCTCTTAAGGGACATCTAGGGCTTTTATTGTTGACAGTCTTTGGCTAGAATCTCCCATCCAGTCCACACCTTCGCCATCTCTGATGTTAGAGTCTCAGCTTTTGAACTTTCACGTTAACTGAAAGTGACTCGCAGTAGATTCTACCACTTGACATGCAAGAATATTTTGCATCATAGCCACTCCACTGAAAACTCTGGAATATGGATGACCTTTTTTGGAGGAGTGACCAAGTCTCTTCCTTTTATGGAGAACAAGAGTTTAACAGAAAGTCAAATTCATTACAACTCATTTACTGATGAATGAGGAGTTGTTCTTCCAATATCTTCAATCCCGTGAACAATTTTCTCAACTAATATTCAATCTCTTCACCCACAGAAACATTCTCTATGAGGTGACTATTTAAAACACTTTCACCGTTAAACAACTATTATCTACCTACTCAGTGTGGATTCATATGATTGGTTGAGATTTTTTTGACTTATCAAAAGTCACTATTTAGCATAGGACACTTAAAAGCTTACTCTTGTCTTTCTTTGAAAATCAGGGGATTTCCAGGCTAGTCTTTGCAAAAGAGGGCTTGTGGGGTCAAGAAAGGACGGAAGAAAGTGATAGGAAGCATAAGAGTAAAAGACAGGATACCTAAATCTGTCTTTAGTTTTGAACCCGAACCTTAACTATTCCATGTTCTCCCACTGTGTCCCTTTTTCTGACTCTCCTGATATTTTTTATTTCAGTTAAAATAAAACCTTCATTAATGAATTGCTAAAGCTCAAGACAAACACCACTAGACCACACTGCATGTCAGTGTTTGAGAAATTTTTTATAATAGATGAAGAAATGTCCATTGCTTAAAGAAACCTACTTTAGCCATATAAGTCCCATAACTGATGTCCGGGTTGTTTTTAATCCCAATACTGCTTCTGCTTCTAACAGTGCTATTTTACATATTTCAGAACATAATACAGCACACCACCTCAAGCTACCATTTTGAGTCCTCTGTTACCTCTTGGGCCATGCAGAGTGCTACCTGACCTCTTGAAATCCATCCTTTTTCCTTCAGAGGTAGATAGGGCTGACAAGAGCCATGCTTACTTCATATCTAAGCCACTGATTGTTAAAGGCATCAAGTTCCATTCTGTTTCCCAGTTAACTTCCATCCCAACAATTCATGCACACTTCCAACACAGGAGAAGATAATAATTTTTCAAGACTAAAATTTTGCAGTAATGAAAAGTTCAACTTACAAAATATAAATTCAGTAAGGTTTGCACCAACCAAGTGAGTAATGCAGAGATCAAGGAAAGATGTGGAATTGCTTGTGAAATACAAGCTAGAACTCTCAAGAATGGTGTCCGCTGTAGGGCTCATGAAAGTGAGCTCCCGGGAGACTGTGTGGCCAAATCTAACAACCTGCATTTAGTCCCAGAGTCCCACATGATAGGACAAAACCCAATTTCAGAGTTGTCCTCTGACGTTTATCCACTGAAACAGTGGTGTTTTGCTCTTTCTCCTCTTCTCTCCTCCTTTCTCCTCTCTCTCTTTCTCTTTCTCTTCCTCATCCTTTCTTTCCTTCTTTATCACTCTTTCAATAAAATATTAAAATTAAGTATAATCTTAACATTATTTTTCCTTATAGTCCAGAGACATATAATTCAAAGTTTCATCCAATTTATTTCTACTACAACATTATGTCATTTTATTTTTACAGCAAATAAACATGAAGAGCACTAAGATACTCTCAATAGAAATGACTAATTTAAAATCTTCTCACCACACAGAAAAGAACATTCATTTTCAGAGAGGTATTATCAATGATTATATACACTTATACCACACTTACTCAGCCATCATAATTTTATATATAATATATATGCAATTGAAGTCAAAGATTAACATTTTTATGAAAATTTAAATCATTAAATTATGGTTCTCATGACAGAACTACCTAACAATAACATTGCAAGCAAGTATCTCTATTCAAATGCATGTATAAAAGTTAGCAACATCGATTAAGAAATCACAATTAGATCTGCTACTGACCCATTAACAATCCATCTAATGTTGAGTTATAATGACATGCTATATTAGAATACTCCTCTGCAAGAGTTTAAAACCTTAACCCCCTGAAACTAAGCTAATGACTAACAAAAATAAAGAGTTACTACAATGATTATGATGATGCACCTATATCACTGTGGAGAATTAATGAAGAATTTTCTTTGTCCAATCAGGAAAAAGATTGTAATCTTCTTCTAAGGCATTTAAACAACTGTAACAGCAGCAGAAAGATTGTTGCATGAGTTTGAGTCACAGAATCCTCTTTCTCCATAAAAGCAGAATCTCACATATCACCAGTGACAGAGTCGCCAAGTCTGGGGAGCCTCTCCAACCTCCTGTGCAGTATAGGTAGGGGACACAGAAAATCCAAGTAGCATCTAATAGTCAAATAAACTGAGATAATAAAATAAAGCCTTTAAAAGTGCTTCATATCTTAGCCAGAGTAATAAAGCAAGACCAAGAAATAAAATGCATAGGAATGGGAAGGAAGAAATCAGAATGAATCTCATATAATGATGAATTATATTTGAAAGACCTTGCAGATATCATCAGAAAAACCCTTTGGGAGATCTCCTCTCTGACCAATAGAAAAGAGCTTTGGTGGATCTGAGGAACTGCACTTTGCATGTAAATTGTGTTTAGAAAACTCTAACGCAATCAAGGAAGATAAAAAGTAGAAAAAGCAGAAATGATCACCCTTTAAAGGAGCCAGTCATGGGTTCCCAAACATCAGTCTCTAAACTCCAGAAACATTCAATAAATTTGTTAAGTACATCTTGATTTTGATCTAAAAGAACCCTTCATATCACTGATTGTTAGATACTGTAGCTTGAAGGAGGACATTCTATGAAACCTCTTTCAAACATGAGAACATCAGTTATGAAAATGTGGACCAGAAGAATGGTAGAGGTGACTGAGATGCCAAATATTTGCTAGAAATACAATGATAATTATTTTTCTCTTAATTTTTGACTTTAATTTACTCTACTGTGGTGATATAAACTCTTGAAAGATATCTGGGTAAGGGCTTTGACTTTCTGTTCCCTGTGTAGGAGGCCAATCTCTGTTTTCATCATTCATGCAGGACTTGTGCTATCAATTAACGGTAAACATGTGTCAGTGAATCAGAAACACTGAACAGGGTTGGATACACTTAAGAGAAAAAAACCAAAACAGTTTCAGAAATCCACAAATGCAAGGAAATCATTTTAGAAGAATTTCAAGGCTTGGATATATGGTTATACAATCACAGACCTAGTTTAGAAAAGGAAGCAGGCTCTTTATTCATGATGAAGGTACTATTCTGCCTTTCCTGTTCTACATTGGTGAAGAGGAAGATGACAGATGAGGACATCAATGTGCTGACGAAATTACAGAATATGACTTCAAACACCCCTTTATAATAACGCTTCTAGAGACAATCATATTAGAAGGAGAAAATCTCAAAGTAGTCCGACTAAAATGAGGACCAAGGCAGGAAACTCCTAAGTCTTAATTTCTGTTCAATATCTTACTTAGAGCAATAAGACAAGACAATGAGATAAAAGAAATACACATAGACTAGGAAGAAGCAAAAACATCCCCATATGGACTTTGCGTGAGTCCTTACATAGATGACCTTAAGGTCTGTACCAACAAATTCCCAGCATCCACGACCACATTCAACAAAATCCCTGGGTACACAGCAACAGTCAACACTCAGTAGACTGCAGCCTTAAAGAGGGCACCTAAGCCCCCACTGCAAGGCTCAGGGGACATCCCAGAGGGAAGAGCAAGACTGTAAGAGTCTGAAGTGGGACAGAGATGTGGCCAGACAGTATCTTCTGGATATGACAGAGCTGTCGTATTCACTGCAGTTACTTATAGTTCCACAAGGCTTTCATGGGAATCATATGGCAACATTTCACCTTGGAAGGGAAAGGCTCTGAAGAAACCTTATGCCTCCTCAAGAGATGGATGAGGACTCATGGTGATGGGAGGAAATGGAAGATGCTTTTCTCAACAGTCTACCAACATATATATGATTCGTGCCCCAGCAAGTACTGAGTGAGTACTTGTCATCAAAGACAAACCAAATGAAACCTAGTGGGCCACAGAACCAAAAAGACCTGAAAAGAGGAGGGGCTTGGCTAGGGGATAAGAAAGATTGTAGTGGGAAGAGATGGGGGATGGGATTGGGGATTAAGTTATAAAAATATCATAAATTCACCATATTCATGTATGAAACACTAAAAAATAAAAATGTGAGAGAATCAGTAACCTTTTTATGTATGAATGATGAACACTCAGCAAGAAGTTGCTGGTTGAGGGAACCTGTGTTCAAAAACCAAAAGTGTGAGAAGTCAAAGACCTTAATTCTGTTCTCTAGCTTAATTGGCATACTGCCAAGTAGCCCTCTGAAATTTACATACCCAGAGACAAACGCTGTGCTCACCTTGATTAGAGTGCTCACATTTCCAGTGAAAGGCACTGAATATAGAAAACCATGCCATGTGATATGCTCAAAATAAGTAAGAGTAAGACATTTGTGTCATTCCCACTAACACTCAGGGAGCATTGGAGTAGACAGGACAAAAAGAATATGATGCAGAAAATAAGATTAGGAAATCCCACCTTTAGGTAGAAAGTCAGTACAATCATGAGCTCACAGCAGCTACAGGCTTCCACAGAAGAGACACATCTAGTAAAGGAGGGGAGGGTGGCTGAACAAACTGTTACTCTGACTGAGTCAGGGAAAGAGATGTTCAGAGCCTTCAAGTAAAGAGCCCAGGAGTGAATCCACCAGATTCCAATGAGGAACTGTCAGCCAATGACCACACAAGTGGCCCTCGTTATACTCAAGGGCTCATAAAACAAAACCAGGATTATGAATCTGTCAAGGAGAAAGTTGGAGTGATGGCAGCCATAGGGATGGGAGAAAGAGAGAGAAAAGAAATTGGAGCTCATTATACATATCTTTGAGCTATTTAACAAAAAAACTTAATGGAAAATAAATCAAGCACATCTACAACTAAATGCCGCTGATAACAGTTAGACTTGCAAATAACACATGATGCAGCTATGAGAGTCACAGAATGATCCAGTAAGTCATGTTGCTAGAATAAAAATGAGAATGATAATAACTGATCCATCCATATAGCCCAGAAATGAAATCTCAGTTATAAAAACCGGTCACTCTAGCAATTTTACATAACAGTGATAGATAATACAAGTGCTTCATAACTGCATTTTCTTATACCCTATGGAACTTCAAAAGCTGGACGTGAGTTAAGTTGCCAGTGGGAAGCTCCGTATTTCTCTGATGACTGTCTTCAAGCGAGCACTTCTGAATCTCGCTTGCTTGGCACCATCCTGCACACATTCCAAGTGTCCTGATCACATTGGGTCCAGCGAGACTCCTGTGATCTGGTTTCAACATGCCACACGGCTTAGTGCTTTCCCATAATCACATGATCTAGCACTTTCCCCTCATCCTTTTGTAGCCACAGAGACAAGAAGGCACAGATGAGCCACCCCTGACGCTACTTGCTCTTCCGGCTTCTGAATATTCGCTCATTCAACTTCCTCAGAATTAGATGGGGAATGACAAAAATTCTCACATCACTAACATATGACAAGATATCGCAGAATTTGTTTTTCTGGCTGGTGACCAAAATGAATTCCTTTTGACTGTCAGATGGTTCTCTCATGTGACATAGTCATGATGTCCCAGGACCCCTATCAGTGTGGTTTGCTTGGGGTGTGGTCTTTACTAAGAGCAGCCTCCTGGTTATATTTCCTACATCACCCACAACTCTGCCATCCTGAGACCCATTTCTGTTGCTTTTCATCGCAGTATTACAGAAATGTGGTTTGAAGTAAAGTTTCCTCTACTTGCACAAAGACATCTTTATCACCTTAACCATGATCCTTCAGTGACACCTGTCACTATCGTCCCCTTCGGTGGCCTAGACCAATTCTCTTCTTCTGTTCACTGAGATTCAAAGGAATCAAGAAGTCAAATTCATGAGCTGACTTTCACCTAAGGAAGAGAAGGGCATTCTGGCAACCTCCTTCTACACGAGTGTCTTTTTCTGTCAATAACCATCATGGAGGAGGAAGCCCAGGTGACTTCTTCATTCACAGCAAAGTGAAAGACTGAGGGAAGTTCAGCTCCTGAGCTCAGCATAAGAATTTAGCTCCTTGTGAAATTTCCTGTTTACGGAATGGGGTTGCCAGACCGCATTTGAAACATGTATCATGCGATTTTCAAGGTTTTCTAGAGAATGAGAGACAGTTAAAGCCTCGTCCTCATAGATATAAAATAAAATGATGGGTCAAGGAGAAGAGCAAAAGGACTACAATAAACCAAAAAAGGGTCTGGTGGGCAAGGAACGTAAATTCTACACTTAAGAAAACCTAAGTTTACCTTAATTTTGACACCCCGAAAGCACAAATGATGTCACATCTTGCTGTTCTGGTTGACTGAAACTTTGATTGCACTGAGATAGCTTTGCATCCGTGTATTGGACAGCTAGAGCTATAGAGGTAAGCAGATCTCAAATCACAGCAGGCACAATTCAAAACATTTTCTGTCATTTCGAAAGTATTTCCACAATCATAGGACATTTTCCAGTCAAACTGACCTCTTAAGTCAAGGGCTATTTCTTCTGAATTGGTCTCTTCTATTTAATTGGGAGAATCTTAATCTTTGACAACACAACAGAATATCATGCCAGCTAAATAATGTACTTCAGTTACTTGTTGAATACATGAAGAATCTTAATTCAGCATGATGATATATGATATGAAATATGGTGTGTTACAAATCATAGGAGCTGGACACACTCACCATGCTGACTGAATCTCACTACACCAGATAGTACTCAGGTCGCTATTGAGGCAAAGTGTCACAATACACTTGCCCAACTGAATGTTGACCCAATCGCCAAGCCAAGCAAGAAATAACCACTGGTCCAAAAGCAATACAACTGTTATCATCACAACTAATTACTTTCTTTTTTAATTCACGTCTGGCTATGCAGAAGTGAACTTTTGTTTTGTACTGGAAACCCTGCTGAAAATCAGTGTTTGGGATTGCCCTAGATTCCAATACAGAGGCCTTCACTTCTGGTTTTATTTAGTTAATGAGATGTACCTTAAATTTCACTCTGAATATTTATTTTTGAACCAACCATTACAACAGTTATCAACCTACTTTATAAAGGTCAACTGCTTATGGGTACCTTTGGCTACTCATAAAAATTAAACTGCTGAGAATGAGTAGGACCAACATGTAAAACAGCATATGCGTGATTCATATGAGATCAAATACTAGAGAAATATAAGATGTTGTGCTTCTTTAAACTTTACCATATCCGGTACTTGCTTTCCAGATAGTAACTTTAGAAAGAGTGAGAATATTGGAGAATCTTAAGGGTAGGAGAGCCCTGAGACTAGAAATACATGAAAACAATGAGATCAACAACTAAATAGAGAAAATTGGGTAATTGGTCACTTTCTTGTGTGTTTTCAGTTTTAATGCAGTGTTTGACTGAACTATCTACCCAATGTATTAGAGCCCCAAAAAAAATCACAGGCCTCCCAAATATCAGCCCTGTGGATATGGAATTTATTTACTCACTTTCTAAACTCTAACAAAGTCAGTTTCTCACTTTTTCCAGCATGCGCAGCACAAGGACAAGAACTTCATTGATGAGCCCTTCGAGGACTGCCACACCTCTGCGCTAGCAATTCCAAGCAGCAAGCAAGCAGAGATCATAGAAGTGAGTCTTCAAACTGAGACACTCGCCCGCCCTCACAGATAAGCAGCAGGTCACAGGCTGCACAGAGCAGTACAATAATGGGGGGGGGGGAATCATGCAGGCAGCAAAATGCACCAAGTGGGAATCAAAACAATGATTACATAATGTGCCTCATAAATTATAAGTAAGATCACCCCCTAAGGAACTTTGTACCCAATCTAACAATTGTTCAAAAGTGACTCACTTTCACTACTGCTTGGCCCTTTGGTTATCCACACTGCTCTGCAGGAGGCGGAGGGAGTTTCACTCAATAGAACAGCAAGGTTACATTCACATGTGCAAGAAATAGTGAACATTGCAAGTGGTGTATTTCTCATTCATCACAGAGGCTGTCATGTTCGAGAGATGTTATATCACAAGCCACCAAGATATTTCTTCATGATTTCAAGATTCTCCCAGTTCTCCTTCTTCTCTGTCCATGAAACCATTTCTATCAGCTGTTGGGCTTCACCACTGGCCTTTGCAAAGAGTTCTTGTGAAATACCATACGTGTCTCCCAGACTGCAACTCTCACCTAACTAGAAGTTAGTATCATCTTTCCTTCTGGATTTCTAGCCATAGTCAATCTTACCATGACTTAAATTACCTATCATTATTTGCATAGAAAAGCCACATCTATAGTCTCTTCTATATTCATAAGTTATTTATGAAATCAGAATTCTGTTTTTCTGCCATGCCTATCAGCATTGTTAAACATAAAAGAAAATGAAGGAAGGGTGATAATGGTGAGAACTACAACATTGACAGACATTTCAAGAGCACTTTCATGCAATGCTCACAATCTCTAACTTGGCCCACAGTGATCATGGTAGGTATAACATGTAACTAAACCTACAGTTTTATGTTTATTATAATGTAATATTCAATTATGGCTGCCTACGTTGAATACCTTATGAAGCTGATACTCAATATTTTACATGTCTGGAAGGACCCTCTCCACAATCTAGGGTCTGAAATTGGGGATGCACAAGGAGCCAGTGGAATCAAAGATGCTAAGACAAAAAAAAAACAGAACTTGAGAAGGAATCCACAGAGGGACTGAACAAGGTAAACTGTCTCCTTACGCATCTCTTTGCTTGTTCTCATTCATGAGAAGGGTAACCTCAGTGCATAGGAAAGAATGTTGAAATCCAACCCTTTGACAGAATGAAATCTAGGCATCTGATAGCCCAAGCAACCCCTGAACCTCACTATCAGGATTCTGTCAGCTCTGATCTTCTCAAAGGTACTTTCTTCAAGACAGCACACCCCAGGATCTTAGTAGAAAGCTCTGTTTCCTAGAGCAATATTGCTAAACCTTTCCTGTGAGAAGATACAGAAAGAGAGAGAAGCTCAGGCTAGCAAAGCAGGTCTATCACAGTCATCCCTGAACTGTTTGGAACAAACATAGCCCTTATTATGTCTAAGACATTGTCTCTGTCCCTGATATAGAGAGCAGATGTGGTGGAAATGAAGCAAGCACAATATTGTCCAAACAGAACAATGATCTATGGACAATACTGAGAACACGTAAAAGTCTCGATGACAGAACTAACATTCATCCCATGTGTGCTGTGGTCAAATCCCACCTACACACAACTGGCAGCTTCATGGTTCGCCATTTGTCTGCTGCTGTCAAATATATCTCATCTGGCCCACATGCATATCAGAAAACATGCACACATGTCGTACTTAGTAACTAATGGGTTTTAGGAAGTGTGGCCCACATTCCTAAAAATCCATGCATCAATTGACTTTTCGCATTCCTAACTATCCAGCAAAAGTCTTGACTGAATGTCTAGAAGGCATCTGGACCAGCAAACCCTAGTAATATGTTTAATATATGACTGACTGTACTTTGATGACTGATTAGGTTGGTCTAACCACTGAGGAAAATGATACATGGAAAGACGAGGAATCCTTACAGTCAGATGATGAAAGCACCCGTCTTAAGGCGAGACACAGCCTGCTGCGCTGCTTGCACTGGGATTCCTACAAGGTTGCTGTCAATAACAAGATCCTGAATTGCCGAATCTTCCAGAAGAACTGCTGAGCCCATGTCCAACCATGTGTTTCTGAGATTATTCTCAATGAATCTTCTGTCTCCCATCTCTTTTAATTTTATGCTTTTTCGAGCATTCTGGAGTGAAATGGGCCTCTTTAAAATTTTAAAACTTGAACTTCAGGAAGGAATATATCCACAACAAGGTAGAGGCAAAGATGTGGACCTGCGTTCTATCCCTGAAAGCCCACATGGAAGAACCAGAGAACCGAGTTCTGAAAAGTGTCCTCTGACCTCTAGCTCTCCCCTGTTGTACGCTCCTCCCCTTTCCCTCAAACAAATAAAATATCTGCTAAAAGTATGACAACAAAACCTCTTTCAACAAATATCCATGTTAAAAGCTGAACTGGCAGCTGCTTTTTTTATTTAGTAGCAAATATATTCAAACTGTCGAGACGAGGTGATATCAGGTAATTTCACAGAGATATTGGTGATAATGCTCCAGGTGAAGATATCACGCTATCCTTGAAACATTTCTGACTGCATGAAGGTGTGTCTCTAGGGCACAGCAGCAATATCACACCGGTGAGTGGACTCCCCTAGACCCACCAGTGGGGTTCTGATCAAGACGCCTTCCCTGGTATCCATCTCCGAGCCTCTCCTGCATGCTGCTTACCCGGGCATTCTGTAAAGCACACAGCGCAGCCCACCTCACATGGAAGCCACAACTTATTAAGAAAATCAACTCAGAAATTGCAGATGCCAACAGACAGCCAGGAAATTCATGACTCCTCCATGAATTTGAGGAGAGGTGAGAACACTGTATCAAAGCTCACCCCTTCCTGTTGGTCATAAAAGAAATGTAGTGATTAGGCTGGCCTAGTTCTAGGTGGTTGATATAGAGTCTCTGAAGTTCTGGATTATGGTTTGTTGATTTTCTTCAGTCCTAATTTCTCCCCATCCTAAAGCTCAGGGAAATTTGCAGAAGAGGGGGCGGTAAGAGTGTAAGAGCACAAGGATGGGAGGAGCAATGATATGCAAGATACTCCACACATGTTAGGGCCGAAGCAATCATAATTGGACTTTGCATGCCCTGTGCAATGTCCAACACACTATTGACCCCACAAAGTCTAGCATTTGCTAAAAGCACCAAGATCCTTGGAGGTAAGGGATTGACAGCCAAAATAGTGTTCCTATGCTTAAGGGGAACAAAGGAAAGGGTTCAGGGAAATGCCACTGTTTCCTTGTACGTCATCAGAGAGGAGGACCCAGAGGAGAGTTTGGCATGCACATTAAAGGATTCTCCGGGGATTGGGGGAGGGGAGGCACTGGGAGGTGGGGAGGAAGGGGTGAGGGGAGGGTGAGCAGAGGGGTCGGGGGAGGAGGAGGAAGGGAGGGAACCGGTGTACCTATTAAGTTTGTATGAGAGGAGATAATAAAAAATGTTAAAAAAAGAAAAAGAAATGTAG
This sequence comes from Typhlomys cinereus, assembly GCA_023101885.1. Taxonomy (NCBI): domain Eukaryota; kingdom Metazoa; phylum Chordata; class Mammalia; order Rodentia; family Platacanthomyidae; genus Typhlomys; species Typhlomys cinereus. Next base: position 2,881,480 of record JALPQD010000087.1, on the reverse strand, counting down.
TGGATCAGAGAGTCGCATTCAGTAGAAATCCTTCAAGGTGAGGATGGAGATAGAGAAAATTACTCTATGAACAATTACTTTACCTTCATCCCTGCAGTCGTTCTCCACGAGGTCACTAATGATAATAGCTACCCAATTGCTAAGATTCCAAGTGTGCTGTTTCTTCAGTCTGGAGACAGATGATTGGTTCAGGGTCGCTGTGCTTGTCAATTGTCTGAAATGTTTGCTCATCTCACAGTTGGATCTGTACAGTATGTACCTTATGACCAGCCTGTCTCTGCCATATCAGTGTGATGACCGCACATTTACCTATTCACATCCCTTCGCTTCTCTCTTATTTCCCAAAATTTTTACTTGTATTAGAAATATTTTTTGTCTGTCTATTGAGTTATGATACCTCTAGAGACTGACGGAACTTAGCTTTGCTACAGGCCATGTTTAGATGTAAGTTTCCACCACATTATGAGGGACAGTAACTTTTCCAGGCTACAGATGGCTTGATGAGTAAAATCACCCAATCATAACCTGGTGACCTGAGTTCCATCCTCCAAACCTCAATAAATCTCATGGCAGAAGGAAAAAATAATCTTCTGAAAGTTGTCGTCTGACATATGCATGAAATGAAAGTTCTCTCTCTCTCTCTCTCTCTCTCTGTCTCTCTCTTTCCTTTTCCTCCCTTTCTCTCTCCCTCAACAAATAAAATATTTTAAAAATTCTTTGTTATGCGTAAAAATAATTGTCCAAGCAAGTCGCAGACTTCCCCCATAGCCAGGGCTTTTTTCATCTAAGTAACATTTTTGCTTCCAACTGTGATCTAATTTGTCAGAAGTCACAGAATACCTATCTTGAGTCACCTATCCGTCTTCCTCTTTCCTCATGAGTGCATGAAAACAGAGCTCTCCCTGCTCTGCTTCACCCTTTATGTCCTTCAAAAGGCAGGAAAGTGTACAAGAAACCAGCATATACATTATTTCTAAATTATTGTTGGAATCATATCTAAATGTATCCTGTTTCTCATATAACTGCCCTACCAACAATGTATAGGTATTTCCAACACAGAGGTAGCTATTTATCAGTGTAACTTTTCGACAGTGAATCACCACAATGGTGTGAAACATAAGTTACAGAGTGTTTGTTCCAAGACTTCTGGTGACTCAATGAAGGGATGATAACGAAAGGGCTCTGGCCAGCAGCGACACGTAACCTGAATTCCATAATTCTCACACAAGGTTGCGTGGGGCAATGGCGGCTGTGTAGTGTTCGCACAGTGAAGTGAGGGAGAAAGGGGGTGTTAGGAAGGAGCGCAGCAGCCAGACAGAGACTGCATCCTTCTCCCCTGGTTTCCATGCAGGGCTGCACTGGAAAAGAGGGCTCTACTGTAGCAAGAATGACATGTGCCCTGCCACAGCATCTCAAGAAATGAGGGACCAAACAGATAAAGCAGGCCGGTTCATGACTCAAAGCAAAAAAAATACAGTCTGGAAGGTAAAAATATTCATGGGGTTCAGGGTTTCTAGCAGTCTAGAGCTGGCAGAAAAAGAAACATTCGAGACCCTGTGTGAACTAACATCATGTGCTCTGGAGAGTTCTACAGAGAGGAAGGAAGCAAAGGACATGGGCAGTGAGGGGTCAGCAGCAGGGTACAGTGCTGGGGGGACAGAAAGCAGACAGAAGGGTCCAGGAGACTCAAGAAATTGAGGCTAGTAGGATAAATAGATTCAACCAATGGAAGAGAAGACCCAGGAATACGCCCAGGTATCTACAGCCACTTACATTTGAATACAAGGGCCAAGAACAGAAATAAAAGAGTCTCTCCAAATTTTGCTCAATATAACCGAGTCATCCCTTTGAATGAACATAAAGGATCCAGAGCTCACAAACTGAATGAAAGTATAGCAGACACTTGAATGTGAGACCTGAAACTCTAACATTGGAAGAGGAAAACTTTGTTAGACACAGATACAGGCCTTTGGTGCCTTCCTTTGACTGCAGGACTTCAATTTCTCATGATACTATAGTGAGAGCTGACTAATGATTTGGCATGAGGGGTTGAAAATTCTGCCCATCTGCATTAGTTTGCAATGTGAGTGTCCCCTACAGGCTCATGTGTTGCATCTTCAGTGGCTTGGGAAGGTCCTGGCACCTTTAAGAAATGGAGCCTTGTTGCTGGAGGAAGGCAGGCACAGGGGGTGGGTCTTGAGGTTGGTCATCCCTGCCCTGCTTGAGTTAGTTGGTCTTCAGCTTGCAGTTTTGCAGCTCTCAGTCTCCACGATGCATGTGACCTAGGCTACCTCCAGCTTCTCCCAGCCCGGGCCTTTCCCGCCATAATGGGCTCTATCTCCCCTCTGGATCCACAAGCTGAATAATTCTCCCTTTCTTTCTTAAGCTGTGTTTGAGTCTTGTCTCACGGCAACACAGAGAATAACTGTTACACCATTGCTCAGCAGAGTGACAACACAGCCTGTAGAATCTGGGTCAGGAATACATTTCCAGAGGATTAGCATCTGTGCCATTGAAAGAACCCTAAAAAGTTGAAGATCAAAAAAGTTTATCCTTCCCATCTGTAAGCAAGCAAAAATTGAGAACACAATTATCAAGCAAAGGAATATAAATGGGAAAAATTTAAGATGTTCAATCTCCTTTGATATTGGGGAAATGTAAATTGTAATTGCTTAGAGATTTGTTCTGCCCCAGCCACAATGGCTATCAGAAGACAAACTCTGTGGAGATTAAGGGGAAGCTGAACCTTTTTAAACTCCTGAGGGGAGGAGAAAATGAGACAACACTTTGGAAGATTCTGGAAAACCAAAACAAGAAGTGTTCTAGGACCAGCTCTATCAACCTTGGCTCATGCTTGAAGCATGGTAAGGCAGCACTCTAACACTTCTATTTATTCTTGCAATACTTACAGTAGACAGAACAGGAAATAAATGTTCAAAGAAAACATGGTATATAAACACAATGGAATTGTATCCACCTTTTTAAAAATATGTAATTATGACAATTTCTGGGAAATGGAAGGAAATGGGTCAAAATCATCACTTTCAGCAAATAGTCCAGATTCCGAAGGACAAATGCAGCATGTTTTCTCTCAAATGAGATATAATTTGAACAAGAAATATATATAGCACATAATTAGGATTAGGATCAAGATGTAGAAGGAAGGATCTAAAGGGAGGTGGGCGAAGAAGAAATAGAGGAGAGGGAAGATGAGCAAGTGAAGGGAGGGATGAGAGGTGGTGGGGAGGAAGAAGAAAAGGCGATGGTGAGGGAAAAGACTACATAGCACACGTCTCCTCATCATCAGAATCTAGATTCACCCATGTGTATTAGCATGTTTAATGCCCATGTGACTTGGCAGCTGAAGTGTCTTTTATTGGGGGAGAAGCTAAGCAGGGATGAGCCAACAAGGAGTGTTCCATGACATACACACATGAAATGTCAAAATTGAACTCACTATTTTGTGAGAACTATAAAATATGAATGAAGAACAGAATACGTATGTGTGTGCAATAAGAGATGCAAAAGCTAAAGAACACAAACATTATTTTGTAAAAAAAAAAAAGGCAAATGGATTATTTTGACATCTGATAAAATTGCAATAAAAAAGATTAAAGAAACATCTAAAGACTTTTATTTCCTTCGAAAGAGCAATGCAAAAAGTCATGGTGCCATGAATACATCCACATGAATCAAAAAAGCAGGGTATATGGTGTAACTAATCCTCCAGGAAGTCAATCAGCTCACCAGACTACTCCAGTTAGAGACAACATGAAGTCATGGTTTGTACAAGAGCTACAACCTATTCAAACAGCGCCCCCACCTGGCTAACATGTGCTCAGACACACTGTGGTAACGCTGAGCGCTCAAGCCACAGGATTAATGATGTGTCCTTACCTTCACTCTGCCCAAGGTTTCTACTTTGCTGATGCTATGTTCGAAGACGTCAATTACTATATAGTTATTTTTTTCTATTTGTTGGTTTCATCCTCATTGTTGTCTACTAGTAAGTTTGTCAGTTCCTTCTTTTTGCTTTCCTCTTTCTAATTTCTTCTTTCATTTAGACTGGAATTTTGATGACCGATATCCAATCTCTCAGGTTCCATTAGTGCTACGAATTTTCCTGACTGTGCTGAGTTAGCTGCTCTCACAATTTTCCTGTCTGTGTGTTAACCACTCCTACATTCATCTTTGGAGATGGTGTGTTTTAATGTCCGTGTAGCTTCCTGTATTTTTTTTTCATTTCTCTTGAGGCTTCCTCTGCTATCTATAGACCACATGGCAGTGAGTTTCATTTATAAAGGTTTAGAAATCTCATAGTTTTCTTAATTCATCTATTCTGGTTTCATCTTAGTCAGCGAACAGCACATGCATGACTTCCCCATTTCTAAACGTCTTGGACCTTTTTATGACTGATGGTTTGCCACATCTTAGTGATTATGCCACAGACATTCAGACAAAGTATGTTTTGTCTTGTGCTGTACTTGCCTGGGATCTTTTGAGCAGTGGTCACTTACTGTAAGTGGTTCTATCAGTTTCTGCAAGAGCGTAAGTCTGAGTTATGAGTGTGGAATTAATATTCCCAAGAGGGAATTCACACTTGGTACTGGACTAAAGTCTACAATCTCGGGAGGTGATAGGCTCTATTGGGGTAACTCTTGCTGTTGACCTTTCATCATGAGAAAAGAAAAACAGCCTGAGCTGTGATTTCTTCTGAAGGTGCTACTGAGAGTGAGTGCTGGCTGTGCTGAAGTAGAGGGTTTTCCAGGGGTCTTCAAATGTAGATGACCTAAACTCTACTAAATACCCCGAGACATGTTACTGCGGTGACTCGGCTAAAGCTCACAGTGCCTCACGTGCAGAAAATCATGAAAAGTAGTCAGGACACATGTTGGGAAGGAGAAAATCTTCAAAGCGAGAATGGTAGGGATGAGATGGGGTAATACTAGGTAAAAAATGTTTGAATAGTTCACTGTATTTATATATGAATCTGGCAAAGAATTAAGAAAATAGCAGTCATTTTCTGAGATCCCTCAGAACTAGAGGTCATGGCTACTGATGTGGAGTGCATGCAAGAAGTAAATGGTAAGCATGGCCACATGGCAAGATGCAGAGATGTCATGCTAAAACAAAGCTGGAAACTCCCACTGGACTTACAGTGGTGCTTCTTCAGAGTGCAGTGCTAGATGGTAATATGATGGTTACTGCGGCAAAGGGTTCCGAAGGAACCTGCTCCTCTGTATACTAATGCAGTGAACAACTGAAGGAACATATCAGTATAGATCCAATGGTAGGTGGTGATACAGTGATTATGCCACAGACACTCAGACAAAGTATGTTTTGTCTTGTGCTGTACTTGCCTGGGATTTTTTGAGCAGCGGTCACTTACTGTAAGTGATTCTATCAGTTTCTGCAAGAGCGTAAGTCTGAGTTATGAGTGTGGAATTAATATTCCAGACTGCCTTCTGATTGTATTTAACTGTGTGCTGTAAGAGGGACCCCATGTTTAGTACTGTAAACCCATGTAAAGTGCTATAAAGATCTGTAGCTGTGACGGTCCAAGTCTTTCAGATGCAGGCCTTCACTGCTGTTGTTTAAGCCATCATGCTAGTCCTAAACATTTGATTTCCTCTTCTACACACTGGTTATTAGCTGGCATTGCAGAGAAGGCTATTCCAGTGACAGACAGCACCTAGAGGGGACTCATACCATTCCAACTGCTGAGAACACATGACTGTAGCGTCCTGGCCCTATACCCAGTAGTGTATGTGTGGGCCAGCAGATTAGGGAACATTCCAGAAGGGGTATCAGAGAGCATGAAAGAGCCAGAAGAGAAGAGGGAACTGTTAGGAAAGAGCTGATTTCCCCTCAGCTAGGCATGACTAGCAGTCAGGATGGAAATGATGTGGTGACAGATGTGAGAAATATGTGGACAAACAAATTAATAGGTAACTGAAGGAAACACATACCCAGGTTTCTGACGACATTATCATTAGTGAGTCACAGAACCTTTGTCCTGAGCATACGGTAATATTTCTCCTTGTGTCCAAGTGTGTGTGGCCCTGAGGGGGGTGTGCTGCAGTATATATAGGTGGTGTACAGTTAACAAAAGGCAGGACTTCATCGAAACATCCTTCATCTGCGTCTATTCTGAAGTGGGCATTTGTAGAGATGAAGCTGTCTCTAAGGCAACCACACTGTAAGTAACCCTTCATCCATGCTCTTCCATTGACTGACTGTTCTACCTCACTGTGTGGGAATCGTTGACATTTTTGTGCAAACTGTCTGGAATGAGTTGATATTTATGCCTCTCTTAGAGAGTAATGCTACCATGACTGAGAAAACGGTTGTCAAAGTAGTTCCAGGGTAGACCTACCTCATGGCAAGCAGACTGTAAGTCACTGGTTCTGATGAGAATCCTCTTTGTCCTAGAGACTGTGATCTACTGACCAAAATCATTCCATTTGCTCTTAACTGAAATGATGCAGAGCAGAAAGACTTTACTTGTATCTAGTCAGTACAAAACAAGGACAGATTGTAATTGTAGGACAGATTCAGAAGCTTCTGTCTGTAACGGAAGGCGTTTTATACAAAGAATTAAATGACTAAGAACTGCTGTCCCATAACAGGACATGTGTGTGTGTGTGTGTGTGTGTGTGTGTGTGTGTGTGTGTGTGTGTGTGTGTGTGTGTGTATGAATGTATGCAGTACCTGCTAACACTCAGAGACTATTGCAAAGAGGGTGAGGAAAGTTTGTGGGATCCAAAAGGTAAGCAGTGTCTTCTAGACATGCCTTGATCAAAGTACCTGCATTAACACATCTGAATACAACCTGCACAATCCTTGGAAAGCCTCATAAGATATCATGGCTCCCTAAGAGCAACTGATGGTTACTGCTGGTGGAAAGGAAGATGCTTTCTTCAGTGGTACCTTTAAACATGGTGTCTACGTTCTAGCAAATATCAGGCACATGAACACACAAGTAATTCTGTCTGTGTCCCATACACATACATAAAACCCTAAAAATAGGAGGGAGATATTCTTCCTCCTATTGCAAGAGATAGGAATTATTAGCAATCATAAAATTGATAGTATGAAATAGAAACCAAAAGTATTATTTTATTTGAACTCATTCATCTTACACTTATAAATTGTTCAGCTGATAAGTGAACAGATGGTTATGAACTGTACCAAAGTAATATATTGACTCTGTTTTCACAAAGCAGTGTCAGTAATAGGACTATGGAAAAATCACTTAATCTCAGTAAATTGTTTGATGATCATTATGAATTGACGGTCTAGCTTCATGGATAGAGGAAAAGACTCTAGACCTTCAGACAAAGCCAAAAGTCCAGGGGGCTGTGGCTTAGAATTGGCAAATTCAGCCTGTAGCGTGGTTTAATGACACCCTTCGTCCTAGTGACCTAGAAATCATATATATATATTATCAGCATGATGGTACAGCAAGCTGATGAATTGTGCTGTTCTTGTCAAATAAGTGTCAAAATTCAATTACTAAACTTTGAGTTGGAGAATCTGACCACTGACAATCTGCAAAAACTGCCAAGATATTTAACTGCCTGGACAGAATGACTTAGAATGACACAGAATTAATGTGAGGCTAAATGTTTGTAAATTACAGAAGCATTTTGGCAATGTTCAAAAATGCAGGGGCTTGCCCACTTTCCAAACCATTTAGCTGCGCAAATACAAATATTTAAATAATGTGCGGTGGAAGAGGTTTAGTTTCCCACCACTGGCACCACATACCAGGAGTGCAACAGAGAGCACTGGGGATAGACAAGGCTTCCCCCCACAGGGTAACCTGTGACTTCACATGAAGAGGTGTCTGAGTGATTTCTTTCCTTACGACAGGGACACTCCTGCTGCCGCTGGTGTTCAACCTGTTCCTGGGGGGGACAATGGCCGATGAAAATGACACTCATCTCTTGAGACTGATTAACCAACAACGTGGCCTCTCTTATTTCACTCACCACATTGCTTTAGAAATGTACGCCCAATTTGTAAGTATCCCTTTCCTCTGGCTTCCAAAAGAGAATGTGCTGAAAAAAAAAATGACAACTGAGGGCTCCATCCACAGCCTCATGTTCTCACCACAATCTCAAGGCTCAGGGATCAAACACAAGAGGAGACAGCAAGAAAGAAACACAATGCCATCCTACCAATCACAGCACAACCATGATCATGACTTCCGTGACCTCACAACATCTGCAGTCACTAGCACTGGGCTTTTATTAGAATTGCCCAGCCAGTCTATGGATGGGGAGGTAGCTCATGATTAACTTATCACTTACAGCCCTGAACTATTGGTAATTAGTATTCTGGTAAAGGGAACATTTATTGTACAGTTGTGAGCCCAGTGGGGGCCAGCTAATTTTTCCAAAGCCAGTCAGCACACAGACAGCCCTGGTTAAACTCAGTGGGATGCATAACCAAAGTAATGCATGTGGAAAAAAGAATTGGAAAATTTGTGGGGAAGAGGGAGATAGATGGCTGCCAGGAGTGGGAAGGAGGTGAGATGGTGAGGGAAGAGCAATGAGAAACCATTATTTCTACCTGTATGGAATGGTCGGCAAAATTTGTAATAAAAAATACTGGTCAAATAAGTTGAAACTGAAGAAGGGGAGAAAAGAAACAAAGAGAATGGACAGATTTGCAAAATCTCCAAGTCAGAAAAAAAAAACTTAAAAAGCAACTATTTTTAAAGTTCTTTTCACTGATATACTTTTTCAATTATTTTTTTCAATTCTACTTGTGAAATAAAACCATGACAGTCATGGCTAAAGCGCAGTCCTAGGGTCCCATTCTTTACTGCACTGGTTTTCCCCATTCATATCACTCACTTTCCACACTAGACCAATAAGGGACACCGCTCCTTGGTGAATGCCATTAAAATCACTACATTACATCAGGAGAAGAAAAGCAAAAATTAAGGATAATAATAATAACAACAGTACTTTTTGGAACACCTCCCACAAGTTGAAGAGTCATGTTTAAGGAGTTTGAGGTCATGAGATTACATTAGAAGGGGAGCTGGTTTAGGGCATTCAACGGGCCCAATCTCCAGATGAAGTTTTAGCAGCCACAAGCTATCTGATTAAATCAGTCACAAAGGTCAAAATGGCTAAGGGTCAGTTCAGCAGTGAGCTTAGAACAAAGACCCTCAGTGTCTCAATGAAGGCACATATACATTGTCCCCATTGATCACTTCAGACTACTTCATTCCATATTTGGGACTGGCAGTTTTTCATATTCTTAATAGTTCTAGCAAGTTTATCAAATTTAAACAATAGATTCTAAATTAGTATACCTTAAAATGCAGCATGTATACAATCAATATTAACATACAGACACTAAAGAATCTTTGTATTTTTATACAGTTTTTAAAGTACTTATATTGTGCTGTTCATGACTTGTATTATAACCAACACAGTTGCATTCCGAATTCATGATGATCATGGTATGCTGGAGGTATGAGCACAATAGTAGTTAAAAAGGTATAATTACATAACACTAGTTTAAAAAAGAACATTTTAGACTAATAGGAAGCAAGATTTGATAAGTATAAGCTTATTTGAGCAAGGCATTCAGTTGGAATCCTAGAGAAAGACAAATCTTAAACCACTCAGTGTTTGATTGCTTTCCTATTTGTTTTTTGCTTGTTGTTTTAGTATATGGTATTGAAAACTGAAAGTTTTAGGAAGGGTGAGAAAACAGAAAGTAGCAAAGAAGGGAAGAGTTTAATGATTAGAAAGTAAAATGAAAAACAGAAGATTACAGATCTAATAGAAGAAAGTAGACAAAGAGTTGCTCATTTAATTTCTTAGTTTACAGATTTTATACACTTTTACTGGTTAAAATCTACACAAATGTGAAATGCATTAATTGCCTGGTCATGGATTCACTTGTCTATTCTTAAACTCCATGTAATTGAATTTTTCATCATTTCTAGAATGCAAAGTACAATTCAATACAGAAGTTCTATCACAAGTTACCCATCGTCTGCCACACATCTTCCCTTCCCATTCCAAAACCCGTGAGCAATGCCACACAGATGGAAGTGAGTATTCAGCCCATATTTTTCCCCATATAACTTAAGTTGCCTTCTGACTTCACCTGCTGTAGGTTATTTTAGATGCTAAACAGGTGTGGTGATCCTACCTGTTCGGAAATGAAGGAAGAAAACTAATCAAAGAAATTTACATCATATGGTTGATAAATGATAGGCGAAGTCAAATGCAGAGTAAGTTCCCAGCAGATTGGTAATGAAAGCTTCCCCATTTTAACTACTTTGCTCCTGGGATTGAACCTAAAAGACTTGAACTGAATTTAGCTTGCATGCTTATAATGTATGCTCACATGTATGGGAGAGAAATAGAAACAGGGCCGTGTTTATTATGCATTACTAAGATTTCCTCCATGGGTTTCATTTGCATTGCTGACCATCACAGTATCTCTGCCTGACATTCAAGATTCTCCAACTTCACTTTAGCCTAACTACAGACTCATTCCGCCCTGATCTCTCTGCCTTCTGCCAATCATATCACCCACCATCATGTTTCTCAAGGAGCAACTCTGGTCTCTGCCCAATGTGTCTCCGATTTAAAATTCTTATCATCTCCCCTTTCTGATTTCCTGGCAAGACCAATCTAACATGACTTATATTAAATATGATCATGTATGCACACATGTCACACAGATAGTCCTTTATGCATTCACATTTGGTGTGTGGTACTAGCACTCTGTATTTCTGCTTTGAATATCAATGAACATCATACAAAGGGAAGGGAAAGACCACATTTCTTCAGCACTGTGACATTAGCAGACATTTGGCAAAGCATTCTGTACATGCTGTTGCATTTAATACCAACAGAACCAATCTCAGCATGATCTAAAGCAAATATCAATATGTTTGTACACTCAACACACACATAATCTCTTCTTCACTCTTCACCGATTTGTTGAACCAGTGCTCTGTACGGATGCTAAGCACATCAAGAATGGTTAGGATTTAAGAGAAAGTGAAGTGGTAATATTCCAGAGCTAAGATACTGGCAGACATTTCACAAGCACTGTGTAGACACTGCTCCATTTAATCTCCACAGTCTATAATATGGGCCACGATCACACTAGTGATCACATGTAACCAAACCTGTGATTTCGTGCTTGTTTTAATGTGCTGTTCTTATATGTCCCTCTAGCCTGAAGCTCTTCTAAACCTGACAATCAGTATTTTGAAAGCCTGGGAAGATCCTCTTAAACATCTAAAGACAGAACTGGCCAGTCTGCCAGGAGCCCCTAAACGTGTCATAGAAAAATCCACAGAGATTGAGAAGAAGATTCAAGACCTTGTAACAGGCGTCAAGATGATACTTAGCAACGTAAGCATCTCCTTGCATTTCTGATTTTTGCATTTCTGATTCATGAACGAGGTGACGCCTGTAGTGAGTAATGAACTTGCGGTACCGCTCCCATTTCCAGGATGACATAGGTAGACAATCTAGAAGACACAAGGTATTGACAATTCCAACTTCCTCAGGCCTAAGATCCCTTATGCCCTTGGGATCTAAGGTGATGCCCAAGCACACCCCAAGATTCAGCAGATGAGGGGACAGGAAGAATGCAAGAGCCATTGTCTTCTGTACACAAATAACCCATGCATGCATGAATTCACGATGGATAACTGAAAATGCCTGCATAAGGTCAGGCCTATCAAAATATCACTGTGGAAGGGAGAAGGGCACTTCAGTGCCCACCCCTCTCAGAGGGAACATAGATGGTTAATGCTGACTACTGAGAAGAACCTACTTTCCTCAGTGATGTTGCCGCGTCTATACCGCCTACCCTGGAGCAAGTGCCCGGACACAGATTAATGCAGGCAAAACCCATTTTACATGGAATCACACGCATTCATGAGCACACATGCATTCTTTCTCATACACATGTACATATATTCATTCACACATGTATACTCTCAGATTCACACACATTAATACATACATATACACTCTCATACACAAACACACACACTCGCATGTATGCACATGTGCACCAGAAAGACATTTATGTAGGAGGAAAAGTACCAAAAGGAAGATGACTCTCAGTAGGAGAAGAAGGATTATGAGGTAGTGTCATGAGGGAAGAAAAATTTTAAAAATTGTATAGAATTGGGAAATTGTCAAATAATTAAGGAAAAGAGATTAATAAAATGAGACAACAGTTTTCCTTGCAGTACCTCAGATAGAACTTTTGTGAGTAGGGTGAGACTCCCTAAGATTTCGGCAGACCTCAATGAGTCACCCCTGACCTGTCAGCTTCCGATTCCGTCAGGGGGAGCCCTCAGCATTCCTGAGGCTCTGCGTCCATACAGAGCAGGGAGAGGAGGCCAGGTTGAAAACCAGGAGAGAAAAATGTTGCATACACAAAATCTGTCATATGCAAAGCACGTCAGAGTCTGCATGAGGCCATGGGAAGCTCCTTCAGAGAGGGCTGACACCAGGCACCCCACTAGCCATGACCACGGCTTTGTCTATGGTCCAGTAGCAACTCTAGTCCATGTACCAGGGTCTTGTGAATAGTTTTTAGACAACTAGTAGATCAATGAATTCCTGGTCAAGACTCGTGAAAATTCATGACTTTGCATGAAGGTTTACATTTTATTATTCTTTCAAATTTTTATGTGTAGTAGTTACAATGAGTAAGAACAACAAACACTAATGATATGACTAGTAAGCATCTGTGTTCTCTGTGATTAGGTTCAGCCTGAATTCAAGGAAATAGAAGACTACCCTGAATGGTCAGGACTGGCCTCCTTGCAGTCAACTGATGAAGACACACGCCTGTTTGCTTTTTACAGTCTACTCCGCTGTCTGTGCACAGATACAATTAATGTGGTATTTTTTCTCAAGTACCTTCCATGGCCAGAGACCACTCCAATTTATTAAGCCCCACCTATCCTGTCTATTTTTGCGTCGTACCTTACTGGTCCATATCTTCAACACCTATTTTAGTTTTAAGCCTTCAAAATGGATGCATGATTGAAACGGGTCTCTTTTTTATTTTTCATTGCTTTCAAACATGAATGCCTTGAAAATAAAAATGATGGTCTAGACATGTTGATGTCTGAAAAGTTATTTGGTCAAAGGTTCTTCCCTTCATTGAATACCATTGAGCCATTCCTATCAAAATTTGTTACAGAAAATAGAAGATTTTCGGGAATCTACCAGAATACAAAAACTGGTTTAGACACAAAGTGTTGCAGTTCGCCTGCATGTTTGCTGATGAATGACCATCAAACAGCTTAAGGGAACAAGGGATTTATTTTCTCTTACAATGTTCTGGTTTCATATCTTAGTCCAGCTTGACAGGAGAGCCACATCAACAGCAGGGCCGAGAGAACTGGCCACACCATCTCCACATAACAGCTGAGAGAGGGACAATCCTTACTTCCCAGACCAGCATGTCTGGCCAAATGTACACAAGGATGCCACTCTCTCAACCAGCTCTCTGTGTTTTATTCCAGGGCCTAATCCCGCCCACCTGGGCCTCTCCCATCAGCCAGACAATCTCCAGTAGGTTTGTTCTGGACTTAATCCAAACACTAATTCTCCATAAATGTGCCCAGAGCTGAAAACCCTCAACTGTCACGTTGACACCTGTGCCTAACTATGGCACAAGGTAATTTAATAATGCAGGTCAAGTGACCTGAATCACAGAGTGGCATCCCTGTTGGTCAGTCCATCCGTGCCACTTAGCACATGCAATTCTAAGATTAGTGCATGAGAGTCCACCAGCCTTCAAGAGCCAGATATTACACAAGGACAACAGTACAAGTGCTTTGCAGCTGAACTACTAAGATCCTGACATTTTTAGTCTAGAAAGGACTAGGAAGCAGACACTAAATTTCTCTAGTTATTGATTTCCTCCATCGCTCTAGATTCCTCTAACAACCACCTTCTACTTATATTCTTCTTTAGCAACTATCTTCCAGCATTCTTTCCTGAACAATGATCTCCTTTGCATTGTCTTAGACAGATGCGATATATTCTCTTTACATGGAATCTACCAAACTTCTTCAGCCCAATTTCAACTCCATTACATGGTGACACAATTTAGTACTTTCTTCTCATTCTCTGGTGGTTCACATTGAAAACCAGCAAAAGCAGATGATCAGATTATACCAGGTTTTCTTTTGTTTTGTTCTCTGGCTTTTTAGAATATCTATTCTTTTGACAAAGAATGGATGGAAGAGTGGAAGAAATAGAAAATTCAGACATCGTCATGTTATTAAACTACATCAAAGATTTTTGTTTACAAAGTATCAATTTGAACGCTTTGAATGCTGGTGGCTCTCTCTTGGGACATGCTAATGAGCTCGTAGAGCATCTCTTAAGGGACATCTAGGGCTTTTATTATTGAAACTCTTTGGCTAGATTCTCTTACCTAATCCACACCTCCGCCATCTCTGGTGTTATTCACACTCTCAGCTTTTGAACTTTCACTGTTAACTAAAAGTGACTTGCAGTAGATTCTACCACCTGACATGCAAGAATATTTTGCATCATAGACACTCCACTGAAAACTCTGGACTGTGAGTGACCTTTTGTGGAAGAGTGACCAAGTCTCTTCCTTTTATGGAGAACAAGAGTTTACCAGAAAGTCAAATTCATTACAACTCATTCACCTGATGAATAAGGAGTTGTTCTTCCAATATCTTCAATCCCATGAACAATTTTCTCAACTAATATTCAATCTCTTCACCCACAGAAACATTCTCTATGAGGTGACTATTTAAAACACTCACTTTCACTGTTAAACAACTGTTATCTACCTACTCAGTGTGGATTCATATGATTGGTTGAGATTTCTTTGACTTATCAAAAGTCACTAATTAGCATAGGACACTTAAAAGCTTACTATTGGCTTTCTTTGAAAATCAGGGGGATTTCCAGGCTATCTTTCCAGAAGAGGACTTGTGGGGTCAAGAAAGGGGGAAAGAAAGTAATAGAAAGTCCATAAGTAAAAGATAGGACAGAGAATTGCCACTAGAATACCAAATTTGGGGAAAATCTAAGTCTGTCTTTAGCTTTGGACCCTTACCTTAACTATTCCATGTTCTTTTCTGGCTCTCCTAATATTTTCTATTTCATTAAAATAAAATCTTCATTAATGGATTGCTAAAGCTCAAGACAAACACTACTAGACCACACTGCATGTCGATATTTGAGAAAATTTTTTCTAATAGATGAAGAAATATCCAATGGTTGCAGGAACCTAGTTTAGCCATACAAGTCCCATAACTGATGTCCGGGTTGTTTTTAATCCCAATACTGCTTCTGCCTCTAACTGTGCTGTTTTAAATATTTCAGAACGTAATATAGCACACCACCTCAAGCTACCATTTTGAGTCCTCTATTACCTCTTGAGCCATGCAGAGTGCTTCCTGGTCTATTGAAATCCATCCTTTTTTCCTTCAAAGTAGGTGGAGCTGACAAGATCAATGCTTACTTCATACCTAAGCCACTGCTTGTTAAAGACATCAAGTTCTGTTCTGTTTCCCAGTTAACTTCCATCCCACCAATTCATGCACATTTCCAGCACAGGAGAAGGAAATAATTTTTCAAGGCTAAAATTTTACAGGAATGAAAAGTTCAACTTACAAATTATAAATTCAGTAAGGTTTGCACTAACCAAGTGAATAATGCAGAGATCAAGAAAAGAAATATGAGCTAGAACTCACAAGAATAGTGTCCACTGTAAGGCTCATGAAAGCAAGCTCCCTGGAATCACATTTTCCAAGTTTCTCATGTGCATGAAGATTTCTTCCCTAAACATAATTTTTAATATCTCTTTTTCTTTCAGGCTATGCAATTTCTACGTGGTTCCTAAACTCAAGCAAACACTGGTATCATGAATGTCTTTTATCTGTTCAGTTCAACTGTGAGATTTTGTGAATTATTTTTCAGTAGAATACTGACATTTGAGAATACTTTCACTACTATTATTTTTAACATCTTAAGAAAACACTATCTAGGTTGGCAAGATGGCTCAGTAAATAGAGGGACTATGTGTTCAAATCTAACAACCTGCATTTAATCCCAGAATCCCACATGATAGGACAAAACCCAATTTCAGAGTTGTCCTCTGACCTTTATCAGTTGAAACAGTAGTGTTTTGTTCTTTCTCCTCTTTTCTCCTCTCTCTCTCTCTTTGTCTCTCTTTGTCTGTATCTCTTTCTTTCTATTTCCCCTCATCCTTTCTTTCCTTCTTTTTCATTCCCTCAATAAAATATTAAAATTAAGTATAAAAAGCACTAACCTTAACATTAATTTTGCTTAAAGCACAGATTCCAGAGACATATAATTCAAAATTTAATCCAAACTATTTCTACTACAACATTATCATTTTATTTTTATAGAAAATAAAAATGAAGAGCACTAAGATACTCTCAATAGAAATGATTAATCTAAAATTTCACCACACAAAAAAGAACATGCATTTTCACAGAGAGGTATTATCAATGCTTACATACACTTATATCATGCTTATTCAGCCATTGTAATTTTATATGTAATATATATGCAATTGAAGTCAAAGATTGAAATTTACATACAAATTTAAATCATTAAATTATGGTTCTCATGACAGAACCACCTAGCAATAACATTGTAAGCAAGTATATCTATTCAAATGCATGTATGAACGTGAGCAACATCAATTAAGAAATCACAATTAAATCTGCTACTGGCCTATCAACAATCCATCTAATGTTGAATTATAATTAAATGTTATATTAGAATACTTCTCTGCAAGAATTTAAAAACTTAACCATCTGAAACTAAGCTAATGACTAACAAAAATAAACAGTTATGACAATGGTTATGATAACACTTCTACATCACTGTGGAGAATTAATGCAGAATTTTCTTTGTATAATTGGGAATAAGATTGTACTCATCTTCTAAGGCATTTGAACCACAGCAGGAAGATTGTTGCATGAGTCTGAGTCACGAAATCCTCTTTCTCCATAAAAACAGAGTCTCACATATCACCAGTGACAGAGTCGCCAAGCCTCTCCAACCTCCTGTGCAGTACAGGTAGGGGACACAGTAAGCCCAAGTAGCATCCAATTGTCAAATAAACCGAGATAATAAAAAAAGCCTTTGAAAGTGCTTGAGATCTTAGCCACAGTAATAAAGCAGGACCAAGAAATAAAATGCATAGAACAGAAAGGAAGAAATCAGAATGAATCTCATATAATGTTAAATTATATTTAAAAGATCCCGTAGATGTCATCAGACAAACCCTTTGGGAGATCTCCTCTCTGACCAATAGAGGTCAGAAGGGATTGCACTTTGCATGTCAATTGTGCTTAGAAAACTCTAACACAATCAAGGGAGATTAAAAAGTAGAAAAAGCAGAAATGTTCCCCCTTGAAGGAGAAAGTGCCAAGATGTAAAAAGGCATCAAAGCTAGCCTTCCTGGAAAAAGGCTAAGGACAGAGTTTGAGCACATGGCCCTCTAGTGTTTGTTTGTCTGTCTGTCTGTCTATCTGTCTGTCTGTCTTGTTGGTTGGTCAGTTGGTTGGTTGGTTGGTTGGTAGGTTGATTGGTTGGTTGGTTGGTTGGTTGGTTGGTTGGTTGGTTGGTTATCTGTTTGTTTATTCATACCTGGAAGGAAGAAGGACCAGGTCATATGAATAATATAAATGTTAAGTGACTATCATGTTTGTAATGAGGATCAGCCTTGTTTTGCACACAATGATGAGGACCCAGGCCTTGTGGTTGGCTGATGAAGTCACTTCACTGTGTGCTGTTTATAACCCATTTCCTTGCCTGAATGGTGACATCAGTTATACATACTTCAACATTTTGGAATTGCAAATTCTCAGCAATAAATACCAACTCCCTGTACACCCTTTGGGCTTCTGAAACTATCCATATGACCCATTCATTAAAGCTTCTTTTAAATGCGCACCTACTCATTGTGTGCTTGAGAATAAAGGCCCTCTTCTTTCAAAGAAAAGCTTGTGCCTTTGAAATAGTAATTTTGGCCAGATGGCTCAGAG
Source organism: Typhlomys cinereus (assembly GCA_023101885.1). Lineage (NCBI taxonomy): Eukaryota > Metazoa > Chordata > Mammalia > Rodentia > Platacanthomyidae > Typhlomys > Typhlomys cinereus. The sequence goes on along the minus strand of JALPQD010000087.1, from coordinate 2,863,392 downwards.
GTTATTGAGCCTTTGTCTCTCAAGCAAAGGGACACGAGTTCAAGTGCCAGATCCCATGTAAAAAGGCTGGGTGGAAATAATCACAGCCTAAACTTCCATCCTCAGAGGTTAGAACCTGTAAAACTCCAGAGCAAAGCAATAAGGAGGTGGCACAATCCAGGTTGATTCCCAATGTCACCTTTGGGGCTCTACTTTCTTCCTTCACACACACCCACACCAACATACACATCCGCATACACTCTCACACATGCAAAAAATCAATGTGTAAAAAATTTATCAGTTTCTGTTTCCTTTAATAGCAAGTGAGTCATGGCTTTGAGCTACTCCTATCAAGATTTGTCACAAGATCACGTTTTTCCATGACTTTCAGGGACGGCACAATTGGTTAGTGTCACAGCAAGTTAATTTGGGTCGAGTGATTACAATCATTAGGGAAATCAAAATAAGTCAATACATCCACTCCATCAAGAGCAACGAAGCCTCCAGATACTTTATGAAGGAGAGTCAGTTGTGAGCGCACTGTCAGACTAATTCCAATTCAAGTGCTGTGTCACTGCATTCATTTCTGATTTGTAGGAAATTTTGGTCAACAGTATTAGGGGACAGAAATTTCTCTAATCATTGTCTTCTGCCCTGATCTAAGTTTCTACAGTTAGTGTTTTTACCATGGCTTCAGATTTTTCCAGCAGCTGTTGCCTACCTCGCATCTCTGAACCATCTTGGGGCATCATTTCAGGAAGAATTTACATGCTGTCTCTACCCTGGGTCTTGAAGTCTCCTTCATCACTTCCAGCTTCTCACATTCACAAGATTTCGTGCGCCCCCTTGTTCCCTGCATCCTCTCGTGGCTCACACGGCAAGCCTCAGATGGCAGAAGTCAGATGTTACCAAGCTTTCAACTCACTAATTGGGATTTCCATTCCTTTGACGTCAGAATTGGATGGAGAGTACAAGAAGTGGGCAATTCTGACATCGAAATTTGATGACATCAAAGAGTAATTGTCACGTCCCAACTTCAGTGCCTTCTGAGTAGCAACTGTCTGTCTGTCTCTCTCTTTCTCTGGGAACATATTGTGGAGTTCCCAATACACTTCCCCGTGGAGACACCTCAAGGTACAACATTTCACCAGCAGGATTTTCCTTGTTAGAATCACCTACCACTTCACAGATCAGCATCATCTTGCTTTACAGTCTCTGTTTCTTGTGTCCTTCCTATGAAACCAAATTGGCTACATGAACGGACACAGAGGGTGTCAAACATACTGAAATCACTGACACACAATGCAGGATCACCGAAGACCACTGACAGAGTCCCTACCAGTTCTCTTCTCCTTCTTTTCATGTAGATTAAGAGTTTACCAGAAAGTCAAATTTACTGGAACTCATTCACCTGTGGAAGAAGTCATCTTTCTGCTGCATTCAATTCCAAAACTATTCCATTAGCAATCAACCTCCTGTGCTGGAGAGATGATTCAGGGGTTAAAGCTTTGTCTTACAAACAAAAGGACCTGAATTTGGATTCTCCAAATTACATGTTTAAAAATAAAGTCAGACAGAAAAGACAGAAATGGCCTATACTTTCCACCCTGGAAGACAGAGCCTGAGAAACCCCCAAGCAAAACAATAAAGGAGATAGAACAATTGGGGATGATTCTGGGAGCCATCCTCTGGTCTGCGTAGACACACAAACAAAGCTGTCCTCTTGTACACACACACACACACACACACACACACACACACACACACACACACAATCACTTACACCACAATCCTTTTTATCTACACAGACATTGTCCACAAGACAACTAATTATCGCACTCACCTTAAGTAAACCACCCAGCCTCTATTTACTCAGTGTGGAGTAAACATGGTTGGTTGAGTTTATGTTAACTTATCATTTGCCTGTAAGCAAGACAGGGTGTTTGGAAGCTCCTTGTTGGATCTCAAGAAAGTCAGTGGCATTGCCAGCCTGTTTTCAGAAAGAGGGACTTTGGTTCATCGAGGCAGAAGAAGAGGAAGAACAGAAACAGTGCAAAAGGTAAAATGAGCAGAAGACAGAACACAAAGGATAATTGCCTTTACATTCCCAAAACTGGAGAAAACCTAAATCTGCATTTATTTTCAAACCCTAAATCCCAGTTATTATGTGGCAGAAGATGGGCGTGTCCATGAGATCTTGGGATGAGATCAAATGGGAAAATCCATGCTGGGAAAATGTGAAAGGGAGGATGAGGTCATTTGAGTTCGTGGTCACAATCACAATCCACTTCGTCATCAACACAGGGCAAAACCATCAAAGGCGTTTCAAAAGCAATTCATTCAGAAATGGAAAAGATAATGTGTGTTTAAAAAGAGGCTGCCAAGACATAGCACAGCAGGGTGAGGGGAATCAAGGGCACCGAGTCAGATGATTCCACTGATGGAGACTGCGTGTAGATTTCATCCATTGCTTCTTCATCTCAACTGTGGCAAAAATATTTCAAGACATTAATGGTTTGAACCACTCACCTTACTAAATTTTACTGAGGTAAGTAAAAGCAGCAAATTTTACATTAAAAATGTGTCTGCACTGCTCTTATAACTTTTCAACCTATTTAGCACATAAAATTTTAAAAATATTTTTTGTCAAATGCTATAGTTCATGATGAGAAAGAAATGAAAACTTTTTTGAACCTCTAGAACATACTTATTGACACATTAGTAACCATCACAAATGCCTACTAAATCTGCAACTTGTAGGTCAGCCCAGGTCTCTGTAGCTACCTTCAACTAGTAGGTGGATACTTGGCACTTTACCCGGGCATTGGGAAAGATACAGCCACCAATGGAGGTGAAGGCAAAAGAGTGGGAAGGAGAGCTGTTCCCAGGGGGCTCTGGCTCTACATCCAGAGCACCACAGAGAAGCTGAGGGGCAGAGAGAGAGGAGACTGGGAAGAGCTGGGAAGCCGTGAATTCTTTCGCTAAGAAAGGTGGCCATGATAATCCCACATGTGCAGATGAGCTCTCTGGAACCACAGACCCAAGTTTTTCCCCTTTACCAACATTTCTTCCTTATTGCATGACTTCAAGAATATTTCTTTCTCCAGGCTCTGCAAAAGCTCTGTGCCCCTTAAACTCAGGGAAGCCCAGATGTTGTGAATTCGATGATGCTTCTCCGTTTACCGATAAGGTTTCATAAATGATTTTGCAGTAAATTCCTGACAATTGAGAACCTTTCTGCTGCCATAATTTTGATAGAGCTCCTTTATTACAAAGCACTATTGTGGGTCAGTGAAATGGCTTAGTGGGTCAGTGAAAGCTGGCAACCCAAGCTGAACCCCAGGAACCCACACGGAAGATGAAAAGTGGTCCTCTGAATTTGCTACTCGGCAATGTGGTCTCTCTCTCTTCCTCTCTCTCTCAATCTCTCTGTTTTTCAATAAAATAACAATAAAAATAAAGAACCCTGTTCCTAATATTATTTTTGCTTCACAAAGTAAAATCAGAGTCCACAATCATAGAACTGAAAATTCTTTAATGCATTTAATGACCTATAATACCATCGCTTTTTGACTTTCCCACAAAATATAAAAGATGACTATTACGGAAATTAAATAGAAATGAATATTCTAAATTTTTCTCCTCAACCATATGAGGACATTCATTTTCAAGGTTTCTAGACTAAGATATGATCAATACATATAATATACACATATATACCACACCTTTTCAACAATCACAAGAAAATAATTTAATATGTAATATAAATCAAAGTTCTCATAATGCTAGCCTCCACGAGAATAAAATTGTTTGTAAACATCTCTCTTACCACACACTTATAAATGTTCCTAAAGTTGATTAAATATCACTCTCAGGCTTTTTACTGCCTGTCAGCAATTCATCTAATTTCATACTAAATCCTTTTCTGCAAAAGTCAGAATCATAGCCACTATGAAAGTAAACCAATGTCTTACAGTAATTAACAACTCTTACCACAGTTACCACTATATCTCTGCACTGATGTAGAGAGTTAATGAAGAATTTTCTTTGTCTAATTGGGAATTAGACTCTCTCCTCTTCTGAAGCATTTAGAGCAGTCAGATAACAATAAGGAAGTAAATCCTCACACCATGAGATCAAGCCAAGGAATCCTCTTTCTCCAAGAAAAGCAGGACCCAAGTTGTCACTTAAGGATGTCCAGTTACCAAGGCTGGGGAAAACTCCCCGCTGCTTTGCAGCAAGCCTGTGCATCTAATAATAGTTCCAACAGACCCAGAGAACAGGGAAAAGACTTTCAAAGTGCTCAAGATCTTAGCTAGAGCAGTAAAAAAAGACAATGAAATTTAATGCACATGAAAAGGAAAGGAAGAAACCAACTATGAATGTTTTGTATGATGTGATAGCCTATTTATAAGACCCTGAAGATTCTACCAGATAAACACTTTATCTGGCAAGGGTCTCAGTATTTCATCACATCTACTATTATAAGAGTGGCTTGGTGGGCGGGTCAGAATGACTGTAGTTGGAATGTAAATTGGGTTTATAAAGTGCTAACACAATGTTGACTGCGTATGGAGGTCAATGTAGATGAGTCTGGATCCAATATGAAGTTACGGACTGTTTGTGCCCTGCTCACTATGGCCTTCATAAATGGTAGAGACATGTGAACATTATTCCATCTAAACATGGACAAATACATCAAGTGATCTGAGCATCAATGGGCAGTTATGCCATTAGTTCAAAAGATAAAACTTGTATCAAGGGTGAACACTCATCCTGTTACAGAGATAATGCCTGCACATATCTTCAATGCAAGAAATCATGCTAGTGCTTGAGAAGGTAATATTATGTTTGGGGGGATATAGGATATGCTCTTATACAAAGAATGCTTTCAGAAGGTAGGTGTGGCTGCTAAAGAGGCAGTGGCCATAAGGCAAACATGGAACCTGACAGTCACAAGGAGGCTGCTGAAGGGTGGAATGTGGCAGATGAAAATGACACTCAGCACCTTGTCCCTGTACTGGGCTCACTGTGAGCTGTCCACATCCACGTGAGCTGTCCACATCCACGTGAGCTGTCCACATCTACGTGAGCTGTCCACATCCACGTGAGCTGTCCACATCCATGTGAGCTGTCCACATCCACGTGTCCTGGGATGTGGCCTAGGATGGGGAGCAGATCAGAAACACAAGAGAGAGGAAGTAGGGAGGAAAGGGGGAAGAGAGGGAAGGATAGGAGGAATGAGAGGGGAGACAGAAGATAGGGACGAGGGGAAGGAAGAAGGAGGGGGATGAAGATATGTATTCATTGAGCTTGTATAGCTAGGTGAAAAATAAAATAATAAAAAATGACATTGACACTGTCTCTTAAGTCCCAGGGATCCCTGTGGAAGAGGGACCAGAAAAAATATGAGACAAGAATTAGGGAAAATGATGGTAAAATATGTTTTCCAAAACATAATACAGCCATGGTGAATGTGAAGTCATAGCATCTGTGGTCGTGGGCCTCACGGGACAGACCCAGCCCAAGACAGCCATGGAGAGGGAAAGAGTTCAAGACGTCTTACCAACTACTGCTGAAATATTGGTGATTAATGCTCTCATTATTTGATTTGTTTTTCCACTGGTAAGCGCCCAGTGTCCATGGGATAGTTCCAAACCCTTTGTTCGATCAATTGCTGAAGATAAACAGTGGAACACAAAAGCAAACTCATGAGTATAGAAAAGAGATCTGAGAAATGTGTAGGCAAGAAGGGAGCCTGTAAGTAGCAACAGGGAGATAGTAACTGGAATGTGTTATGTATATACGTGCATAAAATTGTCAAAAGATTGACTAATAAAAATACAGGAAGAAAAATAAGTTGCTTCAACCACTAAAAATAAAATGGGAGAGTTGGTGAAATTTCCAACTCTTAAGGATAAAAAGCACGACTTTCAAAAAACTTTCTGTAATACATTTCATTTTAATTTTTATAAACTTTTACCTTTGACATAAATCCCTAAAACTTGCAACTGAAGAATAGCTTTACTTCCCTGTTCTTAGGTGATGGTAGACAGTGGTCTACAAGGTCATTCTTCAGTTACAGCTCTAGATATAAAATGGACTTATTTTTCAAAGTATGGTGTGATTTGAATAGAAAAAGATGACAAAAAGTCAGAAAGTAAAGAGCATAAACAACAACAATACTGACAATAAAGATTTCATGGACACTTCCTCAGATAAGAGCCCTTGAAGAAAGTGAAGGTGCTTGGAATCTCCGTTTCCATCAGGGTCAGAGGTTACCACAGCTGAAAGTCAGTACAGTAACGAGCATACATTGAAGACCCTCAATGTCTGGAGGAATATGTGTTTATATTATTATTTTTAACCAATGGCTGATTTTTCATTTCCAATTCATGATTAACAGTGTTTCAAGTTATTAATATCTCTAGCATTTTGTTCAACTTTCAGAATTTTTCAGGCTATTAAATTTAAAAAGAGATATTTCAGTAATACTGTGAAGAAAGTATCATTTTCATAAAATAGAATATGGATTAATAGGGAGATATTAAAGTATTTTACAGTTTTAATTTTACATTGCATGATATTTGCTAAAATGTTGATGCTGAGTTGCTCATGACTGATTCTATTACAATCAACGAAATTGTATCCTGAGTTTATGATGAACATGATATGCTTCAAATCTATCAATTGGATAGTAATTTAAAAGTTACAATTTTATAATGCCTAGTTAAAGGAAGTAGGTCAGGTAGAATCAAGAGGGAGTAAGAGATGGACAGATACAGATAGATATGCAACATGAAATGGGTTCAAATCTAAAAAATACTGTCTTTTAACACAGTGTATTATAGTTTTGCTGATTTTGGTATTTGCTTTCCGAATATTCACTTTTAGAGAGAGGGTGAGAATACCAGAACATATTAATGTGGGGCTAATGTTGGAGGTGAGAAAATCAGATGGAAATAATAGGATTCCAAATCTAATAGAAAAAGTTGACAGAAAGATCGTTTTCTTAACTCTTTAATTTAGAGATTTTATGCAGTGCTCATTCTGAGAAAATACATACATATGAAATACACTGGTATTCTGGTCACGGATTCATTACTCAATTCTAAATTCCAATTAATTGACTTTTTCACCATTTACAGAAAAAAAAAAAAAAACACCTTTCAGGCCAGAAGTTCCAACCCAGAGAACCCCGGTCTGCCACACTTCTTTTCCTAGCAAGAGCAAGCACAGTAGGTAAAAATGAGCCCTTAACCCAGACTTTCACCAAAACAACTCAAGAGGGACATTGGCTTGGCTGGAATTACAGACATTAGGCATGAAAATCACACCCACCCGAAGATGGAAGAAGTCTAAGTAATCAAAGTAAAATAACATTACATGGTTGATAAAAACCGAAGGAGAATCAAAGGCAGAGTGCCTCTATAGAAAACCATAAATTATTCATGCAAGTTTTCCCCTTTTATCTGCCTTGCTCCTGGGATCAAACCTATCATTCTGCAGCAAACTTTGAACTGATTTCAAATTTCATAGTTAAATTTACACCTACATGTATGTATAATGAAATGCAAATAGAATTGCATGTCTTATATATCACTAAGGTTTCCTCCATTGGTTATTTTTATATTTCTGACCACCACAGCATCTCTTCCTAACATTCAAGTTTCTCCTGGTTCCTTTCTACTTCTATGTCGATCGGATCCATTCCTACCTGACCTCTCTACCTTCTGCTGAGTTTTCATAAACAGGTCAGTAGAAAACCCCACACATTTCCCATGATGCACTCTGACCTGTCTGATGGCCACTCTAATTTATAAATGCTATAATTTCCTTTCTGATTTCCTGGCAAAACTAATCTGTCATGATTTATATTAAATATTATCATTATGTATCCCACATAGAGACTCTTCTCAATTCTTATTTTATTTGTGATAATAGCAATGTGCATTTCTGCTATGCATATAATAATTGGTAAACATAACACAAAATAAAGGAAAAGACAATAGTTGTTGAAAGTCAAGACACTGGTGGACATTTCACAAGCACTCTGAGGATAATGGTACATTTTATCCTCAGTCTGTAGAACTATACATGGTGGCCACATGGTTACCATATGCAACTGAGCCTGTGGGCTGAAGCTTAATTCAGTATGCTAGCCAATTACAGTTGACTGGCCTAAGGGCTTTCTGATCCTGATGGTCAGCATGTTGAATGTCTGGGAACACCTCAGCAACATCTAATGAATGAAAGAGTGACCGAGCAGGAGCTCCTAAACCCCCAGACCAAGAGTACAAACTCACTTCTGGGGAGAATCACAACCATGCTCAGCATGGTTGGCATCTCCTTACACATCTTTGCTTGTCCCAGTCATGGAAGTGGTGAGATCTACAGTAGTGACAAATGAATTCTGAAACACATCCCTTTGCCAGAATGAAAGTTAGACACCCAAAGCCAGACCCAACATAACGACTTTCAGAGCATGATCATTACAATGATTAATACTATGAAAGAGGAAATCTGAGAAGAGTTAAACAACTGCATCAACCACTTTGAACAGGAACACAACAGGCACTTGGAGGAGTTGAGAAAAACAGTTCAAGAAAGAAAAATAGGCATAGAGCAGTTAAAAGAGTCTCAGGCAGAGTTTAAAATTGAACTAAAAGACAAGTTTTCTTCAGCCTAAAACTCAACAGAGAGTCTTATCAACAGAACAAATGAGGCAGAAAATAGAATTTCAGATCTTGAAGACAAAGTAGGAGAATTAACCAGCTCAATGGAAGAGATTGTTAAAGCCAAAAAGATACTGGAGAGGAACATTCAAGAGATATGGGACACCCTGAAGAAGCCTAATATGTGCATTCATGGAATACCAGAACAAGAATCCCAAAATACCACACCTGAGGAAATATTTCAATTCATCATAAATGAAAACTTCCCACAACTAAAGAATGAGAGGCCTATCAAAATACAAGAGGCATTTCGCCCTCCAAACAGATATGACCAAAATAGAAAATCGCCATGGCAAATAACAGTCAAAACACTCCACATTCAAGACAAAGAAAAGGTGCTGAGAGCTTCAAGAGAAAAAAAGCAACTCACTTTTAAAGGTAAACCTATTAGAATAACAAATGACTACTCAATGGAAACAGTAAAAGCAAGAAGAGCTTGGAGAGACATACTTCAAGTATTAAATGAGCAAAAATGCCAACCCAGACTGATATACCCGGCAAAACTATCTGTCATGATTGAGGGAGAAAGAAAAGTTTTCCAGCACAATGACAACTTGAAGGGATACATGCCTACTAAACCAGGCCTTCAAAAAATGCTAGAAATGATACTCAAGCTTGAAGAAAAGAACAAGCATATCCAGGAGGACAGAAGGGAAGTATAATACCACCAAAACATAAATATCAAACAACACGCTTACAAAACCTACTAAACATAAATATATCCAGAATTAAAAATAATTCTCCATTATAACATTAAATGTCAATGGTATTAACTCACCGATTAAGAGACACAGATTACAAAATTGGATTAAAAACCACAATCCAAAAATCTGCTGCCTTCAGGAAACTCATCTCACCACAAAAGATAGGCACATCATAAGAATGAAAGGCTGGTCCAAAATCTTGCAAGCTAATGGAACCAAGAAACAGGCAGGCGTAGCAATTATGCTTTCAGACAAAGTGAACTTCAAACCAAAGAAAATCATAAGAGACACAGATGGATACTACATTTTATTCACAGGTACAATTCACCAAGAAGACTTCACAATACTGAACATTTATGCACCCAATACGGGCCCCTCCACATTCATTAAGAAAACCCTACAGCGCCTAAAGCAAGAAATCAACCCCCAAACGATAATTCTTGGGGACTTCAACATCGCCCTCTCAACATGGAATAGATCAATAGGTCAAAAGCTTAACAGAGACACTTTGGAACTTAATCAAACCCTTGAAGAAATGGACCTTACAGATCTCTATCGAACTTTTCACCCACGCACAAAAGAATACACATTTTTTCTCAGCAGCACACGGAACATTCTCCAAAATAGATCACATACAGGGCCACAAAACGAATCTACACATATACAAAAAATTTGAAATTCTAACCTGTGCCCTGTTAGACCACCACGGCCTAAACCTGGACATCCACAACACAACAAACAAGAGAAAATACACTAACTGCTGGAAACTTAACAATATGATGCTGAATGAGAACTGGATTCAGGAAGAAATTAAAAAGGAAATTCAAGATTTCCTGAAAGCGAATGATAATGAAAATACAACTTACCAAAATCTCTGGGACACAATGAAAGCTGTTCTAAGAGGTAAGTTCATAGCTCTTAATGCCTACATCAAAAAAATGGAAACATCAGAAATAAACAACTTAACAATCCAGCTTAAAGCTTTAGAGAAACTAGAGTAATCTGATCCCAAAAATAGTAGAAGAGAGGACATTAGCAAAATAAGGGGAGAAATATCTGAAATCGAGATTAAGAAAACGATAGAAAAAATCAACCAGTCAAAAAGCTGGTTCTTTGAAAAAATCAATAAGATTGATACACCCCTGGCTAAATTAACCAAAAGCAAGAGAGAGAAAACCCAAATGAACAAAATTAGAAATGAGCATGGAGTTATCACTACTGATACCCAAGAAATCCAGAGAATTATAACACCATATTTCAAAAAATATACTCTGTGAAGTTTGACAACACAAAAGAGATGGATGAATTTCTAAGTAAACACAACTTACCTAAATTGAATCAGGAAGTTGTGAATTATTTAAATAGTCCTATAACATATAAGGAAATTGAAGAAGTAATCTCGAATCTTCCTACCAAAAGATGTCCTGGACCAGATGGATTCAGCACAGAGTTCTACCAGACATTTAAGCAGTTAATAACACCAATACTCCTTAAACTGTTCCATCAAATAGCAAAGGAAGGAACACTACCAAATTCCTTCTATGAAGCTAATATCGTTTTAATCCCAAAACCTAATAAAGATTCACTTAAAAAAGAAAACTATAGGCCGATCTTTCTGATGAACACAGACGCAAAGATTCTCAACAAAATCTTAGCAAATCGGATTCAAAAATATATCAAAAAGATCATTCACGGGGACCAAGTAGGCTTCATCCCCGGCACACAAGGTTTGTTCAACATACGCAAATCAATAAATGTAATTCATCATGTAAACCAGTCCAAAGTCCAAGAACACATGATACTCTCGATAGATGCAGAAAAAGCTTTTGACAAGATCCAACAGCCTTTTATGATCAAAACGCTAGAGACAGTAGGAATGGAAGGAACTTTTATCAATATAATAAAGCTGTATACAACAAGCCCTCAGCAAGGATTATGCTCAATGGGGAACAATTGGAAACATTCCCACTTCGATCAGGAACTAGACAAGGCTGTTCACTCTCACCACTTCTATTCAATATTGTACTTGTAGTCTTAGTCGAAGCCATAAGACAAGAAAGGGACATAAGAGGGATTCAAATCGGCAAGGAAGAAGTCAAGCTATCCCTATTTGCAGATGACATGATCCTATACCTGAACGATCCCAAAAACTCCACCAGGAAGCTCCTGGAACTAATTGAGAAGTTCAGCAAGGTGGCAGGATACAAAATAAATGTGCAAAAATCAGTGGCCTTCCTATATGCCCAGAATGAAAGAAGTGAAAAAGCCTTGAGAGAAACAATCCCATTTACTGTAGCCCCTAAAAAAATGAAATACCTTGGTATAAACCTAACCAAGGAGGTAAAAGACCTTTACAATGAAAACTCTAAAACCCTAAAGAACGAAATTACAGAAGACACCAGAAGGTGGAAAGACCTCCCATGTTTCTGGATTGGCAGAATCAACATCGTAAAAATGACCATCCTACCAAAGGCAATATACACATTCAATGCTATACCAATTAAAATCCCAAAGCAATTCTTTAAAGAAGTTGACCAAACAATCTCAAAATTCATATGGAGGCACAAAAGACCCAGGATAGCAAAAACAATCCTAAGTAACAAAAACACTGCTGGAGGTATCACCATACCAAACCTTAGTCTATACTACAAATCCATAGTTATAAAGACAGCCTGGTACTGGCTCCAAAATAGACACACAGATCAATGGATAAGGATTGAAGACCCAGATATAAGCCCACAAAATTACAGCCATTTGGTCTTTGACAAAGGGGCCCAAAGAATCCAATGGAAAAAGAACAGCATCTTCAACAAGTGATGCTGGCAAAACTGGATCTCCACATGCAGAAAATTAAAGTCATCTTGTACAAGACTTAATTCCAAATGGATCAAGAACCTTGATATCAGGCCAGAGACTATAAAAACCATAGTTGAAAGGATAGGGAACTCCCTCGAGCTGATTGGGCTAGGCCAACATTTCCTAAACAGACATCCAATGGCACAGTCACTGCTACCAACTCTCAACAGTTGGGATCTTGTGAAATTAAAGAGCTTCTGTTCAGATAAAGAGATTGTAACACAAGCTCAAAGGCAACCCATAGAATGGGAGAAAATCCTCCCTCTTTCGCCCCACCCCCGCTCCGCCGGTCCAGACGCGTAGGCGAGATCCAGCCGGGCCTCAACGCGCGCTCTAGGACCCCAGGTCAGCCCACGGGGACCCGGCTCCGACTCCCGCCATCCAGCCGGAGCCGCGCGGGGGCCCAGGGAACGAGGAGCACCTCCCCCTGCGCCCGGGCCCCGCCCCAGCTGCCCTCGGGTTAAATAGCTCCACGCCGACGCGCGCAGCCTCCCTCTTTCGCCCCACCCCCGCTCCGCCGGTCGGGACGCGTAGGCGAGATCCAGCCGGGCCTCAACGCGCGCTCTAGGACCCCAGGTCAGCCCACGGGGACCCGGCTCCGACCCCGCCATCCAGCCGGAGCCGCGCGGGGGCCCAGGGAACGAGGAGCACCTCCCCCTGCGCCCATCCTCCCTTTTCGCCCCACCCCGCTCCGCCAGTCGGGACACGCACGCGGTCCACCCGGGCCTCACCCCGCTCCCTAGGTAAGTCCCCGTTCAGGCCCCGCCCACCAGTACCCCAGGCCAAATAATTCAGTTTAGTGAAATTGAGAGATCTTAAGAGTTAAAATGACAATGCCAAAGTCAAAGTGCAAATCCATGAGAAGCAACACTCAAGTAAACAAATCTCCCACTGAAGAAATTAATCCCATAATGTTAGACTCCAAAAAGAACAAACCCGCGGAAAAAGGCCAAGAAAGCCTGACCCAGGATAACGACTTTCAAAATATGATCATTACCATGTTCAATACTATGAAAGAGGAAATCCGGGAGGAATTACATAATCGAATCAATCGCTTTGAAGAGGAACACAACAGACATCTGGAGGAGTTGAGAAAAACAGTGCAAGAAACAAAAAGCGGCATAGAACAGTTAAAACAAACTCAAGCAGAGTTTAAAACTGAGCTAAAAGACAAGTTATCTTCAACCCAGAACGCCACAGAGTCTTATCAACAGAACTAATGAAGCAGAAAACAGAATTTCAGACCTTGAAGACAAAGTGGGAGTACTAGCCAGCTCAATGGAAGAGGTTGTTAAAGCCAAAAAGATACTTGAGAGAAATATCCAAGAGATATGGGACACCCTGAAGAAGCCTAACATGCGTATTCATGGAATACCGGAGCAAGAATCTCAAAATACCACCCCTGAGGAAATTTTTCAAACGATCATCAAGGAAAACTTTCCTCATCTAAAGAAAGAGAGGCCCATTCATATACAAGAGGCATTCCGCACCCCAAACAGATACGACCAAACTAGAAGCACACCGCGGCAAATAATAGTTAAAACACTCCACATTCAAGATAAAGAACTGGTGCTGAGAGCTTCAAGGGAGAAAAAACAAGTCACTTTTAAAGGCAAACCTATTAAAATAACAAATGACTTCTCAGTCGAAACAGTAAAAGCAAGAAGAGCTTGGAGAGACATACTTCAAGTATTGAATGAGCAAAAATGTCAACCCAGGCTGATTTACCCTGCAAAACTATCAGTCATGATCGAGGGAGAAAGAAAAATTTTCCAGCACAAAGACAACTTTAAGGGATACATGGCCACCAAACCAGGCCTTCAAAAACTGCTAGAAATGATACTCAAGCGTGAAGAAAAAAACAGGCATATCCAGGAGAACAGAAGGCAAATATAACACCATTAAAAGCGAAGCAATATACTTATAAAAGCTACTAAACATAATAAATGTCTGGAATTAACAATAGTTTCTCCATTATAACACTAAATGTTAATGGACTTAATTCACCGATCAAGAGACACAGATTACAAACTTGGATTAAAAATCACAATCCATCAATCTGCTGCCTGCAGGAAACCCATCTCACCACAAAAGATAGGCACGCTCTAAAAATAAAAGGCTGGTCAACAATTCTACAAGCAAATGGAAGCAGAAAACAGGCAGGGGTAGCCATTATGCTATCAGACAAAGTGGATTTCAAACCAAAAAAATTATAAGAGACACGGATGGATACTACATTTTAGTCAGAGGTACAATTCACCAGGAAGACTTCACAATACTGAACATATATGCACCCAATACGGGCCCCTCCACATTCATTAAGAAAACCCTACAGCGTCTAAAGCAAGAAATCAACCCCCAAACGATAATTCTTGGGGACTTCAACACCGCCCTCTCTACATGGGATAGATCAACAGGTCAAAAGCTTAACAGAGACACTTTGGAACTTAATCAAACCCTGAAAGAAATGGACCTCACAGATCTCTATCGAACTTTTCACCCACGCACCAAAGAATACACATTTTTCTCAGCAGCACACGGAACTTTCTCCAAAATAGATCACATATTGGGCCACAAAATGAATCTACACATGTACAAGAAAGTTGAAATTCTAACCTGTGCCCTATCAGACCACCACGGCCTAAAGCTGGACATCCACAACACATCAAACAAGAGAAAATACACTAACTCCTGGAAACTTAACACTATGATGCTGAATGAGAACTGGATTCAGGAAGAAATTAAAAAGGAAATTCAAGATTTCCTGAAAGTGAATGATAACGAAAATACAACTTACCAAAATCTCTGGGACACAATGAAAGCTGTTCTAAGAGGTAAGTTCATAGCTCTTAATGCCCACATCAAAAAAATGGAAACATCAGAAATAAACAACTTAACAATGCAGCTTAAAGCTTTAGAGAAACTAGAGCAATCTGATCCCAAAAGCAGTAGAAGAGAAGAGATTAGCAAAATAAGGGGAGAAATATCTGAAATCGAGACTAAGAAAACGATAGAAAAAATCAACAAATCGAAAAGCTGGTTCTTTGAAAAAATCAACAAGATTGATACACCCCTAGCTAAACTAACCAAAAGCAAGAGAGAGAAAACCCAAATTAACAAAATTAGAAATGAACATGGAGTTATCACTACGGATACCCAAGAAATCCAGAGAATTATAACATCATATTTCAAAAACTTATACTCTGTGAAGTTTGACAACACAAAAGAGATGGATGAATTTCTAAGTAAACACAACTTACCTAAATTGAATCAGGAAGTTGTGAATTACTTAAATAGTCCTATAACATATAAGGAAATTGAGGAAGTAATCTCGAATCTTCCCACCAAAAAATGTCCTGGACCAGATGGATTCAGCACAGAGTTCTACAAGACATTTAAGGAGTTAATAACACCAATACTCCTTAAACTGTTCCACCAAATAGCAAAGGAAGGAACACTACCAAATTCCTTCTATGAAGCTAATATCGTTTTAATCCCAAAACCTAATAAAGATTCACTTAAAAAAGAAAACTATAGGCCGATCTCCCTGATGAACACAGATGCAAAGATTCTCAACAAAGTCTTAGCAAATCGGATTCAAAAACATATTAAAAAGATCATTCATGGGGACCAAGTAGGCTTCATCCCCGGCACACAAGGTTGGTTCAACATACGCAAATCAATAAATGTAATTCATCATGTAAACCAGTCCAAAGTCCAAGACCACATGATACTCTCGATAGATGCAGAAAAAGCTTTTGACAAGATCCAACAGCCTTTTATGATCAAAACGCTAGAGACAGTAGGAATGGAAGGAACTTTTATCAATATAATAAAAGCTGTATACAACAAGCCCACAGCAAGGATTATGCTCAATGGGGAACAATTGGAAGCATTCCCACTTCGATCAGGAACAAGACAAGGCTGTCCACTCTCACCACTTCTATTCAATATTGTACTTGAAGTCTTAGCCGAAGCCATAAGACAAGAAAGGGACATAAGAGGGATTCAAATTGGCAAGGAAGAAGTCAAGCTATCTCTATTTGCAGATGACATGATCTTATACCTGAGTGATCCCAAAAACTCCACCAGGAAGCTCCTGGAACTAATTGAGAAGTTCAGCAGGGTGGCAGGATACAAAATAAATGTGCAAAAATCAGAGGCCTTCCTATATGCCCAGAATGAAAGAAGTGTAAAAGCCTTGAGAGAAACCATGCCATTTACTATAACCCCTAAAAAAATGAAATACCTTGGTATAAACCTAACTAAGGAGGTAAAAGACCTTTACAATGAAAACTTTAAAACCCTAAAGAAAGAAATTGCAGAAGACACCAGAAGGTGGAAAGACCTCCCTTGTTCCTGGATTGGCAGAATCAACATTGTAAAAATGACCATCCTACCAAAGGCAATATACAGATTCAATGCTATACCAATCAAAATCCCAAAGCAATTCTTCAAAGAAGTTGACCAAACAATCTCAAAGTTCATATGGAGGCACAAAAGACCCAGGATAGCAAAAACAATCCTGAGTAACAAAAACACAGCTGGAGGTATTACCATACCAAACCTAAGTCTATACTACAAATCCATAGTTATAAAGACAGCCTGGTACTGGCTCCAAAATAGACACACAGATCAATGGATAAGGATTGAAGACCCAGATATAAGCCCACAAAGTTACAGCCACTTGGTCTTTGACAAAGGGGCCCAAAGAATCCAATGGAAAAAGAACAGCATCTTCAACAAATGGTGTTGGCAAAACTGGATCTCCACATGCAGAAGATTAAAGCTGGACCCGTACTTGTCACCATGTACAAGACTTAATTCCAAATGGATCAAGGACCTTGATATCAGGCCAGAGACTTTAAAAGCCATAGTTGAAAGGATAGGGAACTCCCTCGAGCTGATTGGGCTAGGCCAACACTTCCTAAACAGACATCCAATGGCACAGTCACTGCTACCAACTCTCAACAGTTGGGATCTTGTGAAATTAAAGAGCTTCTGTTCAGATAAAGAGATTGTCGCACGAGCTCAAAGGCAACCCACAGAATGGGAGAAAATCTTCACTAACCACATATCTGACAGAGCTCTACTGTCCAGAGTGCACAAAGAACTTAGAAAATTAAACTCCAAGGAAAACACTGGCCCAATTAAAAAATGGGCCCTGGAACTTCAAAGAAACTTTACCAGGGATGAAATTAAAATGTCTAACAATTATCTTAAAAAATGCTCCACTTCCTTCGCCATCAGGGAAATGCAAATCAAAACTTCCCTGAGATATCATCTCACCCCGGTCAGGATGGCAAAAATCCACAGTACAAACAACGACAAATGCTGGAGAGGATGTGGGGAGAGGGGAACTCTCCTACATTGTTGGTGGGAATGCAGGCTCATACAGCCACTCTGGCGAGCCGTCTGGAGATTCTTAAAGAAATTAAAGATTGAAATGCCGTATGACCCTGCTATCCCACTTTTGGGAATAACCCCCCAAGCAGCAGAGGTTCGCCTCGATAGCACAAGCTCGACCATGTTCATAGCAGCACTGTTTACAATAGCAAAGTCATGGAATCAACCTAAATGTCCAACAGTTGACGAGTGGATAAGGAAACTGTGGTACATCTATACAATGGAGTACTACTCAGCCATCAAAAATGATGAATTACTGGAATTTGCTGGGAAATGGATGTCATTAGAAAGAATTATATTAAGTGAAGTATCCCAAACCCAGAAAATTAAGCGCCGTATGTACTCCCTAATAGGTGGCTCCTAGTACCAAACTCGCCCAGCCCACATTGGGACACTCAAAAGTAAACCTATGTAACACAGTAATTGCAAGGATTATGAACAAGAGAGATGGGTTAGGAGGGCCACACCAGAAACAAGGAGAGAGGAGACCATGTTACAGCAGAGAAAATAGGCCTCCATCAAGGTCTGCAAGTAAGTAATGAGAAACCTGGTTAAGTTCACAGACGTTCTTTCCTGATCTCACCAGAAGGGGAGGGCATATAGTCTAGCAGATAAAAAGTAATCATTTTGCAAATGGGTGATGGACCCCTCCCTCAAGGAGGTTTCCTACTTTTATTACATCTACCCTTGAATGTGCTATTATAACAAGACTCCAGTTTAACAGCTTTTTGTCTCTGGCCAGGGGGTGACATACAGTGCCCAGCAGAATGGAGTGAAGGGAATTGCAGGAGCAGAAAAACTGCAAAAGAAAATCAACAAACCACAATCCAGAACTTCAGAGACTCTATATCAATCACATAGAACTAGGACAGCCTAATCTCTCCCCATCCTGGAGCTCAGGGACATTTGCGGAAGAGGGGGCGGTAAGATTGTAAGAGCAAAAGGATGGGAGGAGCAACGATTTGCAAGATTCTCAACAATAGTTGGGGCCAAAGCAATCATAATGGAACTTTGCATGCCCTGCGCAATGTCCAGCGCACTGTTGCCCTCATAAAGTCTAGCATCTGTTAAGGGCACCGAGACCCCTGGAGGCAAGGGATTGACAGCCATAGTAGTAATCTTATGATTAAGGGGAACAAGAGAAAGGGCTTATGGAAATGCCACTGGGTCCTTATATGTCATCGGAGAGGAGGACCCAGTGGAGAGTTAGGCGCACACAATAAAGGACTCTCTGGGAATTGGGGGGAGACACTGGGGGAAGGGGAGGGGGGAGGGAGAGAACTGGTAAAAAATTTTAAAATGTATAATTAAATTTTTAATAAAAAAAAAAAAAAAAGAATGGGAGAAAATCTTCGCTAACCACATATCTGATAGAACTCTACTGTCCAGAGTGCACAAAGAACTTAGAAAACTAAACACCAAGGAAACTAATGGCCCAATTAAAAAATGGGCCCTGGAACTTAAAAGAAACTTTACTAGGGATGAAATTAAAATGTCTGGTCCCTTTATTTCACCCCACCCCGCTCCGCCGGTCGGGACGCGTACGCGAGATCCAGCCTGGCCTCACCGCGCGCTCTAGGACCCCAGGTTAGCCCACAGGGACCCGGCTCCGACTGCCACCATCCAGCCGGAGCTACGCGGGGGCCGAGGGACGAGGAGGACCTCCCCCTGCGCCCGGGCCCCCCCCCAGCTGCCCTCGGGTTAAATAGCTCCACGCCTACGCGCCCATCATCCCTTTTCACCCCACCCCGCTCCGCCTGTCCGGACACGCGCGCGGTCCACCCGGGGCTCACCCCGCGCCCTAGGTAAGTCCCCGGTCGGGCCCCGCCCACCAGTACCCCAGGCCAAATAATTCAGTTTAGTGAAATTGAGAGATCTTAAGAGTTAAAATGACAATGCCAAAGTCAAAGTGCAAATCCATGAGAAGCAACACTCAAGTAAACAAATTTCCCACTGAAGGAATTAATCCCATAATGTTAGACTCCAACAAGAACAAACCCGCGGAAAAAGGCCAAGAAAGCCTGACCCAGGATAACGACTTTCAAAATATGATCATTACCATGTTCAATACTATGAAAGAGGAAATCCGGGAGGAATTACATAATCGAATCAATCCCTTTGAAGAGGAACACAACAGACATCTGGAGGAGTTGAGAAAAACAGTGCAAGAAACGAAAACTGGCATAGAGCAGTTAAAACAAACTCAAGCAGAGTTTAAAACTGAGCTAAAAGACAAGTTATCTTCAACCCAGAACGCCAAAGAGAGTCTTATCAACAGAACTAATGAAGCAGAAAACAGAATTTCAGACCTTGAAGATAAAGTGGGAGTACTAACCAGCTCAATGGAAGAGGTTGTTAAAGCCAAAAAGATACTTGAGAGAAATATCCAAGAGATATGGGACACCCTGAAGAAGCCTAACATGCGTATTCATGGAATACCGGAGCAAGAATCTCAAAATACCACCCCTGAGGAAATTTTTCAAACGATCATCAAGGAAAACTTTCCTCATCTAAAAAAGGAGAGGCCCATTCATATACAAGAGGCATTCCGCACCCCAAACAGATACGACCAAAATAGAAGCACACCGCGGCAAATAATAGTTAAAACACTCCACATTCAAGATAAAGAACTGGTGCTGAGAGCTTCAAGGGAGAAAAAACAAGTCACTTTTAAAGGCAAACCTATTAAAATAACAAATGACTTCTCAGTCGAAACAGTAAAAGCATGAAGAGCTTGGAGAGACATACTTCAAGTATTGAATGAGCAAAAATGTCAACCCAGGCTGATTTACCCTGCAAAACTATCAGTCATGATCGAGGGAGAAAGAAAAATTTTCCAGCACAAAGACAACTTTAAGGGATACATGGCCACCAAACCAGGCCTTCAAAAACTGCTAGAAATGATACTAAAGTGTGAAGAAAAAAACAGGCATATCCAGGAGAACAGAAGGCAAATATAACACCATTAAAAGCGAAGCAATATACTTATAAAAGCTACTAAAATACTAAATGTCTGGAATTAACAATAGTTTCTCCATTATAACACTAAATGTTAATGGACTTAATTCACCGATCAAGAGACACAGATTACAAACTTGGATTAAAAATCACAATCCATCAATCTGTTGCCTGCAGGAAACCCATCTCACCACAAAAGATAAGCATGCTCTAAAAATAAAAGGCTGGTCAACAATTCTACAAGCAAATGGAAGCAGAAAACAGGCAGGGGTAGCCATTATGCTATCAGACAAAGTGGATTTCAAACCAAAAAAAATTATAAGAGACACGGATGGATACTACATTTTAGTCACAGGTACAATTCACCAGGAAGATTTCACAATACTGAACATATATGCACCCAATACGGGCCCCTCCACATTCATTAAGAAAACCCTACAGCGTCTAAAGCAAGAAATCAACCCCCAAACGATAATTCTTGGGGACTTCAACACCGCCCTCTCTACATGGGATAGATCAACAGGTCAAAAGCTTAACAGAGACACTTTGGAACTTAATCAAACCCTGAAAGAAATGGACCTCACAGATCTCTATCGAACTTTTCACCCACGCACCAAAGAATACACATTTTTCTCAGCAGCACACGGAACTTTCTCCAAAATAGATCACATATTGGGCCACAAAATGAATCTACACATATACAAGAAAGTTGAAATTCTAACCTGTGCCCTATCAGACCACCACGGCCTAAAGCTGGACATCCACAACACATCAAACAAGAGAAAATACACTAACTCCTGGAAACTTAACACTATGATGCTGAATGAGAACTGGATTCAGGAAGAAATTAAAAAGGAAATTCAAGATTTCCTGAAAGTGAATGATAACGAAAATACAACTTACCAAAATCTCTGGGACACAATGAAAGCTGTTCTAAGAGGTAAGTTCATAGCTCTTAATGCCCACGTCAAAAAAATGGAAACATCAGAAATAAACAACGTAACAATGCAGCTTAAAGCTTTAGAGAAACTAGAGCAATCTGATCCCAAAAGCAGTAGAAGAGAAGAGATTAGCAAAATAAGGGGAGAAATATCTGAAATCGAGACTAAGAAAACGATAGAAAAAATCAACCAATCAAAAAGCTGGTTCTTTGAAAAAATCAACAAGATTGATACACCCCTAGCTAAACTAACCAAAAGCAAGAGAGAGAAAACCCAAATTAACAAAATTAGAAATGAACATGGAGTTATCACTACGGATACCCAAGAAATCCAGAGAATTATAACATCATATTTCAAAAACTTATACTCTGTGAAGTTTGACAACACAAAAGAGATGGATGAATTTCTAAGTAAACACAACTTACGTAAATTGAATCAGGAAGCTGTGAATTATTTAAATAGTCCTATAACATATAAGGAAATTGAGGAAGTAATCTCGAATCTTCCCACCAAAAAATGTCCTGGACCAGATGGATTCAGCACAGAGTTCTACCAGACATTTAAGGAGTTAATAACACCAATACTCCTTAAACTGTTCCATCAAATAGCAAAGGAAGGAACACTACCAAATTCCTTCTATGAAGCTAATATCGTTTTAATCCCAAAACCTAATAAAGATTCACTTAAAAAAGAAAACTATAGGCCGATCTCCCTGATGAACACAGACGCAAAGATTCTCAACAAAGTCTTAGCAAATCGGATTCAAAAACATATTAAAAAGATCATTCACGGGGACCAAGTAGGCTTCATCCCTGGCACACAAGGTTGGTTCAACATACGCAAATCAATAAATGTAATTCATCATGTAAACCAGTCCAAAGTCCAAGACCATATGATACTCTCGATAGATGCAGAAAAAGCTTTTGACAAGATCCAACAGCCTTTTATGATCAAAACGCTAGAGACAGTAGGAATGGAAGGAACCTTTATCAATATAATAAAAGCTGTATACAACAAGCCCACAGCAAGGATTATGCTCAATGGGGAACAATTGGAAGCATTCCCACTTCGATCAGGAACTAGACAAGGCTGTCCACTCTCACCACTTCTATTCAATATTGTACTTGAAGTCTTAGCTGAAGCCATAAGACAAGAAAGGGATATAAGAGGGATTCAAATCGGCAAGGAAGAAGTCAAGCTATCCCTATTTGCAGATGACATGATCTTATACCTGAGGGATCCCAAAAACTCCACCAGGAAGCTCCTGGAACTAATTGAGAAGTTCAGCAGGGTGGCAGGATACAAAATAAATGTGCAAAAATCAGAGGCCTTCCTATATGCCCAGAATGAAAGAAGTGAAAAAGCCTTGAGAGAAACCATACCATTTACTATAACCCCTAAAAAAATGAAATACCTTGGTATAAACTTAACTAAGGAGGTAAAAGACCTTTACAATGAAAACTTTAAAACCCTAAAGAAAGAAATAGCAGAAGACACCAGAAGGTGGAAAGACCTCCCTTGTTCCTGGATTGGCAGAATCAACATTGTAAAAATGACCATCCTACCAAAGGCAATATACAGATTCAATGCTATACCAATCAAAATCCCAAAGCAATTCTTCAAAGAAGTTGACCAAATAATCTCAAAGTTCATATGGAGGCACAAAAGACCCAGGATTGCAAAAACAATCCTGAGTAACAAAAACACAGCTGGAGGTATTACCATACCAAACCTAAGTCTATACTACAAATCCATAGTTATAAAGACAGCCTGGTACTGGCTCCAAAATAGACACACAGATCAATGGATAAGGATTGAAGACCCAGATATAAGCCCACAAAGTTACAGCCACTTGGTCTTTGACAAAGGGGCCCAAAGAATCCAATGGAAAAAGAACCGCATCTTCAACAAATGGTGCTGGCAAAACTGGATCTCCACATGCAGAAGATTAAAGCTGGACCCGTACTTGTCACCATGTACAAGACTTAATTCCAAATGGATCAAGGACCTTGATATCAGGCCAGAGACTATAAAAACCATAGTTGAAAGGATAGGGAACTCCCTCGAGCTGATTGGGCTAGGCCAACATTTCCTAAACAGACATCCAATGGCACAATCACTGCTACCAACTCTCAACAGTTGGGATCTTGTGAAATTAAAGAGCTTCTGTTCAGATAAAGAGATTGTCACACGAGCTCAAAGGCAACCCACAGAATGGAAGAAAATCTTCACTAACCACATATCTGACAGAGCTCTACTGTCCAGAGTGCACAAAGAACTTAGAAAATTAAACTCCAAGGAAAACACTGGCCCAATTAAAAAATGGGCCCTGGAACTTCAAAGAAACTTTACCAGAGATGAAATTAAAATGTCTAACAATTATCTTAAAAAATGCTCCACTTCCTTCGCCATCAGGGAAATGCAAATCAAAACTTCCCTGAGATATCATCTCACCCCGGTCAGGATGGCAAAAATCCACAATACAAACAACGACAAATGCTGGAGAGGATGTGGAGAGAGGGGAACTCTCCTACATTGTTGGTGGGAATGCAAGCTCATACAGCCACTCTGGCGAGCCGTCTGGAGATTTTTAAAGAAATTAAAGATTGAAATGCCGTATGACCCTGATATCCCACTTTTGGGAATAACCCCCCATGCAGCAGAGGTTCGCCTCGATAGCACAAGCTCGACCATGTTCATAGCAGCACTGTTTACAATAGCAAAGTCATGGAATCAACCCAAATGTCCAACAGTTGACGAGTGGATAAGGAAACTGTGGTACATCTATACAATGGAGTACTACTCAGCCATCAAAAATGATGAATTACTGGAATTTGCTGGGAAATGGATGTATTAGAAAGAATTATATTAAGTGAAGTATCCCAAACCCAGAAAATTAAGCGCCGTATGTACTCCCTAATAGGTGGCTCCTAGTACCAAACTCACCCAGCCCACATTGAGACACTTAAAAGTAAACCTATGTAACACAGTAATTGCAAGGATTATGAACAAGAGAGATGGGTTAGGAGGGCCACACCAGAAACAAGGAGAGAGGAGACCATGTTACAGCAGAGAAAATAGGCCTCCATCAAGGTCTGCAAGTAAGTAATGAGAAACCTGGTTAAGTTCACAGACGTTCTTTCCTGATCTCACCAGAAGGGGAGGGCATATAGTCTAGCAGATAAAAAGTAATCATTTTGCAAATGGGTGATGGACCCGTCCCTCAGTGAGGTTTCCTACTCTTATTACATCTACCCTTGAATGTGCTATTACAACAAGACTCCAGTTTAACATCTTTTTGTCTCTGGCCAGGGGGTGACATACAGTGCCCAGCAGAATGGAGTGAAGGGAATTGCAGGAGCAGCAAAACTGCAAAAGAAAATCAACAAACCACAATCCAGAACTTCAGAGACTCTATATCAATCACATAGAACTAGGACAGCCTAATCTCTCCCCATCCTGGAGCTCAGGGACATTTGCGGAAGAGGGGGCGGTAAGATTGTAAGAGCAAAAGGATGGGAGGAGCAATGATTTGCAAGATTCTCAACAATAGTTGGGGCCAAAGCAATCATAATGGGACTTTGCATGCCCTGCGCAATGTCCAGTGCACTGTTGCCCTCATAAAGTCTAGCATCTGTTAAGGGCACCGAGACCCCTGGAGGCAAGGGATTGACAGCCATAGTAGTGATCTTATGCTTAAGGGGAACAAGAGAAAGGGCTTATGGAAATGCCACTGGGTCCTTATATGTCATCGGAGAGGAGGACCCAGTGGAGAGTTAGGCGTACACAATAAAGGACTCTCTGGGAATTGGGGGGGAGGCACTGGGGGAAGGGGAGGGGGAGGAGGGGGGAGGAGGGAACTGGTAAAAAATTTTAAAATGTATAATTAAATTTTTAATAAAAAAAAAAGAAATTAAAATGTCTAACAAATATCTGAAAAAGTGCTGCACTTCCTTAGCCATCAGGGAAATGCAAATCAAAACTTCCCTGAGATATCATCTCACCCCAGTCAGGATGGCAAAAATCCACAATACAAACAATAACAAATGCTGGAGAGGATGTGGAGAGAGGGGAACTCTCCTACATTGCTGGTGGGAATGCAGGCTCATACAGCTACTCTGGCGAGCCGTCTGGAGATTCTTAAAGAAATTAAAGATTGAAATGCCATACGACCCTGGGTTCACCTCGATAGCACAAGTATGACCATGTTCATAGCAGCACTGTTTACAATAGCAAAGTCATGGAATCAGCCCAAATGTCCAACAGTTGACGAGTGGATAAGGAAACTGTGGTACATCTATACAATGGAGTACTGCTCAGCCATCAAAAAGGATGAATTATTGGAATTTGCCAGGAAATGGATGTCATTAGGAACAATTATATTGAGTGAAGTGTCCCAGACCCAGAAAATTAAACGCCATTTGTACTCCCTAATAGGTGGCTCCTAGTACCAAACCCACCCAGCCCACCTAGAGACACTCGATGATAAATCTCTGTGATACAGTAATTGCAAGGAGTATGAACAGGAGGGATGGGGTAGGAGGGCCACATCAGAAACAAGGAGAGAGGGGACCATGTTACAGCAGAGAAAATAGGCCTCCATCAAGGACTGCAAGTAAGCAATGAGACATCTGGTTAAGTTCACAGACTTTTTGCTCCTGATCATTTACAACTGAGGGGGTGTGATCTCACCAAAAGAGGAGGGCATATAGTCTGGCAGATAATAAGTAACCATTTTGCAAATGGGTGATTGACTCCTCCCTCACTGTGGTTTCCTACTTTTATTATATCTACCTTTGAGTATACTCTTATAACAAGTCTCTAGTTTAACAGCTTTTTATCTCTGTCCAGGGGGTGACATCCAATACCCATCAGGATGGAGTGAAGGGCATTTCAGGAGCAGCAAAACCACAAAAAAAAATCAACAAACCATAATCCAGAACTTCAGAGACTCTATATCAACCACCTAGAACTAGGCTAGCCTAATCTCTCCCCATCCTGAAGCTCAGGGAAATTTGCGGAAGAGGGGGCGGTAAGACTGTAAGAGCACAAGGATGGGAGGAGCAATGATATGCAAGATACTCCACACAAGTTAGGGCTGAAGTAATCATATTGGACTTTGCATGCCCTCCGCAATGTCCGTCACACTATTGACCCCACAAAGTCTAGCATTTGCTAAAGGCACCAAGATCCTTGGAGGCAAGGAATTAACAGCCACAGTAGTGCTCCTATGCTTAAGAGGAACACAGGAAAGAGTTCAGAGAAATGCCACTTCATCCGTGTACGTCATTGGAGAGGAGGGCCCAGAGGAGAGTCTGGCATGCACATTAAAGGATTCTCCAGGGAATGGGGGGGGCACTGGGGGATGGGGAGGGAAAGCAGGGGGGTCGGGGGAAGGAGGAGGGAGGAAGGGAACCAGTGTATGAGCGGAAGTAATAATAAAAATGTTAAAAAAAAAAGAAAGTTAGACACCCGATCATCTAGGACAGGCTGATCACTAAGGGGATGTTTGTAACTCCGAAATTCTCTAAACGTCTAATGTCTCTAACTTCCAAAAACCTTTCACTGCAGGAACCTCAAGAGATGGCTGTTGCTGCTTCTCAGTAACTGGAAAGAAAGCTTTCCTGGGAGTGGCAAGATTCCCCAGGGGCTACAGTGTGGTGTCTTATGACACTTGTTCCTGGACCATTTGCTTCTCACACTATCAGCTGCAGCCATTACCATTTCCAGGCAAGATGTCCACACAGCATCTGGAAAGCAAAGTTGGTTAAAGACAAAGAAAAAGGGCACCAACAAAGGCAATATTGTACAGAAGCAAAGCACCTGAGAGACAATGGCACGAACATGTAAAAGGTTCATTTGTGACAGAATGAGGCCTACATGCTCTGTCATCCCCTCATCAAACCCGTCTATTGTCATGTAACAATGTCCAACTGCTGCTGTAGAACACACTTCATCTGCAACCCCTTGCTCACCAGAAAACATCTGTGTGTGTTTTTAAAGGTCTAGTTTTTAAAGGACAGATTTATGACACCCTGGTCAAGATCTATAATGTCATAATATCTGTATTCCAAGATTTCTTCAAGAGCCAAAATATTAGTAATGCAAATGATAAGTGGCCATCACTTCTGTTATTATTAGTTTGATCATTTTGTCAAGCAAAAGGATTATTACCCTACTTCTTTGGAACTTGCATACTTACAGTGACCAAGGAAGACATGATTTTTTTTGTTTTTGTTTGTTTGATTGCTTTTTGATTTTTGTGTTTTGCTTGTTTTTTGTTTATTTGTTTTGCTTTTTAGATCCCGTTCTGCTGCCTCATAGTGACACAAATAAGATCACCAATTATGTCAAGTTGCTGAAACAGCAATTCATCTCTAGCAAACACTGAGCCCCACCCATCCATCTAACCTTGACATGCTCCATAATCATCATCACTTCAAAGCTTTGTTTACTTAATGTCTTTTGAATGTATGCATAGGTATAATAGATATGTTCTTCAGAAATAAAAACTGGTGCCTTAATGACAATTCATACAAAAACTAATTTGTCAAAGTTTATTTTTGTGATTTCATATCAACACGTCATTGCAAAAATGAGACTTTCCAATCAAGATTTTTCACAGATAGCACAGTTCTTACATGAATCTAAGATACCACACAAATGTATTCAATATGCTAGGAAGTTGGTGGCGGTCAGGTGATTTGAATGGAAGATTGACATTACTATTTACCCATCTATCCATTCTGTCAAGAACATGGAAGTCTGAAGACACAGTCTAAAAGCCATCAACTCTTCATGAATCCATTTTTCAGGGAGTGAGAATGGTGCAAGTACTGCACAACTGCACTATTTCTATGTCTCATGACATGTCCAGTCAAGAAATGAGTAGGGTACAAACATAAAAAAATAGGTTCTAGTTTTCCCTACTGATCATCATCTACCAAGCTCCTCGAATGATTGTGTTTAGCATCATCTCACAAAGATCCTCATGTTCTTCTCTCTATTCTGCAGTCTGCTTTCAAATTCTTCTCATACTTACATTATTTGGATCCTTTCTCCTCATCCTCTGGTAGTACCCATAGAGGACCAGAGAAAACAAATGATCATATGCTACAGTCTCGTCATTTAGATTCTTTGAATTTCCATTCCTTTGGCATTGCCAGAATTGGATGATAAAGAAGAAATGGAAATTTCTTACATCACCATTATGTGAAGTCCTGTCAAAGAATTATTGCTCACAGTGTCTCAACTTCAATTCCTTTTGAGTGGCGTCTCTCTCCTGGGCCATACAAATGAGCTAATGCTATATATATTAATGAATAAATCTAAAAGTACAGTATTTTTATCAGGAGCATTTCACTGGCTAGAACCTTCTATCTACTTCAGCACTGTGCCATCTCTGGTATTCTTTATCATCGCTTCTTCTTGCCACCTCACTATTAAAGGGGAGTGGCTCATAGGAGGATTTCTAGCAACAGATGCATAGGAATCTCATGCCTCCAAAGGACTTCACTGCAGTAATTCTGAGTGCCTGATGAGCCCTTCCAGAAGAAGCCTAGCAAAAGTGACCTCCTATTGCCCTCAGGGCATGTGTGGCCTTCATCACTATGTACAGCAGAAGACAGATGGTAGAAGGAGACTCCTTCAGGAAGGCAGTTTTCCTGAGCACGCGTGGGGTCATGGGGAGATGCTGCTTTCTCTGAGTCAACAACACCTCAGTAAGAAATCCCTCACCTGTGCTCACCCAATTCACCAGTTCTTTTACCAAGCTGGGAGGAGAGAGTCTCCATTTCATGTGATCTCTGCCATGTCTGGGATGAACTAGCATCGTTCAGGCCACACCTGGAAAGGAAAGTGACAGCTGAGAACTTTCTTAAAGCAATTCCAAAAAGAAATGGCACCATGGAAAATAAATTGTAGGTCAATGGCTCCCAAAGGGAATCCTAATCCTTGAGACTCCAGTAGTGTACAAAGACAATTTGCTTGGCTTTATTCGAAGTAACATGTAATATTATTGACCCCACAAAGTCTAGCGTTTGCTAAAGGCACTAGGATCCTTGGCGGCAAGGGATTGGCAGCCACAATAGTGTTCCTATGCTTAAAGGGAACACAGGAAACAGTTCTGGGAAATGCCACTGGATCCATGCACCTCATCGGAGAGGAGGACCCAGAGGAGAGTTTGGCATGCACATTAAAAGATGCTCCGGGGATGGGAGGGGGAGGTACTAGGGGATGAGAAGGGAAGGGGGAGGAGAGGGGGACACAGGGGGGTGGGGGAGTGGAGGGAGGGAAGGGACCGGTGTACCTGTCAAGTTTGTATGAGTAGAAATATAAATAAATAAATAAATAAATAAATAAATAAATAAATAAATAAATAAATAAATAAATAAATAAATAAATAAAAGACTTTTCTTGGTACCTAGTAGGTGCAAAATCATGATGTGGTTGTAGATTTTCCAATGCACAGGACAATTCCAGTATATCTTTTGGTAATTGTGTTTAATATAGAGGTTTTAATATGGAAAATCTCAACTGGATAAAGTATAGAGTGTAAGTAACTGTGAGTGCTCATCTCTAAAGAGGGTCTCTATTTAATCCCCACTCTCTGTGAATGTTCTAGGAACATCACAGAAGAGTGGGTGGAGAGACTATAAGAGCTGGAGGGTATTTAAGATTGTCACCCAGCAATGTCTTCTAGACATGACAGGACCATTGCACCCGTGAACTCATAGCAAGTGTGCATACTTGCAAAAAACCTCCATAACACTGGGTCAAAGGTTTAAGGAGGAGGGAAGACATGAGGAGGCTTCGCTCCTCACTGAGGGTCTCTTGGTCTTCTATGCTGGCTGTGGGAAGGAAGCCATTTTATTCGGTGTTGCACCCTTGAATGTATCATGCGCCAGAGGTTCGAAGGCACATGCTCGTACAAATAACACCTATTAAACTAAGAAGGCAAGAAGAACCCAAAACAACATGGAATTAGGAGGGATACTGGTGAGAACAAGAAGAATTTCAGTGGGAGAAAAAGAAGGGATGGCGAGAAGTCGCTTAAACTCATTGTATGCATGCACAAAAGCATTAAATAATACAAAAGAAAATGAAAATAATAATAAGCAGATAAGTAGCTTTGCTGAAGTTGAAATGTTTTGCCTATTATGAATCCACAAGTTCTATTGAACCACAATGTCACAATCTCAAGGGAAAGAAGGACATGCTATGACTCCAAGTCTCTTTCATGAGTGACTTGACTTGAATCAGTCTAATGAAATTTCAGTTCTGAATACTTGTGTGAACAATGCTTGCAGATGTGTGGCTTATTTCACTGAAAATGTGGATCAACACAAACAATACTCAAAAAAATCAGGCTGAGGACAACTATGTGCCTTAAATTTTTTCTCATTTCCAAGAATGACAAATTAATACAACTACAAAATTGGTAAGAGGATGAAATGCAAATCCAAAAGCACTTGTTCTGAGGGCATTTATCTTGCACCATTAGCATCCTTCTGGTGGTAAGCTGGAGTATGTATATGAATACTGATTGTCTCAAAGTATTGTATTAATTCTTCTTTTGACACCTGCAACCAATAGGGCTATGAGAAAATTTCTAAATCTCATTAAGTCACATATTTAAATGAAACTGTTTCATGATAATTATAAAATCATAAACTATTGACATAGTTAAGGTACAACTCAAATCTAGAGAAAAGAAAATTGAAGCTTTGGACGAATGAGCAGATCAGGAGGTTTCTTTCAGGAAATGAGAAATCCAGTCAGTGGCATAATGATGTGGCACGATTCTTTGGATTTTCATGCTCGTAATATATTTATTTTTATCATAAATGAAATGAATATGATCGAGCAGATGAATTGGACTGTTGGTCATAATTATCCAAAATAGAAACATCTCACATAGAATTAAAGAATGACAAACTCTAAGAAAATCTGACCCCCGACAACCAACTAAAGCCTCCAAGATATGAAACTGTCCAAAGGAAATAATTTAACACTTGCTGGCTTAGGATTAACATAAGGCCAAAGATTTGCAAGCTCCAGAAGCATTTTCTGAAACATTCCAAAAGCACAAAAACTTGTCCATTTTTCAAAATGTTCATCAATGTACATACAATTGTTAAATAATTTGCATAGTGATATCTGTTCTCCCGTTGCACTTAGCCCCTACCAAGTTGTGTGGCTGAGACTCTGGGCTTCCCCGTGCAAGGCAGCTTCTGTAACTGTCACAGAAATATATCATTTCTATGATTTATCGCTTCACAGCGTGGAGAGTCCTGCAGATGTTGGTGTGGACCCTGGGCCTGTGGGAGAACTTGGTGTCCACACAGGGGCATGCCCGGTGACAATGTCAGGTGAATGCCAGGCACAAGAGTCACCGGGCTTGTGTCCTGTCTGAGGACATCAGTGACACCTCTGCAAAGATATTTGAACAATTTGTAAATGCCTCACTTTCTTCTGATTTCTTCCCTGTAGGATCCTTCGTGCCAATGACTGACAGGCACTAACAGTCAATGGAGAGAGCATCAAGACCCGAACCTTTTCACTTAATGTGCCTTCGCAAAGTCCTTCATGGGATTATTACTCATAGTACTGAACTACTAGCGATTAACCCTCTGGCAGCCAGGGACCCACGTTACCGAGTTTTGTACTTGATGGTTCCAAACCTGCTGCCACATAGAGAAACCTTGGTTCAGCTCATTGGGACACAACCTTGTACTCATAAATATGGAGAAGAGGTTTAAGAAACTTATGGAAATTAATAGAGGGGAGTGACTGTAGCTGTAGAGCAATTGGAATCCATTACATACATTCATGAAACTGCACTGTGAGCCCAGCTCTGGGTTTCTGGGATCAATCCAAGCACAGCCTCTTGCTCAAAAACAGACATTAGACTTTGCTATTTTTTTTCGCCTTCATAATATTGTTGCCTGCTCTAAGGAGTTTTCAAAACACCTTTTTAAAAAATAAAATAATTTTTGTAATTGTACAGATGTAACTAACTTATCTATTTATTTTGTGTGTGAGTGTGTGTGTGCATGTGTGTGTGCGTGGGGGGGTATGTGTGCGTGTGTGTGTGTGTGTTTGTGTGTGTATCAGAGGGCACTGTGTGTCCTTGTGGAGGCCAAAGGATGACTTCAGGAATCATCCTGGATTGCTTCTACCTTCCTTTTGCTTCTCTCTGGGATTTCCCAGGCTCTGCCCACCAGGGCCAGAAGTGCGAGGATGGTGTCATTTCTGCCTGGTATTTTTACATGGGATCCAGGATCTGAACTCAGTTTATTCTGTTTGTGAGACACAGCCCAGATGTAACTAATTTTCAAAGTTATTGTCTGTGCAACTGAATTGTATGTACAAAAAAACCCCATATTCTTGAGTATTGATTTTTCTTACCTGGAAAATCTATTTCTTGTTTCTTTTTACTTGTTTCTTTTTACTTGTTTACTTGTTTACTTTTATCTTGTTTCGAAAAAGAAAGGAAGCTTTTCATAATTAAGCTATCGCTCCTCTTCTGTCACAATATTGGTTTCATCTAAAAATGTAAAATGAAGTTAAAAAAGAAAAGAAAGCATCAGTCACTAAATAGTGCAGCGAGGAGAGTGGAGCAACTTAGCAAGTCTGCATATCTGTAAGGAGAAGCAAGATTTCAACTTATTTTCTCCAGTATATTTCACGCTTTATTTATTTTACATGTGCACTGTAGTATAACGCTCTGAGTCACTGCTGAAGAGGAATTCTAATTCCCTGTTCTTGGAAGTTAGTGGCCAGTGACTCTTGGAATTCAATACTTAGAGCACTAGATATATATAAAGAAAAACTGCACTTCATCTAATGGTGTGATTTGAATACAACTAAGATCATCAACAACCAGTCATAAGGCTGAAAGCAAAATAAATAATAATGATAATAATTATAATCAGAATAATAATAATAATATAGCATTTTGAGACCCCTTCACCCCCAAAAAACAGGAGACATTGTATAAAGAATCTGAGATCATGAGATTATAATTTAAAAAAGGGAGCTTGTTTAGGAAGCTAAATAGGCCCTTTTCAGAACTTGAAGGAATGGTGGAGATTTCATGCCTTCTGATTAAGTCAGTCACAAAGGTCACAATAGTTGGAGATCAGCATGGCAGTGAGCTTGAAATAAAGACCCTCAGTGTCTGAATGATGACACATGTATAGTTTCCCTCTGCACTCGATATTCTTTCATTCTGTCTTGAATGCAATCTTTCAGGCTATTAGTAACCCCATAAACCCACTCAACTTTCACAGTGTTTCTGATTACTGAATTTAAAAGATAGCTCTATTCACATCATAATTACAACATAATTACAACATAATACTAATTAATATGTAGACATTAAATTATTGCTTGTACTCTACCTTGTTTATTGCATAATAGTTCCTAAAACATCCACCCTGAGCTGTTCATGGCTGATTCTGTTATAATCAACCCAACTGTATTCTGAATTTATGATGAGTGTGGTGTGCTGAAGATCTATCATTTCAACGTAGTTGAAAGAAAATATGTAACTATATAATGTATAGTTAAAGGACCAATGAGAAGCAAGAGGCTGACAAATGCAGACACATATGCAATGTGACTTTGGGTCAAATCCTAATGAAAGAGGATCTTTCAAGCAGTGTTTAATATTCTTTCCGTTTTTACCGCTTGTTTTACAAAAACAAATTTTAGGAAAAGCGAGAAAACCAGAGACTAGTAAAGTAGGGAAGAGCTTGAAGGCTGGAAAGTTAGAGAAAAACAAAACATTGCAAATCTAATGGAAAAAAGGAGGCAAAGTAGCTTGTTAATTCTTTTCTTAAATATTTATTGGTATATGTGTGTCTGTCTGTGTGTCTGTGTGTATCTGAGAGCCTGTGAAGGCCCAAGGGTGATCTATTGAATCATCCTGGATTTACTTTACTTCCTCTTGGCTCTGCTCTAGAATTCCTCAATCTCTTCTTCCCAGGGCTAGAAGTGCAAGTGGCCACAATTTATGCCCTGTGCTTTTATGTGGGATCCGGGATCTGAACTCAGGTCTTTCTGCTTGCAAGGTAGAAGCTTAAACCCTGAACCATCTCTCCAGCCCCACTTCTTAGTTCTTGTCATATGGAGTGCATGCATACTACTTGTTAAAATATACACACATATGAGACGCTTAATCCTAGGGTCATGGATTATTTATTCCTAAACCCTCAATGGTTGTTAGCATTTCTAGAAGAAACTGTGTCTAGAAAATCCAATCTGGGATCTCAAGGACAGGGTGCCCCAATCTGCCACACTGCTTCTCTCTCCATTCCAAACAGCAGGAGGAAAGCCTGGCAGAGAGCTGTGAGCTTCACACCAGGTTTTCACCAACAATTGACTGAGGACGCTGGCTGTGCCGTGATGAGATCATTGCAGCACTAAGTGATGAGGTCCTCGCACATGCTGGAGAAGGATCCATGGCTCAGCCATCAAAGGAAATTGACAGCACACAATTGATAAGTTATGGGGAAAATCTAATGACAATAACACTGTAGCAGGTCTGGAAACTATTCTTGGTGAGTTCCCGGGTTTAACGGCTTTGCTCCTGGCATTGAACCTGTAATTCTTTAGGAAACTTTGAACTAGTTTGAACTTGCATGATCAAATATGCAACCACATGCATGTATAAGAAATGGAAATAGAGCTGTAATTATTATGCATGATTGGAGACTCTTACATTGGCCATATATACAATGTGGACCACTATAGCATCTCTTCCTGTCTTTCAAGATTCTTTTAGTTTACCTCTGCTTCTCTTATTACCAACTATTTTTTACCCAACCTCTATAATTTTTTCTCAGACTTTACAAGTAGGTTTTCTACAATACTACACTTATTTCCCAGAGTGCAACTCTGGCCCCTGTCTGATGGGAAGTCTAATATGTAACTGCTGCAATCTCTACTGTCTGATTGCCAGCCAAAATCAATCTTAACAGGATGCAAATGTAATATCATTATACATGTATAAATTCCACACAGAATCTCTTCATTCCACATAATTTATTTGTTGCACCAGTATACTGTTGTGTGCAAAGCACATCCATAACCAATAAACACAAGAGGAAGTGAAGGAAGAAGTTTGAGAGGTTTGTATCTATGACACTGGTAGGCATTTCTCAAGGAACCCTGGGAAACATTTCCCAAGCACACAGCAGACCCTGTTCATTCGCTGTCAACACCACAAGTCACGAAGGCCACACTAGTTATCTATTGTGTGTAACTAAACCTGAGATTTAAGCTTATTTTAATGTTATGTTCTGCATGGAACTTTATGAACCTTATGATCAAGACACTGGGTGCCTAGAAAACTCTCTGCAATATCTGAAGATCAACGAGGGGGACGTTCAAGGAGTCCCCAATGCCCTCATATCAAGAGTCGGAATGGTTGAGAGGAAAAATCGTAGAACTCATGGAGAGCATCGAGACCATATTCAGCAGGGTGAGCGACCCCCTGAACATTCTACATTTCTCCTAATGATAGCAGTGAGCTCATCTGAGGCAGGCAAGGAGCTGTAAGAATTGCTTCCTTCACTAGAAAGTTTGGACATCCTGTCTAGGAGACATCCCATCTAAGAGTCATCGCCTAGGAGACATCCTGTCTAAGAGTCATCCCGTCTAGGAGACATCCTGTCTAGAAGACATCCTGTCTAGGAGCCAGACGCCTGACTAAGGGGATGAGTTTGTCATCTCCAGCTTTCTTCAGAGTGCTTTGCTCAGCATGGCACATCCCAGGGATCTCAAACGATAATTCTCTCACCCTTCCCCATCCCCCATCCCCCACTCTCCAAACTCAGGGAACATGGCTGAAGAGACAGATACCATCAAAATGTGTCATCTGCAAGCTATACTTTTTAACTAGGAGCAGTGTGAACTTGCACAAGACCAGCCCAAGACTGGACTCCTTAATATCCCATCATCACGGGGAAGCAACTGAGCCATTTTGTTCAGTGGTATAGCTGCTTTTACACCTTTACCTCAGAGCTAGAGTTAGACTTGTGCTAACACAGACAACCCTTCTTACATTCAGGAAAACACACACACGCACATACACACACACACACACACACACACACACGCACATGCACACAAAACATGTAAATAGAAGGAAAACTATTTGGAAGAAGGTTCTTATTGAAGAAGTGAGGGAAAGAGATAAGGTAATATAGAGAAAAACATATATATATACAGAAATTAAAGAAAAAATGAAATATTAGTTGTTACAGTGCCTCAGGTGGAATTTTCATGGATAGGGTGAGACTCCCCGAGATTTCAATAGCTCTCACTCAATCACTCCTACCTCTCGGCTTCTGATTCCGTCAGGGGCAGCCCTCAACATTTCTGAGGCAATGTGTCCATAACAGTGCATGAAGAGGAGATTAGGTTGAAAGCCAGGAGAGAAAAATGTTGCATGAACAAAATTTGCCCTGTGCAAAGCACATCAGAGTCAGCACGAGGCCATGGGAAGCTCCTTCAGAGAGGGCTGACGTCAGCCTCCCCACTAGCCATGTCCACGGTTGTGACTATGGTCCAAAAGCACCTTCTGTCCAGTCTTGTAAGGACACACACCATCAGGAATCACTTGCCTGTCTGAAAACATGCACCTGGGCCTTGTATCTGGTTTTTAGACAAGCAATAGAGCTATGAGACCCTGGTTAAAATATATGAAAAATTATGTCATTGGTTGAGTATGTATACTCCTAACATTTCCCCAAAATATTTGTTATCTATTCATATTTGGAAGGAATAAGGACCAGTGCATATCAGTAATGTGAGGAACAGTTGGTTGTAATTTCTGTGGTCAGGTTTGGCCTGGCTTTGAACACTGAGGATGACCCTGCCTGGGCTGCAAAGGGCCTTGTGGTTGGCTGATGAAGGCCCTTGATTGTTTGCTCTGCATAACTTGTTCCACTGCCTGAGCAGTGATGTCAATAAAGCACCAAATATGTCAAAGTTCTGAAATTCCAAATTGTCCATAATAAACCACTAGACCCTCAATCCACTGTGTCTACTTCTGGTTTTGCCTGTTCTGATCCATCCCTTCGAAGTTTTATGTCTTTTGAGAGCATATTCGGAATGTAATTTTTCACAGAAATTGAAAAAAAAATCAATCTCAGAATTCATTTAGAAACACAAAAGGCCCTGATTATCCACAATAATCGTAAGCAATAAAAGCACTGCTGGAGCTATTACCTACGTGATTTCATGCACAGTACAGAGCACAAAACTACTTAGTATTGGCAGAAAAACAGACACATCGATCAATTGGATATCTACATGTAGAAAAATGAAAATCGACCTTCACCTTTCACCCTGTCAAAAAAAAATTCCAAATGGATGAAAGACATCAATGTTAAAGCTGAACCTCTGAAAGTTCTAGAAGATAGAAGATGGGGTTCATTTGAACTTACAGACCTAGAAATACAGTCTTTCTGAACAGGACCCCGTTTGCACAGAAAATACATCCTACAATCAACTAGTGGACTCTCGTGAAATTAAAAAGCTTCTGTTCTGCAAAAGAAACTGTTAATCAAGCAAAAAGGTAACTACAGAATGGGAGGAAAATCTTTGCTTGCTATGTATCTAGGTTAATCTCCAGAATACACAAAGAATTCAAAAAAATTAAACATCAAGAAAGCAAACAACTCAATTAAAAATGGGCTTCGAAATAAAAAAGACATTTCACAAGAAGAAATACAAATGTCAAAGAAATCTCCGTATGAAGTGCTCAATTCCCCTGGTCATCAGGAAATTGCTAATTAAAATGACTCTGAGATAAAATCTGACCCCAGTCACAATGGCTGAGATCAAGAGCACAAACAACAGGCAAAGATTTGGAGAAAGGGAACACTTATTCATTGCTAATGGGAGCCTAAGATAGTATCGCCACTTTGGAAATCAATATAGGGGTTCCTCAAAAAGTTGACAATTGAGCTTCCGTAAGATACATCTTTACTATTTCCAGGAATTTTCCATTAGTACAGAGATACTTGTACATCCGTGTTTCTTCCAGTGCTATTCACAATTGTTAAGGAAATGGAATCAGACTACATGTCCATCAAAGGATGAATGGGTAATGAAAATCTGCTACATATTCACAATAGAATATTATTCATCCATCAAGACAAATAAACTAATGAAATTTGCTGGTAAATGGATGGAACTGTAAAACATTATTTTTAGCAAAATATGCCAGACACAGAAAAAGGAGCACCACACGTTCTCTCCTACATGTGGTTGCTAGCATTGTACCTTCTGATTTCCATACTTAACTAGGAATTCCTGTAATAGTCAGAAAACTTGGAAGAGACCATTAAACATGGGTGGGAAGGAGGAGTATGTTGAAAACTTTAAAGGAAAAGCCATGAAAGATCACAGGTGGTTAGGTGAAAGGGGGAAAAATGAGATGTTTGAGGAATGAAGATGAGGGGAGAGGGGATGGGAAAGGCCACAGGAGTAACAACTAGCACTAAGGTTGTTAGATAAAGTTAGAACAAAGTATCCCATGTTACTAGTATATCAAAAATATTTGTCTTAAAAATGGATAAATGAGTCACCTCTTCAAAAACAATAACTGATGCTTTAGAAATGTTAGTTTCTACAAACATTAATTTGTTCACTGTCATAGCAAATATGTCATTGTACTAAAATGGCCTTATCAGGGGCTGGAGAGGTGGCTCAGGAGTTAAGCCTCTTCCTTTCAGGTGGACGATCCTGAGTTCGGATCCTAGACCCCATGTGTAGATGCCGGGTGGAAGCGGGGGCGGCCTGCAGTTTCTGGTCCTGGTAGGGTGTAGCCTGTGAATTCCGGGGCAGAGTAAACAAGGAGGTGGTGGAGGAGGTCCATGGTGGTTCCCAAATTCACGCGTGGTTCTACACACACACACACACACACACACACACACACACACACACGCAATTGAATAAATAAAAATAAATAAATAAATAAAGTGGCCCTATCAAAATTTGTCACAGACAGCAGGTTTCATGAAGAGATCACACAATCTGGTTTAGAATCATACTAAGTTATGTGATTAGTCTCAGAAAGCGACATCACTCTTAGTCCATATTCTCTCCCAGCAGCATGGAGGTCTCTGGATACTTAGTGAAGCTAGCTACTCTCCATGACCCATTTTCAGTTTAACATCAAAACAAGGGTTGTAGGACTGCATTTTTTCCAAATTCCATTAAAACTTCAGTCAAGAAGTTAAAATGCAAACACTTACAGACCTGTAGTTCTGTAACTCCTTGAATGAATGAATATTTTCCCAGCATCCTCTCAGAAAGATTTCTTATATCCTCTGTTCACTCCAGGTCTAAAAGGCTTTTGCAGTCTACTTTCAAATTCTTCTCATACATTCTTTGGACCTTTCCCCTCATTCTTTGGTGATTCACATTAAGTATCAGGTAAAACAAATGAACATTGCTACCTTTTTTTTACTTGGATACTTTGGATTTTGATTCCTTTAACAGGTTAGAATTGGATGCTAAAGATACATATTTTACTAACTGGGATGATATTTTTGTGTCAGAACACATAAAGTCCAGGAATCATATATTTCAAAAAAATATCATTTATTTCTATTATACTACTTGGTCAATTTTAATTTCATATCAAATATAAATGGGACCATGAAGATAGTAACAAAAGAAAAGGATATTCTAAAAATTTTAGGCACACAGACTGGTTCAGCACCCTTAAGAAAACAATATTTATAGAAAATTTAAGTCAAAGTTCTCATAATACCAGGATCAATTAAGAATAAAATTTCATGTGAAAATCTCTTTTGTGCACATATGTAAAAGCTGATAAGATTAATTAAATAATCTCTAGTTTACTTTATTCCCTAACAACAATTGATGCAATGACAAATTTTAACCAGAATTTTATATCAAAATACTTTCTGCAAGAGTTTGAAATCTACCTTTACACCCCACCCCGCTCCGCCGGTCGGGACGCGTGCGCGCGGTCCAGCCGGGCCTCACCCCGCACCCTAGGTAAGTCTCCGCTCGGGCCCCGCCCACCAGGACCCCAGGTCAGCTCACAGGGATCCGGCTCCGACTCCCACCATCCAGCCGGAGCCGCACCCGGGGGCCGAGGGACGAGGAGGACCTCCCCCTGTACCCGGGCCCCGCCCCAGCTGCCCTCGAGTTAAATAGCTCCACGCCAACACCCCCAAACTCCCTTTACCCCACCCCGCTCCACCAGACAGGACGTGGGCGTGGTCCAGCCGGGCCTCACCCCGTGATCTAGGTAAGTCTCCGCCCACACCCGCCCACCAGGACCACAGGCCAAATAATTCAGTTTAGTGAAATTGAGAGATCTTAAGAGTTAAAATGACAATGCCAAAGTCAAAGTGCAAATCCATGAGAAGCAACACTCAAGTAAACAAATTTCTCACTGAAGAATTTAATCCCATAATGTTAGACTCCAACAAGAACAAACCCGCAGAAAAAGGCCAAGAAAGCCTCACCCAGGATAAAGTCTTTCAAAATATGATCATTACCATGTTCAATACTATGAAAGAGGAAATCAGGGAGGAATTACATAATCGAATCAATCCCTTTGAAGAGGAACACAACAGACATCTGGAGGAGTTGAGAAAAACAGTGCAAGAAATGAAAACTGGCATAGAGCAGTTAAAACAAACTCAAGCAGAGTTTAAAACTGAGCTAAAAGACAAGTTATCTTCAACCCAGAACGGCACAGAGAGTCTTATCAACAGAACTAACGAAGCAGAAAACAGAATTTCGGACCTTGAAGATAAAGTGGGAGTACTAACCAGCTCAATGGAAGAGGTTGTTAAAGCCAAAAAGATACTTGAGAGAAATATCCAAGAGATATGGGACACCCTGAAGAAGCCTAACATGCGTATTCATGGAATACCAGAGCAAGAATCTCAAAATACCACCCTTGAGGAAATTTTTCAAACGATCATCAAGGAAAACTATCCTCATCTAAAAAAAGAGAGGCCCATCCATATACAAGAGGCATTCCGCACCCCAAACAGATACGACCAAAATAGAAGCACACTGCGGCAAATAATAGTTAAAACACTCCACATTCAAGATAAAGAACTGGTGCTGAGAGCTTCAAGGGAGAAAAAACAAGTCACTTTTAAAGGCAAACCTATTAAAATAACAAATGACTTCTCAGTCGAAACAGTAAAAGCAAGAAGAGCTTGGAGAGACATACTTCAAGTATTGAATGAGCAAAAATATCAACCCAGGCTGATTTACCCTGCAAAACTATCTGTCATGATCGAGGGAGAAAGAAAAATTTTCCAGCACAAAGACAACTTTAAGGGATACATGTCCACCAAACCAGGCCTTCAAAAAATGCTAGAAATGATACTCAAGCATGAAGAAAAAAACAGGCATATCCAGGAGAACAGA
This sequence comes from Typhlomys cinereus, assembly GCA_023101885.1. Lineage (NCBI taxonomy): Eukaryota > Metazoa > Chordata > Mammalia > Rodentia > Platacanthomyidae > Typhlomys > Typhlomys cinereus. The sequence continues at coordinate 2,821,371 of JALPQD010000087.1, read as the reverse complement.
AGGCAAATATAACTCCATTAAAAGCGAAGCAATATACTTATAAAAGCTACTAAACATAATAAATGTCTGGAATTAACAATAGTTTCTCCATTATAACACTAAATGTTAATGGAATTAATTCACCAATCAAGAGACACAGATTACAAACTTGGATTAAAAATCACAATCCATCAATCTGCTGCCTGCAGGAAACCCATCTCACCACGAAAGATAGGCACGCTCTAAAAATAAAAGGCTGGTCAACAATTCTACAAGCAAATGGAAGCAGAAAACAGGCAGGGGTAGCCATTATGCTATCAGACAAAGTGGATTTCAAACCAAAGAAAATTATAAGAGACCCGGATGGATACTACATTTTAGTCACAGGTACAATTCACCAGGAAGACTTCACAATACTGACCCAATACGGGCCCCTCCACATTCATTAAGAAAATCCTACAGCACCTAAAGCAAGAAATCAACCCCCAAACGATAATTCTTGGGGACTTCAACACCGCCCTCTCAACATGGGATAGATCAACAGGTCAAAAGCTTAACAGAGACACTTCAGAACTTAATCAAACCCTGAAAGAAATGGACCTTACAGATCTCTATCGAACTTTTCACCCATGCACCAAAGAATACACATTTTTCTCAGCAGCACACAGGAACTTTCTCCAAAATAGATCACATACAGGGCCACAAAATGAATCTACACATATACAAGAAAGTTAAAATTCTAACCTGTGCTCTATCAGACCACCACGGCCTAAAGCTGGACATCCACAACACAACAAACAAGAGAAAATACACTAACTCCTGGAAACTTAAGAATATGATGCTGAATGAGAACTAGATTCAGGAAGAAATTAAAAAGGAAATTCAAGATTTCCTGAAAGTGAATGATAACGAAAATACAACTTACCAAAATCTCTGGGACACAACGAAAGCTGTTCTAAGAGGTAAGTTCACAGCTCTTAATGCCTACGTCAAAAAAATGGAAACATCAGAAATAAACAACTTAACAATCCAGCTTAAAGCTTTAGAGAAACTAGAGCAATCTGATCCCAAAAGTAGTAGAAGAGAGGAGATTAGCAAAATAAGGGGATAAATATCTGAAATCGAGATTAAGAAAACGATATAAAAAATCAACCAGTCAAAAAGCTGGTTCTTTGAAAAAATCAACAAGATTGATACACCCCTAACTAAACTAACCAAAAGCAAGAGAGAGAAAACCCAAATGAACAAAATTAGAAATGAGCATGGAGTTATCACTACTGATACCCAAGAAATCCAGAGAATTATAACATCATATTTCAAAAACTTATACTCTGTGAAACTTGACAACACAAAGAGATGGATGAATTTCTAGTAAACACAACTTACCTAAATTGAATCAGGAAGTTGTGAATTATTTAAATAGTCCTATAACATATAAGGAAATTGAGGAAGTAATCTCGAATCTTCCCACCAAAAGATGTCCTGGACCAGATGGATTCAGCACAGAGTTCTACCAGACATTTAAGGAGTTAATAACACCAATACTCCTTAAACTGTTCCATCAAATAGCAAAGGAAGGAACACTATCAAATTCCTTCTATGAAGCTAATATCGTTTTAATCCCAAAACCTAATAAAGATTCACTTAAAAAAGAAAACTATAGGCCGATCTCCCTGATGAACACAGATGCAAAGATTCTACACAAAGTCTTAGCAAATCGGATTCAAAAACATATTAAAAAGATCATTCACGGGGACAAAGTAGGCTTCATCCCCAGCACACAAGGTTTGTTCAACATACGCAAATCAATAAATGTAATTCATCATGTAAACCAGTCCAAAGTCCAAGACCACATGATACTCTCGATAGATGCAGAAAAAGCTTTTGACAAAATCCAACAGCTTTTTATGATCAAAATGCTAGAGACAGTGGGAATGGAAGGAACCTTTATCAATATAATAAAAGCTATATACAACAAGCCCACAGCAAGGATTATGCTCAGTGGGGAACAATTGGAAGCATTCCCACTTTGATCAGGAACTAGACAAGGCTGTCCACTCTCATCACTTCTATTCAATATTGTACTTGAAGTCTTAGCTGAAGCCATAAGACAAGAAAGGGACATAAGAGGGATTCAAATCGGCAAGGAAGAAGTCAAGCTATCCCTATTTGCAGATGACATGATCTTATACCTGAGTGATCCCAAAAACTCCACCAGAAAGCTCCTGGAACTAATTGAGAAGTTCAGCAGGGTGCCAGGAAACAAAAATAAACATACAAAAATCAGAGGCCTTCCTATATGCCCAGAATGAAAGAAGTGAAAAAGCCTTGAGAGAAACCATACCATTTACTATAGCCCCTAAAAAAATGAAATACCTTGGTATAAACCTAACTAAGGAGGTAAAAGACCTTTACAATGAAAACTTTAAAACCCTAAAGAAAGAAATTGCAGAAGACACCAGAAGGTGGAAAGACCTCCCTTGTTCCTGGATTGGCAGAATCAACATCGTAAAAATGACCGTCCTACCAAAGGCAATATACAGATTCAATGCTACACCAATCAAAATCCCAAAGCAATTCTTCCAAGAAGTTGACCAAACAATCTCAAAGTTCATATGGAGGCAAAAAAGACCCAGGATAGCAAAAACAATCCTGAGTAACAAAAACACAGCTGGAGGTATTGCCATACCAAAATTTAGTCTATACTACAAATCCATAGTTATAAAGACAGCCTGGTACTGGCTCCAAAATAGACACACAGATCAATGGATAAGGATTGAAGACCCAGATATAAGCCCACAAAGTTACAGCCATTTGGTCTTTGACAAAGGGGCCCAAAGAATCCAATGGAAAAAGAACAGCATCTTCAACAAATGGTGCTGGCAAAACTGGATCTCCACATGCAGAAGATTAAAGCTGGACCCGTACTTGTCACCATGTATAAGACTTAATTCCAAATGGATCAAGGACCTTGATATCAGGCCACAGACTATAAAAACCATAGTTGAAAGGATAGGGAACTCCCTCGAGCTGATTGGGCTAGGCCAACATTTCCTAAACAGACATCCAATGGCACAGTCACTGCTACCAACTCTCAACAGTTGGGATCTTGTGAAATTAAAGAGCTTCTGTTCAGATAAAGAGATTATAACGCGAGCTCAAAGGCAACCCACAGAATGGGAGAAAATCTTCACTAACCACACATCTGGTAGAACTCTGCTGTCCAGAGTGCACAAAGAACTTAGAAAACTAAACACCAAGGAAACCAATGGCCCAATTAAAAAATGGGCCCTGGAACTTAAAAGAAACTTTACCAGGAATGAAATTAAAATGTCTAACAAATATCTTAAAAAATGCTCCACTTCCTTCGCCATCAGGGAAATGCAAATCAAAACTTCCCTGAGATATCATCTCACCCCGGTCAGGATGGCAAAAATCCACAATATAAACAACAACAAATGTTGGAGAGGATGTGGAGAGAGGGGAACTCTCCTACATTGCTGGTGGGAATGCAGGCTCATACAGCCACTCTGGTGAGCGGTCTGGAGATTCTTAAAGAAATTAAAGATTGAAATGCCCTATGACCCTGCTATCCCACTTTTGGGAATAACCCCCCATACAGCAGAGGTTCACCTCGATAGCACAAGCACGACCATGTTCATAGCAACACTGTTTACAATAGCAAAGTCATGGAATCAGCCCAAATGTCCAACAGTTGACGAGTGGATAAGGAAACTGTGGTACATCTATACAATGGAGTACTACTCAGCCATCAAAAATGATGAATTACTGGAATTTGCCGGGAAATGGATGTCATTAGAAACAATTATATTAAGTGAAGTATCCCAGACCCAGAAAATTAAGCGCCGTATGTACTCCCTAATAGGTGGCTCCTAGTACCAAACCCACCCAGCCCACCTAGAGACAGTAATTCCAAGGATTATGAACAGGAGGGATGGGGTAGGAGGGCCACACCAGAAAGAAGGAGAGAAGGGACCATGTTACAGCAGGGAAAATAGGCCTCCACCAAGGACCCAAATAAGTAATGAGACATCTGATTAAGTTCACAGACTTTTGTTCCTGATCATTTACTACTGAGGGGGTGTGATCTCACCAGAAGAGGAGGGCATATAGTCTGGCAGATAAAAAGTAACCATTTTGCAAATGGGTGATAGACCCCTCCCACTTTTATTACATCTACCTTTGAATGTGCTTTTATCAAAAGACTCTAACAGCTTTTTGTCTCTGGCCAGGGGGTAACATACAATGCCCACCAGGATGGAGTGAAGGGCATTGCAGGAGCAGCAAAACTGCAAAAGAAAATCAACAAACCACAATCCAGAACTTCAGAGACTCTATATCAACCACCTAGAACTAGGCCAGCTTAGTCTCTCCCCATCTTGAAGCTCAGGGAAATTTGCGGAAGAGGGGGCGGTAAGAGTGTAAGAGCAAAAGGATGGGAGGAGCAATGATGTATAAGATACTCTATACTAGTTAGGGCTGAAGCAATCATAATTGGACTTTGCATGCCCTGCGCATTGTCCAACACACTGTTGACCTCACAAAGTCTAGCATCTGCTAAAGGCACCAAGAGCCTTGGAGGCAAAGGATTGGCAGCCACAGCAGTGTTTCTATACCTAAGGGGAACACGGGAAAGGGTTCAGGAAAAGGCCACTGGGTCCTTGTACGTCATCGGAGAGGAGGGCCCAGAGGAAAATCAGACATGCACAAGAAAGAACTCTCTGGGAATTGGGGTGGGAGGCACTGGGGGATGGGGAGGGAGAAGGGTGGGGAGGGGGAGCAGGGGGTACGGGGGGAGGAGGAGGGAGGGAGGGAACTGGTGTACCTAATAAGTTTGTATGTGCTGAAATAAAAAAAAAGATATATTAGTCTTGGGGGACTAGAAGGCAAAGAAACTTGGTTAACTGGTGATTTAACTAACACATCAGTGAAGGCTACAGAGAGGAAGTTAGAACTGAGTAGACACTTAAAGGCCAGAGACTGATGTGGTTGATATCTGGGAAGTATGGCGAGAGTCAAGCCTGGGGCTGGCAGAACTTGGCAGCGTGCAGAACCATTGGCCACTGGAGTGGAGAGGAGCAAATAAGACCTGTGCTGTGCAGTTAATTCCTCCTGAATTATGAGGGGGTTTAATAAGACTCGGGAAGAAAAAGGAACTTACAAGGCTCACGAAGGTCCTGAAACATGTAAGATTCACAAGGCTACTCCCAAAGTTTAGATAAATAGTAACAATTGCTGGGGAGAGATTCTCTAACCAGCTGAATTGTCAGTAGAAAGCCCCAGGAATTATAGCTTTTATGAGTCTCACCCAAGGGAAGTGGGTCTTTTGGGTAATGTAGTTGCCTTTGAGGCATCTATGTTCTTGAAAGAAACCCTAATAAATTCATTGGTTCACCAAAAAAAAAAAAAAAAAGAGTTTGAAATCTAGACCCCCTTAAAAGTAAGTCAATGACCTCCAAAAATGAACGATTCTCACAGTGGTACGCTAACATAGCTACACCTATGTGGAGAATTAATGAAGAATTTCCCTTGTTTAATTGGGAATCAGATTCCAGCCTTCTTGTCAGGCATTTACAGCAGCTGAGGGAGCAGAAAGAAAATCACAGCATCTTTCCCCACATTATTTCTTATTTCTTTGTTTTGATTACTACTTAACTGTGACCTCATGCACTTTCAAGGCTGTGCACCTCCCTGAGAGAGGGATGAGGGGGTAATACTCACTGACTGGCAGGAGAGGGAGAAAGACGCTTTCTGTGATGGTCTACCCACTGACATGTGATTATGTTCCACAAAATACATGCCAGCCTATGTGAACCACACATCCAGAAAGCCATAAAGAAAGGAGGGAGACCGGCAAGGAGGAGGAAGGTTTGCAACAAGAAAAGGAGCAGGAATGGGATTGAAGGTATATTGTGAAAATGTCATAAATTCACCACATCCATGTATGAAACTCCAAAAGAATAAAAACTAAGAATTGATACTCAGATTCCTTTATTTTATTGGTTTCTCAGATTTGTTTCCTGGCTGTTCTTTAGTTGATCTCCACAGTAAAAGGGCATGATTCTTGAATGACATTTTCCTCCAGGGGACATCTTTTTTCTTTTCTTTTCTTTTTTCTTTTCTTTCTTTTCTTTTCTTTTTTCTTCTCTTCTCCTCTCTTCCTTTCTTCCTTTATTTTCTCTGTTCTTTCTTTCTTTTTTCTTTCCCTCTCTTCCTCCGTCATCTAACCCAAGGAGAATGTTGTACAGCAGTATGAAACATTCTATCCTGGAGGAAGACTCAGGAATCTCAGGAAGTCCCTGAAGCTAACAATATTGTGGGGGACAGGGTGGACCCTCCTAGGTAGAGAAAGAAATAAATAGCTGCTGGGAGAGGAGACTTTCCAGGTGAGCACAGCATCTAGAGGAGATGCTCAGAAAGGCCAGGCTGGCAGCAAGCAAAGCGATGTCCAGGCTGTAGCTTCTGTGAGTCTCATCCAGGTCCAGCTGGGCTTTGGACTGATTAAAACTGCCACTGAGTCATCTCTGCTTCTGTAAGTAACCTTCACTCACCCACTGTGAGTAACTCCAAGAAACTCATCAGTTTGCTAAGTTGAAGAGGGAGAGGGAGAGGGAGGAAGGGAGGGAACAAGGGAGGGAACGAGGGAGGGAGGAAGGCAAGGACAAATGGAGGGAGGGACGAAAGGAGGGAGGGAAGGACGAAGGAAGGAAGGGAGGGATGAAGGAAGGAAGGAAGGAAGGAAGGAAGGAAGGAAGGAAGGAAGGAAGGAAGGAAGGAAGGAAGGAAGGAAGGAAGGAAGGAAGAAGCTATAAAATGGAAACAAATAGGAAAATCTGCATTGCTTAGGAAATGATGAAGGAAATACCCTGAAACTCCATTGAATAAACCCTCTTTGAATATCTCCTCTACATTCAGGGCATTTGCAATACTATAATCAAAATAAGAGTAGGAGAGGTTTGGTGGATCTAAGTGACTGTGGCTGGCAAATAAATTGGGTTTAAAAGTTCAATGGAGATGAGACGAGAAGCAAAAGTCAGGATCTGGTCGCTGTAAGGAACACATGGCAAAGTTCACAGTGGAATCCTGTAAAGGATTGAATTATATAATCTTTATACCTTGGGTCATAAGATTTTGAAAACTATCTGAAATAACAGTAAGTAGAGCAGATAAGAATTTGAAAGAAGACACTGTGAGTGGCAAGAAGTGTGCATACAAACAACATAAAAATATTGAAAACTGGTGATTATGTGCCTGTGGGTTTAAAAAAGCAGCCGTTTGAGGTCCTCCACCACATGCAGGTCATTGCTTCTAATGTTGGATGCAGGGCAGCAATAATGAAAAATGTCTGCTTCTGGAAACCCTATGATGTAGGTGCAGGAATGAGGATGTGATGCTTGAGCTAACCTGCAAATCCCCTGTGCTTGTTAACTTCCGTAGCACTACATGGCACACTATTGTAGTAAATGTCACCAAGAAATATGCTCCTTTTATTGACCCCAATAATCCAGGAAAGATAGGTCAACTGGTCCAATGGCAGAACTGTTATGAATGTAATCAACTACCTTCTGATCATATTTATCTGACCTATAACAGAGAGCCCAAGTTTGGTGGTGTAAATCTGGCCAAAAATGATTAGCTGGGAAGACCTTCTCCAGGTGTGTTGTTGGTGTGAATGATGGAATGAAGCTTTTACTGCTATTGGATTAAATTTACACAATCTATGTATCGTGCTGCTCTTTAAACACTTCCATCTATATTCATACTTAACTGCTTATCAGTTTATGTAGCAGATGATGTTATTTCCAATGATACTTGGTACTTGGCAGAATTTGTACCATTTCAACTCTTTGGAATAAGTGACCAATCCATTGCTCAGTAAAGTATGGAATGCGTGCATGTCAAGACTCCAAGAGTCGGAATACATTACAAAACAGGTGACAGAAAGAATGGAGGACTTTGAGGAAGGGGGCGAAATGTTGGGAAATACTTGATTTCCTCTGAGCCCGGCATGACCACGAGTCATCACAGGCCAGAGGGGGACACTAGTGATCGACAACATATGCTGGCAAAGAAATGTACCCAGGTCTGTGGAAATGACATTTGTTCCACAGCGTGGGACCTACACTCTGGTTACCAAGCATTACTTCCTCTGCCCCGCAGAGGTGTAGACCTTGGTTGAAGAGGGCTGGACTGTACGGGAGGTGGAAAGGCCATGGCTCCAGCGAGCCAGCTTTCATGAATTAACATCCTGGGCAAAGTGGGACTTTTCGGAGGTGCATCTGTCTTTAGCATATTCCTGTCAGTAATCCCTGACCCATGCTCTGTCTCCTCATAGTTTTAGTCAGGTGACTAAAGTCATTTCTTTTGTGTCCTAAGAGTTGTTCTGGGTCTGGATTGAATTGATTCTTGTCCCTGCCTTACTTGGAGAGGAAAGGTACTCAGCTTCCAAACCAAATTTTTCAATAATTACTTCCAAAAAAGAGCAACTCAAGAGTAAGATAGTTCATGGTTCTTCAAAAGAGAACCATTCTGGCCTTAGGGGCTGCAATAATGTCTAGAGACATCCCACTGAGTCTTAATTGGAATGCTAGAGAACAGAGGATTTTGTTGGTCTTTAGTAGACACAGAAAGGAGATGTGGGTGGGCGTTCTCCAAAGTACAGAACAGTTCCAGAACATGGAATGATCCATTTCAAAAGGTCAGTTTTTCTGAATTGACAATTTTGTCTGAAGTGAAACCTTGCCTTGTTGCTATTTTAAAATAAAGAAAAAAGAGCGGTCTGTTCGGGATCCCAGTTGGTTGCTTCGGATCATCCTATTGAAAATTTCAATTCTGAAACATTGTATAGACAATGCTAGATGGTGTGTGGCTTATATACTACTTTGACAATTTAATTTACACAAAACCACATTTTAAGAGATCTAGAATGGTGCTACTTTCCTTAACTTACTTGATAATATTTCCAAGAAAAACCATTTAGTAACAATCATAAAATTAATGCCGTGAAATGTGAAACTTAAAACATCAGTTTATTTGAAATCACCCTACAATATAAACATCCTTGGATAGTAAGCGTGGGGATGCTAATCATAGTACTATCAGAAATCACTTAACCTCTGTGTACTAGTTACTCTTCTCTGTAGCTGTGAGACAAGACTCAAACTTAAGTAGTTCAGAGGGAAAAAAAGATTAATTCAGCTTACAGTTCTAGAGGGGGAAAAGCATGGCTGGCTGGCAGAAGCTGGAGGTGGTTTAAGTCACGTCCCTCATGGAGGCTGAGAGCGGCTGCTACAAGCTCAAGAGCAGACTCTCTCATTCAAGCAGGGCGGGACTAACCCACCCCCTGTGATGCCTTCCTCCAGCAAGGCTCCACCTCCTAAAGGTGCCATGACCTTCCCAAACAGCTAGAGTCAAACATATGAGCCTATGGGGGCAATTCACATATCAAACCATCACACCCTGTAAATCATCTATTCCATCAATAAAGTTGGGTGACATTATAATGTATGGCATTGCCTAAAGAAAAAGACTTTAATATCCAGGCTCAGAATTCATATAAGCCCAAATGGTTGTAAATTATAGAAGCATCTGCAGGAATATTCTAAAATTGCAGGATCTTGCTCTCTTTTCAAAGCATTTATTTGTGAAAACATAAAAGTTATTTAAATATTGTGTAGTAGAAGATGTTTGCTCTCTGACGGTAGCTAAAACACACGAAGGTGTGTAACAGAAGGCACTGGATATAGCCAAGGCTTCCCTACTGAGGATAACTGTTACAATGTCACATAAGTTGATCATCTCCTTGAATTTTTTTGTCCTTACAACAGAGAAATCCCTGCTACTGTTTGTATCAAACTTGCTTCTGTGGGAAAATGTGGCCTGTTCACTCATATCTGTCAGCGGAAGTGACCCTTTGAAATCGACCTTCAGACACCTCATTATTTGATCCCTTCTCCAACCTCAGTACATCAATAACACACCTTCATCAACTTGTGATGAATTTCTAGGGACTTCGCTGACCCCTGGCTCCTTCCCAAAAGGAACCTAATGCCAATGGTTGATTATTTCTCAGAAAGGACTTTGTGCCAATGAGTGGGTTGCATGACAGCTTAATTGCATCACGATCAAACTTCACATAACATCCCTGCACAGGTGAACACACAGTATATGATGAGCGAAGACTCAGTCCTAAAAATGACATTGAAACCACATATCAAGACTCAGAGATCACTGGGGAAAAGGGTGAAGAAAGAAAGAGCCAAACATCAAGGGACAATGGTCACAAAATGTTATCTTCTAGGCACAGCAGGCCATGGTAACTAATAACTCACAGTAGCTGTGGTCTTGGGCACTGTTAATACACATGCAGAATCAACAAGCAGCTATAGAGGATCTTGTGTAGTCTGTCCACTTTTTTATATATGTATGTGTATGCATTTATGTGTGTACATGTATGTGTGCACATATTTGAGTATATGTTTCTGTGAGTGTGTTTGTGTGTGTGTGTGTGTGTGTGTGTGTGTGTGTGTGTGTGTGTGTGTGTCAGAGAGCACTATGTGTCCCTGTGGAGGTCCAAGGGTGACTTTGGGAATCATCCTGGATTACCTCTACCTCTGCTTTGTTTCACTCTGGCATTTCCCAGGCTCTGCCCTCCAGGGTCAGAAGTGCAGACTGCCATCATGTCTGCCTGGTATTTTTGCATAGAATCTGGTATCCAAATTCAGGTCCTTTTGTTTGTGAGGCAGAAACTTAAACCCCGAGCCACCTCTCCAGTCTCACTTTCTTCTGACCTAATAGCAAGCAGCAGATTCTGGGGCAGGAAATGTCATACTACCTTGTGGGTACCCACTGGAGGACCCAACATGGTCTAAGGGATGGTGTCAAACCTTTGGTCACACAGACAGCCCTATGTGGAAAAAGTTTCAAGAAATTTGTAGGGAAGAGGAAGAACTGACAGATGCAGGAGGGAGACAAGAGATACGGTCGGGGGGACATTAGAATGCACCATGTACATGCATGAAATTGCTAACAAATTTATTAATAGAAATCAAGGAAATAAAGAAAGTAATAGCCATTAAAATGTGGGATTTACTACTCTAAAACAATGAAGGATCCTTTTCTCTAATTTACATTATTTTAATCTTTTCAAACTTCCATTCATGATATAAAGCCTAATTTCCTGTTCTAGGATGTTAGCACTCTTATTTAGGGAATTAGAAAAATAAAAGAGAATTGCTTTTCCGCAAATGGTGTGATTTGACTGGAATTAAAATGATTAAAACAATTTCAGGAGGTCGAAAGTCAAAATAAATAACAATAATGATGATAATGATGATGATTAATGTTTTTGAATAGCCCCCAAGCTAGAAATCACTATTCAAAGGATTTCAACTTGTGATTTTATATTTGCAAAAGGAAGCTGGCTTCTAATTTTTCATTTTGCCATATTTGCTAAAATATTTATGCTGAGTTTTTCAAGAATGTTTCTGTTATAATTGACATACTCCTTTCCAGAAATAATATATCATAATGGTATGTTATAACTTAATAATTATAATTTTCAATTTTATAGGGAAGCATTTTAATTTTGACCATCCAGAAACCAGAGAGAGACAAACACAGAAGCATAGGCAATATGGCATGAAGCTTATGTTCTACAGAAGACGATCTTCAAGCCATTAGGATTTTGAGATCTTGCTGACTTTGGTGCTTGATTTCCAAATTCTTTAAAACTTCACATCCAGGAAATGCACTGATACTAAACATAGATTCATTTACTCCATTCTAAATGCCAAGCAAGTGAAATTTTCCATCATTTCCAGAATAAGCAGTATGTACCTGAGGTCTGCCACACGTCCTCTCCCCCTACTCTAAACAGCAAGAATCAAGCCTCAAAAATGGATGAGCATCCTTAGCCCACTGAAGCAACCTGAGACAGACACTGGCTGTGTGGAGCTGTGGTTATTATAGACGGTAAATAGAAATGGAGAGCTTACCTCTATGAAAGTGAAGGACTACTGAACAAATAAGATTGAGGAGTTGAAGACACCTGGGGAAAATCAAAGGCAAAGTAACTTTTTAGCAGATGGAAAATTATTCATGAAGTTTTCCTATTTTAACTGCCTTACTCCTGGGGTTAAACCTATTATTCTATAAGACACTTTGAACTGATTCCAACTTTCAAGGTTAAATTTATACTCACCTGTATATTTAAGAAATGCCAACAGAGCTGTAATCAATATATATTACTAAGGGTTTTTCCATTGTCCACATTGTACATTACTGAACACCACACAATCTCTTCTTGACTTCCAAGATTCTCTTGGTTTAATTCTGCTTCTCTATAGACTCTCTCTACCTGACTTCTATAACTTTCCTCTATTTTACTCTTTACTATACTATACTTTCTTCCCAGAGTGAAACTCTAGCCTCTGTCTGGTGAGAATTATTATTTTTCCATCTGGTTGCTGGCCACAAGCAATTTGAACAGGATTCAAATGTACGATTATTACACCTGTACAAATTCCATACGGTCTCTTTGTTGTCCTGCTACATGCAAAACACGTCAAGAACTGATAAATGTAAGAGAAAGCAAAGGAAGAGGTTGAGACATGTAACAGTGGTGTAGTCCACAAACATTCCAGCCACCACCTCATTTAACCTTCACAGTCTATACCACAGTGACCATGCTAGGTGTCACATGTAACTAAACCTGCAGCTCTATGCTCATTTTCATGTAATATTGTTTAGCTTATAATCCTTCTGAACCTGATGACCAGGATATTAAATGCATGGAAGGACCCTCCACATCTAAAACAGGAAGTGAATAGCCTTCCATTTGACTCCAACACCTTCCTACCGAGCATCAGAAACACTGATAGGAAAGTCCCAAGGCTTCTGGAAAGCATTCAACTCAACTCAACTCAACAAGGTGAGTTCTTTTCTAACACATTTTTGCCTTTCTTGTTCACAAAAACAGTGAGCACTGCAGTAAGAAATGAAATGCAAAATGCACCTCTTTTCTGGAAAGAAATTTAGACATCCAGCTAATAGAAACACTCTATGGGTTGTTTGCAAAACCAACTATTTCTAAAATGTTTTTGGTGCTGTTGTTGTTTTTGAGTCTTTTCACTCCAGGGATCTCAAGAAAGGATAGTCATTCCTTTGCAGTGGAGAAGTTTTCCTGGGCAGGGTGCCATGCCTCAGGTCTTACCTGCAGTGTAAAGTTTTTAGAATTTCTAAAGCACTGTGCACATACAGTGTATAATTAGTAAGTCTGACTAAAAGCAAGAAGGCAGCGTAGTCAGTGACAGCACTGAAGATGTGCAAAGTTCCTTCCTGAGACCGTGGTCTCTGGGCACTTGATTGCCTCTTGGTTACAACATGTCCACATGTAAGTTAAAAACTTTTGTCACTCCTGTAAGGATACATGTCACCGCACACCCACTGCATGTGGAAACGTAGATGAGAGCTTGGCGTAGGGTTTTAAGATAACAAATAAATGGGAACATGGACCATTAAAATTCAGGTCTTCCATGGAACATTTCATTCTGACCTTCTCTCCAATATTTCATTCAACATTTCCAAACAACAGAGAACAGCAAATATTAATGATGTGGGTAATAAGTGACTATCATTTCTGTGTTTAGACTGACCCTAGATTCAAGAAAAATGAGGTGTACTCTCACTGGTCAGAACTGGCATCTTTGAAAATGGCTGATTTTGCTGCTTGTTAGAGCCAGTTTCAATGCCTGCACAATGATATGGGAAAGGTTGCCAAATATACCAAGGCCATAAAATCGTGATTTTTCCACCCGGAAGATTCTACACCCCAATGATTCCATCAAGTACTGAAATGTCCACACTAGCTTATCCCTCTAGCACTTCCTTTGTTATGTCTTCAGTGTATTCATGGAGGTAGAGTCTCTGCTTTAAAATACACCAATACCTTAAAAATGTGCATGTAAGAAAAAAAACTACTTTGTCAAAGTCTGTTTTGATACATTAATAACCATTATGTCATAACTCTGAAACTTTCCTATCACAATCTGTCATGTATACAATTCATGTGAATAAGACACAGAGCATAATGGCTCAGAAGCAAAGTGAACTGGTACACATCAAGTGATTAGAATCCCATAGTGATATTCTTCATCAGTCCGTCCATCTGACCAGAAATGTAGAAATCTCAAGATCAAAGATAAAAGCCAGCTTCCATGACTCGCTTTCAGAGTAACACTGCAGGTGTGGTACAACAGCATAACTTTAAGTTTCATAATATTTTCAGTCTGCAGAGCGTTGTGGCAAAAAGACAAAATGACTTTAGAATTCTCTCATAACTGACTTCAACCATGGGTCTAGATTTCTCTTACAACTGTCTTCTACTCTCTCTCTCTCTCTAGATTTCTCTAACAACTGTCTTCCACCGAGGGTCCACATTTCTCTACAAGTGGCCACTGCCAGCTCTCTAGATTTCTCTAATAATTGTTTCCCACCATGCTTCTGTGAAACATAGTCTCCTCTACACTATTTCAGAAGGATCCTATACGATCCCTTCACCCTGGGTCTATTAGGATTCTTCAATCTTGCTTCTAAAATATAGTACTTTCTCAATCTCCTGGTGGTTCATTTTGCATACGAGTGAAGGCAGATGATTACATCCTATAGGGCTTTTTCTTTAATCCTGTTTCATTTTATTTCCATTCCTTTGACTGCCAGAACTGGATGCAGGCATAGAAGAAATGGAAAATTCTGACATTATCATTTTCTGAGATGAAGTCAAAGATTTTTTATAACACCTCAAGTTAAATTCTCTCTGAGTCTGAGAGGTACCTTGCTTTTCAATTTTTTGAGTTTATTAGGAATTCGTTGAGGAGGAATCTCCATCGCTAGAATCTCCTGTGCACACCTTTGCCACCCCTGGAATTTTTTACAGTCTTTTTCTTGAACTCCCACTATTTACTAACAGCAATTCACAGTGGGGTTTCTACTGACTGCCACATAGGAACTTCATGCAGCATGAACACGCCACTGAAAACTTTTCATGACTGATGACCCTCCATGGAGGAGCTATCAGTTCTCTTCTCCAGTTCCCATAGATCCAGAGTCAGTCAGAAAATCAGACTCATTACAACTCATTCACAGGCTGAGTGAGAAGTCATTGTCCCATGATTTCAAACCAGTGAATACTTTACTCTATTAGCAGTCAAACTGTGCATCCACAGGTTGAAAGAGAAGTCATTGTTCCGTGTTTTCAAGCCGGTAAATATTCTTCTCCATTAACAGTCAAACTGTGCATCTACAGTCATTTTCCAAATTATAACTAAGAGCAGAAAGCATCCTAACTGTTAAGATGTTCGATACTCTGTTCGGTATGGGGCACCACGGTTAGCTGAGAAGGGATCAGATTAGCATCTACATCTCAGCAACTAGGATGCTCATAAGCTCACGGTGGGATCTTCTTAGAGTTAATTGGACTGTTGGTCTTTCTTTACAGAAAGAAAGGTTGAGAGGCAGGGAAGGATGAAAGAAAAGAGTAAAAGAAGGAAAATAAATAAAACACAGGACATGAAGGATATTCACCTTTATAATACCAAAATTGGAAAATCTAAATCTGTATTTTAAGCTCTAATGTGAATATTCTCCCTCATTGTCATAGTGAAGCAACTTGACAGTTGACGGTTTGAGCTCTGGGCACATTTGTAGAGAATTACTGGTTGAGTTAAGCTCAGAGCAAACCTGCAGGAGATTGTCTGGCTGATGGGGAAGGTCCAAATAGGTGGGATTAAGCCCTGAAATAAAATACAGAGAGCTGACTGAGGAAGTCGGCATCCTTAGGTATTCTGGCCAGTCATGCTGGTCTGGCAAGTAAGGATCATCTTTCTCTCAGCTGTTATATAAAGATGGTGTGACCAGTTCCCTCGGCTCTGGCGTTGGTGCGTGCTCTCCCATCAAGCTGGACTACAGACTGTAACTGGACTATCAATAAGAAAATAAACCTCTTGTTCCCTTGAGCTGTTTGATGGTGATTTATCAGCAACCAAGCAAGCAAACTGCAATACTCATTTTCATTTCATATTCACTTGTCTTGCTTTACTGATATTTTCAGCTTTATTAAAATATTATTGACCTCTATCTATTGAATTTTGCTGGTTTGAAAGCAAGCACTACCAGACCACTGTGCATGTCAGTGTTCAAGATAAAGTTCTGCCACATAAAAATGTTCAACCATTTACAGTTATAATGCCAATTTCCTTAAACTCATGGTGATTTCTTTTTAAATCTCAGTCCTGCACTTGCCTTCAACTATGATGCTTTAAATCTTTCAGAGTGCAATATTTCAAACTAATCCATGATACCATTCTATTATATCCTGAACAAATGTGCAGTATCATGTTCTCTGGTAAAATTCAGCCTTGTTCCCTTCCAGAAGTTGGTGGGTTGATGGGTCTATACTTGTTTCATCTCTTCGTGCTGATGATTAAAGGCTTCCAGCTCTGTTATGCTTCCCATTTAACTTCCTTCCCACCAACTCATGTACATTCCAATACAGATGTTAATTTTTCACAGGAGAAATTTGGCAATAAATCAATGTTCAATTTATAAAATTTAAGCTTCAGAATGTTTATGCTAGCTGTATATTTTAGACACCAGTTAAATGCTAACGGGGAGTTGGTAAAAGACATTTGCTCAATGGCCCATTCACCTGAGTTCTGTAGCTTTCGTGTAGTCCTTGGGCCTGTGGAAAGTACTGCTCAGAGTTTGCAAGGAGTAGATAAGAGAGGACGAACCCCTTGCCAGACACCATGACTGTAATTATTCTTCTTCAATATATTTCCACACAAGTGATATTTAAAGAAATGGCCATGGTTATAGCCAAAATAATGACATTAATGTCCAAACTAACACCAGAAGGTGACAGTCCAAAAAATCATGAATGCCACAATGACCAAAATCAAGGGAGGGAAAACATGCTTCCTGAGGCATTTCAACTGAACATCTGAGAGAGCAAATATTTCAATTATTATGCTAATGTCAGCATAAGGGATGATGAAGACACTAAGTGATTTAGAGGACTACATGTGAAAGCAAAGATTTCCATAATTACATGGTTGCCATGGCTTTGAAATGGAGTTTTGAATGCTTATGAAATATAGATAGACATGAAAAGGAAAATGCTTTACCTATCAATCCATTTAGAATGTTAGCAAAATATAGATATGTCCTACATCTTCAGCAAAGGAAGATAAAGATTCAATATATATTGGAAAAAGGTCCTTAAGGACAAATCTGGCAAGCTGATGTAAACTGCTAGAACTCACATGGTGGAAGGAAAGAATACACTTTTGAAAGGCGTCCTCTGACATCAACTGTTGCACACCATGGTGTTCTCTCCCTCTCTCTCTCTCTCTCTCTCTCTCTCTCTCTGTAATTCTCCATATATAAATAAATTGTTTTTATAAACAAAAAAACACTAATCTCAGTATTACTTACTTCACAAAATACAGAGTACAGAATCGAACTTTTAACCTACTTTTCTATTAAAATATAATGTCCTTTCACTTTCATACAAAATGTAAAGGATGACTACTAAGGGAAAACAATAGAAATGGATATTCTAAAATTCATCAAGACACAGCTGAGAACATTCATCCTCGCTGTCTCTAGAGCAAAGTGTGATTAACGCACACAACACACAATGCCATACCTGCTCAAATATTGCAAGAAAAAATTATTTGAGTATAAATCAAAGCACTCATACTGCCAATAGGAGTTGAGAATAAAATGTCAACATCCTGCTTTATATACATGCATAAATGTTTGGAAGAGCAATTTAGAAGCTAATATTTGACCTTTTATTGTTCTACCAACAATTTATGTGATGATGAAATGCAAACATTTTACATTAAAATATTTTTCCCCAAGAATTTGAAACCTAGACACTCTAAACTAAGCCAATGACTTCAAAAAACAATTAATTCCTTCAGCAGCTAAGACTATACATATACACTTACATAGAGAATTAACGAAGAATTCCTTTGTTTAATTGGAAGTAAGATTCCTGCTTTCTTCCCGAGCAGTTGAGACTGAGACAGAAGTAAAGAAATCCCAGCATGAAATCAAGCCAGAAAATCCTCCTCCCCGTGCAAAGCAGAGCCTGACATATTACTAAAGGCACCAGCCACCACATCAGGAGAGAAAGACCAGCATCTATCAGTCCTATAGAGTGAGATAGAAGGAGAAAGTGCTTGAGAACACAGCTAAAGCAATAAAGCAAGACAAAGAAATGAAATCCACACAAATAGGAAAGGAAGAAATCAAAAGTATAAGTGCTTCATATAATGATATTATAGTTTAAAAAAACCGGAAGATCCATCTGACACTTTCCATGTTACATCAGGCTACAAAATCAATATATGAAAACCGAGATTTATCATGTTAAGTTATATACCATCAAAAGCAACCAGATGAAATTCAGTGGAACACTCATGCTCATTCTTACATTTTTGCATGAGATTAGCAGGGAGTGGAAGGGTTGTAAATGGGAAGTAGGGGTGAGACTGGGACTTAAGGTGTGAAAATACCATAAATTCTCTATAATTATGTATGAACCACTGAGAGGGAAAAATCAATATTTATACACACTTTGATAATCAACTCAGAAATAAATTAGGAAGAAAATAGTTTTGCAAATATATTCAGGAGTACACCTAATGAAGGAGATTTTTAAAACCCTATATCATTAATACTTTGAAATACAGAAGGAAAAATTAAAGAAGATACTAAAAAGAAGGAGAGCCCACTTACTAACTTACTGACTGGCAGAATTAATATTCTGAAAATGGAAACATTATTAAAGATTGTGTCCATATAATGGGAATAATTTAATTTCTATTCAACAGCAGTTAGTGTAGTGTAGATAGTAGGAGTCTCTGGTCATGCCCACCAATCCTCCATTTTTTACCTCACCTCCCTAGTAACTCAGGATGCCCCTTAGCAACTTTCAGACTGTACTAGATTGTAACTCCATCCATCATCTCTATCTCCGACCCTCCCACCAAACACAAGAACCCCCAAAGAAAGAAACCCCGTATTGCCTATTCAGTACAACCCTTGCAAATTTTCAGTCGTTTTTCCATGATAAAAGCCATTAAAAAATCCAACTTCATAAAGTAATCTTGCAGAAAATTAAGAAGGATGGAAGCAATGTATTACTGAATTAAATTATACAGCCTTGATAGTAAAATAACATGTTCTTGGTGTTAAAATAAAATGACTTATAATCAAGTGTCTCAACTGAGCCTTCAGAACAGAGGCATTTCTATGCTGACTTCTTTACATACTAACAAACTGACACCAAGAGAGCAGAAACTCATCTGAAATCCAAGGATTCACCAGGTACAATCCAAATCATGAAACCAAACAGCCAGACTACTCTTGGCAAATCGATTGAGTAACTAGTATATTCATCACAAAAGTCGAAATCGATTTTTGTTTATTAAATTCATCAAAGTGCTTCTACGGGCAACTAATACATCAGAGGGTCAGCGGGCGGATCCAGAAATAAGCATTTCCAGGGGTGAGATGAAGTGGTCTTCCTCATTATAAGCACAGAAAAGTGCTTCTGGAATTTTCCCTTTGGCTTGCTTAAGATAGAGCTTCTTCCAGGCAAACAGCTCCATAAACATCTTGCTTCAACTTCCTCAGTTTTCCAAACAAATTAAAAAACAGAAATCCAAAGGACAATGGATTTATTTGTTGCTTTTAAGATTGGTTAATCAGTAAAGGAAAAGAGAAAGAAGTGTAATTTTCTCCCTTGAAGTATTTCTGTGGCCAGTCTTACAAGCTACAGAACACCATAAGACAAAGACTAGACCAAATGTGACTGTGAACCTGGTTTTCAGATCCTTCCTCCTGAGATTAGGGGACAAGGGCTCCATTTTCCATCATTCACGTAGCTATTGTGGGATATACTACCTTTTTTTAAAAAAAAAGTTTGGAAAAGACTTGCTTTATTTACTTTTATAAACTTTACTTTTTATCTATTTTGCATGCGTGTGTGTGTTAGAGAGACAGAGAGAGAAAGTGTGTGTGTGTGTAGACACTGTGTGTCCCTGTGGAGGCCCAAGGGTGACTTTGGGAATCATCCTGGATTGCTTCTACCTCCTTCTTGCTTCTCTCTGTGATTTCCCAGACATGCATTTCTATGTGGGACCTGGGATGGTTAACTCAGGACTTTCTGCTTGCAAGGCAATCTTAACCTTTAAGCCGTCTCTCCAACCTAGAATGTGGTAACCACAATGTAGGTTCCTGGTTGAAATTCGTTCTTCTGATGGGTATGTAGTGGAAGAAACTTCTTACACCTTCCTTGAAGGTTCACTTTTGTTCTCAGCTCCTAACCTTAATCATCTAATTTTGTGGGAAGAGACAGCAGGGTGACAGCCAATGAGTGGGGCGGGAGCGTATTTGTTCACTATGCTCTGTACATGGCTGTGGACACCGACAGCGCAAGAGCAGCCGCAGTGGGTCTGAATTACAGACTGGCAGAAAGTTGGGTTTTCAAGTGCTAAGGGATAGAAGTGGGCTGTGTGAAGGAAATCCCGATAAAAAGGGTCACTCATGAGCAAATGTGACCACATTTCTGCTGGGTACTAAGCCAGAGTCCCTAAGATGCTAAAGTCCTGGGTGGGTGACAGAGGGTCAGACAGAGACTGTGCCTTAGAACCTCTTTTAATTCTGAAGAAAGTGCACAGAAAAGGCAGAGAGGAGCCAGTGACCCCCACTGGAATCAGTATAACAGGGGTATTGCAGGTAAGATCTTGATGGGGTATCAGTCCTGTAGATATGCGGGATGCTTGAGCCCAGTGTAACCAGATTCATGGCTATGCAGTAAGTACTGGGGATAGCGGTGGTATCAACAGGCAGATACGGAATTAAGAGTCGTAAAAGTAAAAAGGATTATTAGCCTTGTCCTGGGGTAGGCAACTATACCCAACCACAGAGAGGGAATTTTCTCATCTGGATAGTAGGACTAAAGGGAGACGTGGGGGAAGGGAGACGTGGGGCAGGAGACGTGAGGGCAGGAAATGTAGGGGAAGGAGACGTGAGGCGGAAGATGTGGACCAGGGAGACGTGAGGCAGGAAACGTGTTGCCGGGAGATGTGGTTCAGGAGACGTGGGGCAGGAAACGTGGAGCAGGAGACGTGCGGCAGGAGACGTGCTGCAGAGAGATGTGGCTCACTGTGGGGAGACGTGGTTCAGGAGACATGGGACAAGAATGTGAACTACAAACCAGATCTGGAGAATTTTGCCTGAAGGGAAACTGCTAAGATTCTTTTTGGGAGACCCTCAGGTAGCGATGACTCACCCAGCCTTGAGCACTTTCAACAGACAGCTGTTGCAGACAAACAGGCCCAGCAGTCTGAATCAGAGAAAGTCAGCCAGATGGAGGAGTGACAGTTGAAGATCAGAGATAAGGGATCACCGTGACTGGCGAGATAGATTGCCAACCTTCCTCTCCCGGCAGGCTTTCTTGGTATCTGATAGCAGCACCCTAAAATGAGATCATTGGAAGATTCATGGAGAATGACTGCAGATTACAGACAGCTACACGAAGTAGTCTCCCAACAATGCTGCTCAATCCTTCATTGCTTATGGGAGAAAACAGCTAATGCCTGATGATGTATTAGACATTTTTACTGTCACCTTCAATGCTAAATGGTAAAACCAGAAATTTCCTGAATTGCACAGTGGTTGACTCTCAGAGACATTGCCCATGGTTTATAAACCTCTAAGCACACTAACCACCAGGTGTCTTGAAGATTTGGGAAAACATGTGAAAGAACAGTAACGACAACAGCAAGAAAACTTGTAAGAGAGAAACCAACGTGGATGGGAAAAAACATGCTGAAAGACTGTGATTCACTGAATAAAACATGAGTGCCAGAGGTGGGTCGCCTCACTATGAGCTGGTGGGCAAGCAGGTAGTTCCCAAAGTACGTAGCACAGGTTTTCACTCTGCTGCATATGGATATACTGGAACTCTAGATGTATACAAGAGCTGGGCAGTTTTTAGCTGAGGATCTGAAATGGATGTTGGATTTACCAACTTGGTGGAAAAGAAAGTCTCTGGAGCTGGACACTGTCCACACAGCATGCAGGAAAGAGGTAGTGTTCAGCATAGAGTCAATTCAACTCAGGGAGCCTGTTGAAACACATGACATTGAGAATGAGCTTGTCCCAAGGAATCCCAAGAGGGTCTGAGAATGAGGGCTTCCCCTACAAAATCATCTCTAACTCCTTCGAAGGGCCACAAGAAGAGGAAGCCAAATGTCCTATGCAGAATGAGAGTGACCTACCCTGAGATAGTATTTCACATCTACCATGTTGTTCCCAAGATAGTTCCCAGATGCACAATGCCCTATGCAATTAAACTTCGATACTAACTTGCACCTGATTGGACAGGATAATAGAGGACCTCAGAGACCGTGCCCACACCCTGTAAGAGTCTGTGTTATATATAGTTAACATCCCATGTGTGACAGTTAGGAAAGCATTTGAAAGAAAAGATAGCAAGTACTAATTATATCATGGAAGGGTGTTCACAGCAGCCATAAGATTATTTTAAAAATTCCAGAGCCAGGCTATCTACTTTCTTACAATTTTAGAGAAGGTAAGCTTCGGAGGCCGTCCATAACACACAGGAAATGGCTACTGTGTGCCAAAAGTGAACAAAAAGTGCCTACTTTTAAACCACATGATTTCATTACGGGATCTGTTAATGTTACATTGGGCGTGGCTTTGAAACTCCCACTTTGCCTGGATTTTTCCTAGCGCCACAACTTACTATGTTAACCTCTGTGGTAAAGAATCTGCTCATCTGGGTATTAGTCCAAACAGTCAGCCATGCACTGTATGACCACTGCTACAATAACGGCACAAGTGCTATAGATACGAACAACTGCTTTCTAACTGTATTTATGCCCAGTGCTATAAGGAGCAAACCCATACTTGTTATTTTAGGCTGGACCAGAAATCTATGGTTAAGAAGGCTCAGGGAATCTATGTTGTTTTACTGAATTGACATGATGCATAGTTCAGATTTCCTTCTCTACATCCATATACTTACTGCCGTTATCCTGGCAGGGACTCAGACAGTTCACACTGCAAGAATAAGTGACATGGAGAATATGGCTTAATCATCAGAAAAATAAGACACACGTTTGTCACTCACACAAAGTTCAGGGGAACATGGCAAAAAAGATAACAGGAAAATGTGAGCAGTTAAGAGGGAACGTGAAGTGTTGGGACACAACCGTCTTCCTCTATTCCCTACGTGACCATCAAGGATCGGGAGGTTATGTGGCAATGATGATCCACCAACAAATACTTGAACCTTAATCATTTGCAAAGGGGCACACAATAGAAAGAAGACAGATGCAGCTGGGTACTTTGTCATGCAGCAAAACCTTCAGTACTCCCTAGGGTGGAGCAGCCTTGGGTCCTCATCAAGGATTCCAGACGTGACTCCTTCCTTTCCCTCAGCTGTGGGTAATTTTGGGGGTGGCGGCTGGAGTATATAGGTAGTGGGTGGTTAGCAGAAAGCAGGACTTCACAGAAACAGCTCTCCCAAGTCTCTGCCTGCAAACTCACTGTGGGGGAACATTGTGAAGATGCAGCTGTTTTGGGCTCAAGTTCATGCCTGTAAGTAAGCTGTTCTCTAGGACCCTCTTTGCCAAATCAATTCACTGTTGCCCCTAATGGGGCTTGGATTAGGGTGTTGTCTTTTGGGCTACCTGGATTCTGATTTGTGGTGAATTCACATTACATGTCTCACCTAAAAGGTAATATGGATTAGCACTGTCTAATCATTGTTCTACAGTATGTTCTACTCATGCTCGAAGAGGAATCTCCTTATTTGGAGATCCATGACAATGTCTTCTGTAACAATCACTGAAATGAAGCAGAAAAGAGGATGCTACTTGAGTCTAATGAGTAGTGAAAGACATGTGGTTAGATGCCCTCTATGGCATAGAACACTCCTGGACAAAGATCCATCTCCACAGGTCGATGTTGATGAAATTGGAAATTCTGGCAGGAATGAGATCACCTTGCTCTTTGAGTTCACTGAGTTACAACTCCCAAAGGACAAGAATGGCCTGTTCTGATCCCCTGGTCTTTTCTATGGGTGACTTGACTTGAATTATCCTCATGAAATTGTCAATTAATTGTTTCATAGACAGGGCTACGAGAGGTAACTTTGACAGTTTGGTTGATGTGAACAGCTATTTGAAGAAAATGTGGACTACTGTTGTGAGTCTTAAGTTTACGACAGTATTTCCAAAAATTAACACTGAGCATAAAATTGATCTTGTGAAATGCAAAACCAAAACTAATGTATTTGAACTCATTCGACATCATGAAAACCCCTGAGATGATAAACAGGAAAATCTAAGTAAACTCTCTAAACGTGTTAATTTTTCATGTAAAATTGTTTAGTTGCAGTGTGTAATAAACCCTTATATTAAATATTTAGCTATATTTAGTATTTTAATTAAGCTACTTTCTCAAGTATAAAACTTTAATAATGCTCTGGGCTTTTGACATTGTTAATTTAATGTAGTGTGTCTGGATGTGGGCAGGTACATGAACTATGGTTTATAAATAGAGGTCAGAGGACAACTTGTGGGAGAAGTTTCTCTCCTTCCATCATGCAACTCTTGTGGGTCAAACTCAGCTTGTCTTGCTTAGCACAAGTGCCACTGCACATTTCACCATCTTGCTTAATTCTTTAGTTTTATGAGTAGCATTGGGAAGCACGATTCCTAAAATACGGAACTTGACTTTTGGAGACTCGTTATTTTTTAAATGAGAAATTATACCAGACAAGTATCGTTAATATTTTTTTAAATCTTTTTGTGTGGCACATGCATGTTTTTCTTCCTTCTTGAATATGCTAGAAGTTTGTCAGTGTCCATTTGAGGAAAAGCAAATTGATGGTGAAATGAGCACAAAGTACCATCATTTTTTTAGTGTGGATGTGACGCAGAGCCCGGAAAGGAGATAAAATCAGATTCCTAGGAGGTCTCTTTCCTGGGCATTGATAATGGAGAGTTGTTCTTTACTAGTCACGGGAACAAGCTGAGCTTGGAGAAACAGATGTGGTCGCTGACTCACAGTTACACAGCAAGAAGTACAAGGGGGAGGGAAGGCCTAGGCCCATGTGCCGGGATTCCATCTCCAAATGCTAATAACAGGGCAGTGGGAAACATCATTTTACCTCTATAAGATATTCGTTTCATTGATGTATTTTGGTAAGAATCTTGAGGTCGTCTCCTCACAGGACTACTTACAGTGCTCAAATTTACAGAAAATTAACGAGAAGCTTTTGACCAGATCTCCGAGGTGACTGTGGAGAGTTGGAGGTTCCAGCTAGGCACTCTGCCACAACACCATCTTGCTCAGAAGTTACCCAGCAATGCTGTGTTGATTCTTCTTTGGCGTGAAGACAAAGCTAATACTGTTCTTTCTGCTCATTCTGCTCACATCAGTTGTCCAAAATATACATGTCATATGATAAGTTACAGAATTAATGACTCTGGGGCATGCTTATGGTTCAAAACTCCCCAAACTCACAAAATAGTAAAGTAATGGACGGGTAAAACTTAGATATCCTGACTCTAAGTTAGTGGCTGATCCAAGTGTTTAAAAATTATACATGTTTGGGAGCATACCAAAAATGTAGGAATTAACTACCTTGCTCCCTTCTGAACTATATTATCTAGGCAAACATAATTATTTAAATAAATTTTAAAATAAGGTTGTTTATTCTCCCATTGTAGCTAGAGGTGTCAAGCAGATCAGGCACTGATGATAAATAATGCTTCCTTAATTTCATGTGAATTGATCTTCAATAATTTCTTTTCATATAGCATGGACACTCTTCCTGCTGCTGGTGCCAAATCTTCTTTTTTGGGAAAATGTGGCTTCTAATCTCAACTGTGGCATAGTGAATGTGCACTGCAAAGTATCCACTGGAGACCTACTTGGTCAGATGCAAAACATATCAGAGTGCCACAATATCATTGCTGCTAAAACATACAGGAAGTTTGTAAGTACCTTTAAATTTTCAAAAACAGAAAGTCAGTGGTTTTTAATGCTTTCATTAAAATGCTGTATTTTTTCAATCATAAACAATTTGCAGAGGTGGACATAAAGCCCTGTGGAAGTGGCTAAAGAATGCCTCTCTTTCCTGTTCTGTAGTGCAGGAGACCAGTCACCACGGTTATTTTCCAGCTGGTGCACCAGACACCCAGGACCTAGCAATAGCTTTGCCCTGGATGGTGTGAGTTGAAAAGCATGAACATTAAACAAACAAGGTCAAGAGGATGTAAAGCAAAAAGAAATGAATTTTTTCAGTAATATGCCAAGGAGTCACTGTTCCAAGAATTCACCAACAGGAGTTTGTATTTTGAAAAGATGGGCTGGTTTGCAATGGCACTCAGGCCTTGTATTCCTGATGGAGTTATTCTGAAGGCTGTATGGAATCTGGTCCTAGCCAATCAAGACGTACACAACAGTCAAAGACATCACTGCATAAAAGAACATGCCAATACAGCCAGCCTGTGTGTATATGTATGTGTGCATGTGCATACGTGTGTGTGTGTGTGTGTGTGTGTGTGTGTGTGTTTGTGTGCGTGTGTGTGTCCCTGTGGAGGACCAAGGGTGACTTCAAGAATCATTCTGGATTGCTTTTACCTCCTTTTTGCTTCACCCTGGAGTTTTTCCAGGCTCCACCCATAAGGGCCAGAAGTGCAAGCTATTGCAGTTTCTACCTGGCATTTTTACTTGGGACCTGAAATCCAAACTCAGGATCTTCTGCTTGCAAGTCAGAGTCTTAACCCCTGAGCCATCTCTCCAGCCCCCCACTATCCCTTTTATGCACTGGACTTGCATTCCTCATTCTTGGGATGTAGCCTTTCACTTCCTTAATTTTTGTAACAATCACTGTACTTTCACAATTTTGATGATTATTACATTTAAATAATGGAGGCTATAAAGGGTATCTATATCTACAGAAATGCTAAAAATTACAGATTGATCACTACAGAAGCATGAGAGCATGTTCTTATGCTTTTAATTTTTCACTGCATAACAATCTCTAATAAATGAAGCTAAGACTTGTAGGACAGAAGCTATCCCAATGAGCATAGTGGCATTCTGAAGAGGTGGCAATTACAGTAAGCTCTAGATGACCTAAAGAAAAGGAACTTTATCAAAAGCTAATAAAAAGAAAAGCACAACTGTATAATGTTCAGCTCAAGAAGTCAGATCAGTCTAGTCCAACAGGTATCAGAGACAAATGCAGATTTATGTGCTGTGTGACATTGAGCTAAAATCTCAGAGAAAGATGATCTTCAAACTAAGCCACTTTATTTTGTTGTGTTACTCAACTTAGTGTGCTTTACCAATAATAACATTTCAGAAACACAAGGCAATGAGAGAACAGAAAAGAAAGGAAAAAAAGCCGGATTTCAAAAAATAAAGATTATGATCTAAGCATACATTATAGGTGGAGGAAATCAGTAGCCTAAGGTTGCTTCTTTCCTTCACACCCAAGCTGAAAACAGATAAAAGATTTTGTGTTCAGGAGATCAATTCAATACATGCCTATTTGCTTTGAAGCTGGTATCTTCCACCATTCTCTTTATATTTAAAATGCTGTTGCATGTGACACACTTTGGTAGAGAGAGTGAACACAGAACTTCAATGGGATTCTTCTGGAAGCCGAATACGCTAAGTGGACAATATTTTTTTTTTTAGATTTTTACATCTCTAAAAGGAGATGTGGTCACTGAAGCATACAAGCAAGTATGTGGGATTTGATACCCTCTCGTTTTATCCAGCTCTTTGCTGTAAATTCTCCAGATCATTGTTAATCTAACTTTGAAAAGTGATGTAATCTGGTAGGTCTGTAGTTGTTCCAATAAAGACATTTTCATAATGAAAAAATAAGATTATAGATCTAATAAAAAATAAAGGTGACAAGGGTCACTTCCTAGTTCCTTAATATAGAGCTTTTATATTCTGCTGTGTATTAAGAATTATGCAGTCATTGAATGCACACTGTATAAGAATGCATAGACTGAGATTCTGAATTCAACTAATTAAATGTTTCTATCATCTCCAGAATAAACTGTATGGTGAAGCCTGGGGATTCAGATACACAGCGAGGCCAGTCTGCCACACTTCTTCCCTTCTACTTCCAAATAACAAGAAAGAAGCCACACAAACAGAAGTGAGTCCTCAGGCCAGAACCCCCTAAAACACATGAAACAATTGAGGGCCTTACTATGCTCTGGGACATCCCAGATATGTCAGAGGGGTTCATCATCCCTGTGCAAAAATGGAGAAAAGCGGAGTGGTCAGAAAAAAGGCACACCTGGTTGTAAAATCTAAAGACTGTCAAAGAACTTGGCAGCAGATCCTAAATGATTCATGACTTTTTTTTCCTACTTTAGCAGTTGCATTACCTATGGACTGAACCTATGTTTCCACAGAAAACTTTGAACTGATACGGATTCCCACAATAAAATTAGTATTCACACATTTGCATAAGAAATGTAAATGCAACTGTATTTGTTACCCATTACTAAGGACTCTTTTGATGACGGCATTTTTTAATTACAGGCCCCTGCAACATCTCTTGTCCACTTTAAGATTCTCCAGGCTCTATTCTCTGCCTACCCACTTATTCCTACCTAAACTCTTTGCTTTTCCTGGGTCTTCGCAAGCAGGACTTGTCAAATACTGCACAGGTTTCCCAGGGTGCAACGCTGACCTGGTTGAGATGGCAGCTTTAATTTATAACTGCTGTAATGTCCCCTTCTGAGTACATGCCAGAATCAATCTTACCATGATTACATTGGCTATCATTATGGATGCACATACGCCAAATGTATATGGACTCTTTTTACCAGATTTTTATCAGCCTAGCATAAGTAATGTATGTCATACACACTTGAGAAAGGGGAGAGAGGATGCTAGCTGAGAGCTACGTGGCTCATAGACATTTCACAAAGCCCCTGCGTAGTCAAGTCTGTGCACTCAAGCTGTGTGCTGAAGTCTGTGCTTCTGTGTTCATTTCAATATGACTTTCCATTGTATTTGTTTAGCCAGCGACCCTTCTGAATATGATGATCAGCATGCTGGACTCTTGGTATTACCCTCTGCAAAATGTACTGCTTGAGTTGGATGCTTTTCCAGTATCCCGTGAGGATATCAAATCAAAAATCAGAGTGATTGAAGAAGCAAGAGCAGAACTTCTCGAGAGTGTGAAGACTGTACTCAACAAGGTGCGTGTCTCCCGACACGGCTGTCCTCGCATTCGTGGAAGCAGTCATCTCTGCAGGGAGAAATGAAGTTTGAAATAATACCTGTCTCCAGAAAAAACATAGGCTCTCATAGATAAGGTCTCTTTCTGGTTAGAAACTCTTAAGAGATTTTACTTGACACCCCCACACCATAGTGACTTCAATAGAAAGCAGCCAGCCACTCCTCTTAGTAATAGGAAAGAAATAGTTGCCAGGCACAACCACACCCCTCCCTCTCAGGATTTCAACACATCTGTTGTCCCTGCTCTTTGACTACGGAATCCAACAAGACCAATCTTCATCATATCAAAGTCAGGTATCCATGCAGCACATGGAGTGTAACTTTCCTAATACCAGAGAAAATAACATGTTGCAGTGAGAAAGCAATACATCGAAGAAGGCACGCCAGAGACAATGGGGAAATTAATTTCCTGGGAGAACTGACACAGTTTCCCACTTCAAGGGTCCATTGCATAAAAGAAAACATATAGATGCATACAGACTCTGAGTGTATTGCTTGTGAAACTCACAGGTTTATGGGAATCTGATCAAGTCATATGAAAATCCGTGCTGTTAGCAGCAGATCTGCACTCCTAATTGTCCTTCCAATCTTCAGTCAACATTTAGAAGAGTGAGGACCAGCAAACATGCAGGATAGTAATAATAACCGATTGCCTTCTCTGTGACTAGGCTTATCCTGAAGTGGAGGAGAACAAGGACTTCCCCATCTGGAGAGAAGTAAGAGAGCTGCAGTCAGCTGATGAGAAAACCCGCCTCCTTGCGTTTTATAGACTGTTCTACTGCCTGTACACAGACTGCAAGAAGATTGTCACTTATGTGAAGGTTCTGAGGTGCCGGATGGAACCTAGCAGATGCTAGACCCTCACTAATCCTGTCTAACTCTGAGACACACATTAATGCTCATCACTCCAACTCTTGAGTTTGTACCTTTTCAATTTTCAATGCATGCATGGGAGCAACAGTTCTCCTTTTAAGAAAAGAAAAGGGGCGGTGCTTTAAAATATTGGTTTCTTCAGAAGTTAATTTGTCTAAGTCTCTTTTATTCATTAGATGGTAAATATATCAAAATACTGAGATATTACTAAAAACTGTAAAAAACATAACATGAACATTGTTGGAAAATCAGCACAGAAATTGGTGTAGAGGTACAGTAAGTGAATACGAATGACATGCTGAGAACTCAGAGTGACATCACTCCTAGCCAGTCCATCCCATCTGCCAACAGCATGGAAGTATGACAAGCTAAAGCCAGCTAGTCTCCATGCACCCACAGAAGCGCAGCCGTCCAAGGGCCATGCAGCTGCACTGTTTCTAAGTTCCATGAGGTTCTCAGTGGAGGAATATCCGAAATGCAATCCTGAAAGGACTGCTGAATTCCCTAGCAGCTGTGGCCATCATGCTCTGAACCTCCGTCTCCATAGGGACATCCCAGACACGTCCTCTATGACCTCTTTGCCTTACATCTCACATGACTCCTTTAGACATGTTTGAGTTCCGCAGACTCATGCTTTAGCATTTTCCTTTCCTCTGTGGTGACTTGACTTTACATACCTAGGAAGGTAGATGATCAGTACCTTCAACATTCTCCTGGCTTCTTTGGGTTTCCATTTCTTTGACTTTGTCAGAACTGGGAGGAGAAAGAGAATGGAAACTTCTCACATCGCGATCTTTCAAAGTCATATCAGAGTCTTTCTGGAGATTTCTACAAGTCAAACACTTCTCACTATCATGTCGTTTATGTGTGTGTGTGTGTGTGTGTGTGTGTGTGTGTGTGTGTGTGTGTGCACATGTGTGTGTGTGTGTGTGAGAGAGAGAGAGAGAGAGGGAGGGAGAAAGAGAGAGAGAGAAAGAGAGAGAGAGCAAGAAAGAGAGAAAGCACATGCATGCCAGTGCATAGGCAGAGGCCAGAGGACAACCTTCCTTCCACCATGTCGACTTGAAGGAATTCAGGCTTCCAGGTCTGCAGTACAAACTTTACCCACTGAGCCATCTTAGTAGCTCACCCTCCATTTTACATTTTCCAGGAACACCCAACATAAAATGCTGTGGGTTAGGGTAGTTCCAAGTATAAAATGACTAAGCCTAGCCAACTATGCCCAGATGAGTTGCTGTAGCTCCTCCCACCAGGAATGGATGCTTTCTGAAGATAGATTTCCCCTGGCACACAAACGTTCATCTGCAGACAAAAACTATGGCACGTCCATTCAGAACAGGACTATGATAGCCCTCCAGAGCTGACCTCAGCAAGTTGCTTCCAGCATTGGATTTTCAGTTTTGTGAATCAATTGCTAGAAGCTAATACAGGGGTGGTTAAGCGACTCTAGAGGAACAAAAATGCCACATAATCCTGAAGACTCAAGTTCAAGAGCACAGACCCAAATATAATCCCAGAACTCAGAAGGTAAGACACAACCCAATTGGGAGAAAATTTTTGCTAGCTATGATTCTGACAAAAATTTCCCAAGACATAGTGAATAGCTAGGCTAGGCAATTGGTAGGCTCTAGGGTCAGTTTCAAGAGTTGGTCCAAAAAAACTAGACCTATATTAAAGACTGCATACAATGTCAACATTGGACCTACACAGGTGTGAGCACAACTTATACGTATATGCACATACCACACAAATGTGATCACACACACAAAGCAAAGATTGAACACACACATAAAATGCTACAATGGTTCCTGATAACATCATGGATATAAAAGGACTAATCCCCTACAATTCTTCCTGAGTCCCACCAGGACAGCATGGATAGTGTTACCGAGACTTATCTTCAGGGACTCATCCAAACTCACATGTAAGTTCCCAAGCTTCCTAACACTGCAGGCATCTGGATCTTTAACTCCCAGTACACAAAGGCAGTATTGCAGCCGCCATTCAAAATATAGAAAGGAGTTTATCTCATATCTCCCGGTACTGAGGCCTCATTCAAGATACATTCAAATGACTTCCCCACTCAGAGATGAAAACAAAGGTTAAAAAAAAATAACAGCAGATGTTATGCAAAGCAACCAAATGACAACAGCTAAAAGCAATGTGAAAATTTTTGTCACATAATCAATGACCATTTAATGCACATCTCAAATGAGGACTGGCGAGACCACTCAGGGATTAAGACTCTGTCTCTTAAGCATAAGGTCCTAAATTCAGATCCGAGCTCCCATGTAAAAACTCCAGGTAGAAACATCCATAGTCTGCACTTGGCTCTCCACAGGGTGTACAGTACCCTCTGATACACACACACACACACACACACAAAGTAAAAGCTAAAAAAAATCTTTCTTGTTTAAAAAAATACGTATCTCAAATGAGCCTCAAAAAATACATGTTTTAGGGTTACTTTCTTTATAAATTGAACAAGAAAAAAAATGTAACTACAGGAAGAACAAAGTAGGAAATGTGAAAGCTAATCAACAACTCTGTGAACTATAGAACTGAACTTGACTACTCTTGACAAATACATCTACTAACTACTGTATATTTTAAAAAATCAACAACATATATCTGGTGTTCTTAGTGGATGAATACAGTAGAGACTTGAAGAGGAAAAGGGATTTAACTTGTCCAAGGCAATTATTCATACCACCAAAATAACAGTGTCCATGTCTCTAAGAAAAGAAATTAGTTAGTATTCGATGTCCAGCTGGATTGCAATGATGACAGATTCCAGAGCTGGAGAGTCTGGCCTGGGGTGTGAAATGTACACTCACGTATGTGTCTAGGGTAAAGACAAAACTGTTCATCTGACATCATAGCCTTAGAGCAAAACAGGTAAAGCCAGTAAAGAAGCACGGAGCTAAAGTCTTACCTGGAACCAGACAGGGCCTGATGCTGAATGGCTGTGTATAGCGTATAAAAATTGTTCTGTTTGGCCTTGAACCTGTGCTGCGTGAGGAGTGAATGCTTCTCCCTCACATTGGATGCTTCATAACCCCTTACAATATCCTAGAATGAAAAAGTCAAGTGGAGAATTATCCACTTGAGTAAGTCCTTATCTGTATCTAATTATATGAAGTATCGTCCATGGGGAAAGACAGTAGCTCAGATATACACTGTTAGCACAAGGTTGTTCTTGGGAGGACAAAATGAAAACATGAAATAGCACATTTCCTTGATTCACTAGAACTTTCTATATCTTTCCTTCACAGATGTTGTGCTCCAACACCAACTTGCAAATCTTTGTTGAAAGCAACCAAGGTCATTTAAAGCCCTGCCTGCCCACACTAAGGACTTCATTCTATAGCATGTAACGTGCACGTCCTGCATATAACTGATTCAGAAAACCATTTCAAAGAAAAATAAGTATATTAGGTAAGAACTTGAAAGAAGGTACTATGCATGGTTGCTCAAAGTTTGTACAAAACCTACAATGTTATTAACGACTGCCAGAACCATGGGGGTTTCAAATCTGTGAGTTTTTAGCAAGGGAGATCCTTGAGATCCTCTTCAACATACAGTATTACATGGTTGCTCTTGTTGGATGTATGCCAGAACTAAATGGAAAACGCCTGTTTCTAAATAGGTCATGTGATTTTACTCCAGGAGTTGGGAATGTCATGTTGGAACTGACATGAAATTCCCACTGTGCCTGGAAGTTTTCACAGAACCACCACTCACCACATTGGCTTCCGTAGTGAAGTTCTACTGGTGGGCATAATCATCTACATATCAATGAAGCCACCAACCTATGCAAGATGTAAAGGTTTTGCCATTAGTGGCCCAACTGATAAAGACATAGAAACTAATGTGTAATGTATAACGCAGCATGCGTTATAGTTGGGAATCCATTTTTTTTA
Organism: Typhlomys cinereus; assembly: GCA_023101885.1. Taxonomy (NCBI): domain Eukaryota; kingdom Metazoa; phylum Chordata; class Mammalia; order Rodentia; family Platacanthomyidae; genus Typhlomys; species Typhlomys cinereus. Next base: position 2,787,181 of record JALPQD010000087.1, on the reverse strand, counting down.
AGTTAAACTGATGAGTAGGAAAAGTTCATTCTCTAATATGTAGACTTTTGTTATTGTTTTGGTAAACCGACATGATGTTACTTATCACATTTCTTTCTCAACATTTGTTTTTACTTCTAAATAATATTGCACTTACTGGTCTAGAATCCACAAGGAAATGACTTAAAATGATGGACAATTCCTGGTGACCCATTCATAAAACAGCTAATTGCTAAAATCAGTGGCATGAGAATTAAGACTCAAATCTCCTCTGTTCAGGATCCAATAAAAAATGGATGATAGCATGTAAGGGATGAGGAAAAAAGTGAAATATTGGGAAATGATGTCTCTTCTCAGTGATCCTCAATGATCATACAGCAGAAGTGGCGAAAGTGAACAAGAACCAAACTTAGTCAAAGTTCACAGCAAGGAAACGTGGGCAGGAGAAGCATATCACTAGGACTCTGGTCATGGTAATGGGAAAATTATTGTGCCTTCTGACTGGGGAGTCATAAGGCCCCCTGACTGTTCTTCCAGACGTTATTTCACCCTGCCTCCAGATGCGTGTAACCTCGAAGTGATCCACTATATTTCAGAGGTGAAAAGTCAGGAATCCTGAAGGCAGGAATTCAGGGACATTCACCTGAGCCTGAGTTGGCACTCATGCTGCATTGGAACTCTGCAGAGATGTATGCTCTGTGACTCAACCATATTCCTGTAAGTAACCCAACCTTTGTGTCTTCCCATCCCCATTCAATGTTTGTAACAATTTGGGTTGTACAGAGTATTTTCTCTTGTACCATCTGTGGCCCATCTATGGACAATTCACATTTGTTCAGACCAACCCCAAAGTATAAAGCAAGAGAGCTAAGAACTTTCTAATCCCATGCTTAGAGTAGAGATCTGTAAGGACTCATTCAAACTGAAATGTAAATGCACAAGTTTCTTAATATTACTGATATCTGAATCATTAAGTCATGATGCACACAGTATTGTAACCTCTTTGCCAACCTCAGACACTTGTCACCTGGTTCTAAGGACTCTCCCAACATGAGTCCACAAGACTTACACTCTTTAGACATGATGGGAAAAAAGAAATAAAAATTGGATGACAAAAATTCAAAAAGAGGCCATAGAGAACAACAAAACAACCATTCTCCCAAAACAATCTGAAACTTTTTCCTGATATAATAAAATGACGATTAGGACAATGACTCAAACAAGCCTCCAAAGTAACAGATGGTCAATGGTACCTACTTTACACATTCACACACACACACACACACAAGCAACACAAGAAGAATGGAATAAAGAATAAATGTAAGTGTTCATCAACAATCTCCAAATTATAACTAGACTACTTCTGACAACCAAATTGAATAACTGCTGTATGTTTACAAAAAATTCATAAGAGGCATTAGGTTTTTAAGTTTCAATGGATGACTGTGGACACAGAACAATGAAGATAAAGAAGATTTAGCTTGTGTTAGTTCTGGGCAATTATTCATGCCTCAAACACATAATTCAGTGTCCAAGCCTCCAATGGAAGAAATAAGCTAGTGCCTAATATGTTTATATATAAAATATATATGTTACATATTATATATAGATATAGATATGGATATGTGACAGAGAGAGAGAGAGAGAGCAAGAGAGAGAGGATGATATATATATACTAAAGCTGGAGAGTTTGGCCTGGGGTGTGAAGTGATTGTTAGATATGTGCAGCTTGGGAAAAGATGACCTTATCAAGTTTATTGTTCACCCATCCTTAGAAACTTTGAGCAAATAGGTGAGGCCAATATTGTAAGAGCAGACCAAAGGGCGGCCTAGAGGAAGGCAGAGTATGCTGAATATTAATACACATCATATGAAAATTAGTCTGTTTCCAATTGACCCCCAGGGAGGACTTTTCCAACATCAGACTCTCTCTAGGTCCTTAGAATGTACTAGAATGAGAAAATCTAATGGAGAATTACAGAGAATTACCAATGACAAAAAACAATGCCTCCCATATACCATGTTGTACCAGTATTGCTCTTCAGGGAAAGAGCAAAAACAAAAAAAAAAAAATCAGGGATCTTATCCTGATTCCCTAGAATACTCTATTTTTGTCCCTTCCCAGAAGTTGAATTCCAGTACCTCTTGCAAATAATTGGGGTCAACCAAAGAGGACAATCCAATAACACACAGATCTATATAACTAGATCTTTGGACATGATAACCTATCCATCACCATACTCTCTGGGTGGGGAGTCGTAAGACCCTGTTACTCCAGATATTACTTCTACCACCTTCAGCTGTGTGTGGTGCTGTGCTGGAGTACACAGGAGGTAGAAAATTAGCTGATAGAGGAGAATAAGGCAGTTCTCCTGATGCTCAGTGAGGACCCAGATTGTGGTAGAACTTCACAGAGATGTGAAGGCCACTGTTGTATCCATACTCCACACAACCATCTCCATTCTATTCCATCCCCATTCAACTTCCTGTCATACCATTTCTGGGCTTGGATAAAGTATTTTCTGCTATGTCATCTGTGGCTTCTTCATGGACAATTTCCATTTGTTCATCCACAATCTAAGATGGAAAGCAATGCAGCTAAGAACTTGCTCATCATTCGTCTAGAGAGAAAACACACATTGGTGCTTAAAGGGGGACCTTCTCATCATGGAGAGTTGTGGCAAAGTCTCATGCTGTAAGGAAGCAGAAGAGGAGGACTTCCTGGAGTGAGATGGGTAAGGAATGATGTCAGTTGGCACACCATCCAGTGTGCACAACTGCTCAAGACTAAAAAGTCAATGTTGCTGAATTGGAATATCTGGCTAAGGGTCAAGTGTGTCAGGAAGGAAGTGACATGTTCTGAAACAGGAGTCTTTTCTATGAGTGGCTTGAATTCAATTTATCTAACAAATTTCAAAGCTAAAAATTGATGTAGACGACAAAACTACCAGAAGGTAGGTCTTTTCTACTTTCACAATTTGGACCAAGGGAACAACATGTCAAAGAAAAGAAGACCAGACTACTGATAAGTGTGGGATAGAATTCATGAGTTACCTTATTTTCTCCTCTCTGTGCAATATACTTGGCACACATAAATATGTAACTAAATTGCAAAGCAGAAGATGCTCATTCTCATAATAAAGAGAAAAAGTACCAAGAGTATCAGAGGACAGTAGTGACAGAAAATAATGCTTTCACAGACAGTTGACTTTCAAAAGTTCACTTGTAAACATTTTAGAATTCATTCCTTACAGTATGGACACACTTGTTGCTGGTGGCAACAAGTCTAACTTTTGTGAGAGAACTTGATCTAGTCATTACTATCGTATTGTAATGCACGCTGCCAGTTGTTCGATGAGGCGCTATTTGACCCAATGTGCACTGTATCTGAATATAGCAATCATCACTGTTGAAGCATGCAAGGAGTTTGTAAGTACCTTATCTACGTTTGGAATCTTCCCAAAAACAGACTTCATGCTTCGATGTAACTGCTGCCATAGGTTACTTGGGAAAGTATCCTGCCAAAACTTCCAAAGACACATGTTCCCAACTATGAGAAAAATAAGCTGGGAAAATGTAGTCTAATACAACAGGGCATTGTAAAGTCTCCAAATTTGTAAAAACAAATGCCCAAGCATTTTAATACTTTTCTCTCATTTACTTATTTAAATTAAAAATAATAGAAAGGATGTGAAGTCCTCAGGTGTAGCTGAAGGATAGCTCTGCTTTGCTGCTCTTGAGTGAAGGAGGTCTGTCTCCACCATCCTTCTTCACGTGAGAACTAGACCAGACTGGGAATTGGTTTGCAAGGAATGGTATGAGTAGAAAAGAATGAACAGGATTCAGTCACATAGTATTAGGAGGATGGGCAGAAAATTCATTAAGAAAATGCTTTTCACTGATGCCCCAGGACTATAAGTCACTGCCCAAAGAGTTCAAGAACATGAGCTCGTTCAGTGAAGGAGGATGCAGCCGGCCAAGGTAGCACTGTGTTAGTGAACACGCAGAACATGTGGCTAAGTGATTGCAATTAATTTCACAAGTAATATTGATAGTATCATCTTTAAATATTATACTTATTTGAGAAAAGAGAAAGAGAGATAAAGAGAAAGAGCACTCACATATACCATGTGGGCTTCTGGCTTGTAAACAGGTACTTCAACCCCTCAACTATCTCATCAGCCTTGTAGTATCTTTTTTATTGGCTAGATTTTTCTTTCCTTTCTTTTTCTTGTCTGGAAATTGTTTAACTTCATAATTTTCCTAACAATACATTAAACTTTTTATGATACATATGAATATAATATTTCAATGATTTTTGTTTTGAGGAATAGGCAATCTAAACGAATGTTTAAATTTTTATATTGATGAATATGTCAGCGTCAAAGTACATATTTGAATTTTTAATATTTTCATTGCATACTAATTGTCATAGGCACAGGTGTCAACTTGAGAGCTGAAGGTTTGAACTCTGGGCACAGGTGTAGAGAATTAGTGGTCAAGTTGGGCCCAGAGTGAACCTGCAGTAGTCTAGTTGATGGGGAAGGTCCAGCCCATGATGGGTGGGGACTAGGCCCTGGACAGGTGAATAAAATAAAGAAAGCTGGTTGAGGAAGTTGGTATCCTTGTGTATACTTAGCCAGACATGCTGTTCTGCAAGTAAAGATCATCCCTCTCTCAGCCATTATGTAAAGATGGTGTGGCCAGTTCCCTCAGCCTTGGTGTTGGTATGAGCTCTACTGTCATGCTGGACTAGAACTGTAACTGTACAATAGTAAGATAATAAACCCCTTGTTTCCTTAAGCCATTTGATATTGATTTTATCAGCAACCATTCAGGCACACCACAACAGTAATGCATAAAGCATATGCTAGAACAGTAAGCTGATAGTGTCACAATGAGCATGTTCATGGATGTAGTGTATGGGGTTCTCCAAGGTGCCGCAGTAATTCCAAGAGAAGTACAGTGCCGTCAGGCAAAAGAAGAAGATCGGTTTGGTCCAATGTATCAGAGATAGACAAATACAGATTCATGTATAATATCACATGAGCGGAAATCCTAGAGAAAGCTGATCTTCAAAGCAGGTCATAGAATATCATTGTGCTGCTGGACTTAGTGTTTGCTTCAACAATACTAATATTTAGGAAGCGCAAGGAGGTGAGGGGCCAGAAGAAGGGAAGAATGAGGCAGGATGGACCATTTGTTTCCAATACAGAACCAAGAAAGGAAGAGGACACAGGTGGTCATTTCCTAGTTCCTTAATGAATCACATGTATGCAGTGCTCATTGTTCAGAATTACATAGTCACCATTTTTGTGACTGTGAGACCCCACACCGGGGCTGCAGAGGGAGGAGCCAGACCTCAGCCTGGGTGACCAGCAGCCCACATGGCCTGGGGCAGGAGAGGATTCAAGAAGAGCAACGAATGCCAAACTTTGTAGAGTGTAAACTTTTGAGGTATGACCTTATGATTCTCTGAATTTCCTTGGTGTCAGTGGTAATGACTCCACTTCCATCTCTAATTTTATTAATTTGAGTTTTCTCTCTTTTGGCTTTGCTTATTTGACTAAGGATTTATCAATATTGTTGGGTTTTTCAAAAAACCAGCTCTTTGTTTGATTGAGTCTTTGTATCATTTTTCTTATCTCAATTTTGGATATTTCTCCCCTGGTTTTACTAATTGCTGCTGGTCTGCTGCTTTTGGGATTGGATTATTCTTGTATCTCTAAAGCTTTAGCTTGGATTTTTAAGTCATATGCCTGTGATGTTTCCATTTTTTAATATAGGCATTGAATGCTATAAACTTTCCTCTTAGGAAAAGTATCCAAAGATTTTGATATGTTGGATTTTCATTATCATTTATTTCTAGGAATTTTTGAATTTCCCTTTTGACTTCTGTCTGAACCCATTGCTTGTTCAGGATCATCAAGTTTAATTTCCAACAACTCGTGTATTTTTTGTTTGCTTTGTTGTGAATGTCTAGCTTTACTCCATAGTGATCGGATAGGGTACAGGATATTATTTCAACTTTCCTGTATGTGTGGAGTTTGCTTTGTACCCTAAGTCTACTTTGGAGAAGGTTCCATTGGCTGCCAAAAAATATGTGTATTCCTTATTGTTGGGATGGAAGGTTTGATAGAGGTTGGTCAAGACCATTTGCAATCAGTATGGCAGTTCCTAAAAAAGTTAAAAATTGAAATGCCACTACTATGCCACTACTTGGAATATTCCAAAAAATACTTCACCATATTATAGTGACACATGTATATCCATGTTTATAGCAGTACTATTCGTGATAACAAAGTCATGGAATTAACCTAGATGTCCAACAGTTGATGAATGGATAGTGAAAATGTGGCACATATACACATTGAAATACTATGCAGCTATCAAAAAAATTGAATTAATGAAATTTGCTACTAAATAGATGCAGTTGGAAAAAATCATACTGAGCAAAGTATTCCAAACACAGAAAACCAGATGTCACATATTCTCCTTTATAAGTAAAACCTAATTCCAAGCCCTCATAAATGACATATCAAGGAAAAATCTTTTTAATACCTTTCACAACCACAAAGGATTTGAAATAGGAAGGTAGAACAAAGAAGACCCAAAGAGAAGAAGGCAAAGGAACAAGGTTCAGTAGAGAAATAAAACTAGATATCTGAGCCAATCCATGATCGGTCTCCTTCCTAATCACTGGTGTTTGGATTGGTTTGAAGCATTGATCCTGTGTTCCCCATCATGGGGGTGGGGATTACTGATTAGTTGAAATCCAGATGATGTCCTGGAGGTTGACCCCACCCACTACTGTGCCCTACTCCTGATCCTCCCTCTCCTTCAAGCCTTCTCTTATAAAAAGGCCTCTCTTCAAGTGTTTCTGTACGGTTGGATAGGAGAAGATCTCAACATCCAACTGGGATGCAGCCTTGTGCAGTGCAAGAAGAGCAAAATGGACAACAACAAACAACCTGAATACAGAGCAGTGGCGACCCTACAATGATCACCTGGAACCAGGCCAGCCAAATCCAGAGGCTCAGAGAACTTTGTGGAAGAGGGGGTGGTAAGACTGTAATAGCCTAAAGATAGAGTGTTCCATTGCTGGACAATTCACTCCACTCAAGAAATGAGAGCCAACTAGAAACTCATGATAATGGGTCTTGATCTCATCAGACCCTCATGTCAACACACCCCCACGGACTGGCACAGATTCCCAGAGAAATAGTTCCAGATAGTAGAATCCTTAGAGGCAAGGGTCAGACAGGTAGAGGAGTACTCATATCAGTGGGCCACCCAAGGAAGGACTTCTCTGTCTGCCTGAACCCCCATGAGAACAGATGATACAAAGGGAACCTAGGACTCATAAAACCAAAGGACAAGAGAATAGGAGGGAGTAGACATGGCCCATTGTAGGGATGAAAGGGAGGGTGAGATAGGATGGGAGTGGAGGGAAGGGAAAGAAGGAGGGACAGGGGAATGAAACATGTATATAAAGATGTCAATTTAATAAATTTATTAATAAAAAAGAAAGTTTTCTTGGAACACAGAAAAAAAAAGACCAACCTCTTCTCAAAAGGGTTCGTGTGAGTGAAACGGCTTCTAAGTTATGGCAAGAGATAAATCAATTCTAAGGTGAAAACAGTATGAAGCATATGTTCAAGCTTCTGAGGGCAAGTGCAGAGACTTTAAATGGTGAAACTGGCTTCAGGGAGTCTGAAGAAAAATGGAGGCAACAGCAGCAGGAGTCTTAAGCAGGGAAAATGTCCTTGTGATGTGATTCAAGGAACACGAGATGCGAGAGTGCTCTGCGCAGACCCAGTTCCTGAAGCAAGTCCAGCAGCAGACAGCCACCCAGCCAAGATCAACAGTGGTGGACCCAGCGAGCAACTTGTTTTTCCTAAAAATGAAAGATGAACTGGAACAAGCTCAAAGTGAACTGAGTGCTTAGTTGTAACGGTTCCTCTTAACTATTGCTGTGAGAGAACACTTAAAGTCACGCAACTGAAGGGAGAAAGGGAGGTTTATTCAGCTTAAGGTTCCAGAGGGAAGGCACAGTTTCTCATGGCAGAGGCGGCATGGCTGGCTGGCCAAAGCTGGAGGAGGCTAAGTCACTGCAGACATCTTGGAAGCTGACTGCTTGCTGCAAAGTCAGACTTCTCCTGGAGGTAGGGTAGGACTAATATACTTCAAGCCCCACCCCTTGTGACTGCCTTCCTCCAGCCAAGGCTCCACCTCTCAAAGTGCCATGACCTTGCCAAACACGTGAGACCACGGGGGACACATTTCAAACCATGACATTAGTAATTTATACTTGATAAGTCAACGAATCATACTCCCCAGTTGAGACTTCCCTGACAGTCCCACCTTGAGAAAGCTGGGGGGAACAGCCAAATACTCATTGCCACACCAACACTCAGACTTTTTTGAGCAAAAAAAAATGCCACATTCTTATACTGTCCAATTCATAATAGTTAATGGCACTTCTCCTCTGCAAAACTATTACTAGAGCAAAAAGGCAACTCAAAGCATGGGAGAAAATCTTTGCTAACTACATAACAGAAACAAGACTGCTATCTAAAACATGCAAAGAACTAAAAAAAAAAATTCAAAAGATAAGAGGCTTGATTAATAAATGAACCATAGGACTACAGAGAAGTTTTTTAAAAAAGGAAATTCAAATGTTCAAAAAATAGTAAAAACTATTCTATATCACTGGCCATAATGGAAATGCAAATCGAAATTAGAAATTCTAAGATTTCAGTTTATCCCATTTATAATGGATAAGATCAAGAATGCAAAAGAATGCTGGCTTGAATATGAACCATTGGGAGCCTTATTCACTCTTGGAGGAAATATAAATGGGTGCGGCCACTCTGGAAACATGGTACAGGTTTATGCAAAAGCTAAAAGCTGACCCTCCTACATATGATCACCTATAACATGTATCACATACACACTCAGCATTATATACTGAGATACTTGCACATCCACATTCATTGAGAGCCAATTCACAAGAGCATGAATTTGGTGGAATCATCCTAGATGTTCCATCAAGTAATGGATGCATGATGAAAATATGTTACACATACACAATGGGATAATATTCAATTCTTAAGAATATAAAACCATGAAATTTGCCATTAAATGGATGAAATTAGACATGATCATACTCAGCAAAGTATACAAGGTACAAATGGCAATTGTTTTTGCAATATATGCAGATATTGGCATAGAACCTACTATTTATATTATTGAATAGGAACCCCTATAAATAGTGCTTGGAGTTTTGTTAATTGCCTATGAGCTCTGGTAGGAACATTGTTGGTCACTTTATCTTACGAACTCTGTCTTCCTTTTGCTGTTCTACTGTAGAGGGTATGTAACCTGTGTATCAATGATGTCCCAGAAACAAATACAAAGGAAAAAGATACATGATGCATATTGAATAACACCATAAGAAAATTTCTCTAATCTAAGGAAAGAGATGCTCATTCAAACTCAGGAGGCACACAGAATATGAAGTATACAGAACTTAGAAGTGAAATTAAATGGAACATGTAAGATTCAGAAAATCAATATTCAGACTGAACTAAAACACACAAGAAAGAACAAGACATATATAAAGGTAAGTCTCTCAAATTGGCAACTGACTTTCTATTCAAGCTATACGCTTCACATTATAAAGGAACACAAATGGCAAATCAGACTATTGAATCCAGCAAATTATGAGTCATGGCAGAAGATGGAAGATAAATATTCTATGATAAAAGCAGGCTAAAAGACTTTATGACTACCAAACTGGGTTCTACAGAGAACACTGGAAAGGAATAGCCAAAACTGAACAGAATGATAAACAACTAAGAGGCTACAGAAAAAAAATATTACCAAGACAATGACTGAGCTAAGCACTATCAAAGCAAATACCACAAAATCAACAAAATGACAGGAATCTTTTAATAATCACCTTGAATGTCAAGGAGCTCAATTTCCCAATCAAGAGACATAGGCTTATAGCTTGGATCAAAAATCATAGTTTATGGGCTGGAGAGATAGTTCAGGGGTTAAGACTCTGCCTCACAAACAGAAGGTCCTGAGTTCTGATCCCAGATTCCACATAAGAACACCAGGCAGAAACGAATGCAGTCTGCACTTCTGGCCCTGGTGAGCAGAGCCTGGGAAATCCCAGAACAAAGCATAAAGAAGGTAGAAGCAATCCACAATGATTTCTGAAGTCTCACACAGTGCCTTCTGGCGGGGACACACACACACACACACACACACACACACACACACACACACACACACACACACACACACACACACACACACACACAATCACACACACACAATAAATAAGTATATTTTTTAAAAATCACAGTTCACCAATTTTCTGCTTCCAAGAAACACACCTCTCCATGACATGTAGACACTATATATGGTGAAGGAATGCTCTAAGGTTTTCTAAGTAATGGAAATGGGAAAATAGAATTTGTATCAACAGTATTTCAAGAGTAATGGCCCCCAAACTGGGTGAAACCAACAAGGATAAGGATGGGTACCAGCAATCAGAAGTGTAAACTGAAAGGGCACTACATGAGTGTGAACTCAGCCTGGGTTATTACTGATTTCCAGCCAGCCTCTGTTACAGAATGAGATAGTTCACACACAAACAAAAAGCTCACATGGTTTAAATCAGAAGACAGAAGCATATTTTTATCATAAAATAAAGACTTAAAGGGGAAAAAAGAAGTTGTCAAAGATAAGTTTTCCATGATATTAGGGCAGAAACTTATCTTGGTGGATGAAATGGAAGGTAGTAATAGGGAAATGAAGTGTTTATTTTCTTCATGTTCTCCTTGATGGAGATTTCTTAACAAATTTCAATGAAATGTCAAGTATCTCCTCTTTTCTGTCAAGCATCCTCTAGACAAAGAAAAGGAGGGTAAAGTGACCAACTCTGAAGGATAGAGTTACAGAGCCTTCCAAACAGAAATGGATGATTTCCTATGAAAATGTTCGCCATGATATGAATTCACATTAGGAAGAAGGACCATTAGGAACTAAGTTCCTGAAGGATTCTAGAGTTGACCACAGAGGGTTTCACCCACCTTTTTAGAGTACAGGGGAATCTCCATTAAATCAATGGTGCTTCCCATACAGGATTTTCATTCTCCATCAAATCAATTATGAGATGAGAAAACAGAGACCAAAAAGATGGCTCCACACAAGGAATTTGCTATCAAGTCTGAGGACTGGAGTTTCTATCCAGAGAACCCATTTATGTTTGCTGTACTCAGAAGGTAAAACATAGGATTCCAAGGACACAGAGCATAGACAGTCTAGGCAATCAGCGAGCTCTGGGTACAGTGAGAGATTCTGCCTAAAAGCAGAGCAGACCACTTGAAAAAGACATCAATGTTAGACATCCGCAATCATGAACACAAAGTATACACATAAGTATACTCATACTTAAATGTATACACATACAAATGTATATGTGCATGCAAAGCACAAAAAGCATATCCATCAACACACACACACACACACACACACACACACACCACACACACACACATACACATACAACCAGAAAATAGTACATAAATTTTAATATAATTCCTAGTGTCATCATACATCAAAAAAGGATTTCTTTCCATCAATTCTTCATGAGTCCCAATAGGATAGCATGGATTCAGTGTTTCCCAGATTTACTATAGAGATATGCAAGGACTCATCCAAATTCAAATCTAAGCACACAAGTTTCCCATTGCCGGCATCTGAATCTTTAATCTACAATGCATAATGACAATATTATTATCTTTATTCACACCTCAGACACTGACAACATTTTCCTCATATCACTCAAAATATGAGTCCACATGGCTTTCTTCCCTCAGATATGAAGGAAGACCTTAATAAAACAACTGGTAGAAAAATTCAAAAAGAGGCCATAAAGAACAAGAAGGATCCTATGCTCCTAGCCAAAAAAAAAAAAGAAACTTTTTCTGATATAGTCAAATGACCATTCATACAATGTCTCAATGAACCTCCAAAATGAAAGGTATTTCAATGATAGCTACTTTACAAATTGACTAAGTGACACAAGGAGTAAAACAACAGTCAGAATGAAATGAAGAGTATAACAGTTAATCAATAACTCCAATTTATAAAAGTGGATTAGACTATTCCTGATAAATAAATTGAACAAACACTGTACATTTCCAAAAACAATCTTACCAAATGAATCAGGTTTTCTTGGATCCGTGATAGGTATGAGGATAAAGCCATGAAAGTGAACAGGATTTAGCAGGGCAACTATTCATGCTGAAGGTAAAATACAGTGTTCGTGTCTCTAATGTCAGCAATTAGTGTTGGATACACAGCTGTGATGAGACGCTAATGTTGATGGGAGTTGCAGAGTTTGATCTGGGTTATACAATGAATGTTAGGAAAAAAAGATAAGCTTTGGTCGACATTCTTTACTCAACCTTGAAACTAAAGTAAGATCAGTAATGAACTAGCCAAAGGCCATCCTGAATCCAAACACATTAGATTTGCTTGACTCCCCCCACCCCTGTATTCCATCAATCCAATACTCAGCTGAGGAATGAGCGCTTCTCTTATGTTAGAGTTTCAGTGGTCTCTTAGAAGATCCTAGGAGGAAACCAAATACAGAATTGTAGAGCACTCTCCAATACATCCTTCTCAGATGTCAAACACCAATATAAATTTGCAAATCATAGGAGAGAACAAAACAGAGCATTCAGAAAGCCACCGTTCTCTGTAAGAGTTTCATGATAAAAATCTAACATTCTAAGTCTGAACAATTTGGAAAGCCATTTCAAATATCATGAAATATGACAGGTTACAATGTGAAAGTTCTTTATTATTATTATTATTATTATTATTATTATTATTATTTATTCAATTGTGCATGTATGCGTGTGTGCACATATGTGCATGTATGTGTGTGTATGTATGTATATGTGTGTAGAACCACAGACGAATTCGGGAACTACCATGGACGCCTCCACCTCCTCCTTGTTTATTCTGCCAGGGGATTCACAGGCTCCACCCTACCAGGACCAGAAACGCAGGCCACCCCCGCTTCTGCCTCGCTTCTGCCTGGCGTCTGTATGTGGGGTCTAGGATCCAAACTCAGGCTTAACTTCTGAGCCACCTCTCCAGCCCTACAATGTGAAAGTTTTTGTGCATGGCAGGTAAAAGTAAATATAAAATCAGTAAGGCTATTAGCCGCTGCCAGAATCATGGGTTACTTAACTGTGAGTATGGGGCAGACCCATTGACATCCTGCAGAACATACAGGATATGGATGGTACTCTTGGATGCATGTAAGAATTAAAAGTTTGAATTGCTTAAAGTGTCACATGATGCCCTTATAGGACCTGTAAATATCATGATGGACATGACCTGAAAAGTCTCATTGTACCTGGGAACTCAAGGGTTCAAAGACTCAGTATGTTAGTTGCTGACATAGCATAGTACCAATGGATGTGTTCATCTTCACATAACTGCAACCCACAACACAGGCAAGATGTGCCCACTGTTTCAATAGTGATCCAACTGACATGGATATAAGTGACTTGTTTGTGATTTCATTGAAAACATGTGTTTCAGGAGGGAACCCATGTTTATTACATTAAGCAAGGCTTAAAATTGTGGTTAGAAGGTTGCATTCTCCATTATGTAGGCTATTTGGGTTTTTTATCATTGTTAAATTCACAAGATGAGCTTATTGCATTTCCAACCTAACATGTGTATTTACATCCAGATTACTACCATCATCAGAGTAGAATACAGGAGCAAAGGACCTACATTGATTCCTGACACAGAAATCATAAAAATCAAACTACCAGAAAAAGGGACAAGAAAATTGTCCCTCAGTCTTAAGAAAATGTAACACCCATTTGTCCTTGGGTCTATATTCAGAAAATACATTAGGGAAGAGGTAACTGAAAGAATACGAAAGAATGAGAAATTGTGAAATATTTGGGAAATAACTGATTTCCTCTGGGGCTGTCACCTAAGCAACCTTAGACAATGGTCATTGAATGATATGCAAACAGCAGGTGTATAACCAGTACTTTGGTCATAACATGGTTATTAACATACCCTCTGGCTGGGGAGTCAGGAGATACTACCAAGTACTCCAGACACTACTTCACCTTGCCTCTTGCTCTATGAAGATTTGGGGTGCTGTGCTGGAGTACAAAGGAGCCTTAAGTTTACATGAAGATAGTACTCAGTGAAACAGTTCTCTTGACTCGCAGTGAAGCGTGATATCACAGTGGAACTCTGCAGAGACGTTTTGGTCCTTCACAACCATGCTCCTGTAAGTCACCCAATTTTGTGTCTTTCCATTCCTATCCAACTCATGATTATAATTGTGCAAACTTGCATAGAATATTTTCTCTTGTGTCATCTTTGGCTTATCTATGAATGATTCACATTTGTTAATGTCTCCCCTCATGCATAAGCAATAAGCTAAGAACTTTGTAATCATCATTCTAGAGAGCAAACACTCATTGGATAACAGACTTCAGATCGGAGGGGCTCAAAGGGAGCACCTGGAGATCTGTGCTAATGTGCTTGTAATAATCACTAAAATGCAGTAAAAAGAGGGGCTTTATTGGAGTGTAATAGGTAGAGAAAGATGTGCTTATAAGCACCCCAATATATAGGACAAGTCTAGACAAGGACTGGCCCACCTAAGACACCAGTGTTTCTGAAATGGAAAATTGGGCAATGAGTTCAGTGTGTCAGGAAGGAAGAATGTGATATATTATAATCTGGGCCTTTTCTATGCCTGGATTGACATGAATCTACCTAAAAAAGACACCAGCGTTGGGTGTTTTCTGCTTTCACCATTTGGTTCAAGAGAAAAACACTTTTTAAAAAAAATCAGATAACTGATAAGAATATGATGAATTACCTAATTTCATTCTATCTTTAGCATATACTTGGCATGCGCAATAAATGTAGCATATACTTGGCACATAATTCAACTAAATTTCAAAGTTAAGATGTTCATTTTCCCAATGCAGAGAAAAGGTACCAAGTATATAAGAAAACTAGGGTTAGACAATGCTTCCCAGAGATATGACTCTTGTGAAGATATCTTAGTAATTCATTCCTTACAGTGTGGACACTCACTGCTATTTGCGTCAAACCTACTTTTATGGGAGAGTGTGACCTTACAGTCCTCATGTCATAATATAAGATACATGGTACACGGTGCATGGATGCTTCCAGCTATCCATCAGGGTCCTATCAGACCAGGCATACAACATATCTTACTACATCAATAGCAGAGCTGCTGAAACATACAAAGAGTTTGTAAGTACCTTACATCCTCTGGTATCTTGTCAAACTGAGACTTCATGTCAGTGACTTGAAGCTATGCTGTAGATTACTTGGGAAAGCACCGTACCCGCATCCTCCAATGATCCATTTTATCATGGACAAGGAATATCAGGAAAACTGTTGTGCACAAAACAGGCCATCCTAAAATCTCCACATTTGAAAAACTAAATATCCAAGTATTTTTAATGTTTGTCTCTAATATAGTACTATTTCATTCTTAAAAATTACAGAAGAGGCATGGAGTTCTGAGGTGTAGCTGAAGTATATCTCTGCTTTATTGCTGTGAGTGAAAGAGGCCAGTTTCATGGTCACTCCTCACATGGAGATGCTTTGCAAGGGACGATGAGAATGGAAAAGAATGAACACGCCTCACACAGTGTTAGGAGAATAAACAGAAAATTCAATAAAAAGATGCTTTTCAGGGATGTCCCAGGACTAGGAGTCACTGTTCAAAGAGGCCCAGGATACGAGTTTATTCAGTTATGGAGATCTCAGTAGATAAAAACATCATTATATCACTGAACACGCAAGACCTACAGCTGTGTCTGCAATAATTTCACAAAAACTCATAGTATCCTTTTTATTCACTAGACTTTTCATTTCACATTCTTGTCTGGCAATAATTAAAATTCTTATTTTTCCTAGGAACTCATTAAACTTTCATGAATATTACATTTAAATAATGGATGATTTAAAGAAATGGTAGAGATAACACAATGATTAAAATTACATATTGGTCATTATGTCAACATAAAAGTTTATTTTTTAATTATTTCATTTCATAACAAATTATTAGAAAGCATGCTGACAACAGTAAGGCTGGTTGGTTGCAGTGAACACATTTGCCTTATGAATGGCTAGTAAACAGAGGCTCTGGCATACAGAGCTGGAGTTAACCAAAGAAAAGCATAGCTTTCCAATGCCTGGTTAAAAAAGCAGATTAGTTCAATTCAACAAGTATCCACAGACTGACAAATACAGGTTCCTGTGCAATATCCCATCAAGTGGAAATCCTAGAGAAAGCTTCAAAGAGAGTCAAACTAGTCTGTTGTGTTGCTGGATTGTTGTTTGCTTCCACAATACTAACATTTAGGAAGTACAAGAAACTGAGATAACAGAAAAGATACGAAGAGTCAGACATGCTGGAAGTTTGATTTCAGTACACAAGATTATAGACCAACTGAGGGAACAGTGGCGAATCTTTATTTCCTAGTTCCTTCATGAATCACATTTACGCGGCATTCATTCTTCAGAATTATGCAACCATGTTATGCATTCATACTCAGTGAATGGATTCATTTCTTAAATTCCCAACTCTTTGGTTTCTGCCTCATTTCCCGATCAAAGTGAATGGCAATGGCCACAGGTTCAAAGGCATGAAGTACCAGTCATCTGCCACACTTCCCTTTCCTTACTCCAACACCCAGAGCAAATCAATCAGATGGGTCACCAGCCCAACATGGTCAGCAAGCGCCTGAAGCATGAGATTGTGCTTCAGGACCTCACAGCTCTCCTAGGGTGCTAATCGCAGTTGCATGAAAATAAGTATATCTGATCAATTCAAGAAAAAGCACATTACTAGTCGTACAAAAAGGAATATCAAGAGCAAAAGAATTTTGTGGCGAACCATGAATCATTCATGAAGATTTTTCTCTTTTTTTTTGATACATAATCATTATCCATTGGCAGATTTCACTTTCTTAAAAATGGCTTCACCCAAGATTTGAATGTATTGTTGCATAAAAACTTTGAACTGGTGCTCACTTCGGCAGCACATATACTAAAATTGGAACGATACAGAGAAGATTAGCATGGCCCCTGCGCAAGGATGACACGCAAATTCGTGAAGCGTTCCATAATTTTTTAGAACAAAGGATGCTGGGTTAATAAATTGCCTCATTCATAAACTTAAAAAAAAAAACTTTGAACTGATTTGGATTTCATGGAAAAATTTGCATTCACATATATGCATAAAAATGGAAACAGTTGTATTTCTTACATAATAAATAAACTCCTTTAATGGTGGCCTTTTACATCATGAGCCACCACAACATGACTTCTTGAGAAGTTTCTTGTTCTATGACTTCTATGTGGATGGACTTTTCACTACCCAAACTGTACCTAAACCATGTCTTCACAAGTAGGACTCATAAAACACCACACACATTTCTCAGTCTGAGGGCAGCACAAATTCCCATGTGCTGTAACCTCATCTTTTTCATTACATGTCAGAACGAGTGTAAATATGATAATATCACATATCATTGTATATATACGTATGCCACACATAAAAAAAGACACTTCTTGCTTCTGATTTTACTTGTGTAATCATTGGTACATTTAGTCCTCTCAAGAAATCCAAAAATCTAAATACAAGCAGGGATGACTAGAGCAATCATTACATGAACTGAAATCTGTGGTTTTATTTTTAATTTAATGTGGCTATCAATTATGTTTGCCTAGACTGAAGTCCTTCTGAGCCTGATGGTCAATCTGTTGGGCTCCTGGAATTCTCCTTTGGAACATCTACTGACTGCATTGGAGGGTTTCTCAGTATCCTCTGGAATTATCACACCAAAAGTCAGAGATTAATGAGAAAAATCACAGGACTCTTAGTGAACATCCAGACTATACTCAAGAAAGTGAGCATTTCCCTGCGGTATATTTATACAATGGAATACTACTCAGCCATCAAAAATGATGATTAATGAGATTTGCCAGGAAATGGATGGAATTAGAAAAAAATTATTTTGAGTGAAGTATCCCAGACACAGAAAATTAAGCGCCATTATGTATTCCCTAATAGGTGGACCCTAGTATCAAACTCACTTAGTGACACACTCAAAGATAAATCTCTGTAATACCTACAATAATTGCAAACATTATAAGCAGGGAGGGAAAGGGAAGTAGGGCCCCGCCAGAAACAAGGATAGAGGGGATCATGCTACAGGAGAGAAAATAGGCCACCATCAAGGACTGCAAGTAAGTAATGAGACATCTGGTTAGACTTGCAGACTTTCCTTACTGGTCATTTGCACCTGATGGGGTATGATCTCACCAGAAAGGGAGGGCATAGAGTCTAGCAGATAGAAAGTTAGCATCCTGCAAATGGGAGACTGACCCCCCCCCCCAGCGGTCTCCTACTCTTATTCCATCTACCTTTGAATAATAAGACTCCATTTTAATAGCCTTTTATCTCTGGCCAGGGGGTGACATCCAATACCCATCAGGATGGATCCAAGGGTGGTACAGGAGCAGCAAAAATGAAAAAAAATCAACAAACCATAATTCAGAAAATCAGAGACTCTACATCAACTACCTGGAACCAGGCCAGCCTAATCTCTCCCCATCCTAAAGCTCAGGGAAATTTGCGGAAGAGGGGGCGGTAAGATTGTAAGAGCCTAAAGATGGGGAGGAGCAACAATATGCAAGATACTACATACAAGTTAGGGCCAAAGTAATCATAATAGGACTTTGCATGACCTGCACATTGACCAAAATATCATTGAACCCCCATAGTCTAGCATGGATCACAGGCACTATGATCCTTAGAGGCAAGGGATTAACAGCCACAATAGTGTTACTATACTAAAGGGGAACACAAAAACATGGTCTATGCAATGCCACTGAGTCCTTACACCTCATCAGAAAGGAGGACCCAGAGGGAAGTTTGACATGCACACTAAAGAATGCTCCAGAATGGTGAGGGGGGAGAGGGCACTGGGAGATAGGGAGGGAGGGAAGAAAGGAAGGGGAAAAGGGGGGAGGAAGCAAGAGGGTCCAGGGAAGGGTGGAGGGAGGGAGGGGAATGGGCTACTTATCAAGAGTGGAAGAAATTTAAAAAAAAACTGAGCATTTCCCTATACATCTCCATGTCTATGAAGTGCATGGAAACTAGATTTGATTTAGCCAAGGGAAGGAACATGTGCATGAGGAAAACAATAAATTAAAGAAGATGCACCAGGCACACTTTGAGGACAGCAAAATGTATGTAATGAGAAGACAGACACTAGAAGACATAATTGTCAACACCTGTGTGGTCTGACTTTGCCAAGGGTCAATGGCACAGTATCAAGGGTAAACTGCACAGCAGAGGGTCCAAGTCTAGTTTCTACATGCCCAACAGACTCATGGGCACCTGGTCATGATATGCAAATCCATGCTGCTAGCAGAAGACATGCATGCCTAACTCTCTGTTTTTAGAGGAAGAAGGACTGACAAATGTTAATGATTTGAAGGATAACTGAAGGTAGTTTATGTACTAGGCTTATCCTGGAGTCAAGAAGAATCAGTTCTACCTTCCCCAAACAGAAGCAGACTTTGTGAAGTCTGAAAACACTTGTCTTAAGGCTTCTTGTAACCTATTCCATTGCACACGCACAGATTTCAACAAGATTGCCACTTGCGTGAACGTCCTGAGGTGCCAAATGGTCCTTAGCAAATGCTAGACCACCATTTGACCCTCAACCTCTGAGTTGGATGTTAATGATCCATCTCTTCAACACACCTTTCATATCAATGCCATTTGATGCATGCATGAGTGTAATGGGTCTCTTCTTAAGCAATGAAAATGGATGCTTTAGAGATGTTACTATCTGGAAAAGTTCATCTGTTAAGGCGATTGCAACTGGCCAAAGGGTAGAAAAGAAGTCACTGTGGATCACTCAGCCACACACAGGACATGTAACCTCATATACATACATTTGGGGAATATGACAGAAGGTATGGTAAGAAAGAATTCGAAAGGGCAATAGACCCAGCCAGGCAGTATCTTGTGTATATGATGGAGTCATTGCAACCATGTGCTCACTGAAGCTATGCATACTTCCAGGAGACCACAAGATTTGGCCTGTACATTTTACATCGTGAAAAAGGAAAGATCTCAGGAGTCATCACACTGCCCTCATGGATGAATGATGGAGAGAAAGAAGCAACATTTCCCTTGGCTTCAGCCAATGATGATACATGACATGTACAAGCACCCAGAAAGCATCAAGAGAGCATGGAAAGGATACAGATGGGGATGGGAAAAGACTGAAATGTGGAAAGTTTGGAATTGTGATGGGCTATTAAAAAAGTGAAAGCAATACACAGATCTATTAAGCTTTAAATTTAAGTAATTTAAAAAATCTATAGCTAGCTTGACAATAAAGAAGTATAGGAATGGCACCAGAAGTTCACCTATTACGCTGTCTCTCATAACTATCCAAAGGACAGACCTGGAACCAGACAGAAGAGGAATTTGTCTCATAAAACACATGCATACACATCTCTGACAACTGATCTCTTTGTAGGATTGTGGCCAGAGTCGTATGTAGAGCAGAACTCTTTAGTTATGTTTCCTGTTTTCCCACGCTGTTTAAACTCAACCTCTTCTGCTCTTATTTGGAGGTTGAAAATCTGGACAACAGTAAGTCCATTTCTAATATGGTCATGTTAGATGAACTTCATTTCTCCAATTTTCATTATCAATTTCAACTATTACATTAATGAGGAAAGGTTCCCCCTAAAAAGATGCTAAATAGTTGTCCCTGCTGTGCAGTAACATTGGGAAATGGTGTGTTCTGAGTGTCTGTGGACTGCTTAGGAAGTGGGTCTGGCCATCATTTCCATGTCTAAATTTCTCTCTTGTCACTGTGGAGGCTCTAAGTATTGAGCCCAGGTGTATAGGCTTCCACACTTGCATCTTACCACTGCATCTTTCCCTCTGAGCTCTTTCACTCACTCTCCATCCAAGTGCTTTAAGTATCATATCTGATAAGGTGTTTTTGAGAAGAAAACTGTTACATATAGGGAGATGGGTTGCTACATGAAGATAAAGATCATCAGGATCAGAAGGAAGCTGACCTAATATCAAACATTTGCCCACCAAATTAAAGCCCTCAGATTACCTGAAATGCTAATTCAGAGACATGAACAAATAAGCAAAATCTAGAACAGCAGGAGTTACATTCTCATTTCAGAAACTGAGAAGACTCTGGGCCATGGACAACGAGGATGCTCACTCAAACACAATCTAAATGACACATGTACAACTTAATGGAAAATATACTGGTTCCAAGTCTTCCTGACACAGACGTTGAGTGATACCACCTCTTTGCCCATTAAGTTCAGAAAATGTAAACATATGAAAATCATACACTCTGTATTCTCAGACAAGAGTAATATAAATAAAAATCCATATAGACCTACACATATTAAATACTTCTAAATGACCCGAATGTATTAAAGGGATTCCACAATATGTCACCAAATGAGAATTTTGTGCCATACAGTGAAAATAAGGAAGAGTCTAAAATTTATCATAATAACTCTAAATAAGCAAGAAGAAGAAAAGAAGGAACCATAACGAAATTCATAGAAACCAGGGAGGCAGGAAGATGGATATAGAGTAAATTCAGCACAAGGTTTGTTGATAAGGTTTGTTGATGTCCAAGACCAACAAGATAATAAAAGTGGCCCAAATCACCAGTTGTTATTACTTCCATGGGTAAAACACATCTTCACGGTTATGCCGATGCTAGGAGGTGGTGCTTTTCTGAGAACCTGGATCCCTTAGGATGTCGACCTAATTAACATTTTCATATCTAGATTTCCTTTAGGTGTGTGTGAGATTCAGACGTCGAACAGTGTTCCAATGAGCAATGGCACCCAGACCAGGTAAAACGGACAGAGAATTCATCCAGATGCAAAAGTTCATCTAAACCTTATCCAGCAAGTCAGGTATGGCCAGGGCTGGGTACCAGGTCCCCAGCGTGCAGACAGAAGGGCATTGTCTCAAGTTTGAGATCATCCTGGGTTGCTTAGTGACTTCCAGCCAGCCTCCAGTACACAGAAAGACAGATCACAAGCAAACACACGAAAATGTTCAGACTATTTAAGCCAGGAGAGCTAAGAAGCCTAATTTTAACTTGGATTTTTCCCATGAGCCTTTTTCAGTAAACGTATCTTGGTGGCTGAATCAAGATACAATGCTAGAAAAGCGTCTGTCTGCATTTGTGTGATCTGCTTGATGGAGATTTCCTATCAAATGTCAACTGTCAAATATCTCCTTTTACTTTTGTCAGGAACTGTGAACATAAAACAAGATTGAGTAGTTCAACATACAGAGAGACCAACTCTGAAGTGTGACACCCACATAAGCACCTTTCAAACAACAGTGGATGCTTTTTTTTCCTAAACATTTCCTGTGGGAACAAGCACCCTGGCATCTCCACTCAGAGCAATGTTGCCTTCAGGGCTCCATCCTGGACCACAGTGAGACTTTCTCCCTCCTCTTCAGAGTGCAGGGAACTCTGCCCTAGATCAATGATGCTTCCTACGCAGGATTCTCAGTCTCCAGCAAATCAATGATAAGAAACTAATGCAGAGACAGTTAGATGGCTCTGTGGATGAGGAATATGACACACAAACCTGACCACACTGGAGTGTGGATCCCAGAAACTGCATATATAAACCCAGCCTTCAGGAGGCAAAGACAAAGGATTCCCAGATACATGGACTAGCTGGACTAGGCAATCAGTGAGCTCTGGGTTCCACTGATAGCCCTTGACTAAATGAACATGGACGACTACTAAATAAAGCACCTGACATCATCTTCAGACCTCCACAGGCATGAACTTTTCAAAGTGTGTAAATATATGTGTGTATAGGTCCACTTACAGCTATACTCATCCATGTATATATAGAGATACAGGTGATATAAGTAGATAAAGATATATGTGAATACAACTGTGCACACATGAGAACATATAGACACACACACACCATATAGGAAATTAATATAGATAGATAATGTCACACAAATGTGAAAATAATTCCTAGATGCATCATAGGTTAAAAAGCACATTTTTCCCTTTAATTCTTCACGAGAACCACTGAAATAGAAAGGACACAGTGTTTTTGATGCTCGGAGTGGAATTCTGCAAGGACTCATTCAAATTCAAACATAAGTACACGGCAGCATCTGAATTTTTAACATACAATGAACAAAGAAAGCTTTACAACATCTCATCAAATCTGAGACACTGAATAGAGTTTATCTCATATTACCTGGTACTGTTCACGCTCCCAAGATGAGTCTTCATGACTTTCACCCCTCAGACATGAAGACAAACAGCAAATAAAGCTCTGATGATAAAAACTCAGAAAGAGGCCCTGGAGAGCAAGAAAGTGACCAGTGTTCGAAACAAAATTTCTGAAACGTTTTGTGATATACTCAGTCACTCAGACAATGAGAGACCAGCATGACGGGCATTTCATTGCTGTCTGCTTTACAAACTGAAAAGCTGTCACAAAGCATAAAAATCTAGCAGTAACAAGAGTGGAATGAGGAGCATAAGAGTTAATCAGCAGCTCTCCAAACTGCAAAAAGGGACAGCGCTCCTCCCGACTAATAAACTGAATCATTACTGTAAGTTTACAAGAAAAATAATTCACAAAATGCAGAAGATTTTCTTGGTAACACTGGATGAATGTAGAGATAGCCATAAAGATGAACACAATTTAAATCATGCCAGGGCTAGGCAAACCTGTCCGTCACAGAGATCATAATTTTCATGTCCCCAACATAAGCAGCTAATGATTGCTGATGTGCAGCTGTGTTAAGATGCTGCACATGTTCAGGGGCTGCAGAATTTGGCCTGGGGTATGCAATACATGGTAAACACATGCATCTTGGGAAAAGATCACCTTTGGGGTGGACATTTTTTATCCAACCTTGCATCCTTGAAGGAAACACATCAGTAATGAAGCAATAGTCTGGAGGACTTCAAGTCAGCAGAATGTTGATGCCTGTTACATGAGAACTAGCCTGAAGCCACCGTTGACTTCCCAGCAGGCTGAGGAGTGAGCGATTCTCCCACATTGGACTCTATGGTTGCTTAGAATGTCCTAGAATGAGGACGTCGACGGGAGAATTACAACGGACCCTCCACAGAAAAAGGCAATAATACAAGGCAGAATAAGATATCTGACAAGTGGAAAAGCAAAAATGCATGCGGATTTTCATCAGAAGAGCTCAGAAGCACAACTTACACAATAAGGATTCAAAAGGAAAATAAAGAAGTTACCAGCGATATATGACTCAGCTATTCTTGACAATTGTGGGGGCACACTGAACTTCCCAAGATACTTTTGGAGAAACTCTTCTTGGCAGAAAGAACAATAAATGCTAGGGAAGTGTTTGCTATGGATTCAATTATCCCAACATTGCTCTTTGGAGGAAAACATTAGGTGTGGCATGAGAACATTGCTTTGTTCCCTAGAAATTTCTATATTTTCCCTTCTCAAATGTTACACTCCAATACAAATTTATAAGTCAAAAAAGATAGTAAAAGAGGGAATCCAGAAACCTATCTTGCCTACTATAGGGTTTCATGATAACCTAACATGTTATATCTGAACAACTTAGAAAAACATATCAAATAACACAACCATAACTCTGGATAAATATGCCATGTGATATCATTGCAGGATCTGAAATCTCCCACTGTGCTTGGGAGCTTTTGAAATGCCACAACTTAATGCATTGGCTACTGAGGTACAGTGTCACCAATGAACATGATTATATTCAAATAAATGCAACCCACAGCCCACTGTTTGAATAGTGGCCCAAATGTTGTAGATACATGCAACTATTTTATTTAAGCCATGTTTATAACTTTAAGCAATTCTTAAACCTGTGGTTATGGAAGTTGCATTCTCTAACATGTAGTTCTTTTTTTTTAATTTAACATGATATTCTTATGTCACTTCCTACCTAACTTGTATGTTTACATCTATATATTACTGCAGTCATGGTAATGACTTATAATGATGAGCAATTCCTGGTTCACAATTCTTAAAAATCAAATTGGAAGAAAAAGTAACATAGAAATTGTGTCACAATCTTCACAAAGCCAAAAAACCATTTGTCCTCAGCTCCAAGTTCAAAATACACTAAAGAAAGTGAAAGAAAAGTGAAAGAAAGAGTGCAAGAGAATTAGGGAAGAAGTGAAATATCAGGAAGTAGCTTTGCCTCTGAAGTCTCATCTACAAGTTAGCTTAAGCAAGGGTAACTGACATGTGATGTGCAATGTGAGGGTACATAGCTAGATCTCAAGCCATGTTATTTTGGCTACTAACAAACTATCAGTTGTTATTACTTCAAGGTGTAAAACATTTCCTCAAAGACTAAGTACTACAACTCTTGGGGGTGCTTTGGGAAACTTTGGGTCCCTCAGGAAGAGGGACCTAGTTGAAAGGTTCATTTCTAGATCTCATCTAAGCCTGAATGAGGTACAGAATTTATTCTTTATTCTATTAGATTTTCAAACATGAATAAACATACATGAATATTTTCACCCATTAATCCTCAATTCATCCTGGTTTTTTTCCCCATTCCCTACCAATCTCCCTCCTATTTTCATGTCTTTTTGCATGTGTGGCTTATGCTTACATTAAAAATGACCATCCATCAAATTTCTGCCTCCAAGAAACACTCCTAATCAGAAAAGATAGATACTATCTCAGAGTAGAAAGATAATATAAGGTTTTCCAGCCTGGTACTGGCTCCAAAATAGACACACAGATCAATGGATAAGGCTTGAAGACCCAGATATAAGCCCACAAAATTACAGCCATTTGGTCTTTGACAAAGGGGCCCAAAAAATCCAATGGAAAAAGAACAGTATCTTCAACAAATGGTGCTGGCAAAACTGGATCTCCACATGTAGAAGATTAAAACTGGACCCATACTTGTCACCTTGTACAAGACTTAATTCCAAATGGATCAAAGACCTTGATTTAAGGCCAGAGTCTATAAAAACCATAGTTGAAAGGGTAGGGAAGTCCCTCGAGCTGATTGGGCTAGGCCAACATTCCCTAAACAGACATCCAATGGCACAGTCACTACTACCAACTTTCAACAGTAGGGATCTTGTGAAATTAAAGAGCTTCTGTTCAGATAAAGAGATTGTAACAGGAGCTCAAAGGCAACCCATAGAATGGGAGAAAATCCTCACTAACCACACATCTGATAGAACTCTGCTGTCCAGAGTGCACAAAGAACTTAGAAAACTAAACACCAAGGAAACTAATGGCCCAATTAAAAAATGGGCCCTGGAACTTAAAAGAAACTTTACCAGGGATGAATTAAAATGTCTAACAAATATCTTAAAAATGCTCCACTTCCTTAGCCATCAGGGAAGTGCAAATCAAAACTTCCCTGAGACATCATCTCATCCCGGTCAGGATGGAAAAAATCCACAATACAAACAACAACAAATGCTGGAGAGGATGTGGAGAGAGGGGAACTCCTACATTGCTGGTGGGAATGCAGGCTCATACAGCCACTCTGGTGAGCCGTCTGGAGATTCTTAAAGAAATTAAAGATTGAAATGCCATATGACCCTGCGATTCCACTTTTAGGAATAACCCCCCATGCAGCAGAGGTCCACCTCAATAGCACAAGTGTGACCATGTTCATAGCAGCACTGTTTACAATAGCAAAGTCATGGAATCAACCCAAATGTCCAACAGTTGACAAGTGGATAAGGAAACTGTGGTACATCTATACAATGGAGTATTACTCAGCCATCAAAAATGATGAAGTACTGGAATTTGCCGGGAAATGGATGTCATTAGAGACAATTATATTGAGTGAAGTATCCCAGACCCAGAAAATTAAGCGTCGTATGTACTCCCTAATAGGTGGCTCCTAGTACCAAACCCACCCAGCCCACCTAGAGACACTCGACGATAAAGCTCTGTAATACAGTAATTGCAAGGAGTATGAATAGGCGAGATGGGGTAAGAGGGCCACACAAGAAACAAGGAGAGAGGAGACCATGTAACAGCAGAGAAAATAGGCCTCCATCAAGGACTGTGAGTAAGCAATGAGACATCTGGTTAAGTTCACAGACTTTTCGTTCTTGATCATCTACAACTGAGGGGGTGTGATCTCACCAGAAGAGGAGGGCATATAGTCAGGCAGATAATAAATAACCATTTTGCAAATGGGTGATTGACCCCTCCCTTACTGTGTTTTCCTACTTTTATTGCATCTACATTTGAATATACTCTTGTAACAAGACTCTAGTTTAACAGTTTTTTTAACTCTGGCCAGGGGGTGACATCCAATACCCATCAGGATGGACTGAAGGGCATTGCAGGAGCAGTAAAACCGCAAAAGAAAATCAACAAACCATAATCCAGAACTTCAGAGACTCTATATCAACAACCTAGAACTAGGCCAGCCTAATCTCTCCCCATCCTGAAGCTCAGGGAAATTTGCGGAAGAGGGGGCAGTAAGAGTGTAAGAGCACAAGGATGGGAGGAGCAATGATATGCAAGATACTTCACACAAGTTAGGGCCGAAGCAATCATAATTGGACTTTACATGCCCTGCGCAATGTCTAACACACTATTGTCCCCACAAAGTCTAGCATTTGCTAAAAGCACCAAGATCCTTGGAGGCAAGGGATTGACAGCCAAAATAGTGTTCCTATGCTTAAGGGGAACACAGGAAAGGGTTCAGGGAAATGCCGATGGGTCCTTGTATGTCACCGGAGAGGAGGACCCAGAGGAGAGTTTGGCATGCACATTAAAGGATTCTCCGGGGATTGGGGGAGGGGAGGCACTGGGGAGTGGGGAAGGAGGAGTGGGGGGAGGAGGAGGGAGGGAGGGAACCGGTGAACCTATTAAGTTTGTATGAGTGGAGATAATAAAAAATGTTTAAAAAAAGTTAAAATAAAAAAAAGAAAGATAATATAAGGTTTTCCAAGCATATGGAAACAAGAAACAAATAGGAGAAAAACAGATTTTGAACAGTGTTTCAAGGAAAGGTGGCAACTAAGCTGGGTAAAAGACGGGATCTTTAAGATGCATTGTCTGTCTGAAACTCACCCTGTATATGCTCACAAGAAAGGAAGCATAGTCACCACTGATGTCTAGGACTCCAAAGTTTTCGATGAAAGATATCGCTTTGAGTGTGGGGTCAACCTGACTACTTAATGACTTCTAATCAGTTTCCATTTTACAAGGAAATAGTTCACAAACAAACAAAACTTCTTCCATATTTTATATCAGAAGAGGAGAGAAGCATAATTTTAGCACATAAGAAGAATTTAAAAAGAGAAAGAGGATGCTGCCAAAGACAGACTAATGAAGTCCTTTTAGCATTAGCAATTCTAGGGGCACAAATTTTGCTGAGATGCTGCTTGCAGAAACACATCACAGTGGCTGAAAGGAGTTAGAACCAAGAGAGGACGTCCAGTGTTTTGCTACATGGAGTTTTCTTAGCAAAGTGTCAGCAAACAGCAAAATAGATTCTATTTCTTCCGTCAGGCACCCTCAAGACATAGAAACGTGGAACAGTTGAATGTACACAGCGACCAACCCTGAGGTGAATGTGGTGCCTACATGAGCTGCTGCAGCTGATTCCAAACAGGAACATTTTGTTTCTTAGGAAACTTCTGCCTATGGCAAGACTGCATATTTGGGACAAGCACGCTGCATCTCCATATAGAACCAAGTCACCTGGAGGGGTCCAAAGATGATCACATTGAGATTCTTTCTCCCTCCTTTTCAGAACACAGGGGAGTCTCCATTAAGTCAATGTTGCTTCCTATGCAGGATTTTCAGGCTCCATCAAATCAATTTTAAGTCATAAATAAAGAGATGGAGAGAAGGCTCCGTGGATAAAGAATTTATCACACAAGTCTAAGAACTAGAGTTTCTAATCAGACAGAGAGAGAGAGAGTTTGTGTGTGTGTGTGTGTGTGTGTGTGTGTATTCACAGCACTGAGGAGGAAAAGACAAAGATGTCCCACAGCATGGTGACTGGAAACACTGGGCAATCAGTGAGCTCTGGGTACCAGTGAGAAACTCTGACTTTAAAAAAATGTAGCCCACTATTAAAGAGGATAGCTGATATCAACAAGGGATCTGCATGGAAATGAGCAAAAAAACATATATCCAATACATATTCACATACCAACTGGCACTTGTCCACATGCGTACATGCATACACATATGAGAAAATGTGCATCCTCACACATGTGAACACACACACACACCACACACACACACACACACACCACACACACACACACACACACACACACACAACACTAAAGCAGAAAACAGCAAGCACCAATTTAAAATAGCTTGTTTCCTAGAATTCTTCATGAGTTCTACAAAGAGCATTGAGATTGTGATTCCCAGGCTTAGAGTTGAGGACTCATCCAAGTTCATGAGATCTCTAAGGGCTCATCTAAGTTCAATGCAAGCACACAAGTTAACTAACATGGCCAGCACCTGAATCTTTTATCCACATGCCAAAAGACAATATTGTAACATTCCTTCCCACCGAAGACACTGAGGATGTTCACAACATATCACATGGTACTCTGCACTCTCCGAAGATGAATCCATATGGTTTTCACTCCTCAGATATTAAGAAAACATTATATTTAAATATGATGTAAGACCTCAAAAAGATAAGATAGCAAGAATATAACCACATTCCCCAAATCTGAAGCTTTTATGACTTTGTTCAATGACCATTTACACAATGATTCAAATGAGCTCTAAAAATGAAAAGTATTTCAATGATAGCTACTTTACAAATGGACACAAGGAGAAGGAAAAAAAATAACATCAGGAAAGTAAGATAGAATGTGATAGTTAATCAATAGCTCTTCAAATTGTAGAAATGAATTAGGCTCTTCCTGACAAATAAATAATTACCATATGCTTACAAAAACAATTCAGCAAAATGTACCAGGTTTTCTTGATATCGATGGGTAGGTGTGGGAAAAGAGCTATGAAAGTGAATGGGATTTAGCTTGTGTTAGTGCTGGGCAGCTATTCATGCCAAAGAAATAATACAGCATCCATGTCTCTGACACAAGCAGTTAGCTAGTGTTGGGAATGCGACTGTGGATGAGCTGCTGAATGGTTATGGACGCTGTAGACTCTTACCTAAGTATGGAATGGACATTAGACATGTGCACCTGGGGAAAAAAATAACCTTTAAAGTGGACATTCTTTGCCCAGCCTGCAAATCTAGAACAGAAAGGTCAGGCCAGTAGTGACTCAATGGCCCAAAAGTTAGCCTGGAGTCAGACAGAATAGCTCGAATACTATATGTCATGCAAGAACTTAACCGTTCCCCACTGATCTGATACTAGACTGAAGCATGGGTACTTCTCCCACGTTGGCCTGTCTTTGGTCCCTGAGGAAATCACAAACTAAGGAAGTCAAATGGATAAACATAGAGGAATCTCCATTGCAAAATGCAATCATACAGTACAGAATGTATAACAAACAGCCGACAGACAGACAAACAAAAGTGTACGTGCATTTTACAGCAGGAGAATTCATAACATAACTTTAGAAAACAATAAGGATTTAAAAGAGAAAGAAGAAGTGGGTAAAGACACAATAATGAGCTATACTTGGCCACTCTAGGAACACATTGAGTTTCCCATGATAACTTTGGAGAAACTCATCTTAGTGGCTGAAAATTAAGTCATTTCAAGGTGAGAGATTCTCTTTTCCAACATTGCTCTTTGGAAGGAAAACTAAAACATGTTTTGGCTCTTTCTTTGATTCCCCAGAAATTTCTGTTGTGTGTTCCCTTTTAAGATGTTAAACAGCAATATAAATTTTCAAATCATAGGCGAGAGCAAATGAGGATGTTTAGAAATTCATTCTCTTCACTGTAAGGGTCCTTACACCTAACACTCTGTGTCTGAATAATTTAGAAAACCATATGAAGTAGCACATGATACAGCAGGTAAGAACATGAAAGGGAGTTTTGCACAAGGCAGGTCAAAGAATGTATAAATGCAATAAGGCTGTTAATAACGGCCAATTACTTTCAGAACAGGCAGAAGAACATGGGCATCCTCTATAACCTATAAGACATGGCTGACATTGTTCAACACCTACAAGAATCAAAAGAAAACTCTCCATCATAAACATGTCAGATGATATCATTACAGTATCTGGAAATTTCTGCTTCATCATGACTTTTTTAATGTTTATTTATTTTTCCCAATCATACAAACTTAATAGGTACCCTGGTCCTCTCCCTTCCTCCCCCTCTCCCCAGTCCCCCTTGCACCCACCCCCCTTTTCCCCTTCCTTTCACCCCCTCCTTTTCTCCTAGTACCTCTCCCTTCCTCCTTCCCATTCCCTGGAGCATTCTTTAGTGTGAATGTTAAACTTCCCCTGCATCCTCCACTCTAATGAAGTATAAGGTCTCAGTGGCATTGCCCAGAAGCCTTACTTGTGCTCTTTTTAGTATAGAAACACAATTATGATTGTTAATCCCTTGCCTCTAAGGATCCTAGTGCCTATGATCCATGCTACACTTTGGGTGGTCATTGACATGTCAGTCATTGCACAGGTCATACAAAGTCCGATTATGGGTACTGTGGCCCTAACTTGTGTGGGACATCTTGCATATCATTTGGTCCTCCCCATCTTTAGGCTCTTACATTTTTACAGCTTCCTCTTCCACAAATTTCCCTGAGCTTTAGGATGGGGAGAAATTTGGCTGGTCTAGTGCCAGGTGATTAACGTAGGGTCTCTGATGTTCGGAATTATGATTGGTTGTTGTTTTCAGTTTTGTTGTTCTTGCATCGCCCTTGGCTCCATCCTGATTGATATTGTAGGTCACCTCCTAGCCAGAGATAAAAGGCTGTTTAAATGGAGTCTCACTATAAAAGTATATTCAAAGGTAGATGGAATAGAAGTGGGAGACTGCAGTGAGGGGAGGTCAGTCTCCCATTTTCAGGATGGTTACCATCTATCTACCAAACTCTATGCCCTCCCTGACTACTGAGATCAATAGTTGTAAGTGACCAGGAAGGAAAGTGAGTGAGCTTAGCCAGATGCCTCACTACTTATTTGCAACACTTGATGGTGATCTATTTTCTCTGCTATAGCATGATTCCCTTCTGTTCTTATTTCTGGGGAGCTCTCCTTCCCTTACTCTTCTGTTTATAATCTGCAATTTCTGTAGGTATTGAATATGTCACTAAGTGGGTTTGGTACATATGGTGCTTAATTTTCTATGTCTGGGATACTTCACATAATAATTTTTTCTAATTCCATCCATTTCCTGGCAAATTTCATTAATTCATCTTTTTTGATGCTGAGTAGTATTCCATTGCATAAATGTACCATATTTTCCTTATCCACTCATCAACTGTTGGGCATTTGGGTTGATTCCATGATCACAGTGAATGATCTTCTTGATATGTTTTTGAATCCGATTTGCTAAGATTTTGTTAAGAATCTTTGCATCTGTTCATCAAAGAGATTGGCCTATAGTTTTCTTTTTTAAGTGTATCTTTATTAGGTTTTGGGATTAACATTATATTAGCTTCATATAAAGAATTTGGCAATATTCCTTCTTTCACAATTTGATGGGACAGTTCAAGGGGTATTGGTGTCATTTGTTCCTTAAATATCTGGCATAATTCTGTGCTGAATCCATCTTGTCCAGGACATTTTTTGGTGGGAAGATTTGAGATTATTTCATCTATTTCCTCATATGTCATAGAACTATTTAAATAATTCAAAACTTCCTGATTCAATTTAGGTAAGTTGTGCTTACTTAGGAATTCATCAATTTCTTTTGTGTTGTCAAATTTCACAGAGTATAAGTTTTTGAAATATGACCATATAATTCTCTGAATTTCTTGGGTATCAGTAGTAATAACTCTATTTTCATTTCTAATTTTGTTAATTTGGGTTTTCTCTCTTGTTTTTGGTTAATTTAGCTAGAGGCATATCAATCTTATTGATTTTTTTTCAAAGAACCAGTTTTTTGACTGGTTGGTTGCTGTCTCATTTTCTTAATCTCAATTTCAGATATTTCTTCCCTGATTTTATTAATCTCCTCTCTTCTCCTGCTTTTGGGATTGGACTGTTCTTGTTTCTCTAAAGCCTTAAGCTGCATTGTTAAGTTATTTATTTGTGATATTTCTATTTTTTTGATGTAGGCATTAAGGGCTATAAACTTACCTAGTAAGATGGCTTTCATTGTGTCCCAGAGATTTTGATATGTTGTATTTTCATTATCATTTGCTTCTAGGAAATCTTGAATTTCCTTTATGATTTCTTTCTGAACCCAATTCTCATTCAGCATCAGAGTGTTTAATTTCCAGGAGTTAGTGCATTTTCTGCTGTTTGTTGTGTTGCGGATGTCAAGCTTTAGACCATGGTGGTCTGATAGGGTACAGGCTACTTTCCTGTATATGTGGAGATTCATTTTGTGGCCCAATATGTGGTCTATTTTGGAGAAAGTTCCATGTGCTGCTGAGAAAAATGTGTATTCTTTGGTGCGTGGATGAAAAGTTCGATAGAGATCTGTAAGATCCATTTTAGTAAGGTCCATTGTGTCTCTGTTAAGTTTTTGACCCGTTGATCTATCCCACGTTGAGAGGGCAGCATTGAAATCCCCAAGAATTATCATTTTGGGGTTGATTTCTTGCTTTAGGCACTGTGGCATTTGCTTAATGAATGTGAAGGAGCTCATATTTTGTGCATATATGTTCAGTATTGTGACGTCTTCCTGGTGAATTGTACCTGTGACTAAAATGTAGTATCTTCTGTGTCTCTTATGATTTTTTTTGGTTTGAAGTCCACTTTGTCCAATAGCATAAGTGCTACCCCTGCCTGTTTCCTGGTTCCATTAGCTTGCAGAATTTTTGACCAGCCTTTTAATTTTAGGATGTGCCTATCTTTTGTGGTAAGATGTGTTTCTTGAAGGAAGCAGATGGATGGGTTGTGATTTCTAATTCAAGTTTGTAATCTGTGTCTTTTGATTGGTGAATTAATTCCATTGACATTAAATGTTATAATGGAGAAATACTTTTAATTCCTGACACTTTTTCTGTTTAGTGGCTTTCATAAGTATAGTATTTGGCTTTTAGGTTTTGGTGGTATCATACTTCCCTTCTGTCCTCCTGGATATGCTTGTTCTTTTTTTTCAAGCTTGAGTATCTTTTCTAGCATTTTTTGAAGGCCTGGTTTGGTAGACATGTAAGCCTTCAAGTTGTCTTTGTGTTGGAAAATTTTTCTTTTACCCTCAATCATGACTGATAATTTTGCTGGGTATATCAGCCTGGGTTGATATTTTTGTTCATTCATTACTTGAATATGTCTCTCCAAGCTCTTCTCACTTTTACTGTGTCCGTTGAAAAATCATTTATTTTAATAGGTTTACCTTTAAAAGTAACTTTTTTTTTCTTTGAAGCTCTCAGCACCTTTTCTTTGTCTTGTAGGTGGAGTGTTTTGACTATTATTTGCCGTGGCAAGTTTCTATTTTGGTCATATCTGTTTGGGGTGTGGAATGCCTCTTGTATTTGGATGGGCCTCTCTTTCTTTAGATGAGGAAAGTTCTCCTTTATGATAAGTTGAAAAATTTCCTCAGGTGTGGTATTTTGGGATTCTTTTTCTGGTGTTCCATGAATGTGCATGTTAGGCTTCTTCAAGGTGTCCCATAATTCTTGAATATTCCTCTCAAGTATCTTTTTGGCTTTAACAACCTCTTCTATTGAACTAGTTAGTTCTTCCACTTTGTCTTCAAGATCTGATATTCTATTTTCTGTTTCATTAGTTCTGCTGATCAGACTCTCTGTTGAGTTCTGGGTTGAAAATAACTTGTTTTTTAGTTCAATTTTAAACTCGGCTTGAAATTGTTTTAACTGCTCTATGCTTATTTTTGATTCTTCAACTGTTTTCCTCATCTCCTCCCAGTGCCTGCTGTATATCAGTATATTGTATATCAGTATACCATTTCAAAGTGGTTGATGCGGTTATTTAACTCCTCCCAGATTTCCTCTTCCATAGTATTAATCATGGTAAAGATCAGGCTTTAAAAATCATTATCTTGGGGCTGGAGAGGTGGCTCAGGGGTTAAGCCTCTCCTTTGCAGGTGGCAGGTCCTGAGTTCGGATCCTAAGAGCCCACGTATAGACGCCAGGCAGAAGCGGGGGTGGCCTGTGTTTCTGGTCCTGGTAGGGCAAGTCTGTGAATCCCGGGGCAGAGTAAACAAGGAGGAGGTGGAGGCGGTCCATGGCAGTTCCCGAATTCGTCCGTGGTTCTACACACACACACATACACACACACACATACATACACACACTCGCTCACATGCATATACACAATTGAATAAATAATAATAAAAAAATTTTTAAAAAAATCATTATCTTGGGTATGATTTTCTTGGCTATTTTCTGTGAGTTGGTTCTGGTTGGATTCTATCATTATGGGGTTAATTTTTTCAGTAGGTGATTTGTGGTCTTGGTTTTTGTTTCTCATAGATTTGTGCTGTGACCTGGGCATTGTTGTTTTAGCTCTTAAGACCTTCTTTCAGTTACTGTGTGTTTTTGACTGAAATGAATTAGTTGGTATTACAACTCTTGAGCAGTTATTACTAGTTTGCCTTGGAGTTGGGTATCCTTGTCTGGAATTGGTGTTATTTCCTAGATGAGGCTATTAGACTGTTAGTACATCAATTAAGTCAGGTTTAGTAGATAGTGAGTGAAGATTAGTATGGTATGCACTTTTTCGATTAAGTAACTTGGTGATATGTGAGGGTAAATGGTATAGTCCCTGAAGTTGTATACGTTTTGGGGTGGCTATATGGAAAATTTAAACTACAGTGACTAAAAATTGGAAGAACAAGATGGTAAAAAGGGTTTACTTATCTTTGAGCTGGATGTGAAGAATCTCTCCCATGTGATAGGATGATTTTAGAGGACTTCAGATGTATGGTGTTTGTCCCCTAAAGCTTTGCTTGGGTTTTCTTTGGACTCTGTTGAGTTCAGAGGAGCAGGGGGTCCTCCCTGGACAAGCTGGGAATGAGCGGTGACCTGGGACCTGGGGCGTGGTCTAGGGGGCCTTACCAGAGGAGCAGTGGGTCCTGCTTGCACCAAGTCCCAGGAGGAAAGTTCATCATGACTTAAAAACACCCATTGTGCCTGGGAGTGTTCTTACTAAAGTAAGAGTCGCCAACAGAAATGATTATCCTCATATTAGTGCAACCAGAAACACATGAAAGTTGTGTCCAGTGATTCAATAAAGGCACAACTGCTGTGGATACATGCAATTACTTTGTGGTTTTATTTAAGTTTATTTATTAAATCCATGTTTGTTACTTTAAGTCAGGTTTAAACTTGTGTCTGAGAAGGCTGCATTTTCAAATATGTAGGACTTTTCTGTTGTTATGCTTAATTAACTTGATGTGCGTACAGCATTTCCTTCCTAATGTGTGTGTTTACATCCATCCTTTATGCAGTCAACAGTATAGAATACAGAAAGAAATGACTACACAGTGATAAGCAACTCCTGACCAAAAATATATAAATCCAAAATATAGAAAAAGTGATGTCAAAAATTGTGTTCCAGTCTTTAGAAAAATATAACATTGGTTAGTTCTTAGGACTGATTTCTCAGTATACTAGAGGAAAATACCAGAAAATGGGGAAAAAAGTAAAATACAGGGACATAACCATATTACTCTGGAAGTATTACCTACCAGAAAAACTATGTGAAAGTCACAGAAAAATAAAGTACAAAGAGTAGATATACAACTAGATCTCTGGTCATGATAAACTGTCCAGTAACATACCCTCTGGGTGGGGAGTCATGAGACTCCGTAATTCCACATATTACTCACCCTGCCTCTAGCCCTGAGTAGCGTTTGAGGTGGTATATGGGAATATATAAGAGGCTGAAAGTTAACTGAAGACAGAACTCCATAAACCAGCTCTCCTGACCCACACTGTGGTAGAACTCTACGGCAATGTCTCGGGCCTTGACTCAGCCATACTCCTGTAAGTAATTTAATATCTGTGTCTTTCTATCACCATAGTATTGTACCAACTCAGGATTGGCTATGGTATTTTCTTTTCTGTCGTCTGTGATCCTATGTGTGCACTGCTTGCATTTGTTCATGTTTGTCCTAAGGTGTAAAGCAGTAGACGGAGAACTTTCTAGCTGTAGAACTTTCTAGAACTTTCGCTGTAGAAAACAAACACACATTGGCATAGTGGATGTGAGATCAGAGGTCCTCAAAGGGAATCTTCTTGTCTTATAAATCTGAAGCAGTGTCTTCTGTGATCATTGCTGAATTGAAACAGAAAAGGAAGCTCTGTGGAGAGTAATGGATAGTGTATGAAATGTGGTTATAAACCCTCCCGTGTCCAGGTAGGTTCTAGACAAGCATGAATCCATCGACAATGCCACTGCTGCAGAAGTAGAAATTCTAACCACGGGTAGGTACAGTCTGTCAGGAAAGAAGAAAATTATATGCTCTGATACAGGTCTTTACTTTGAGTGGCTTGATTTGAATATACCCCACAAAAATTTCAATTCCAAAGGCAGATGTAGAAAAGGCTCTCGGAAGTGGATCTTTTCTGCCTTCACAATTTGGTTCCAGGGAAACAATATTTCCAGGGAAAGAAAAGCAGACAAGTGACAAGTATTTGATGAAATTCAGGAATTACTTAAATTCCTCGCCTCTGTAGCATACACCTGGCATGGGTAGTGATTTCATTTGTTACAAAGGACATTGCATTCATTGGCCGAATTCAAAGCAGAAGTACCAAGCTGACCAGCAGGCCCTGAGGATGGACAATTCTTCCACAGACAGATGATTCAGGCAGTTTCGTGCATAGCTTAGGAATTTGTTTCTTACAGTGTGGACACTGTTGCTGCTGCTTGTGTCAAACCTACTTTTGTGGGAGAATGTGGCTTCAGCGCCCTCCTGCCAAAAGGTACCTGGAAGCTGCCAGAAGTCTGTTGGGGACCTCATTAGCCAGGCGCACACCATGTCAGAAAGCCTCCTTCAGGCCGTTAAAGAAGCATTTAACGAGTTTGTAAGTACCTTATTTATTTCTGACACCTTCTCAAAAGGAGACTTTTTGCCAATAATGTGGTTGTTGCCATATATTACTTAAGGAAGTAAATATCATGGCCCAACCTTCCAAAGGATATGTGTTCCCAGGTATAAAAAGCATCAGCCAGGAAAATAAAGGACCTTTAATTCTGTTTTTTTTTTTTCCTCCAATCCAGAAGAAAGCATACGGAAGTAGCCTCACTACTGACCGCATGATGTTTCCTGTCTGCCACACTCTTTCTCTTCCTTTACCAAATACCAAGACCCAAGTCCAGGAGACCCAAGTGAGTCCACAGCCCGAACACCTGCGGCAGTGCATGCATTGTGCTTTAGTACCTCAGAGACAAAATTAGATGCTAATCACACACGCGTGCATGAAAATGAAGCGAATCTTATCAACCGAGGGGAAAGTGTATTCATAATTGTATAAAAAAAGAGAAAGGGAAAACGAACAGCAAAAGAATCACAGAGCAGAGCATAAGTCACTCAGAAAGATTTCTCTTTTGAAAAAAAAATTGCCTTGTGCTAGAATTGAACCTATTGCTCTATAAAAACATTGAGTTGATTTGGATTTCCATGCCAAAATTTTTGGCCACATATTAGGAAATGTAAACAGAGTTGTTCTTCATTACTAAGGACGTCTTCAGTGGTGACATTTCAAACCACAAGCCACAGCATTTCTTCATGAGATGTGCCTGGTTCGGTTGCTTCCCTGTCAATCTTTCCTACTTAAACCGTGATTGGCCCATGTCTTCTCAGGAAGATCTGGTGAAATGCCATACACATCTTCCTGGGCACGGTCAGAAGCAGCCCAACTTCAATTGACTATTATATCATATTTCTGATCATCCTTGAGAACCTATCTAAACATGAGCATGTTAAATATCACTGTATACACACATATAGATTCTTCTTGTTTCAGATATTACTTGTGGCCCTACTACTCTTTAATATTCAATTCCATATTTGTAAAACATAAAATGGAGGGAAGGAGGGAAGGAAGGAAGAAAGGAAGGAAGAGAGGGAGGGAGGGAGGGAGGGAAGGAGGGAGGGAGGGAGGGAGGGAGGGAGGGAGGGAGGAGGGAGGAGGAGGGAGGGAGGGAGGGAGGGAGGGAGGGAGGGAAAGGAAATGAAGAAGAAAAGGAAAGAGGGAGGGAAAGAGAAAGGAAGGGAGGGAAAAAAGAAGGGATGGAGGAAAAGAGGGAGAGAGGGAGGGAGGGAATTTGATAATATCTCCATCACCCATAGACATTTCTCAGAGCATTGTGTACTTGTTGGTACACTTAATCCTCCAAGAATCCTAACACAAGCTGGGATGACTATGCTACTCATCACATGTACCAAAATCTATCAGTTTTTGTTGACTTTAATGTGACAATCAATTATGTTTGTCTAGACTGCCGAACTTCTGAAATTGACACGCAGTGTGTTGGGCTCCTGGAGGTCTCCTCTGAAGTATGTGATGCTTACACTGGAGGGTTTCTCAGTGCCCCCTGAAGGCATCACATCAAAAGTCAGAAGTATTGATCAGAAAATCATGGGACTCGTGAGGAAAATCAATGTTATAATCCGCCAGGTGAGCATCCTCTTCTACATCTCTGTGTCTAAGCAGTGCATAAAAACAAGAGTTGCTTTAAATAAGGGAAGGAATGAGGTGCACCAAGAAAACAATAAATTAAAGAAGATGGACCAGAAATAACTCAGGGGACAGTAAAGCCTTCTGACTGACAACAGACACTAGCAACTGTCCACTCCTATGCGGTCTGTCCACTCCTGTGTGATCTATACATTCCTATGAGGTCTGTTCACTCCTATGTGATCTGGCTTCAAGGGTCAACTGCACAGCAGAAAGTGCAGAGGCTCTGAGCCTACTTTTTCCATAACAACAGACTCATAGGTACCAAGGTAGGATACCCATCCACATTCTGGCAGAAGACATGCATGCCTAACTCTTCTCAATACTTACTCAACATGTAGAGGAACATGGACTGGCAAAACTTAATAATTCAAAGTATCACTGAATGTTGTTTCTGTGACTAGGCTTATCCTGAAGTTCAGAGGCCTAATGGCTACGTTGCCTGGAAACAACCGGACTCCTCGCAGTCAGATGATGAAAATACGCATCTTAAGACATTGCATAACATATTCTACTGCATGAACACAGACTCTAGAAGGAGTACCACTTATCTGAACGTCCTGAGATGTCGAACGAACCCTGACAAATGCTAGGCCCCCGCTCAACTCTCTACCTCTGAGATGAACCCTATTCTACCTCTCCACTCCTTCTTTCATATCAATGCCATTTGATGCATGCATGGGTAGAGTGGGTCTCTTCTTAAATAAAAATGGATCCTTTGGGGATGTTGCATCTGCAAATGATTAAGGTGTCTTTTGTCCATTCCATAGCAAACACATCCAAAGCACTCAGAAAAAGCTAAGAACATGTCAAAAAAAGGCAACCCACAGAATGGGAGAAAATCTTCACTAATCACACATCTGATAGAGCTCTGCTGTCCAGAGTCCACAAAGAACTTAGAAAACTAAACACCAAGGAAACCAATGGCCCAATTAAAAAATGGGCACTGGAACTTAAAAGAAACTTTACCAGGGATGAAATTAAAATGTCTAACAAATATCTTAAAAAAAATGCTCCACTTCCTTAGCCATCAGGGAAGTGCAAATCAAAACTTCCCTGAGATATCCATCTCATCCCAGTCAGGATGGCAAAAATCCACAATAAAAACAACAAATGCTGGAGGGATGTGGAGAGAGGGGAACTCTCCTACATTGCTGGTGGGAATGCAGGCTCATACAGCCACTCTGGCGAGCAGTCTGGAGATTCTTAAAGAAATTAAAGATTGAAATGCCCTATGACCCTGCTATCCCACTTTTGGGAATAACCCCCCATACAGCAGAGGTTCACCTCAATAGCACAAGCACGACCATGTTCATAGCAGCACTGTTTACAATAGCAAAGTCATGGAATCAACCGAAATGTCCAACAGTTGACGAGTGGATAAGGAAACTGTGGTACATCTATACAATGGAGTACTACTCAGCCATCAAAAATGATGAATTACTGGAATTTGCTGGGAAATGGATGTCATTAGAAACAATTATATTGAGTGAAATATCCCAAACCCAGAAAATTAAGCGCCATATGTACTCCCTAATAGGTGGCTCCTAGTACCAAACTCACCCAGCCCACATAGGGACACTCAAAGGGGGTGACATACAGTGCCCAGCAGGATGGAGCGAAGGGCAATGCAGGAGCAGCAAAACTGCAAAAGAAAATCAACAAACCACAATCCAGAACTTCAGAGACTCTATATCAACCACATAGAACTAGGCCAGCCTAATCTCTCCCCATCCTGAAGCTCAGGGACATTTGCGGAAGAGGGGGCGGTAAGAGTGTAAGAGCAAAAGGATGGAGGAGCAATGATTTGCAAGATTCTCCACACTAGTCAGGGTCGAAGCAATCATAATAGGACTTTGCATGCCCTGCGCAATGTCCAACACACTATTGACCTCACAAAATCTAGCATCAGCTAAAGGCACCAAGATCCTTGGAGGCAAGGGATTGACAGCCACAGTAGTGTTCCTATGCTTAAGGGGAACACGAGAAAGGGTTCAGGAAAATGCCACAGGGTCCTTGTACATCATCGGAGAGGAGGACCCAGAGAAGAGTTAGGCATACACAATAAAGGACTCTCTGGGAACTGGGGGGGAGGCACTGGGGGATGGGGAAGGAGGGAAGGGGGAGCAGGGGTTTTGGGGGGAAGAGGAGGGAGGGAGGGAACTGGTCTACCTATTAAGTTTGTATGAGCGGAAATAATAAAAAATGTATTAAAAAAACATAACATCTATTGGAACAATGAAAGAAAAACTTAATAATTCAAAGCACCAAGCAGTCTGCAGCTCTCAGCTTCCAAGATGTCTGCAGTGACTTAGCCTCCTCCAGCTTTGGCCAACCAGCCATGCCGCCTCTGCTTTGAGAGACTGTACCTTCCCTCTGGAACCGTAAGCTGAATAAACCTCCCTTTCTCCCCTAAGTTGATTGACTTTGAATGCTTTATCACAGCAATAGTTAAGAGTAACTGATACAGAAATTGGTACCGTGTAGTGGGGTATTGCTGTGAAATTAAGAACAGCTGGTACCACAACATGAAGTTGTTTGTGAAGCTGAGAGAAGTTGGTACCCAGAAGTATGGCCAATGCTGTGATGTGACTAGTGTGCCTTTGGAACTGTTTGTTGGGAGAAATATGGAGAACTTTGGGACTTTGTGCTGGGAAAGTCTTTGCGTCTTGACGGTTGGGCCAAAGGGACTTTTCTTGCAAGAGCTCAGAGGACAGCAATGCTATGAGAGACGCAGACAGTGGAAGCCCAGCTTGTGATGGTCCAGAGGGGAACAGAGACCGCGTTTGCAATTGGACGAGTGACACATGGAGCCATGTGTTGGCCGAGAGTTTAGTGAAGTTTTGCCCTTGTCCTGAAAGCTTGCCTGAAATTAAGCTGGAGTGCTTGGCGGAGGAAATTTCAAAGCAATGTAGTCTTGACAATGTGATATAGCTACTTTTTAGTTGTCTTCAGAGTTATGAAAAAGAGCAAAGAATCAGGCAGGAAGAAGCAAAAACTGTAAGATCCAATGATGAAAAATACAATGGCAAACTTAAAGAGTTGAACCAGGAAGAAGCAGAGAACAAAATGGCTGTTGAAGAGATTAGCTCCATTTGTAAATCAAAGTCTGCTCTCAATATAAATAATAGGAGAGTCCCTAGCTTGAGGGCAAGATCCTCAAAGAAGGCTCCCACTCATAAGAATGCAAATCCTTTCAGAAGACTGGAGCTAAAGGGTG
The DNA here is from genome assembly GCA_023101885.1 of Typhlomys cinereus. Taxonomy (NCBI): domain Eukaryota; kingdom Metazoa; phylum Chordata; class Mammalia; order Rodentia; family Platacanthomyidae; genus Typhlomys; species Typhlomys cinereus. The sequence continues at coordinate 2,744,059 of JALPQD010000087.1, read as the reverse complement.
GAGTTCCAAAGCAAGAGTTGGTTTCTCTTACCAAGCAACTGTGCAGGAATGAAAGACATGGCCAGCATAGAGAAGCAGAATCAGCTGTGATTCAAGGGGGCCAGTCTTGGCAAAGTCGTCCACGTGGTTTTAGTTTTAGAGGCATCAGTGATGCAAGAGGGAGGAGATCATGGAGTCCTCCTCCAAGATTTCAAAAATTGGCAGAATCCAGGCATCATGAGGCAAGAAGCCTGCAGTCTAGAGGCCCAAGAAAGGCAGTTTGTGCTGTGGAATTAAAGCCTGTTTTGCCATTGAGAAGTAAAGATGTTAGAGATGCCAGAGACAATGTGGGACACCTGCCAAGGAGAGCTGTATACCCTGGGAGGAGTCAGCTCAAGACAGCAACATATTCTATGGACAGCTGCATTGGAGGGGTGGAACCAAGCCCTTTGGAACTGAGATGATTTCAGCAAGAAGCTCACTTGTTGGACTTGGAGCTACAGGATTTGGAGTTTGCCCTACTGGTTTTCAGTCTTGTTATGGACTGATCTTTCCTAAATATGCCCCTATTCCTTCCTTTTGGAATGGGAATGTATATTCTGTGCCATTGTATGTTGGAAGTATGTAACGTGTATTTTGATTTTACAGGAAGTTTTGGACTTTGTACTTTTGTTCTGCGTTGGGACTACTGATGTAGTCTATAAAGACTTTTAAAGTTGGACTGAGTATGGTTTGCATAATGAGATGGCAATGAGTCTGTGGGGGCCAGGGGTGGAATGTCATGGTTTGAAATGTGTCCCCTATAGTCTCATGCGTTTGGCAAGGTCATGACACCTTGAGAGGTAGAACCTTGCTGGAGGAAGGCAGTCACAAGGGGTGGGCCTTGAGGTGGATTAGTCCCACGCTACCTCCAGGCGAAGTCTGCCTTTGTAGCAAGCAGTCTGCAGCTCTCAGCTTACAAGATGTCTGCGGTGACTTAGCCTCCTCCAGTTTTGGCCAGCCAGCCATGCCACCTCTGCTTCGAGAGACTGTAACTTCCCTCTGGAACCGTAAGCTGAATAAACCTCCCTTTCTCCCTTAAAAAAAAAAAATTCAAAGCATCACTGAATGTTGTTTCTGTGACTAGGCTTATCCTGAACTTCAGAGGCCTAGCAGCTACGTTGCTTGGAAAGAACCGGACTCCTCGCAGTCAGATGATGAAAATATGCATCTTAAGCCATTGCATAACTGTTGGACCCTGAGACCCTTGCCCTAAAATTCACAAAGCAGGCTGGTTCAGGCCCACAGTATAGCCCTTGCTTGTAGTCATTCAGGCATCCATTGTTTATAGCCATCCAAGCACCCATTGTTAGTCATTGCTTAAAACTATACAGCCTTGAGCCTTTTACAGGTATTTCCCCACCCCTTAAGACCTCCGGCCCTTCAGTTCTGGAAAAGCAAGTTTGCCCAAAGGGAATTCCATCAATGAAGGTCACCCAGAATGAACAGCCTGCGGTTAAGCAGGTGGACTGGAACGATCACCAAGAGCCAACTCCACCCGAGCTCTTGCCGACCAATGACTGTAAAGGTCATAGAAAATTCCTCAGCTAAGCAATCCCCCCACCCCAAGACCCCTTAAAAACCCCTTGCCCGAGCTGCTCGGGGCCGCTTCAGTCTTTCCTGCGTGAAAGGTTGCTGGAGCCGCCCGGCGCGTCGTTAAATAAAACCTCATGCTATTGCAGCGAGAAGGGTCTTGGTCTTTCTCTCGGTGGCCTCGTTCCTGACTGAAAGACTGGGGTCTTTCATTCTGGGGGCTCGTCCGGGATTCGAGACCCCCGAGAGATTGCCCCAACACCGGCCTCGGAGGTATGTGAGCGCTCCTGTCTGTCTTTACTTGTGCTTTGTTTAAGTCTGTGTCTGTTTGTGTTTGATACTGTGTCTGTTTGTTTCCTCTTATGAGGTTCGGGGCGGTCAGTAACTGCGAGACAGACGTGTCATATTGCAGAGACCTTGAGGGTCCCAGGGGACGCTCTGGACTCTCTGTAGGGGAAAGGACAGAAGTGTCCGTTCCCCATCTGGTTTTGTTTAATCTGCTGTCTGTAGTTTGTCTAATCTGCAGTCTGTAGTTTGTCTGATCTGCAGTCTGCAGTATTTGTGTCTTGTCTATCTTGTCTTGAATCACTAAAAGGATATTAGGAAAAGAACCCAAAATCTGAGTGTTGAGGTAGAAAATTTTGCCTGTGATGATAAAGAGTTACTTCAAATGTTCTAACTTGATTGGTTACTTGGATTTCTTATAATATGTGGGTTTTATGTTTCAAAATAACAAGCTGTGGCCACTATAAATTTCATTGCGCGCTTATGATCACATTTTAGTTTTTGACTCTGTTTACTATTTGGCATGCTCAATTTAAATGCACGTGCACACTTAGGAACAAATCATTTTGATAATGTAAAAAGGCCTGAGTACGTACTGATCAAAATATCTTGTTTTATCTTGAAGCTTCACAAAAAGTGGCATTGTGTTTTTACCTAGGATCTGGTAACATCACTTTTGTAGTTCCTTTAAAAGTTTGTTTTCCCATGAGTAATATCAACATATCTAACAGCCAGAAAGGAAAACTGATTTCTGAAAAATTCATTGGAATTCCTTCATTCTCCTGGTATGTACGAGTTCCCTTTCTTGGGGACAAATCTGCTTTCTAATTCCCTGTTCCCAGGTGTACTCCTATGTTCTGCTATATAATGATTTTTAAGATAAGGTCTACTGCCTCTTTTAAAGGATATTTCTTACAGGATAACTAATGTGAAAACAGCAGGAAACCATCAAATAGAAAGAAATATATATGTATAGTACATAGAGGTAAAGAAGGTTTTGGGATGAGATATGTTACTTAGAAAGTTAAAGTATGTGCAGGAGGTTTATGAGTTGGTTACTTAAAAAGAATGTTAAGTATGTTGTGAAGGTTTGTGGGATGTAGAGTTATGAGAAGACTGAAAATAAGAGATGATGGTTAAAGAAAATATTATTTGTTATGTTTCTTCCATGTTATAAAACAAAAGATATTGAGCCTCAGAAATTAGAAATTAAGAATTAAGCTTCATGTATTCAAATGTATTTCAGTTGTCTGTTTAAAGCAGAAAATTGGTTACTTCTAAAATCCCAACTTCTCAAGGACAGTAGGAAGTTTATCAGTGGGGTCATAAGTGAAAACTGGAGAAGTCTGAGACCAGGGCCCTCCCTGCCCCCAGGGAGGTGGCCAGCAGGAGAAGCTGAGGCCCCGCCTCAGCTACAGCTTGGAACAGACTCAAGGCCAACTAGGGAGTTTCTCTAAATCTTGGACTTTACGGTAAAAGAGACTGTGCTAAACCAACCTCTGCTCACCTTTTGGAGCAGGCCTCTCTTGGAGGGGGAGGAAAAGGGCACCTGCAAAATGGGGGAGGGAATGTTTTAACCTCTGTATGAATGTGTGAGTGAGTGTCTGCCTGAGGTGGGAAACCTGTAACACCTCTGGCTCGAGTTTGTAGTCCCACGGCGAGATCCCTAAGATCTCTTAAAGCCACGGGATTCGATTGGGCCAGTTATGCGTTTCCATGGTGATAACATACGGTCTAGGGTGGGATCGGATTAGAATCCGATCGCAAGTCACGAAACCGCTGAACCCACTATGGCCAAGTTATCACCCATGACTCTGCAAAGAGTGTGGCCAGACTGGTACTTGAATGATCTCTCCTGGAGGGATTCCCAACCTTTGTCTGTCTGCGTCGTGTGGTGGGGATCAATGTGACTCTAGCTCTTGGTCTACATAGTACAGTGGGGATCAATGTAACTTTAGCTCTTGTTAGTCAATGGAAGAGAATTCCTAAAAATGTTTGCCCTGAAGGAAAGTGTTTCAAGTCTGAGACAATGACTATATTGTTTAAATAGCATAGGGAATACAGGAAGCTTCAGGCATGTGTGGACCATGGACTCTCCCCTTTTAGTGTCATCGGGTGGGGCTTTGGTGGCATTGGTGGAGTGCTGGCCTCCCCAGACCACACCATGGGCAGTGTCAATGGATGTCTTTGCTGACAACACTGTGTATGTAGTGATTATCAGAACTCTGCTAAGCCACGCGTCCTTTCCTCAAGTCCAGGTTCACTAATTGAAGCCAAAAGAGAGAGATTTCCCCTTCCTGTGTCCAGGGACTATCTAGAATTTGTGAATGCTTAGTTCTACCAACCTAAAAGAAGGTCAAGTCATAGCATATTCTCAGACATGCCCTGTATACATCTTAGACAAGAGATGATCCCAGGAAGATCTTTAAGTTATACTACCATCCAACTAGACAAACAAATGCCAGAAAGTTGAGAGACTATAGAGCTGGACCAAAAGTACCAGCTAGTAATTCAGGAAAAGCTTTGCCTCCCAATGCCCTCAAGACTAAGGTGAAACAGACAGGAATTTCATTTAGCTTCAATGTCAGCCAAAGTCCTCATCTGTCAGGGGGAAGTAAACTCTCATGTGGAGGACAACAGGGCTCTCATCTGTTGAGGGAAATAGGTCCCCATCATCTGTAAGGGAGAGGTTGGCACCATCAGGAAGCTTTCATTTCTGTCTTGTAGGTAGAATCCTTTGTTTCTGTTTGTCCTAGGACCTTAAAAATAGGACAGGTGACCTAGGACTTAGTATAAAAAAATAAAGAGAAAGAACCAGAAAGCAAAGAAATCAGAACTTGACATTTGCCTTAGGGGATAGGTTAAACAGGCACCCCAAGCAGATCAACCCAGGACCCCTCCCGACAGGGGAAAGGTGGAAAAAGATGCTTCGAATATGACCAGACTGGGCGCTTTGAGACTGTTGTGAGCACAGAAAGCTTTCATGTGGCCTATGTCCCAACTATGGGAATTTCCACTGGAGGAAGATTGCCCCCTGAACCTCAGGGCCCAGGGGTTGAGCGAGTTCTCTGGTGGAGACCAATGAAATGGCCTGAAGCTCTTAGCTTCCCTCCGATGGGAAATGGGAAAAAGGAGTTTGCCACTGATATCCAGCAAAAGGAAGCCCAAAAGTGCCAGGTTGAGCATCTCGTGAGAACCTTGGGTATAACGTGCAAATGGGAAGCCTCTTTGTTTCTATGTTAATAGACAAGGGAGCACAAAATTCTAGTGCTCAACTTCCTTCCTAGGCTTTTGTCAACTTTTGATTTTACTAAAATGTTTAAGATCAGGAAAATGACAGGCTCATTGCACTCACAAAGTAACTACTGAGATTCCTTATATGCTTAATAGTGATGCTTTTTAGGCATTCCTTTGTTTACATGCCTGAGTGCCCGAATATTCAAGGTTTAGGCTTAATAGAATAAAATAGTTTAGCACTGTTATAAAGTCATCCACGTGGCTCTGGTTTTAGACGCACCAAAGGTATTAAAAGAGAAAATCATGGGTTACAGAAAATGCCAGATAGCATGTAACAAAAGTCTGCAGTTTAAAGACCCTAAATGCTGCATCCTTATCCAACCATTCTGATGGATAAGATTCCAACCTGATAAGATATTATCTCAAGGAAACATTTTCTGGAGAAAAGACATGGCTTTATTTAGGAGAGATAAAAAACATAGAAATTGTCAGGTCTTGGTGTTTCTTCCCAGTTCAGGCCTAAAGCCTGTTCCCTGGGGAAGGTCACTGTAACCCCATGGGCAGGTGCTAGGAATTTCTTGGTATGTCACAATAACGCCCAGGGACAGGTGCTAAACATTCTTTCCTAGGTAATTTACATTTTGCCCCGGGCTGGCGTGAGCCCCCAGGCCGAGCCAGCCTAGACCCCTTCTGCCCCTGCCGCACCCCTCTCCACCCTGGCCACAGGGGTTTGGGCTCCGTGGTTGTTGACCTCCTCTACTAGAGAGATTAAGAAAACTGGAGTGGTGTTTGACGCCAGCTTGTTCCTGCTGCTTTCCTTGACAGTATTCAGCATCGTGAGTGTGACGGCCTACATTGCCTTGGCCCTGCTCTCTGTGACTATCAGCTTTAGAAGGGTATGATCCAAGCAATCCAGAAATCAGATAAAGGCCACCCATTCAGGACATATTTGGAATCTAATGTTGCTAGATCCGAGGAATTTATTCTGCTCTCAGTCATGTGAACTGCACCATAAAAGAACTCAGGTGCCTTTTCTTAGTTGATGATTTAGTTGATCCTCTGAAGTTTGCAGTGTTAATATGGGTGTTTACTTATGTTGGTGCCTTGTTCAACGGTCTGACACCACTGATTTTAGCTGATTTCACTCATCAGTATTCCTGTTATTTATGACTGACATCCCAAGTGCAGATAGATCATTACCTAGGACTTGCAAGCAAGAATGTTAAAGAAGCTATGCCTAAAATCCAAGCAAAATTCCTGGATTGAAGCGCAAAGCAGAAAACTGAAAAGATGCTATCATAGGAGGAATTATTCTTTTAATAATTATATTGTTTAGGCTCACGCTGGGACTTATAAAATGTTGGGGACACGTATAGTTAATTGTAAAATATGTTCCTTACTGAAATCAAAAGGAGCTCAATCTTTCTCTGTATATATAAAAAAAATGCAGTCTCTGTTACAAGTATGTGGGCTCAGCCTCTTGGCTATCTGGTGCAGCATTATAGACTGGCTAGATTTGCAAATACTGAGAGAATATTTCTGTTAAGTGCCATTATCCTCAAGCAATGGGATAGGATCTTGAAAAAATTGTCCTTCCTAAAAGTAAAGCTGTCACAGAAGTTACAGTAAACGGGTCCAGATTCACTAAGCCAAGAGAGTTGTTTTTGTTCTCCATTCTGCTGACTCCTTGCCTCACCTGATCCAGGGGAGCCCTGGTCTCGAGGCTGCAGCTCTGGCCTGAGGCACCCAAGAAAGACAGTTTGTGCTGTAGAGTAAAAACCAGAGACATAGGTTGGCAAAAAGTTTAATAAAGTTTTCCCTTGTCCTAAAAGGTTGCCTAAAGTTAAACTCAGTGCTTGACAGAGAGAAAAAGCAATGGCAAACTTAAGAAGTAAACTAAGAAAAACAGCAAAACTCCAGGTGTAGCTCCAGAGCAGCTCCATTAGCTAATCAATGCTGGATTTTCATTTAGATCAGAGAAATGGTGCTACATCCCTTTGGTCTCCCAAAAGAAAAAGACTTATGTTGCTTTATTTTTCAGAATAAAAAAAGGAGGATAATTTAGATTGCTCTGTACAAAGAATCAGTTCGCATTGTTTTGGACAGGTTTTAAAATATGATCTACAGTAGCCAGAGGAAAAAGGTCTCCTTGGCTTTTACACCTTGTAAATGTGTTCTTTTACTAACTCCTGCTTGCTTGTACCCACAGCAAGACTGCTGAGCTTGTTCGGTTTATCTCATGTGCCTTCCCAATTACAATGATCTGGTCCTTCTATAGATTCTGGAGACTCAATTTGCCTGTGTTTTGTCTCTTTTAGACCAACCTTGAGGTAATAAAGCCATCTATCAAAGACCTCTAGACCAACCTAGCATTTCATAGATGAGAATGTCAGACTGCTCTTATTTCCTTCGCCCCGATTCAGCAGGAAGCAGCCAGATCGAATCATCGCCCTTTATTCCCAGAGCAGTCTGAATTCTCAAATAGGTTTATGGGAAGTGAGGCAGGATTAGAGCAGCTATGCTGGGATGGGTCTCTCAAGGTCTTTGGAATTCTGAAGAGACGTCCCCTTACTGCTGGAATCGCCTGGAAGGAACACCCCTGCTGAAAAACTGACTCCAATTCTCCCAGAAATTTACCACGAGAACTGTGACTAACACTCCATGATTGGAGTGTGCCTATAGAAAAGGGGGGAATGTTGGACCCTGAGACCCTTGCCCTAAAATTCACAAAGCAGGCTGGTTCAGGCCCACAGTATAGCCCTTGCTTGTAGTCATTCAGGCATCCATTGTTTATAGCCATCCAAGCACCCATTGTTAGTCATTGCTTAAAACTATGTACAGCCTTGAGCCTTTTACAGGTATTTCCCCACCCCTTAAGACCTCTGGCCCTTCAGTTCTGGAAAAGCAAGTTTGCCCAAAGGGAATTCCATCAATGAAGGTCACCCAGAATGAACAGCCTGCGGTTAAGCAGGTGGACTGGAACGATCACCAAGAGCCAACTCCACCCGAGCTCTTGCCGACCAATGACTGTAAAGGTCATAGAAAATTCCTCAGCTAAGCAATCCCCCCACCCCAAGACCCCTTAAAAACCCCTTGCCCGAGCTGCTCGGGGCCGCTTCAGTCTTTCCTGCGTGAAAGGTTGCTGGAGCCACCCGGCGCGTCGTTAAATAAAACCTCATGCTATTGCAGCGAGAAGGGTCTTGGTCTTTCTCTCGGTGGCCTCGTTCCTGACTGAAAGACGGGGGTCTTTCATAACCTATTCTACTGCATGAACATAGACTCTAGAAGGAGTACCACTTATCTGAACGTCCTGAGATGTTGAACGAACCCTGGCAAATGCTAGGCCCCCGCTCAACTCTCTACCTCTGAGATGAACCCTAATCTACCTCTCCACTCCTTTCATATCAATGCCATTTGATGCATGCATGGGTAGAGTGGGTCTCTTCTTAAATAAAAATGGATCCTTTGGGGATGTTGCATCTGCAAATGATTAAGGTGTCTTTTGTCCATTCCATAGCAAACACATCCAAAGCACTCAGAAAAAGCTAAGAACATGTCAAAAAAAGCCAATCCACAGAATGGGAGAAAATCTTCACTAATCACACATATGATAGAGCTCTGCTGTCCAGAGTGCACAAAGAATTTAGAAAACTAAACACCAAGGAAACCAATGGCCCAATTAAAAAATGGGCACTGGAACTTAAAGGAAACTTTACGATGAAATTAAAATGTCTCACAAATATCTTAAAAAATGCCTCATTTTCTTAGCCAGCAGGGAAGTGCAAATCAAAACTTCCCTGAGATATCCATCTCACCCCAGTCAGGATGGCAAAAATCCACAATAAAAACAACAAATGCTGGAGGGATGTGGAGAGAGGGGAACTCTCCTACATTGCTGGTGGGAATGCAGGCTCATACAGCCACTCTGGCGAGCAGTCTGGAGATTCTTAAGGAAATTAAAGATTGAAATGCCCTATGACCCTGCTATCCCACTTTTGGGAATAACCCCCCATACAGCAGAGGTTCACCTCGATAGCACAAGCACGACCATGTTCATAGCAGCACTGTTTACAATAGCAAAGTCATGGAATCAACCGAAATGTCCAACAGTTGACGAGTGGATAAGGAAACAGTGGTACATCTATACAATGGAGTACTACTCAGCCATCAAAAATGATGAATTACTGGAATTTGCTGGGAAATGGATGTCATTAGAAACAATTATATTGAGCGAAATATCCCAAACCCAGAAAATTAAGCGCCATATGTACTCCCTAATAGGTGGCTCCTAGTACCAAACTCACCCAGCCCACATAGGGACACTCAAAGGGGGTGACATACAGTGCCCAGCAGGATGGAGCGAAGGGCAATGCAGGAGCAGCAAAACTGCAAAAGAAAATCAACAAACCACAATCCAGAACTTCAGAGACTCTATATCAACCACATAGAACTAGGCCAGCCTAATCTCTCCCCATCCTGAAGCTCAGGGACATTTGCGGAAGAGGGGGCGGTAAGAGTGTAAGAGCAAAAGGATGGGAGGAGCAATGATTTGCAAGATTCTCCACACTAGTCAGGGTCGAAGCAATCATAATAGGACTTTGCATGCCCTGCGCAATGTCCAACACACTATTGACCTCACAAAATCTAGCATCAGCTAAAGGCACCAAGATCCTTGGAGGCAAGGGATTGACAGCCACAGTAGTGTTCCTATGCTTAAGGGGAACACGAGAAAGGGTTCAGGAAAATGCCACAGGGTCCTTGTACATCATCGGAGAGGAGGACCCAGAGAAGAGTTAGGCATACACAATAAAGGACTCTCTGGGAACTGGGGGGAGGCACTGGGGGATGGGGAGGGAGGTGAGGGGGAGCAGGGGTTTTGGGGGGAGGAGGAGGGAGGGAGGGAACTGGTCTACCTATTAAGTTTGTATGAGCGGAAATAATAAAAAATGTATTAAAAAAACATAACATCTATTGGAACAATGAAAAAAAAAACAATAATTCAAAGCATCACTGAATGTTTTTTCTGTGACTAGGCTTATCCTGAAGTTCAGAGGTCTAACAGCTGCGTTGCCTGGAAAGAACCGGACCCCTCACAGTCAGATGATGAAAATACGCATCTTAAGACATTGCATAACATATTCTACTACATGAACACAGACTCTAGAAGGAGTACCACTTATCTGAACGTCCTGAGATGTCGAACGAACCCTGGCAAATGTTAGGCCCCTGCTCAACTCTGTACCTCTGAGATGAACCCTATTCTACCTCTCCACTCCTTCTTTCATGTCAATGCCATTTGATGCATGCATGGGTAGAGTGGGTCTCTTCTTAAATAAAAATGGATCCTTTGGGGATGTTGCATCTGCAAATGATTAAGGTGTCTTTTGTCCATTCCATAGCAAACACATCCAAAACACTCAGAGAAAGCTAAGAACATGTCAAAAAAAGGCAACCCACAGAATGGGAGAAAATCTTCACTAATCACACATCTGATAGAGCTCTGCTGTCCAGAGTGCCCAAAGAACTTAGAAAACTAAACACCAAGGAAACCAATGGCCCAATTAAAAAATGGGCCCTAGAACTTAAAAGAAACTTTACCAGGGAAAAAATTAAAATATCTAACAAATATCTTAAAAAATAGCCATCAGGGAAGTGCAAATCAAAACTTCCCTGAGATATCATCTCACCCCGGTCAGGATGGCAAAAATCCACAATACAAACAACAACAAATGCTGGAGAGGATGTGGAGAGAGGGGAACTCTCCTACATTGCTGGTGGGAATGCAGACTCATACAGCCACTCTGGTGAGCCGTCTGGAGATTCTTAAAGAAATTAAAGATTGAAATGCCCTATGACCCTGCTATCCCACTTTTGGGAATAACCCCCCATACAGCAGAGGTTCACCTCGATAGCACAAGCACGACCATGTTCATAGCAGCACTGTTTACAATAGCAAAGTCATGGAATCAACCGAAATGTCCAACAGTTGACGAGTGGATAAGGAAACTGTGGTACATCTATACAATGGGGTACTACTCAGCTATCAAAAAGGATGAATTCCTGGAATTTGCTGGGAAATGGATGTCATTAGAAACAATTATATTGAGCGAAGTATCCCAAACCCAGAAAATTAAGCGCCATATGTACTCCCTAATAGGTGGCTCCTAGTACCAAACCCACCCAGCCCACCTTGAGACACTCATAGGTAAATCTATGTATTACTTACAGTAATTGTAAGGATTATGAACAGGAGGGATGGGGTTGGAGGGCCACACTAGAAACAAGGAGAGAAGTGACCATGTTACAGTAGAGAAAATAGGCCTCCATCAAGGACTGCAAGTAAGCAATGTGACACCTGGTTAAGTTCACAGACGTTTGTTCCTGATCATTTACAACTAAGGGGGTATCATCTCAACAGAAGGGGAGGGCATATAGTCTGGCAGATAAAAAGTAACCATTTTGCAAATGGGTGATTGACCCCTCCCTCACTGTTTCCTACTTTTATTACATGAATGTGCTCTTATAATAAGACTCCAGTTTAACAGCTTTTTGTCTCTGGCCAGGGGGTGACATACAGTGCCCAGCAGGATGGAGTGAAGGGCATTGCAGGAGCAGCAAAACCAAAAAAGAAAATCAACAAACCACAATCCAGAACTTCAGAGACTCTATATCAACCACATAGAACTAAGCCAGCCTAATCTCTCCCCATCCTGAAGCTCAGGGACATTTGCGGAAGAGGGGGCGGTAAGAGTGTAAGAGCAAAAGGATGGGAGGAGCAATGATTTGCAAGATTCTCCACACAAGTTAGGGCCAAAGCAATCATAATTGGACTTTGCATGCCCTGTGCAATGTCCAACACACTATTGACCTCACAAAGTCTAGCATCTGCTAAAGGCACCAAGATCCTTGGAGGCAAGGGATTGGCAGCCACAGCAGCATTCCTATGCTTAAGGGGAACACGGGAAAGGGTTCAGGGAAATGCCACTAGGTCCTTGTAAGTCATCGGAGAGGAGGGCCCAGATGAGAGTCAGGCATGCACAGGAAAGGACTCTCTGGGAATTGGGGCGGGAGGCACTGGGGGGTGGAGAGGAAGGGGTAAGGGGAGGGAGCAGAGGGTTCAGGGGGAGGAGGAGGGAGGAAGGGAATTGGTGTACCTAATAAGTTTGCATGAGCTGAAATAATAATAAAAAATGTATTAAATAAATAAAAAAAGGACAACTTGTCACCTGTCGTTAGGACAGCTTAAGGGGTTTGAAGCTCACTGCTTGGTCTCTGTCACCATTGGTAGAATTCTTCTGCTGTCCTTCCAGAAGAGGGTGCTAGGGACAAGAAGAATGCAAGACAAAGCCCAAGAAAGGAAATGAGCAAATTTCAGGACACAAGAATCATTGTATTACAAGTCAAAATTGGGAAAAACTAGCTTTGTCTTTATTTTTGAACCCCAATATCAAAAATGTATCCCAGGTTCTCCTTTCATATCCCTGTTTTCTTGCTTTCTCGATATTTTTAATTTCTCTAAAATATTCCCGGTCCAGGGGGTGACATCCAATACCCATCAAGATGGAGCCAAGGGCATTGCAGGAGCAGCAAAACTGAAAAAAAAAATCAACAAACCATAATTCAGAACATCAGAGACTCTATATCAACCATCTGAAACTGGGCCAGCCTAATCTCTCCCCATCCAAAGCTCAGGGAAATTTGCGGAAGAGGGGGCGGTAAGATTGTAAGAGCACAAGGATGGGAGGAGTCATGATATTCAAGATATTCCACACAAGTTAGGGCCGAAGCAGTCACAATAGGACTTTGTATGACCTGCGCAATGTCCAACACATTATTGACCCCACAAAGTGTAGCATGGACTAAAGGCACTAGGATCCTTGGAGGCTAGGGATTGACAGCCACAGTAGTGTTCCTATGCTTAAGGGGAACACAAGAAAGGGTTCTGGGAAATGCCCCTGGGTCCTTGCACCTCATGGGAGAGGAGGGCCCAGAGGAGAGTTTGGCATGCACATTAAAGGATGCTCTGAGGATAGAGGGGAGGCACTGGGGGATGGGGAGGGGGGAGCAAAGGGGGAAGCAGAGGGGGATGGGGAAGTGGAGGAAAGGAGAGGACTGGTGTATCTGTTAAGTTTGCATAATCAGAAATAAAAAATTAAAAAAATATATTCCTGGCCCTTTTCTACCGAATGGCTAAAGTGGAAGGTTAGCATCAGCCGACTGTTCTTCACGTGTTTCAAGAAATCTTCCTGGTGATCTGAAATGAGTCGCTATGTTTGTAAACTTCTCCCAAGTGTGAGAAGAAAGACACAAGTCACCAGTTGTTTTCATTTAAATATTTTGAAAATGCCCTTCATTGCCTGTTGTGTTTATATATTAAAACTCTAAAGTCAAACATGAAATATTTGAAACACAAAGAAGTATGAACAGAGAATATCCTTGAAAGGACAAGAAAAGATAAAGACTTCCTAATAGAACCTTGTTTGCACAAGAAATAAGACTTGCAATCAACAAGTGGGACTTCAAGACGCTAAAAAGTTTATGCTCTGTAAAACTTACTAAAACAAGAAAAACAACACAGAGACTTGAAGAAATCTTTGCTAATTGTAAATTAGATGAAGACTAATATCTAGAGCATAAATGAACTCTAAAACTAAGCAAACAGCTCAACTAGAAATTTTCAAGAGAAAATTTAAATGTACAGCCAATTCCTAAGAATCAATAAATTGCTGATGTCCAACAAGACAAGCAAAACAATAAAAATGGCATAAATCACCAATTGTTAGTGCTTCCAAGTGTAAAAAGTATCTATACATGTTACTGTGTCTAAACATTTCACCGCTAGGAGGTGGTGCTTTTCTGAAAAACTGAATCCCTTAGAATGTTGAATTGTTTGACATCTTTATATCTAGACTTCATTTAGATCTGAGAGAGATTTAGATGTTGAATACTGTTGTGAGGAACAAGTGCACTGAGACCAGGTAAAACAGAGAATTCATTGACATGCAACAGTCAATCTAAATTGTATCCAGCATGTGCTCCCAAGAAAGCCAGACATGGCGAGGGCTGGGTACTATGTTGGGTACTCTAGCATGCTGCCAGAAGGGCATTGCCCTCAGTTCAAGGTCAGCCTGAGCTACTTAGTGATTTCCAAGGAGGTAGATTACAAACATACAAAAAATGCTCACCGTTATGCCAAGAGAGCTGGAGAAGGGGAAAGCACAGTGAACAAAATATATTCGTGAGTTACTCTCAGCAATTCTGGTGGTGTATTGATTTTCCCATGAGACTTTGGTGGCTGAAACAAGATATATAATGCTAGGGAAGTGTTGGTCCTTATTTTTGTGATCTTCTTGATGGAGATTTCTAGGCAGTCTCCAAAGTGTCAAATATCGCCTCTTACTTTGTCAGAAACCCTGGACACACCGGGGGGGACAGGGTTGTGGGGCAACTCAATGTATCGAGCTATCCACCCTGAAGCGCTACGCTCGCATGAGCTGCTGTGGTTCTTCCAAATAAGAGATGGCGGTTTCTCGTGAACCTTCTTCCTGCCACCTGGATTTGGAAACAAGCTGCATGCAAGGCTCCGGGCTGACCACGCGAGCCTTTCTCCCTCCTCTCCTGCGCACCAGGGACTCTCCAAGCCATGCGTGTCGCTTCCCACGTAGGATCTTCAGTCTCTGTCAATGCGGTCATTAGAAATGAACACTGAGGCAATCAGATGGACAAGATGGTTCCGTGGAAAAGAAATTTGGTGCACACGTCAGAGGACTGGAGCATGGATCCACAAAACCCGCATGTACAATCCCCGCAGTCAGGAGCAAAAACAAAGGATTCCCAGGTCAAGATGACTGGCTAGGCTAGGAAATGGGTGAACACTGGGTGTGAGAGACTCTGTCTAAATAAAGAGTGGGTGACATTGAGAAGAGACCTGACATCAACTTCAGACTTCCACAGGCATGAGCACAAAGTGTACACACACATGTGCACACACCCCAACATGTACACGTTCTCATGTGTGCATGCATGCACATATGAATACAAATGCTCAGCACTGCACATGCAAACACACACATACACATGCACATATAGACACATACACACTCACAAAGAAATGCACACAAAAAAATGGCACCCAAAATGTTGAAATGATTCTTAGTGTCATTATGTATCAAAAAAGGACTTCTTACCACAATTCTTCAAGAGTCCCCACCAGGACAGCATGAATTCAGTGTTTCTCAGCTTACAACTGACATCTTCAAAGTTTCATCCAAATTCAAATGTAAGCACACAAGCTTCCTAACACTGCCAGCATCTGAATCTTTAATCTGAGATGCATAAAGACAATTTTTCATAACCTCCCTTCAAATGTCAGACAGTGAAAATATTTAATCTCATATCACCAGACACCATGCACTTTTCTAAGATGAGTCCATGGGTTTTCACCACACAGATATGAAGAAAAGATATTATATAACAATTTGATAGAAATTTCCAAAAGAGACCAGATAGAACAAGAAAGGGATCAATGCTACTCCCCCAAAAAAAAAATCTGAAACATTTTGTGACATAGTCAATGATCATTCTGACAATGTCTCAAGTGAGCTTCTTCTAAAAGGACAGGTATTTCAATGATAGCTATTTAAGCAACTGACAAATTGACACAAAGAAAGAAAGCAGCAACAAGAATGGAACAAAGCAATTAATTGACAGCTCTCTAAATTGTGAAAATGAACTAAAATAGTCCTGATAAATGTATTCATTACTATATGTTTAAAAAAATTTAAATCATCACCTTTTCTTAATATCGGCAAATGAATATGGGGTTAGAGTCAAGAAAGGGAACAGGATTTAGCTTGTGCTAGTGCTTAGCAATCATTCATGCCGAAGGTATAATACAGTTTCCATGTCACTAACATAAGCAGTTAGCTTGTGTTAACACAGAGCTGGGCTGTTAAGCTGACTGCGTATAGGAACTGCAGCGTTCAGTCTGGGTTAGGCAATGAATTTTAGACATATGCTCGGGAAGAAGATAATCTTTGGGACAGACGTTCTTTCCTGAACCTTGTGAACATGGAGTGAACAGGTGACGCTGGTAGTGACTCAGGGGCCCCAAGTGCAGCCCGGAGCGTTCAGAGCTGATGAATGTTGATACGCGTCATGTAAGCATCTTCTTTATCCCACTGACCCGATCTTATGTTGCAAAGTGAGTACTTCTCCTCTCCTGGACTTTCTGTGGTCCCTTAGAATGTTCTAGAGTAAGGAAGTCAAATGAAGAATTACGGAGGGCTTCCTGTGGTAAATATGGTGAGGCAGGACAGAGCAAGAGCTGACAGGCAGAAAAAAAGATCTCACAGATTCTAAGTCAACAGAGCTCAAAAGCATGACTAGCATATAATAATTACTTAAAAGATTAAAAAAAATAACAGAGGGGGGAAAAAGCAGCCAAAGATATATTAGCAAGTTCCTCTTGGCAATTCTAGGTGACCTCGTTACCCATGATAGTTTTGGAGAAATTCCTCTTGGTGGCGCAAAGAAGAGTTTAGTTTTAGGACGTATTTGCCACGTATCTTGTTGTTCAAGAAAAGAATTAAATCATGCAGTTGGATCAGAAATTTCTATGCTTTCTTTTGTCAGAAGTTAAGTGCCAATACAAATTTGCAAGTCATAGGAAATAGGACAAGAGAGCATTCAGAAACCCAAAAGGTTTCACGATAAAATTCTGACATTCTATGCCTGAAAGATTTAGAGAACTACTTTAAATAATGTGACATATAGCAGGAGAGAATGTGAAAGAAGGTCTTGTGCGTGGCACACCAGAGTGTGTACAAAGTGATAAGGCTATTAACAACTGCCAGATCCATGGGTTACTTAATCTATGAGTTTCAGATTAAGGAGACCACTGGCACCCAGCATAATATTCACAGCATGGCTGGCACCACTGAATGCATGCTGGAACTAAATGAAACATTCCCATGACCAAGTGTACCCCATCGTATCATTGCAGGATCTGCGAATGTCATGTTGATCATGTCCTGAAATCTCCCACTATGCTCGGGAGCTTTCGGAGTACCACAGATCATAGCATTGGCTACTGCATTAGACAGGATCATGTTCACTTCAGTGTAACCAGTAGCACTAGAAAGATATAAACACTGTTTCAATAGTGGCCCAACTACTAATAAAAGCAACTAATTTGTGATTTTTATAAAGCAATGTTTTTAGGAAGGAACCCACACTTATTACATTCAGTGAGGCTTAAACTTATGATTAGGAAGATTTGACCCTCTCATATGTAGGATTTTTATGTTGCTAAATTAACATGTTGTATTATGGCACCTCCTTCCCAACATCCATACATTACTGCAGTCATCTGCATAGAATGCAGAAGGAGATGACTATAATGATGAGCAGTTCCTGGCAGGCAATTCATAAAATCAAATCGCAAGAAAATATGGAAATTGTCTTCTGGACTACAGGAAATAAAAAAAAGTTCATTTGTCCTCAACTACAAATTCAAAAGAAAGAGGAGAAAGAAAGAATGCAAGAGAATGAAGGTGGAGGGGGTAAGTGAGAAATAATCATTCTCCTCTGGAGTGTCATTCACAAGCAAGTTTAGGAAAAGGTCACAGATAATGCAGAAAAAAACAGGTATATAGTAGATCTGTGGTTATGATAACTGGGCTGTTAACATACCCTCTGGCTGGAATCATGGAATCCTAAGTGTTATTTTAGACATACTTCTCCCAGCCTCTAGCTCAGTGTAGCTTTTGGGTGGTATGCCGAGTGTGCAGGAGGCTGAAAGTTAACCCAAGGCAGGACTCCAGAGAGGCAGCCCTCCTGACTCACCATCAGGATTTATATTGAGATGGAACTCTTCAAAAATGCCACGATCCTTGTCTAAACCACGCTTCTGTAAGTAACTGGAATTCCACCTTTCTATCCCCTTTCCTCTCATTCTTCCAATTCCTGCTTGGATAGAGGTTTAAAAAAAAACTGTGTTATCTGTGGCCAATCCATGGACAATTCATGTGTATTCATGACTATGCTAAGGTGTAAAGCCAGAGAACTTTCTAATCATTGCTCTAAAGAGCAAACACTCGTTGGCATGATAGAAGTCAGATCGGAGGTGCTCAAAGCCGAATCCTCTCATCCTGGAGATGGGTGGCAGTGTCTTACACCATAATCACTGAAATAAAGCAGCAAAGAATGGCTTTCATGGAGTGTGGTGTTCAGAGACACACACAAGCCAGCTTTAGACAAGGATGGTCCATCTAAAACACCATCGTATTCTGATATGTGGGACTTTCCCATGAGAGGCTTGACTGACTCTACCTAACAATGATTTCAATTCTGAAAATAGACGTAGACTCAGCTGCAAGAGGTGATTCTTTTCTGTATTTACCATTTGGTTCAAGGGAACAACATTTGAAAGAAAAGAAAAGCACTGGTAAGTGTACAACAAAATTCAAGAATTACCTAACTTCCCAATCTCTCTCATACATTCCTGGCGTATGTAATGATTTCATTATATGACAAAGTGGAAGATATTCATTGTCCCAAAGCAGAGAGGAAGTACCAAGTACATCAGGAAGCACTAGGGAAAGGCAAGATTTCCTAATTCATGACTCTTGTAAGTTCGCATGTAGATAACGTAGTGATTTAATCTTTACAGTCCTTACAGTGTGGACTCTATTGCCATCGCTTGTTTCATATGAGAGTGTGACTTCTGAGCTCTCGTGCACCATGATAGACAGAGACTGCCAGTTGTCCTTTGGGGAACCTATTTAACCAGGTGTACACCACATGGGAATGCATCCATATCATCGCTGCTGAAGTGCACATGACATTTGTAGGTGGTTTACTTATGACATCCTCTCAAAAGGAGGCTTAGTACCAATGATAGGACTGTGCTACAGATTACTTGAGAAAACACCATAACCCAAACTTGCAATGACATGTGTTCCCAGATGCAGAACACATCAGCTAGAAAAATGTGCACACACATAGGACATCATGCAACCTCCAAATATGTGAAAATAAATAGTCAATAGCTTTTAATGCTTTTCTCTAAAATTTATTTTAATTAAAAAACTTGCAGAGAGAACATGAAGTCCTAAGTGTGGCTGAATGCTATCGATGCTTTGCTGCTCCTGAGGGAAGGAGGCCAGTCATCATGGCCATCCTTTACAGGGACAGCTGGACATCCAGTAACTGAGAACAGTTGACGTGAATGGAAAAGAATGAAAATAACCCAAACAGTATTAGGAGGATGGAAAGCCAATTAATTTAAAAAGGTTTTCAGTAATGTCCCCAAATGAGTAGTCACTATTCAAAGATACCAAGAACATGAGTTTATGCAGGCAAGGAGACTACCATAAGTGGGGTGTCACAGCATCAATAATGCACAGCTCACTGATGAAAATGAATCTGATAATAAAATTCTTAGTGTACATTTTACTCACTATACTATCTGTCCACATTCTACATTCTTTCCTGGCAATCATTAAACACCATAGTTTTCCTTAACATTACATTAAATGTCCATGATTTACATGAATATTACATCTAAATAATGAATGTTTTTGAAGAGTATGGATATCAAACAAAATATCTGATATTTATATTGATATTAATGTTACATGTGGCTCAGTATATCAACATCAAAGTATATTTTTGAATTTTGTATTTTTGTTGCATACTAATTACTGAAAAAGTATTTGAAGAACAGTAATGCTTGAGAGAATAGTTACACTGTGAATGGACAAGTCACAGGGATGTTCTGGGTACAGATGCAGCAGCTAGACAAAGAAAAATAAGATTTTGCAATGCCTCACTAAGGAAGCAGTCAGTTCAGATCAGCAGTCATCCAGAGCCTGGCGTTTACAGATTCATATGTGAAATAGCATTGATCTGAACTAGAGAGAGAAAAGCTTCTAAACAGACCACACTGGTGTGGTGTGTTGGTGGATCTGGTGTTTGCTTCAAGGATACTACCATTTAGGAAGCTCAAAAAGATGAAAGAAGGGAAAAGAAGGGAAGAGCCAGACAGGCTGGAAAGTTTGATTTGAATAAACAGGTTTAATAAACAGGTTACAGCTCTAATTGAAAAAAATAGACACAGAGGATCATTTCCCAGTTCCTTAATGAACAGATTTTATGTAATGTTCTTTCTCAAAAACTATGCGCTCATGAAATGAATTCATCATCCTGCATGGAATCATTTCCAAACTCTAATTCAATTTTGCCTCATTTCCAGATCAAATTGTATGGTGATGACCATAGGTCTGAGGACGTGCTATATCTCATCTGCCACTCTTCTCTTCCTACTCCAAACACCCAGAAACAAGTCCAGCATTCCAAGTGAGTCCTCAGCCAATTACGCTCATCAAAACCCTGAGGCAATGCATGCAACCTCACAGAGCGTCATAGGGTAGAAAGTACCGTGTGACAATGGAATGTGAGCAATCCAAGGAAAAGTTCATTTAGAGTTGCCAAACCTAAGGCAAGTCAGCAGGTGAAGCTTTTTGTAGCCAACTATAATTCATTCTCGAAGTTTTTACTTATGACTTGCCTGTTCATGGTTTAAACCTATTCTTCTATGAAAACTTTGAACTGATTTGGATTTCCATCATAGAACATTCCATTGTAGGACATTCTATTGTAGAACATGAAAACTTTGAATTGATTTGGATTTCCGTCATAGAACATTCCATCATAGGACATTCCATCATAGAACCATGAAAACTTTGAACTGTTTCGGATTTCCATCATAGAACTTCCATTGTAGAACATTCCATCATAGAACATGAAAACTTTGAACTGATTTGGATTTCCATCATAGAACATTCCATCGTAGAACATGAAAACTTTGAACTGATTTGGATTTCCATCATAGAACATTCCATCGTAGGACATTCCATCATAGGACATGAAAACTTTGAACTGATTTGGATTTCCATCATTGAACATTCCATTGTAGGACATTCCATATAGAACATGAAAACTTTGAACTGATTTGGATTTCCATCATAGAACATTCCATCATAGGACATTCTATCATAGAACATGAAAACTTTGAACTGATTTGGATTTCCATCACAGAACATTCCATCATAGGACATTCCATCATAGGACATGAAAACTTTGAACTGATTTGGATTTCCATCATAGAACATTCTATCATAGAACATGAAAACTTTGAACTGACTTGGATTTCCATCATAGAACATTCCATCATAGGACATTCCATCACTGAACCATGAAAACTTTGAACTGATTCAGATTTCCATCATAGAACATTCCATTGTAGGACATTCTATCATAGAACATGAAAACTTTGAATTGATTTGGATTTCCATCGTAGAACATTTCATCGTAGGACATTCCATCATAGGACATGAAAACTTTGAACTGATTTGGATTCCATCGTAGAACTTCCATTGTACAACATTCCATCATAGAACATGAAAACTTTGAACTGATTTGGATTTCCATCATAGAACATTCCATTGTAGGACATTCTATCATAGAACATGAAAACCTTGAACTGATTTGGAATTCCATCGTAGAACATTCCATCGTAGGACATTCTATCATAGAACATGAAAACTTTGAACTGATTTGGATTTCCATCGTAGAACATTCTGTCATAGAACCATGAAAACTTTGAACTGATTTGGATTTCCATCACAGAACATCCACAGACAAGAAATGTAAACAGAGTTGTAATTCGTATGTATTACACAGTACTGTTTCAATGGGGGTTTTTTACACCACAAGTCACTAAAGCATTGTTTCCTTAAGAAGCTTCTGGTTCTCCTGCTTCTCTGAGGATGGACTCTTTCCTGTCTAAACCCCATGTAGCTAGTGTCTTCATAAGCTGGTCTTATAAAATATACATTTCACAAGGTAGAACCCAGGCTTCAAGTCAGAAAGGCAGCTCCAATTTCCATTTACAATAATCTCACCTTTCTAATTAGCTACCAGAATGAATCTAAACATGATTACATTAAATACATTGTATATGAACATGCCACACACATACAACCTCTTCTCCTGTCACATCTTACTTGGGGGTCTACTCCCCTGTATGCTCTATTATTCAATACTTGTCAGAACATATAACAGAGGGTAGGAACAAGGGATATTTGTTGAGAGCTACATCTCCTGTAGACCCTTCAGTAAACCCAGTAGGTGTTGCTACATTCAATCCTCCCAAGAATTCTAAAATCAAGCAGGGATGTCTTGTACCAGTCATCACATAGCCTGAAATCTGCAGATTTATTTTTACTACACTGTGATGCTTGATTATATTTGTCTAACCTAAAGTCATCCTGATCCTGATGATAAGTATGTTGGGATCTTGAAACTGCTCTTTGGAACATCTATTGACTGCATTGGATGGTTTCTCATGACATGGAAAGTCAGAGAGAGTCAAATGTCTAGGATAGTCCTAAAAAGTGTTCATCACCTCTGGTAATAAGGAAAAGTGCAAATCTAAATTACACTAAGATTCCATCTTTACCAAAATCATAATGGCTAAGATCAAGAACATAAATAACAAAACTGCTAGTGAGGAGATGGGGAAAAGGGAGCCCTTGTTCACTGTGGTAGGAATGAAAATAGATGCAGCCACTCTGGAAATAAATACAGATGTTCCCCAAAATCTGAAAATTGACCTACATATGACATAACTGTACCACTTCTGGAAATATTCCCAAGAGGCTCAACCTCTGTCATGATTTGAAATGTGTCCCCCACAGTCTCATGTGTTTGGCAAGGTCATGGCACCTTGAGAGGTGGAGCCTTGCTGGAGGAAGGTGATCACAAGGGGTGGGCTTTGAGGTAGATTAGTCCCACCCTGCCTCCAGGAGAAGTCTGCTTTTTCAGCAAGCAGTCTTGCAGCTCTCAGCCTCCAAGATGTCTGCAATGACATAGACTCCTCCAGTTTTGGCCAGCTATGCTGCCTCTGCCATGAGAAACTGTATCTCCCCTCTGGAACCATAAGCTGAATAAATCTCCCTTTCTCCCTTAAGTTGACTGGCTTTGAATGCTCTCTCACAGCAATAGTTAAGAGTAACTGTTACAACCTCTTACTACTGAGATACTTGCATCCATATTCACTGAGAATCAATTTACAGTAAGAATATGGAATCAACCTAGATGCCTATCAACTAGTGAATGGATAATTAAATGTGGTACATATAAACAATGGAATGCTATTTAACTCTTAAGAAAAATAAAATCATCAAAGTTGGTGGTAAATGGATAAAACTGGAAAAGCTCCTACTCTGTGAGTTGTCTCAGACACAGAAAGACAAACACCAGATGACCTCTCCTAAATACTGATGTTAGCACAGAACTTCCAGGTCTGTGTGATCAACTATGTATTTCTACAGCGTGCAGATAGAATAGAAAAAGACAAGAATGTATATGGAGTAGGATGTCAGAATTAACCATATGGAAAGAAAACCCAGAGAGGGAAACATTGGTAGGGAAAGTTTAAGGGGGGAAGGAAGACAGGCCAAGAGACTACAGAAAGTAAAGAGTGGTGATAAGTAGAGCTAAGTTATAAGACAATTTAAAAAGAAATCTACACTTTCTTTATAAAGTAAATGGGAAGGGAAAAGGGGATAAGATGAATACCTCAAAGGAAGCAAAACCAGGAGAGAAACAAATAGAAATGGGAACAGTGGAGGAGAAAATTTTAAGGGGAAAGGATGATGGGGAACTGGGGGGAAGGATGACAAAAAGCACTAAGATCGTAAGCTACAGTCAGACAAAAACTTTCTGTATTATTAATTGATCAAAAATCATAATGTAGACAGATATAAACTACACCAGGAAATACACAGTGAAGTAGATAAGGTGTAACACAAAAGGCCACATGAGGCTCCTACCAGAAAGAAGCCTTGGGAAGTCTAAGAAATTTTCTAGTACCCACTATGCAATACCTCCTAATAAAATGTTGGCCAGAGAGGCCTTATGGACTCCGAAACAGTGTGGGCTTTAACCAATGCTCTTGGCTTCCCTCCAGAAACTGAGGGCAAATCCTATTGCTAAAGACCCTACACACATTTATCATGAGACATGGAAAAAGAAATCTGGTCTGTAAGTTTCCTCCTAGTGGGCCAACTTTCACAGAACCAAAAAATACTGAACAAGCAACTGGGGCAGAAAGCTATCAACAATCTCATCCACTTGAGAAAGCTGAAAACTACAACAGCCACAGTGTAGCAGTGGCATTAATGTAAAGGAGAAACCACCTGCTTTCTGATTGGACTTAAGGCCTGCCTACAAGCAGGGATTGCATTCCAGGTACTGAAAGTCAGACAAAGGACATATAGAAGGGGTGAACACAGAATATAGAGGGTTTGGCTATAAGTATATCATCCTGTCTTCTTACACTTGTCATCACATGCAGAGATTGAGCATACTCATCTCATTATACTTAATCTCATACTCGGAGATTTGCAATGGAAGATGATAATTACAGAAAAATCTCAATTGGACAAAGTGTGGAAAATAAGTGACTGTGAATTGCTAGGTCCCCAAACAGGGCAGAAAAAGAAGGAAATTTATGAAACTAGGGAAGGAGGAAGAAAGAGGCAG
The DNA here is from genome assembly GCA_023101885.1 of Typhlomys cinereus. NCBI lineage: Eukaryota > Metazoa > Chordata > Mammalia > Rodentia > Platacanthomyidae > Typhlomys > Typhlomys cinereus. Next base: position 2,719,375 of record JALPQD010000087.1, on the reverse strand, counting down.
AGAAAAGTTAGCACAACACTCTGCTGCTCCTTTGATAAGAATCAATAAGGTTTGTTGACGTCAAACAAGATAATAACAATGGCGCAAATCACAAACTGTTATCATTTCAATGCGTAAAAAATTCCTTCAGGTTACTGGGTTTTAAGCATTTCAACCCTAGGACAAGGTGCTTTTATGAGCAATTTGGATCCCTTGGAATATTGGGCTACTAACATTTTCATATCGTTATTTGATTTAGGCCTAACTGACAGGCAGATTTTCAGCAAATGGTGTTCCAAGAAGCGATTACCACAAAGCCAGGAAAACATACAGAGAATTTGTTGAGATATAGCAGTTAATTCTGAAACTCATCTTGCATGTTCTCACAAGAAAGCTAGGCATGGCCAGAACTGGGGACCGGGATTCCAATGTGCTTACAGAAGGGCATTGACTTGAGTTTGAGGCCAACCAAGGTTATTCGGTGACCTCCAGTTTAGCATCCAGTCCACAGGGAGGCAGATCACAAATCCACAAACCAAAATATTCACACATTTCAAATTAGTAGAGCTCCAAAGTATGATTTTAACAGACAGCTGGGATTTAAAGGGGGGGGGGGAGGACATTGTGAAAGATACATTGATGAGTTACTCTGGCAATTCTCAGGACATATTGAGTTTCCCATAATAACTTTTCAGAAACTTATTTTAGTGACTAAAACAAGGAGTTTAATGCCAGCGAAGTGTTTGGCCTCATTAGTATGTTCTGCCTGATGGAGATTTCTTAGCAAAGTCTCAAGAAGTGTCTCTTCTATCAGGCATCAGGAACACGTGTGGAGGCGGAACAAGTGGAATATTGAGAGATCGGCCTTGAAATGCTGCACTCTCCTGAACTGCTATGGATCCCTTGACCCAGGCTGTGTGCTTTCTTAAGAAATGCTTCCCTGCACATGGATTTGAACAAATTCACAGGTTACTAGGACAAATTGAATGCAACCTCATCACCAGTCAGTAGAAGGTTTGGAATCATAAGATCCTTCCTTCATAGGGTTGATCTTCCCATATCCAATACTTCAGACTTTCTCATAATTAATGAATTGCTACTTAAAATGTAAGCAGATTTTTATAATTTATTAAATACTTCTTAGAACAGAGTTTACAATTACTTATTTGGCAATCAGAGAGTATATATAAGCTTTTCTTATAGGAAGCTAAACTGTCTAAAGACACTTATTCACCTATGTTAGCTGTGAGAGTTTTAGGAACCTAGAAGGAATGTGTCAAAAGCATTTGCGAAAGAGTTTAAGGAATCATAGGCAGGTGGAGCCAGAACAGAACAGTCACTGACTCCAAAGTACAGAGCCCCAAGGAGGAATGAGCAGAAAAGCTGCACACAGCTTCCAGCTGGAGCTAAAAGTACTAAACTGAACAAGACTAGGAAAGAGTGCCTGTCTGCTTGGGGAGACATACAGGGGCGACCATGGCCTGTGACTGACAGAGGTCTCTTGGGAAGAGTCAGGAAAAGCGGGAAAAATAAGTAAATAAATTCCCCCTTTGAGGGGAAAAAAAAGAAATGAAAGGAAAGAGGAAAGGAGAGGAAAGGAGAGGAGAGGAGAGAAGAGGAGAGGAGAGGACAGGAGAGGAGAGGAGAGGAGAGGAGAGGAGAGGAGAGGAGAGGAGAGGAGAGGAGAGGAGAGGAGAGAGGAGAGGAGAGGAAAAGGAGAGGAAAAGGAAAAGGAGAGGAGAGGAAAGGAAAAGGAGAGGAAAAGGAAAAGGAGAGGAAAAGGAAAAGGAAAGGAAAAGGAAAAGGAAAGGAAAAGGAAAAAAAAAAAAAGGAAAGGAAAAAAAAGGAAGGAAAGGGAAGGGAAAGGAAGGAAAGGAAAGGAAAGGAAAGGAAGGAAAGGAAGGAAAGGGAAGGGAAGGGAAGGAAGGGAAGGGAGGAAGGGAAGGGAAGGGAGGGAAGGAAGGAAGGAAGGGAAGGGAAGGGAAGGGAAGGGAGGGAAGGAAGGGAAGGGAAGGGAAGGGAAGGGAAGGGAAGGGAAGGGAAGGAAGGGAAGGGAAGGAAAGGAAAGGAAAGGAAAAAGCTTCTTTATGTCAGACAGCACATCTGGGGACAGGCACTCTGGCATCTCTGTTCAGAAGACGGTGGCCTGGAACACTCCAAACCTGACCACAGCCAGTCTCTCTCCCTCCTCTTCAGAGCCCATGGACTCTCCACTAGATCAATGGTGACTCCCTTGCTGGCTTTTCAGCCTTCATCAAATCAATCATAAGAAATTAATGCAGGCACTGTGAAAGAGATCCTTGGGTAAAGAATACGGCACACGAATCCAAAGACTGGAGTTTAGATACACAGAACCCACATATACAAACTCAGCACTCAGGAGGCAAAGTCTCGGGGCACAGGGACCACCTACACTAGGCAATCAGTGAGCTATGGATTCTACCGAAAGTCCCTGCCTAAGTAAAAGTGGACCACTGCTGAAGCCATCATTTTCTTCAGAAAGCTGCAATCATGAGCACAAAATATTATACCAACTTGTATGAGCATGCATATATATATATGAATGCACATGCAAGCACACACACACATACAAAAAAAACTAGCACAGACAATGTTGACATAATTCTTAGTATCTACAGTTCTTCAAAAGCCCTACCTAGATATCATGGATAGAGTGCTTCTCACATTTATAAAGTGCAAGGACTCGTTCAAGTTCAAATTTAAGCAGATATCTGAATGTGTGATCCACAATGCCCACAGATAGTATAATAGCCTCACTACCAACCTCACACATACAAGCTAGTGGACCTTGTATCCTTTGGTACTGTGTACTCTCCCAAGATGAATCCACATAAATTTTATCCCTCAGACATGAAAATAATTTTTAAATGGATTATAAAAATTCAAAAAGAGTCCATAAAAATCAAAAAAGTGACTAATTCATATCCCCCAAGTATCTGAAACTTCTCGTGACACAGTCTAATGGTCATTCTGATCATGCCACAGAGGGGCCTCCAAATTCTCAGCTATTTAACGACATCCATTTTGCAAACTTACAAATGGCCACAAAGAAAATGCCAAACAGCAACTGCAAGAAGGCAGTGAGGAATGTAATAGCTAGCCAACAACTTTACAAATTGTACAAATGAACTACTGCTCCTGGCAAATTGAATAACTGCTATATGCTTACAAAAAATAATCCACAAATGTTTGAGGTTTTCTCAGATCAGTGGATGGACATGGTGACAGATTTATGAAAGGACAAAGAATTTATTTTGGTGCAGGGCAAATAGTCCAGTCACAGAGAAAATACAATGTCCAAGTCTCCAATGCCAGCAATTACCAGTGCTGGACACGCAGCTGTGATCAGACACTGGATGTTCACAAGGACATTGGCCTCAGGTCTGCAATGAATCAGCTGAATATTTTCATACATCATATGAGAGTCAGTCGAATGTTGTTGCACATCCCCCAGAGGTCCTGAACCGAGCTGAGAAATGAATCCCCCACATTGGAATCTCCACAGTTTCTTGGAATGTCCTGGAATTAAGAAGTCCAATGGAGAACTACAGAAGATTCTCCATGGCAAAAGGCAATAATAATACAGTGCTGAGTGAGCTCATCAACAAATAGAAAAACAAAAATGGTTGCATAATTTCCATCAGGAGCACTCAGAAGCACATCTTTAAGATAGATACAGATTTAAAAAGAAAGAAAAGGCTTAAAAGGGAAAAAAGCAGCAAGAGATAGATTACCAAATTACTCTTGGCAATTCTAGGGCACATTGAATCTCCCAAGACAATTTTATTTATTTTTTTTACATTTTTTTTATTTTTCTGCTCATACAAATGTAATAGGTACCCCTGTTCCCTCCCTCCCTCCACCCCTCCCTGGACCTCTCTGTTCCCTCCCCTCTTTGCCCCTTCCTTTCCCCCCTCCCTACCTTTCTCCCAGTGCCCCCTCCCCCCATCTCTGAAGCATCCTTTAATGTGTATATCAAACTTTCCTCTGGGTCCTCTTCTCTGATGAGGTGTAAGGACTCAGTGGCAATTCCTAGAACTCTTTCTTGTGTTCCCCTTAAGGATAGGAACACTATTGTGACTGTTAATCCCTTGCTTCTAAGGATAGGTCTTTAGTCCATGCTAGAATTTGAGGGGTCAATGATATGTTGGTCATTGCGCAGATCATAATTTAACAGGTTTTTATCTCTGGCCAGGGGGTGACATCCAATACCCATCACAATGGAGCCAAGGGCATTGCAGGAACAGCAAAACTGAAAAAAAAAATCAACAAACCATAATTCAGAACATCAGAGACTCTATATCAACCACCTGGAATCAGGCCTGCCTAATCTCTCCCCATCCTGAAGCTCAAGGAAATTTGTGGAAGAGGGGGCGGTAAGATTGTAAGAGCACAAGGATGGGAGGAGTCATGATATGCAAGATACTCCACACAAGTTAGGACTGAAGCAATTATAATAGGACCAAGACTATTTTAAAGAAACTCATCTTGGAGCCAAAAGAATAGTTCATTATAGGGAAGTGGACCCAGTTTTCCCAACATTGCTCTTTGAGGGAAAACATTAAAACATGCAATGGAATCATTGCCTTATTTACTAGAAATGTCTATATTTTCCCTTCTTAGATGTTAAACTCCAATACAAATTTTCAAATCACAGGGAAGAGCAAAATAGGGCATTTAGAAACCCAGTCTGCTAACTGTAAACATTTCGTGATAAAACCCCTAACATTATGTGTCTGAATGATTCAGACCATTTTAAATAAGACCAAGTCTAGCAAATAAGGACTTGAAAGAAGGTGCCGTACATGGTAGATCAAGTTATGTTCAAAAGCCACAAGGTTATTAGCAACTGCTAGAGTCATGGAGGTCACGTAGCTGAGTTTGAGGAAGGGGCAGCCAGGGACAACCTCCAAAACATGCAGGAAATGGCTGGTGCTGCTAAGGGTAGAACGCAGTTAGGGAAGATTTCCTATGGCTAAATATGCTCCATAACATTATGACAGCATCTGCAAATGTCGTATTGGACCTGACCTACACCTCCCATTGCGCCCAAGAGCATTCTGGTGATTCCACTCATTATGTTGGCTACTGCAGAAAAATACTCAGCAATGGACGTTATCATTCTCACACCAATGCAACCAACGCACACACAAAATGCACCCCCCACCCCATGTTGCAGACCCAGATCACTGGGATGCAAGCAACTAATCCATGTCTGCATTTAAGCTCTGTATTTTAAAAGGGAACCCGTGTTGATTACTTTACGACAGGCTTAAACTCTGTTAAAAAGGATGCATTCTTGAAATATGACGTTATAATTCTCTGAATTTCTTGGTTATCAATAGTGATGATAACATTTTCTTTTCTAATTTTATTAATTTGAGTTTCTCTATATTGTTTTTGGTTAATTTAGCCAGGGGTGTATCAATCTTATTGATTTTTTCAAAGAACCAGCTTTTTGACTGGTTGATTCTCTGTATAGTTTTCCTTATCTCAATTTTGGATATTTCTACCCTGATTTTGCTAATCTCCTCTCTTCTACTGCTTTTGGGATTGGATTGCTCTAGTGTCTCCAAAGCTTTAAGCTGCATTGTTAAGTTATTTATTTGTGATGTTTCTATTTTTTTGATATAGGCATTAAAAGCTATGAACTTACCAATTAAGACAGCTTTATTGTGTCCCAAAGATTTTGATAAGTTGTATTTTCTTTATCGTTCACTTCCAGGAAATCTTGAATTTCCTTTGTAATTTCTTCCTAAATACAATTCTCATTCAGCATCATAGTGTTTAATTTCCAGGAGTTAGTGTATTTTCTGTTGTTTGTTGTGTTCCAGATGTCACGCTTTAGACCATGGTGATCTGATAGGATACGGGCTAGAAAACACAAAAGAAATGGATGAATTTCTAAGTAAGCACAATTTACCTAAATTGAATGAGGAAGTTTTGAATTATTTAAATAGTCCTATAACATATGAAGAAATCAATGACATAACCTCAAATCTTCCCACCAAAAAATGTCCTAGACCAGATGGATTCAGCATAGAGTTTTACCAGACATTTAAGGAACAAATAACACCAATATTCCTTAAACTGTTCCATCAAATAGCAAAGGAAAGAACACACCAAATTCTTTCTATGAAGCTAATATCATCTTAATCCCAAAATCCAATAAAGATACACATAAAAAAGAAGGGGGCTGGAGAAGTGGCTCAGGGGTTAAGCCTCTGCCTTGCAGCTGGAGGGTCCTGAGTTTGGATCCGAAGCAGGAGTGGCCTGCGTTTCTGGTCCTGGTAGGGCAGAGCCTGTGAATCTGGGGACACAGTAAACAAGGAGGAGGTAGAGGAGATCCATGGTGGTGCCCAAATTCTCCCATGGTTCTACACACACACACACACACACACACACACACACACACATACATGCATACACATGCACACACACACACACACACACACACACACACAATTGAATAAATAAAGAAAATAAAGGAAAACTGTAGGCCAATACTTTGGTGAACACAGATGCAAAGATTCTCAACAAAGTCTTAGCAAATTAGATTCAAAAACATATCAAAAAGATCATTCACAAGGATCAAGTAGGTGTTATCCAAGGCACACAAGGTTGGTTCAACATAATCAAATCAATAAATGTAATTCACTATATAAACCAGTCCAAAATTCAAGGCTACAATATACTCTCGATAGATGCAGAAAAACCTTTTGACAAGATCCAATAGCCTTTTATGATCAAAATCCTAGACAGTTGGAATGGAAGGAACCTTTATCAATATAATTAAAGCTGTGTACAAGCCTACAGCAAGGATTATACTCAATGGGGAAAAACTTGAAGCATTTCCACTTTGATCAGGAACTAGACAAGTCTGTCCACTCTCACTACTTCTATTCAATATTATACTTGAAGTCTTAGCTGAAGCCATAAGACAAGAAAGGGACATAAAAGGGATCAAATCAGCAAGGAAGAAGTCAAGCTATCTCTATTTGCAGATGACATGATCTTATACCTGAATGATCCCAAAAACTCCACCAGGAAACGCCTGGAACTAATACAGAAGTTCAGCAGGGTGGCAGGATACAAAAATAAACATACAAAAATCAGTGGCCTTCCTATATGCCCAGAATGAAAGAAGTGAAAAATTCCTGAGAGAAACAATCCCATTTACTATAGCCCCTAAAAAAATGAAATACCTTGGTATAAACCTAACCAAGGAAGTAAGAGACCTTTACAATGAAAACTTTAAAACCCTAAAGAAAGAAATAGCAGAAGACACCAGAAGGTGGAAAGACCTCCCATGTTGCTGGATTGGCAGAATCAATATCATAAAAATGACCATCCTACCAAAGGAAATATACAGATTCAGTGTTATACCAATCAAAATCCCAAAGCATTTCTTTAAAGAAGTTGGCCAAACAATCTCAAAATTCATATGGAGGCACAAAAGACCCAGGATGGCAAAAACAATCCTGAGTAACAAAAACACTGGTAGAGGTATCACCATACCAAACCTTAGTTTATACTACAAATCCATAGTTCTAAAAACGGCCTGGTACTGGCTCCAAAATAGACACACAGATCAATGGATAAGCATTGAAGCCCCAGATATAATTCCACACTATTACAGCCATTTGATATTTTACAAAGGGGCCCAAAAAATCCAATGGAAAAAGAACAGCATCGTCAACAAATGGTGCTGACGAAACTGGATCTCCACATGCAGAAGATTAAAACTGGGCCTGTACTTGTCACCATGTACAAGACTTAATTCCAAATGAATCAAAGACCTCAATATAAGGCCACAGACTATAAAAACCTTAATTGAAAGGATAGGAAACTCCCTCGAGCTGATTGGACTAGGCCAACAGTTCCTAAACGGAAATCCAATAGCACAGTCACTACAACCAACACTCAACAGATGGGATCTTATGAAATTAAAGAGCTTCTGTTCAGGTAAAGAGATTGTAACTTGAGCACAAAGGCAACTCACAGAATGGGAGAAAATCTTCACTAACCACATATCTGATAGAGCTCTATTATCCAGAGTGCACAAAGAACTTAGAAAACTAAACAAATGGCCCAATTAAAAAATTGGTCTTAGAGCTTAAAAGAAATCTTACCAGGGAAGAAATTGAAATGTCTAACAAATATCTTAAAAAATGCTCCGCATCCTTAGCCATCAGAGAAATGCAAATCAAAACTACCCTGAGATATCATCTCACCCTGGTCAGGATGGTAAAAATCCACAATACAAACAACACCAAATGTTGGAGAGGATATGGCCAGAAGGGAACTCTCCTACTTTGCTGGTGGGAATGCAGACTTATACAACCATTCTGGGGAGCTGTCTGGCAATTCTTAAAAAAGTTAAAGATTAAAATGCCATATGACCCTGCTATTTCACTTTTGGGAATAATCCCAAACACAGCAAAAATTCACCTTAATAGCACAAGCATGACCATGTTCATAGCAGCACTGTTTACAATAGCAAAGTCATGGAATCAACCCAAATGCCCAACAGTTGACGAGTGGACAAGGAAAATGTGGTACATTTATACAATGGAATACTATTCAGCCATCAAAAATGATGAATTAATGAAATTTGCCGGGAAATGGATGGAATTAGAAAAAATTATATTGAGTGAAGTATCCCAGACACAGAAAATTAAGTGTCGTATGTATTCCCTAATAGGTGGATCCTAGTACCAAACTCGTTTAGTGAACACTCAAAGACAAATCTCTGTAATACCTATAGTAATTGCAAAGATTATAAACAGGAAAGAAGGGGAAGGAGGACCCTGCCAGAAGAAAGGAGAGAGAGGATCATGCTACAGCAGAGAAAATAGACTACCATCAAGTACTGCAAGTAAGTAATGAGACATCTGGTTAAGCTCACAGACTTTCCTTCCTGGCCACTTGCAACTGATGGGGTTTGATCTCACCAGACAGGGAGGGCATACAATCTGGCAGATAGAAGGTAACCATCCTAAAAATGGGAGACTGACCCCCCCCTCACTGCAGTCTCCTACTCTTATTCCATTTACCTTTCAATCTACTCTTATAATAAGACTCCATTTTAACAACCTTTTATCTCTGGCTAGGAGGTGACATCCAATACCCATAAGGATGGAGTCAAGGGCGGTGCAGGAACAGCAAAACTGGAAGAAAAAAAGCATAATTCAGAACATCAGAGACCCTACACAGTAATCACCAGGAACCAGGCCAGTCTAATCTCTCCCCATCCCAAAGCTCAGGGAAATTTGCAGACGAGGTGGCAGTAAGATTGTAAGAGCCTAAAGATGGGGAGGAGCAACAATATGCAAGATACTACATACAAGTTAGGGCTGAAGTAATCATAATAGGACTTTACATGACCTGCGCAATGACTAACATATCATTGACCCCCCCAAAGTCTAGTATGTTCCCATACTAAAGGAGAGCACAAGAAAGGGCTCTAGACAATGCTACTGAGTCCTTACACCTCATCAGAGAGGAGGACCCAGAGGAAAGTTTGACATTCACACTAAAGGATGCTCCAGGAATGGGGGAGTCCACTGGGAGAAAGGGAGAGAGGGAGGGAAAGGAAGGGGAAAGGGAGGAGGGAGCAAGAGGATCCAGGGAAGGGTGGAGGGAGGGAGGGGAATGGGGTACCTATCAAGTTTGTATGAGTGAAAAAAATAAAATTAAATAAATAAATAAATGGATAAGTAAGGGTGCATTCTCCAAGTAGTGGGCTCTTGCTGCTCTTCTGTTAAAGTGACTTGATATGTTTATGAGATTCCCATTTAAATGTGTGTTGACACCCACAAGTTAGTGCAGTGCACAGCACAGAATACAGAAGGAAATGACTTACAACCATGAGCGATTCCTGGCAGACAATTCATAAAAATCAACCTGTATGAAAATGTGACATGAAAATTGGGACCAAATCTTTAGTTAAAAAATATAAGATCGATTTGCTATCAAGGACAACTTCAGAATACACTAGAGAAAAGTGGTAGGAACAAAATGTAAAAGAATGAGGTATAAGCAGAAATATGGGGAAATGACTGTTTTCCTCTGGGCATGTCACCTACAAGCAACCTTATGCAAAGGTCACAGAAAGATGATGTGCAAAGGCAGATGTATAAGTAGATCTCTGGTCATGATAATGATATTATAAACATACCCTTTGGCTTTGGATGTCATGAGACCCTAACTCTAATTCCAGACATTACTTCACCCTGCCTCCAGCTGTGTGTAGCTTTAGGGGTGATGTGCTGGAGTATATAAGAGACTGAAAGTTAACTGAAGTCAGAAGTCTGCTGAGGCAGCAATCCTGATTTGCAGCAAGGGCACACACCAAGGTGGAATTCTGCAGAGATGTCTCCGTCTTTGACTCAGCCACACTCCTGTAAGTAACTCAATATCTGTTCACTTCCATCTCCATTCAACATGTTGCTGCACAAATTTGGGCTTGGATGGAAGATTTTCCTTTGTATCACCTAAGCCTCAGAGAGAGAGAATTCACATTTGTTCATGCCTAACCTCAGATGTGAAGCAATTGCGCTGAGAATTTTCTAATTGCTGCTCTAAGATGCAAACACCTGTTGACAAAAGAGAATTTAGATCAGAAGTGTTCAAAGAGGAACCTTGCTGTCTTCCTGGATGTCTTCTAGTATAGCCATTGAGGTGAAGCAGACAGGGAGGGTTCTACTGGAGTTAATGAGCAAAGAGTGGCATAAGCCAACTCCAAACACCAACTGATACATCTAAAAAGTCAATGTTAACTGAAATCAGATATTCTGGCCATGGGTCCAGGGTGTCAGGAATTCCATAGGAAGAAAATGATGCATTATGGTCCTTGGATTCTTTCTATGAGTGGGCTTGATTTGAATCTACCTGACAAAATTATCAGTTCTGAAGATGGATATACACAAGGATTACAGAGGTGGGTCTTTTCTGCTTCCACAATTTGGTCCCAGGAACAACATTTCAAAGAACGAACAGGTAGACTCCTGATAAACATTTGATACAATTCAGTGGTCGTCTAATCACCTTCCCACTGTAATGTATGTGTGGCACAGATAATGACTTAGGCAGGGTAGAAGATGTTCACCTTCCCACAAAGGACACAAAGCACGGGGCTGGAGAGGTGGCTCAGGGGTTAAGCCTCTGCCTTGCAGGTGGAAGGTCCTGAGTTCGGATCCTAGACCCCACGTATAGACGCTGGGCAGAAGCGGGGGCAGCCTGCATTTCTGGTCCTGGTAGGGCGGAGCCTGTGAATCCCGGGGCAGAGTAAACAAGGAGGAGGTGGAGGCGGTCCATGGTGGTTCCTGAGTTCGCTCGTGAGTCTATACACACACACACATACATACACACGCCCACACACGGGCACTTGAATAAAAAAAAAAGACACAAACCAGCAGGTGTATCAGATGTAAGCGTGTACAATATAGTTAACTCTTGCAATTTTGTATCTCAATAACCCATTTCTTACAGTGTGGGCACTTGTGCTGGCAGATGTAAGAGTGTACAATATAGTTAACTCTTGCAATTTTGTATCTCAATAACCCATTTCTTACAGTGTGGGCACTTGTGCTGCTGCTGGTATCAAACCTGCTGTTGTGGGAGAATGTGGCCGCCTCTGAGCCCACATGTCACATGGTAAATGGACGCTGCCAGGTGACTGTCGGAGTCCTATATGACCGAGCACGCATTATGTCTGAGTACCTCAATCTCATTGCTACTGAAGCGTACAGGTACTTTGTAAGTATTACAACCTATTCCTGTCTTCTCTCAAAAACAGACCTCTTTTTATGATGGGGACATACTGCAGCTCAGTTGAGAAAGGCATCATGGGCCAAACTTCCAATGATGCATGCTCCAAGTATAAGAAACATCAGCTGGGAAATACTATGCATGAAAATAGGGCATCATGCAGTTTCCAAATGTGTAAAAACCAATACTCAATGCTTTATGATGCTTTTTCTGATAGACTTTTTTTAAATTAAAAACAAGTTATAGGAGCAACATGAAACTCTAAAGTGTGCCTCAAGGGAATCTCAGTGTTGCCGCTCTTGAGAGCAGTCTCCATGGACAGTCTTTAATTGGAGATGTCCAGCAATTGAGAACTTTGCATTACTTGGTGTGAACTGAAAAGACCAAGGATAACCAGAACAGAGCTAGGAGACTAGAAAGCAAATTAAATTAAAAATGTTATGCAGTGATCCTAGAACTAGGGGTCACCATTCAAAGAGGTCAGTGACATGAGCTTATGCAGTCAGTAGGTGAGGGCAAAATTACATCAATGAACATGCAGAAAGTACAGCTCAGTGCCTGCAATGAATTGACAATAACACTCATAGTAACCTTTCATTCACTAGACTTCCTGTCATTACAATTTCTGTCTGGCAATCACTAAATTTATTCATTTTCCTAACAATACATTAAACTTTCATGATTTATGTATTATATTCAAATCATGGATGTTTTGAAGATTACATGTGTGTAGAAAAATGATTTTAAAAAGACCATACTGATCAACAAAAAAGTATATTTTTGAACTTTTTTCACTGCATATTAATTTATACAAAATATGCTGAAGGGCTAAAGAGATGGCTCAGAGGTTAAAAATCTGCCTCATAAGCAGGTCTTGAGTTGGATCCCAGGTCCCATGTAAAAACTCCAGGTGGAAATGGCAAGGCCTACACTTTTGACCCTGATGGGCAGTCTGGGAAATCCAAGAGGAAAGCTAAAAGGAGGTAGAGCAATCCAGGATGATTCCTGAAGTTACCCTTGGTCCTCCACAGGGACACATAGTGCTCTCTGATACACATAACACACACACGCACACACACACACACACACACACACACACACACACACACACGCACGTAGGCAATATAAGAAAAAATTTTAAAATATGCTAAGTATTGATGTCACAATGAGCACAACTGCATTCTGAATGGATGTGTGGGATGCCTTGGTATACACATGAGGTAGCAATAAAGAGAAAAATACAGCTTTGTAACACAGAAGTAGCTAAGGACAAAGATTAGTTTGGCCCAACATATCAAACAAATACAAATTCATGCACAGTATGGCACTGAAGAGAAATCATAGAGGAAGATGATCTTCAAGCAGGTCACAGTAGTTCTCTGTGTTGCTGGATCTAGTGTTTGTTTCACCAGTCCTAACTCTAAGGAAGTACAAGCCAATGAGAGACTCAAAAAGAAGAGTCAGCCAGGCTGACAAATTTAGTTTCTATAAGCAAGTTTACAGACATCAATGATCACTTCCCAGCTCCTTGATGAATCACATTTACATAGTCCATTCACAATAGTGTTATGTAGTCACACTTTGTGCAATTATTCCTTTCCTTAGTTTTCTAACTCCGTTTGGCTTATTGTCCTATTTCTAGATGAAAATATATGGTGACACCCATCGGTTTCAGGGTTCGTACCCCGTCTGCCACAGTACTTCCATCTGTACTCCCCTCACCAAGAGACAAACCCAGAGGATCGAGGTGAGTCTTCAGCCCCATATGCTCCCCAAGCACCAAAGAAGGACTTGGAATTATGGCTTAGAACTCAGAGGTGGTGTGTACAGTAGACAGAAAGTGAAGGGTGTCTGAGCAATTCAAGCAAATGTGTGTTAAAATTTTTTTCTTAGAAAAGGAAAACTAACAGTAAAAGAATTTTGTAGTGGACAATAAATCATTTGCGTTTTCCCCTTTCATCACATTGCCTTGTTCAAGGTTTAAACCTATTATTCTGTGAAAACTTCGAACTGATTTGGAGTTCTGTGGTAAAGTTTATACTCACAAATATGCATAAAATGAAAACAGGGTCATATTTCTTAGACATTACTAAGGTGTGTACTAAGGTATAATTTCTTATACATTCAGTGGTGACACTTTATATCACAAGCCACCACAACGTGGCTTTTTGAGATATTTTTGGCTCTACTCTCTCTGCCTATTCACTTATTCCTACCCAAATGTTTTTCATCCTGTGTCTTCATGAGCAGATGATATAAAATACTAGTTATGATTCACAGGGTGCAACCCTGACTTTGGTCTGATTTCTATTTGCGTTAATATCACATTTCTGAGAACCTCTCAGAACCAATCTTAACATAATTACACTAATTGTCATTGTATAGGTACACACGCCATACTTACATAGACTCCTCTTGCTTCAGATTCTACCTGTGCCCCTACCAGTCTATATGCTACACAATGTAGTAATTGTCCAAAAGAATTGAGATGGATGGAAAAGATGACATTTGCTGATAGCTACATCACTTGGAGATATTTCACAAAGTTCAATTCAGTTATTATTGCTGCATTAAATCCTCCCAAGAATTCTAAACGTGGCTGGGACATGTGTACTAGTGGGACATGTACTGAAATTTGAAGGTTTGTTTTTACTTGAATGTGATATTCAATTATGTTTGCCTAGCCTAAAATCCTTCTGAACAAAATGATCGGCATTTTGCACTCATGGAATGCCCCTTTGGAAAACTTGGTGGCTGTGCAGGAAGCTTTCTCAGGATTCGATAAGGATCTCCTGTCAAAAACCAGAGAGCTTGAAGAGAAAGTCAAAGGACTTCAGGAGGGCATTCATACCATCTTCACCAAGGTGAACGTTCCCTTACATATCTCCTCTTGTTCTTAAGAGCAGTGAACTCTGCAGTGAGATCAATGTTGAGATGCACAAATGAAATGTAGGCAAAAATCCTGTAAATAGTCTGAAATTTCTGCTATTAGAAATTCCTAATGTCTCTAACAGTCCACCCCACAGCAACTCCTCACAGTCCTTTGAATGAAGGACACCATTGCTGGTCACCATAAGATGCCTCAGGATTTCAATAGATTTACTCTGCTATCTGTGACCTGTTGCTACCTAAACTATCAAGATCAAACCTCAATGAGGTTCTAAAGCATTGGGTCTCTACAGTATATGAAGGATAGATTTGCCACAGACCAAGCAAAGTATAATGATGCACTAATAAAGCCTTTAAGAAGGCACATCGAAGACAACATTGAGGATGGTAAAATGTCCTGACTGAGATCATTGCATCAGTACCAACTGTTGTCCGCTCCTGTGAGGACACTTGTCTGAGTGTAGTTTACACATGACATACAGATCCGTAGGCACGTGGTCAGAACATAAAATCCACACTGCTGGCAGAAGCCAGCCCTTCTAACTCTCCACATCTTTAGTCGTATTTGGAGAAACAAGGGCCGACGATGTTAATACTCAGAAGGATAACTGAATGTGGTTTATGTGCCTAGGCTAACCCCGGAGCCGTGGCGAGACAGTACAATGCTCAGTGGACAGAAGACTCATATTTGAAGTCAAACAGAGAAGACGTTCGTCTCAGGGCTGCTTATAACCTATACTACTGCATGCGGGCAGACAGCAAGAAGATCTCCACTTTTGTGAAGGTTCTGAGATGCCGAGAAGACCCCAACAAATGCGGACCCTCTTCAGCCCCTCGCAACTAACAGGGACCCTAATACTCTGCTGCTTTGCACTTTCTTCACATTTGTACTTTCTCAATGCATGCCTGGGTGCAAAAAAAAAAAATAAAATAAAATAAAAGATAATTTCAAATGTCAATGTCTGGAAAAATTAATTTGTCAAGTTGTCTTTCACCTATTTCACAGTACATTTATCAAAAGGACTGAGAACATTGCTAAAATTAAAAAAAATAATAATATGAACGTTGCTGGAAAATCAGACAGTGCAGAAACCGGTTTGGAGACAGTATATGAATGCAAGTGACATGCTGAGAACCCCAGTGTGACATCACTCCTAGCCAGTCCATCCCATCTGCCAACAGCATGGAAGTATGACAAAGCTAAAGCCCCCGGGTCACCATGAGCCCACAGAAGCACGGCCGTCCGAGGGCCGTGAGGTTCTCAGTGGAGGAATATCCAAAATGCAAACCTGAAAGGACTGCTGAATTCCCTAGCAGCTGTGGCCCACCACGCTCTGAACCTCCATCTCCACAGGGTCATCCCAGACAGGTCCCCTATGACCTCTTTGCCCTACATCTCACATGACTCCTTTAGACTCATTTCAACCTCTTTCCATACTCCCACAATTTAGGGTTTTCCCTCAATCCCCGGGGTGCCTCACCTCGCCTACCCCGGAAAGCATATGGTCAGGCCCTGAAATGGGTTTCTTTTTGTTTTGGTCTGGGTTCTTTGTATTCCCTCCCTTTACCAATATCAAACTGGAAGAAGGAGAAGAACAAAGAGAAGTTTCTGACATTACCATATTAGGAACCGGTATCAAAGAGTCATCATTTCTAAGGTCTCAGCCAGTATTTTCTCTGAGCAGCAGCTACCTTTTTGTGGAGACACACCAAAGAGTTCCTAATAGATCTAACAATAAGAACGTGTCAAGGTTTCATGGTGTTATTGCAGATTTTCGCTGACTGGAAAATTCTACCCAATCCAGCTTCTGCCAGCTCCTGGATTCTTTATGGTCTTTGTCTCTTGCCTCCTCACTGTGAAACAAATGTGGTTCACAGCAAGGTTTCTACCCACTGAAAGACGGGAAACCCAGCATCATCACGGCTCCTAGGCAGTTTCTCAGGACGACTGATGATCCTTCCCATCGATCCTACCAATGCTCATCTTTTCCTGTTCCTGTAGATATACAGTTGACGAGAAAGTCAAATTCTTCAGGACTCCTTCACCTAGGAAGGGAGGAGCCTTCCTGCCTTCATTTACTCCCATGCTGACCAACCTTTCCATGCATACAGCCACAAGGTGGCCGGTTCTCACACCTACACTATTAAAAACCTTACGCTCTGTTAGCTCGGTGTGGAGTGACATGCATGATCCAGGTGAGTTCTGCTTGTCACAGTTCGCTAAGCAACACTGTTGCTTCTCATTGAATGACAGTGGGATTGCCAAGTTGTCACTCCAGAGGAGGGATTCAGGACACAGAGGGGTGAAAGAAAAAGAACGAGAAGGAAAATGAGCAAAGGACAGATCACAAGGACGAATATATCAGAAATCCCAAACTGGGGAAGGTCTAAATCTGTCATATATTTAAACCCAAATTTCAAATATGATCCCATAAATTTTAAGATGAAAATTTGTTTATTGCTGCTTTTTTTAGATTTAAGGATCTCATTCATTTATTTTTCCCTGCTTTTTATTATTTATTTACTTTTTTATTTATTTATTTATTTCCCACTCATACAAACTTAATAGGTCCCCCAGTTCCCTCCCCCCTTTTCCCCTTCCTTTCACCCCCCTCCTTCCCTTTCGCCCAGTGCCCCTCTCTTCCCCCCATCCCTGGAGCATCCTTTAGTGTGAATGTCAACCTTCCCTCTGCATCTTACACTCTAATGAGGTGTAAGGACTCAGTAACTTTGCCTAGAGCCCTTTCTTGTGTTCCCCTTTAGTATGGGAACACTATTGTGACTGTTAATCCCTTGCCTCTAAGGATCATAGTACCTGTGATCTATGCTAGACTTTGAGGGGTCATTGATATGTCAGTCATTGCACAGGTCATGCAAAGTTCTATTATGGTTACTGCAGCCCTAACTTGTGTGGAGCATCTTGTGTATCATTGCTCCTCCCCATCTTACCACCCCCTCTTCTGCAAATTTCTCTGAGCTTTAGGATGGGGAGAGATTTGGCTGGTCTGGTTCCAGGTGATTAATGTAGGGTCCCTGATGTTCTGAATTATGGTTTGTTGTTGTTTTCAGTTTTCCTTTTATATCCCTGTTTTCCTTTCTTTGGTTCTAATGTGTTGGTGGGGGGGGGAGGAGGCAAGGTGCTAGGTCAGTGAAATTAAAGGGGGAGAAGAGGAGATAGAGGAGAAGAGAAGGTAAGAAGACATCACAAGAGTGAGGGAAAGGACCATATGGCTATCAGTCAAAGAGTAATGCATGAGGAAAAGGCGAGGAATCAGGTAGATCTTCCAAGCAAAGCAACGTGCTGGAGCATTCGTCAGCATAAGGGGCCTTCGGGGTAGCAGAAGGTGTAGGGCACGATTGGGCAGGAGAAGCAGTGAAAAGATAGATGATAAAACTAAAATAAGAAAAGAAAAACGAATATTAAAAAACAACGAGACAAATAATAACAACATACGAACACAACGAATAAGCAGAGCACCAAATGGAGAAAAGAACCACCCCCGAGGAAAGCACGCACCACGCATTAATTGACCTAAATTCCTAAACGAACGAAAAGAAAGAAATAATCAAAGTACAACGTACAACAAACAAAACACCAGAAGAATAGATACCACCCCACAAAAGGGCAGATACGTAATAAGAGAAAATGAAAAACGAGTGACCAAAACATTCAAGGGCCTAGGGCTGTTGATGGTAGGAGGGTGATTCGCGAGAAACGAGTGGGCATTTCAAGACGGAGTGGGATAGTGACCAGTCAACACGGGCATAGCCATGCCAGGAAGCCTACTAAGCAGGGGACAAAACCGTAAAACGAGAATTCAGAAGTCGCGGGTGAGCGAGCGAGAGCGCATCTGGAGTCGCCTGAGAAGTCAGCAATGGCCAAACAAACGTGAGGAGAGAGAGCAACAAAAAGAACCAATAAAACGTAGGTACCGTGGAGAAAAGATATAGACACAACGCGACTGTGGGGGGGCTTGAGTGGCAGCCGATTTGAGAGTAAGGAAAAGAAAGCGGTGTGGGGGGGAGGGGGGGTGGGGATGGAGGGGGAGAAAACGAAAAAAAAAAACAAGAAAAGAAAAAAGAGCAAAGAAAAGGAAGACAAAAAAAAGAAATATGAGGTGGGTGAAGAGACGAATCAAACACAAAAGACGGACAACACGGTTACAAAAGCATCGAACATAAAAAAAAAAAAAAAAAAATTATAAAAAAACACTAAAAAAACAATCTAGAGTACCGGTGTAGGGACAAATAAAATGAGATAAAGGGGGAAGGATCCGTACCCAGACAGCATCGGTGATATAGAGAAGCATACAGTCATTATTTTAAATTAACCAGACTACCGAAGTTCATGATACGCTAGCCTGGAAGTGGTGGCGGCTAGGGGTTCGGATGGGGGGGACTGACGGGGTGGGGGGGGGGGGGGGGGGGTGGGGGGGGGGGTGGGGGGTAGGGGGGGGAATTGGGTGTTAGGGTGGGGGGGGGAGAAAGAGGAGAGAGAGTAAACTGCAGGTGGCGTAGGGGGGGGAAGAAGAGAGACAATATAAGGGGGTGGGGTGGGGGGGGGTGGGTGGCGCGGGAAAGGAGAGAATGAGATTGTCGTGGCGCTGGTTGGTTGGCGACGGGGGGGTGTGTGGGTTGTAGTGGAGGTGGCCGGTTTGGGTTGGGGGAGGGCTGATGGTTAGGGTGGGGGGGGGGGTTAGCAGGGGGGGGGATATGTGCGGGATGGAGAAGTCTCGGGGTGGGGCGGGGTTTGGTGTGGTGGGGGTGTAAGAAAACAAAAAGTCCCATTACGCCCAAAAGAAACTCGACTTGTGTAAAACCTCCTTTTGGCAGACTATGCATGGTATAAACTTCGGGAAGTGTCCGGGAGTGTTTAGTAGCATGCATAATGGAGATTCTTATCAGAATGTCACTCAGATCCAGTATTCTCCCTCTTGTCCCTCAGATCTCTACCCTAGGGTTGTCGTTGACGTAGATCAATGTGTGATGAGAAGCCATCTGTAGTGAAAATGCCAGCAAATGCTGAAGTTCCTGTCCAACCTGGATGGGTGAAGAGGCTTCGATTTTCCCGAGATCCCAGTTACACAGGGGACAAGCAATGATGATAATTCCATGGAGTTTTCGCTCAGCCCCAAAAAGAACCACAGCGAGCAATTTCTAGGATATAGTATTATTTTATGTACTTTTTGGCCAATATCTAAGGCAATAATACCCACTTCTTCTGCCTCTCTGCTCCCTCCTCCCTCTCCCTTCCTCCCAACTGTCCCCACATTACAAAGTACACTACTCCCCACTGCCCACCCCCACATTATTGCAGCAAGGATAAAATCTCTAAAGCAAACATGGTATCTCATCCCAACAATCAAATGGCCCAGAAACGAATACAGAAGCGGGGATGGGGGCTATAGTAGACACTCTGCCACACAACATGGGAACTTTTCGAACCACGAAAAATTCAACCTTAAACCCAATTCGAAGAAAGCCGAGAAGTCCCCAGGGCAACAAGGCAGTTAAGCAGTGATGGCAGCTCTGGATTCCAAACGCAAAGACCCTACAGAGAAGAGAAGAGAGGATCGAGAGAGAGACAGAGAGAAGATAGAGAAAAAAGATAATAAACAAGAAAGAAGACGCCAAAGATAACGCAACTAAAGAACAGAAAGACAGAACGAACGCACGACAGAGAAAGACGAGCAAAGAGGGAGAGGGATGGGCGCGGCGAAGCGAGGGCAGGGAGGGCGGGCGGGCGGGCCTACGCAGACCCCCTCGATGCCCCCCCGCCACACCCACCGCCGACAGCCCGCACGCCGCCGCCGCCAACGCCCGCCCCCCCTCCCAGCCCGCCCCGCCCGCAAGCCATCACGGCCCAGAACGACCCCAGCCCCTCCCGCCCGCGCCCGCCAGCCGGCCAGGCGGTCGCCGCGGTGTAGACACAGGAGCCACACCCCCCGTTTTTAGCCTGCCTGCACAGGTTGCGTGTAAAGTCACCATCAATACCTTAAAAGGGAACCAGGGGTTATATTTCTTAGGATATCCAGTTCAGCAGTTCATTTATCCCTCTTGATTGCCCGCTCTTGGCCCCCAACAAGAAGGGACGGATCCCCTTAATATAAACCTTCTCTATACACCGCCCCCCCCGGTCCCCCCCATCTTTCTACACAATGGTTTTGAGAGAGGGATGTCCTTCCTTGCCAGCCAGCACGTCTGGTCAAGTGTCACAGGTGCCACCTTTCTCAATCAGCTCTCTGTTTTTTTCCTGGGTCTGTCCCCCCCCCATGGGTTGGGCTTCCCCATCAGTTAGCAATCTCCTGCAGTTTGCTCTGGCTACTCAACAACTAATTCTCTGTAAATGTGCCCAGAGTTCAAACCCTCAACTGTCAAGTTGACACCTGTACCTGATTATGACCCTCCACCCTTGTCAACTTGACCCCAAAACATAGCACTTTTAAACTGTAACCTTCTTATCTTATTTATAATATAAGTACATTTAATTTTATTAATTCTAAAAATCCCAAATTAAAAATTTCTATAATCCAATGTCAATCATTAAAAGTTCAGTTATTGGGGCTGGAGAGGTGGCTCAGGGGTTAAGCCTCTGCCTTGCAGGCAGAAGGTCCTGAGTTCGGATCCTAGACCCCATGTATAGACGCTGGGCGGAACAGGAGCGGCCTGCATTTCTGGTCCTGGTAGGGCGGAGCCTGTGAATCCCGGGGCAGAGTAAACAAGCAGGAGGCAGTCCATGATGGTTCCCGAATTCGTCCATGGTTCTACACACATACATACATACACACAAACATACACACACGCACACACATGCATACAGACACAATTGAATAAGTAATAAAAATAATAAAAAGTTTTCAGCTATTAACCATCTCTGAAACTCCTAGAAGAATCTTGCAAATATACTCTCTGCCTATTAAAATAACATTCTACATGGAGCAGTGGCAGTTTTATTTAAAAAAAAAAACTGTAGTTAAAGAACTTACTTTAGCAAGACAAAGCAAGTTTTCTGAGTGAAAATTTATAAGAAACTAATTTTCTCAGTGGGCGATTAAGATTAAGGGAGTATTTTATACAAAACTTTTTAATATAATGGATACAAACATCATCTGTTTTCTACAAGAAGTATTAAAGATACCTCATGAATTTGTCAAAAAAAGTTCAGTTATTAAAATGTTGGAACCAAAAGTCTTTCTTTAAATATCTCATATCTTTTAACTGTAAAGTCTATCAAGTGAAAATAAGTTAAGTATTTTAACACAGATAAAACCTCAAAATAGAATCATTGACATAATAAGAAAATATCAAATTAGCATCAACTCCAGCAAATCAAATACTACATCCTTTACTTCAATGTCCATCTTCTGCTGCTCATCATGTAGTCACTGGTAGCTTAAAGATTCTAGGCATTCCCAGTCCCTGTTTGCAGCTCAAAGTTGTAGAAGCAGAGTTCATCTGAACCAGGCTGAATCTCCACTCGCAGCCATCCTCGGCATACATCCTATGGTTCTGGCATCTCAAACAACACTCTGGGTTCACCTCTGCAGATATAAGCTTCACCTTCTCTTGCAGAAACTCTACACCTGCCACTTGATGCTAAGCTTTTGCTGCTTTCCATGAACCCCTTAATCATAAACCAAAATCAGTACCACCTGGGGGATGCTGGCAGATTCTACTGCAAGGATTGAAACATAGCTTGGTCCACTTGAACTACAGCTCTACACAACTTTAGCGCACCAACTCTGCAAAAGCCTCTTTCTAGGCAGCCAAAACTTCCAAAGAGCAAAAAATGACTTCAACTTGGGCTTAGCCCTTGAAGGAATCTGGGTTTTCAACCCACAGAATCACCATACGGTGGTTTTTATATCTTTCACAATCCCAGTGCAAAACACTAGGTTTTCTTTCACTGACGTCCATTTTCCAACACTGGCAGCTGCTCTTCTGCCTGCCCTTTCCACATCCAGAGCTTCACAGCCTTCAACACAGCTCTCCTCTATCAAGCAAACCACTCTGTCATCTTTAAATTCACCTTCACCAAAGTCCTTGTTCCCTCATCACAAACTAGACCCAAATGATTCATAATTCTCTCAGCATTGCTATTTTCCAAATGGCCCACCAAACTCTGTTCAAACATTTTTGCATCCACAAAAGTCCAAATTTCTCCAAGAGAAACATTTGAAATCCACAAAAGCCACATAGTCAGATTTATCAGCAACACCCTACTTCCAGGTACCAAGTTCTGTAGCAGTTCACCTGCACGGTTGCTGATAAATCATCATCAAATGGCTTATTTTCTTATGATAGTCCAGTTACAGTTCATAGTCCAGCTTGATAGAAGAGGGCTGTGGGTACTGCCCACACCATCTCTCCACAACAGCTGAAAGGATGATCCTTACTTGCCAGACTTTCTCAATCAGCTCTCAGTATTTTATTCACCTGTCAGGGCCTAGTCCCACCCACTATGGGCTGGGCCTTCCCCATCAGCTAGACAATCTCCTGCAGGTTAGCTCTGGGCTTAACTCAACCACTAATCCTCTACAAATGTGCCCAGAGCTTAAAACCTTCAACTGTCAAGTTGACACCTGTGCCTAACTATGACAGATGGCTTGGGGTTAAAGCCTTTGTCTTGCAAGCCAAAAGACCCAAATTCAAATTACGAGATTACACAAAAATGTCAGGCAGGAGTGGCAGCAGGCCAGAAGGCAGAGTCTAGGCAATGCCATGACAAAGCAGTAAGGATGTAGAACAATCCAAGATGATTCCCAAAGTCACTCGGGCTTCCACAGGCACACACACTCAAGTGTCCTTTTCTAACCCGCCCCACACACACACACACACACACACACTTATATGAGTGAAAAGAAGTGAACCATAATTCCAGATGTCACGTAAATTCAACTCCAGGTCTTCACAAGTATGAACGCAATATGGACATTCGTGTGTGTGTGTGTATGTGTGTGTGTGTGTGTGTGTGTACTCATACATATACAAATACCACACACAGACACCACACTAATAAAGACAAAAAAAAGATAAAAATTACATACAAAAAGTTACAATTTGTGTGGAGTATCTTGTTTATCATTACTCCTCCCATCCTTGTGCTCTTACAATCTTACTGCCCCCTCTTCCGCAAATTTCCCTGAGCTTCAGAATGGGGAGAGATTAGGCTGGCCTAGTGCTAGGTGGTGGATATAGAGTCTCTGATGTTCTGAATTATGGTTGGTTGATTTTTTTTCAGTTTTGCTGTTCCTGCAAAGCCTTTGGCTCCATCCTGATGGGTATTGGATGTCGCCTCCTGGCCAGAGATAAAAACCTGTTAAATTAGAGTCTTGTTATAAGAGTATATTCAAAGGTAGATGGAATAAAAGTAGGAAACTGTGGTGAGAGAGGGGTCAATCACCCATTTGCAAAATGGTTACCTTCTATCTGGCAGCCTATATGCCCTCCCCTTCTGGTGAGATCATACCTCATCAGTTGCAAATGATCAGGAAGGAAAGTCTGTGAACTTAACCAGATGTCTCATTAGTTACTTGTAGTGCTTGATGGTGGCCTATTTTCTCTGCTGTAACATGGTCCCCTCTCTTTGTTTCTGGTGGGGCCATCCTTCCCCATCCCTCCTGTTTATAATCTTTACAATTACTATAGGTATTAGAGATTTGTCTGTAATGGTACTATGATCCACCTATTAGGGAGTACATACGGCACTTAATTTTCCGTGTCTGGGATACTTCACAAGTTAGGGCCGAAGCAATTATAATAGGATTCTGCATGATCTGTGCAATGACCGACATATCATTGACCCCTCAAATTCTAGCATGGACTAAAGGCACTAGGATCCTTAGAAGCAAGGGATTAACAGTCACAATAGTGTTCCTATATTTAAGGGGAACACAAGAAAGAGTTCTAGGAATTGCCACTGAGTCCTTACACCTCATCAGAAAGGAAAAGTTTGATATACACATTAAAGGATGCTTCAGAGATGGGGGGAGGGGGCACTGGGAGAAAGGTAGGGAGGGGGAAAAGGAAGGGGCAAAGGGGGGAGGGAACAGGGAGGTCCAGGGAGGGGTGGAGGGAGAGAGGGGACAGGGGTTCCTATTACGTTTGTATAAGCAGAAAAATAAAAAAGTTACAATTATTTCAGCACCATCATATATCATGAAAGGACTTGTATCCTAGAATTCTTCTTGAGTCCCCCCTCCAAGAGAGTACAGACAGACTGTTTCTCTTGCTTAGAGATCTGCAGACTTGTGCAAATTTAAATGTAAAC
Organism: Typhlomys cinereus; assembly: GCA_023101885.1. Lineage (NCBI taxonomy): Eukaryota > Metazoa > Chordata > Mammalia > Rodentia > Platacanthomyidae > Typhlomys > Typhlomys cinereus. The sequence continues at coordinate 2,694,444 of JALPQD010000087.1, read as the reverse complement.
ATGCAAGTCGTTGATGCACAGTGAGAATTGCAATCGCTTTTCAAATCTCAGACTTTGGAGATAGCTTACCACCATCATCTGGTACTGTGGTCTCTCCCAACATGAGCCCACAAGACGTTCTTGTTCCAGACATGAAGTCAAAGATTAAGTAAAACCTGAAGACAAAATTTCCAATAGAGGCTATCCAGAGCGACAAAGTGACCACCACCAAACAAAATCTGAACTTGTCACACAGCCAAATGACCTCATTCAGCCAGTGCCTCAAATGAACCTCCAGGGCTGGGACAATAACTCAGAGGTTAAAGTCTTTGCCTCACAAGCAACAGGTCCTAAGTTCAGATCTTCAGATCCCAGGTAAAATATATGGCACCTTTAATTCTGGCCCTGGGAGGCAGAACCTAGGAAATACCAGAGCAAAGCAATAAGGAGGTAGAACAATCCAGGATGATTCCTAAAGTCAGTCTTGGGCCTCCACAGGCACATACAGTGCCCTCTTCTAAACACCACACACACACACACACACACACACACACACACACACACACACACACACACACTAAAACCATACTGAGCTTCCAAAATGACTGACATTTCAATGGTACCTTCTTTACAAATTGACGCACAAATAACAAGAAGACCAGGAATGTAAGAATAAAGCAAGAACCCTCCTTGTCACAGAACTGAATTAAATATTCTCCACAAACAGATTAAATGACTAATGGATTTTCACAAAATAAAAACCTATTATTCTTCATCAATTTACCAGTGCATTTTCTATAGTCAATCATAAATCTGAAGTTCAGCGGTGAAGGGGGGTGGTCAAGAAAAAAATAATCAGGGCCTGAGAGTTCACTGAATTCCAAACACTGGGAATAGTCAGCAAAAAATGCTTCTCCTGGTTCGTTGACTCTAAACTGTTTCTGGGCAAAATGTTTCACAAACCTACTGCTTCTGCTTCCCCGTGATCCAAATAAATTAAGCACCAAGAATTTCACAGAAGAAATGCATTGATCGATTAATCCAATTAGAATGTTTCATCCAGGAGGACGAAGAGGAAAAAGGCTAACTTATCCCTGGGAGGCATTCTCCAGACTATACCCAGGCATTACGGCCGTCTCTAGGTCGGTTTCAACACGACACTTAGAGGTTCTGAGCACTTTCGTGGCGTCAGAACTCAGCGTGTTGGCTGCTGTGATAAAGCAGCACCACCCTGCCTGATCATCTTCATACTTACGCAATGCACACCTGGTGCAGGTCACACAGTTACTGATAAATCATGACAAAGCCGCTTAAAGGAACAAGGGATTTATTCTCTTAGGATGGTCCAATTACAGTTCTCAGTCCAGGAGAGCTCACACCAACACCAGGGCCCAGGGAACTGGCCGCACCAACTCCACAAAACAGCTAAGAGAAGGACGATCCTTACTTGCCAGACCAGCACGTCTGGCCAAGTGCACACAAGGATGCCTTCTTTCTCAAATAGCTCCCTTCGGTTTATTCACCTGCCAGGGACTAGTCCTATCCACTATGGACAGGACCTTCCCTATCCACTAGACAATCTCCTGCAGATTCACTCTGGGCTTAACTCAGTCACCAACTATTTTAAAATGTGCCCAGAGCTCAAAGCCTCAACCATCAAGTTGGCACGTATATCTAACTATGACAACACCCCATGCAAGCTGTAACTAAAGTATCAGTAGTAGCACATCTGATATTCATACCAGCAATTAATGGGAGCTGTATTTAAGCCCTGTGTTCTAGAAGGGAACCCACATTTATTATTAGAAGCCGAGCTTAAACTTGTGGTTGTATTCTCCAATGCGTAGACTTTTCTCTGTTGTTTTGTTAAATTGACAAGATGTTCCCACTCACATTTCCTTCACAGCATTTGTGTTTATATCCAAACAGTCCTGCAGTTCTCAGCCTAGAATGTAGAAGGAATCTATTTAGAGTAGTGGGGAATTGCTGGCCTATACCCACACAATCCAAACTGCCAGGATAGGTGGCAAAGGCCTTCTAGTGTAATCCTCAGAAGAGTGAACCATTACTTCCAAGTTTACAGACTTCTCACTCCTGAGGAGTGGTAATATAAAGAACATAAAGAATGTAAGAGACCAGGAGGGAAAAGTGAAGGGTTGGGAAACAACTATTTTCCTCTGGGCGTGATATGACCATCAGGCGTCATAAAGTAGACTTGGCTATGCTAACTATCAGCAAAAGCTGAACAATGGAGAAAGCAAAGAAATATGCAAAATGATAAGTCTATAACTACGTCTCTGCTCCTGATAATGCAGTCATTAACTTGCCCTCTGGCTGGGGAGTCTTAGGACCCTAACTTTTACCCCAGACATGACTTCCTCCTGCCTCTGGCCATGTGTCGCTTTGGGGTGGTGTGCTGGAGTATATAGGCGGCCGAAAGCTGCCAGGACTCTAGGGAAGCAGCCCTCCTGGCTCCTGCTCGCACCCTCGCCGTGATCAACCTCTACAGAGATGCAGCCACGCTCCTGTAAGTAACCTGAACTCTGTGCCCTTTTAATCACGTTCAGCTCTCTGTTGTCCAAGCTGGGTCTGGAGGGAGTATTTTCTTTTGTGGCCTCTCTCTTGAGAATTCACATTTGTCCATGCCTCGCACTGGAGGGAAAGGAAAAGGAGAACGGTCTGATCATTGCTCCGGAGAGCAAGGCCACATTGGCAGAGCAGACACAGTAGGGCAGAGGTGCCCACTCATCCTGGAGATCCGTGACAATGTCTTGCTCTATAACCATGGAAATGAAGCAGGAAAGGGGGCTTCCTGAAACACGTGCAGCCACGCGCCCTCCGGAGCACAATGCAGGCGCTGGACGCGGATTGCAGCATCCAAAAGCCAAAGCTGATCAAACTGGAGATTCTGGCTGTGAGTCTAGTGTGTCAGAACTCCCAGAGGAAGAAAGTGACATGTTCTGGTACTCGAGGCTTTTCTGTGAGTGGCTTGACTTGAATCTACTTAATGAAATTTTCAGTCCAGAAGACCAGTGTAAACTAATGGGTCTTTTTAGGCTTTGAGAATTTGGTTCAAAGAAATATTTGCAAAAAAATGTAAGGAAAAAAATCAGATTACTAGTATTTGTCATAACATTCTCAATGATATTTCCAATAAATGGATTAATAACAACCTTAAAGTTGATATTATAAGAAGCTAATCCAAAATTAATCTACTTAAGCTCATCCCATAATGTAAAAATCCCTAGAATGATAAATAGGAAAGTATATTTGAATATAATTTAACTACGATATGATAGTAACTTTTCATGGAAAGGGTCTAATTACTTCACATATTACAGATTTTTTTCATATATTGACTTATTTTGATATTTTAGCTTAGGTAGATTTTTCATGCATAAATTTTCAGTGATTCCCTGCTTTGAGAGAGAAATTTGCAAACTTGGTTCCAAATCTGTGGAAACTGAGTTTTAGAGACAGCGTTTCAATGAGAAGTGAAGAAACATTCTCAACTTGGACCATACAGGCTGTTTCTTGGCTCTTGAGATTATAATTGGTGATGATGGGTTAAAAGGTTGTCTCTCCATCCATCTAGTGAAATGTAAATTGAGGATGAAAGCAGAACTAATTACTGTCAAAAATGTATTAAACAGAGCAGGCAAAGTAGACTAAAATCAAATTCCCGGGCACCGTGTTATCTTGTCATTAAGGACAAAGTATTTTTCTTCACCACTCATGGAAGCAGTCTCAGCTCCCACCCAGTCTCTAGACTGTGCTTGTACTTCCTGCTGTAGAGATGACAGTCTCAGGTGTGGACAACGTATCAGGTGCCCACAGCACTGGTATTCCGCATCCTCAGACTGCTAATGACAGGATTAGGGAAAAGCACTTAGCCCCTGAAACCATGTTTCATTAGTCCATTTGGATGATATGTATGAGACAGGAGTCTACTAGCAGGATGACTGTAATGCTTGAATTGAGAGAGAGAGAGAGAAAGGCAAAGGGAAATGTATGAGATTATTGTGGCGAGTTAGAAAGTTCACCCTGTGATGTCATCTTTTATAGCAGGATTTTCAACATCCCAGGATATGTGTGTGTAATCTAGCAATCACACACTTACTCTTATCAGCATGGAAGATAAAGCCGGTGCAGGAAATGTGCATCCTTATCCTTATCCGAATCTCATCTCTGTTGGAAATGCTAATCTCAGTCACTGAGTTAAACAATTAAAACTTCTTAGAGAAGCTGAGGGGGGAAAATCTACCCAACTCCCAAGATATGGAACTAATTGAAGAAAATAACTTAGCACACCCTGGTTCAAAATTAATTTGATGCCCAAATGTTTGCAAATTATAGAAGCACTTTTGGGAACACACCAAGAATTCAAGAAGCCACTGGTGTTTCAAATCACGTATCTGTGAAAATGCAATTATTTCTCTAAATTTGCATAGTGGTTGAGGTCTATTCTCCCTCAGCAGCTGAACCATACAAAGGTGTGCAGCAGATGGAAAATGGGTAAAACTCCTGTAACCTCACATGAATTAACAATTGTTGTGATTTCCTTCCTTATATCAGGGACACTTTTGCTGCTGGTGGTGTCAAACCTGCTCCTGTGGGAGATGGTGGTCTCTCAAAACTTGTGTGAGACAAGAGACTGCCAGCAATCCATGGAGAGACTGTTCGATCTGGTGCACAGGGTGTCTGAGTATCTCAATACAATGTCCACCGAAGCATACAACGAATTTGTAAGTATCTCACCCACTCTCCGCTTCTTCTCCAAAGGACTCTCCATGCCAGTGATCGGGCTGTGCTTGAACGTGATCCAAAGTCCAGTGACAGCTTCCAGATACAAGAAATCACCAGGCAGTGAAAGTTTCACAAAGAGAATGGGCAGTGTTAGGAAATCTCTAAAATGGTTTAAAAAAGAAAAAAAAGGGGGAAAAAAGAATAAACAGAGAGAGGGAGGAAAGAAGGAAGGAAGGAAGGAAGGAAAGAAGGAAGGAAGGAAGGAAGGAAGGAAGGAAGGAAGGAAGGAAGGAAGGAAGGAAGGAAGGAAGGAAGGAAGGAAGGAAGGAAGGAAGGAAGGAAGGAAGGAAAACTGCGACTTTTTTAAAGTATCTTTTTCTTTAGTATACTTTATTTTCTATGCATTTAAATTTCACTTGGGACTGAGAGCACTAAAGGTATGGCTAAAGGACGTCTCTGCTTTCCTGGTTTTGGATACAGGAGGCCAGTTTCCATAAGCCTTCCTCACTTGGTCCACCAGACCCCCCGGGAAATGAGAATTGCATTTGCACCGAATGGCATGAATCAAAAATAATCCTGAAAAGGACGAAAAGGACAAATAACATCAGGAGGATGGAAAGCAAATAATAATAATAATACATAATGGCTTTCAGAAATGTCCTAAAACTAGAAGTTACGGTTCAAAGAGCTCAAGAACATGAGCTTATAATTTAGAAATAAATATGTAAATAAAGAGAGATGGTCCAGAATTGCACACAAGTCCTGTCTTCCCAGTGAAGGTACTTTACAAGTAGCCTGTACTCTGTTCCTAGCCTGTGAGGAGGGTTTCAGTACATCAAGTAACAAGCAGAGAATGTGGCTCAGTGGCTGTAATAACTCTCTATATTAGGCCTTTTATTCACTAGACTGCCTTTCATTCTACTTTCTTAACTGGCAGTCTACCAACTTCTTAATTTTCCTAGCAATCAATTCAAAATTTCCTACTATTGATTCTTTTTAAATTTAATTAATAGATGTCTTAAATAATATGTATATGTAGAAAATGTTAAAATATCAAATATTGTGAGCAATCAAATGTAAACAGGTATACTTCTAAGTTTTCTTTTTTTTTTTTTCATTTCATGGAATTTCCTATTATGGTTTTCTTAAGATTAATACTGTTGCTATTAGCAAAATTCTCTTTTTAAGTTTATGATGACTATGGTGTGCTCAAGATGTCATTCATATTCAGCGGTAATTGAAGAAAAAGCATATTTTATAACACGTAGCTAAAGGAAGCACCTAAGTTTGAACCAATAGGAAGAAAGATATTAACAAATACAGATACATATGCTCAAAAGCTAGAGAAAGACCAGTTTAAAGCACACCTCAGAATACTGCTGTGTTTAGTGTCTGCTTCACAAATACTAACTTTCCAGGCACTTAAGAAAACAAGAGAGTAATAAAGAACAGAAGATCCTGACGGGCTCAGAAATTTGATTAAAAAATAATAATGATGAAGTTGCAGGTATAATTGAAGAAAAATAGGAAAGGGTCATTTTCTCAGTTCCTTAATTTATAGATCTTAAGACTGCTTATTTCTTAACCACTAACCACCCATGGACTAAAAGTATTGGTAATCTCATCATGGACTCATTTTCTCAATTTCCAAATTCTAATGACAGAGGTTTTATCATTCTTTCCAGAATAATCAGTACAGCCAGAATTGGAATTTCCAGAATATGCTACCAAGAATCTGCCACACGTCTTCCCTCCTGACTCCAAACATGAAGACTCAAGTCCAAAAGTCACAGGTGAGTCCTCACCCTGGAGTTCACACAACACAACAGAAGCTATACACTGGCTTTGTGTGTGGTAGGCTATGAAAGGCACAGGACAGAGATGGTTATCATACCTGCTGGGAAGTAAAGAAAGACTGAGCGGTCAAGAGTAAATTATTTAGTAGATCAATTATAGGTAAAAATCCAATGCAGAGTAACGTCATAGTAGATTTTGAAATTATTCAAGGTTTTCCAGTTTAATTGTTTTGCTCCTCGGAGTGAACCTAATCATCTGTAGGAAACTTTGAATTCATTTTTCAAATGCTCAGTTGACTCTGTACCTACATTTATCTATAAGAAGTACAAGCAGACCTGTATTTATTATACATTCTTGAATGTTCTACTGGTAGTAGCTTACATTGCAGATGACCACAGCATCTCTTCCTGACTTACAAGATTCTCCCACAAATCCTTCTACCACTTCGTAGTCTACAGACTCATTCCTACCAGATTCTGCCTTCTCCTGGTTCTTTATGAGCAGCTAAATTCTGTATGCGTTCCCAACGGTATAACTCCGGCTTCTCTTTGAACACAAGTCAATATATCATACTGGTTCTAATTTATAACTGTTATGATCCCCTCCTTTCTATTGCCAGCCAGAACCAATCTCACCATGATTTAAATTACATATCATCATGTATGTGTACATGCCACACGTCTAGTCTCTTCTCTCTGTAGTTAGGAATCTGTGGATTCTGTCCATCAGCAAGCTTTAAACATAAAAGAAGGTGGAAGGAGAGACAACATTCGGTGAGAGTTGCTATATTGCTGGTTATCTCATAAAGCACTCTGTAACTCATTGACATGTCATATCCTCACATGAATTCTAACCTCAGGCTGCAATGACAGTGTTAGTCATCAAATGTAATAAATGCAAAAATCTGCACTTCATGTGTATTTTAATGGACTGTCCAATAATGACTGCTTAGCCCGAAGTCCTTCTGAACCTGCTGGTCAGTATCCTGAGTGCCTGGAAAGAGCCTTTGAAGCATGTGGTGGCCGAACTGCAGCGCCAGCCAGGAGTCTCTTCAATTTTCCTAGCGAAAGTCCGAAGCATCCAGAAGAAACAGGCAGTACTTCTGGAGGGCATCCAGTTCATCCTTGGCAAGGTAGGCATCTCCCTGCACATTCGAGTTTCTCAATCCTTTAGGTGGCGAAGGCTGCAGGGAAAGGCAATTTTGAAATCAGTCCCTTTGGGAGGACAAAATTCATCCATTGAATCTGGCACAAAGTCTCATGACCAGGTTGTGAGCAAGTCCAACTTTCTTTAATGTGATTCAGCAGGCTCCTCAGGGGTCTCGGAAGGGAATAGTTGTTCCCTCATTGTAACCTGAAGCCAGCTGGCCTGAGTCACCTGGTGAGATACTTGAAGATTCCAGAAGGTCTCATCCCCCTGCCCTGTTGGTTTCTGATTCCGTCAGGGGCAGCCCTCAGCATTTCTGAGGCTCTGCATCCACACGGTGCAGGGAGAGGAGATTAGGTTGAAAACCAGGAGAGAAAAATGTTGCGTGAACAAAATTTGCCATGCGCACATCAGAGACAGCAGGAGGCCTGAGAAGCTCCTTCAGAAAGGGCTGACACCAGTCAGCCCTTGGTCCTATCCACGAAAGTGACTGTGGTTCAGTAACAACTTCTGTCCAGTCTTGTAAGGACACACACCATCGGGAATCACTTACCTGACTGAAAACATGTACCTGGGCCTTGTGTTTGGATCTGGTCTCTGATCAAGATCCATGAAAATCTCTGCTTGTGGCAGATTTGCAGCCTTAACTTTTCCCAAAAACTTTATTCAACATCTAGAAAGGATAAGTACCAGCAAGTAATAATAAATGACTATCACTTCTGTGATTAGGTTCAGCCTGGACCCAAACAAGAGGAGAGTGTCCCCTTCTGGTCAGGACTGGAGTCCTTGAAGTCGGCTGATAGAGACACCCGCATCTTGGCGTTTCACAGCGAATTCTTTTGTCTGCGCATGGATGCTCATAAAGTCGCCACATTCATCAGGGTACTGAGATGCCACGTGTTCCCCAACAAATGCTAAGTCCATCCATCCGTCCGTCCAATCTGCTTCTGAAATGGTCTGCACCATCATCATCCCCCCCAACATTTCTTTTACACCTTTTGAATTCATGTCTGAGTCTCTTCCTAATAAATGAGAACGTATGCTTCAGAAATATCAGTATCTACCACTGTTAATTTGTCAAAGGGTCTTTTGTTCATTTAGTAGCAAACATGCAACGACGCTGAAATACTCCTATCAAAATGTCTCACAAAGAGCATTTGTGTCTTGAAAACAAAACTTCACAGATGGGTTTAGAATCATAGAAAGCTGGTGCAAAGTGATGAGAATCAGTGTGTGATGTCACTCTTAGCCCCTCCACACTACACAAAGCATAGAAGTCTCAGGATGTTTTGCAAAAGCAAGTTGATCTTCTAAAGCCCATTTCACAGATTAACAATAAGCAATACAAGTGCTGTACTTAATACCCATAAACTGCTGAAGCTAGGAAAACCATGTCAGAATGCAAACATGAATTAGCTGCAGGTTTTGCTAACAGCTGTCTCTTGTACCATGGATCCCGCGTTGTATAACTGCTGTAATCCACTGTGGCTCTACATTTCCTTACTGGCTGTCTTCTTCCATGGCTGGAGATTTCTCTAAAACCTGCCATCCACCAGGCTTCTTGGAATACTCTTCACCTTACACTTCTGCTAGATACCATATTGACCCTCATCGTAATGACACTCTAATCCCGTTTCAATTTTTATCTCATATTCAAATTAATACATGTCTTTTTGTCCCTCACAATTCACAGTACAAAGAAGGAAAGGCAAAGAAGATGGGTTCCTACAGAGGTGCCCCCCTTTCTTCTGAAGCTCTGACATTCTCAGAGCCTGATGGAGACGCACAAGGCATGAGAAACTCTGATGTGAGGCAAGATCAGAGAGTATCGCTAAGGATGCCTCCACTTGGCAACTCCTCTCTTCTGGAGAGATTTCCAAAGACACCCCCCCATGGGACACCCCGATGCAGCAACAGCAGAGTGCTTTCATGGGGGCAATTTCCCTGGTGAGAATCTTCTATCCGCTCCATGCCCCACCCATCTGATATTCTCTACCGGTTCTGCTTCCTGTCCCCTCACTGTAAAGTAAAAATGGCTTACGGTTGGTCGTCTGCTGACTGGCCCTGAGGAAAAGCATGCACCACAGACTGGCCTCTTCTGCCTCTGTTTATGTGGACCCAGAGTAGATCAGAAACTTAAATTATTCAGAACTCATTCACCTGAGGAAAGTGATGCCATTCCGCCTTGTGTTTAGTCCCATGAGCAATTTTCTCCATGAACAGTACACCTATACATCCGCACGGACATTCTCCATGAAATGGGTAATTATAATACTTACTGCTATCTCTACAAGGCCTAACATTGTAACTACTCAGCTTGGGAAAAAAAGCAATTGGTTAAGGGTAGCTCAACTCATCACCTGCCTCTGAGCCACTTAGTATGTCTGTGAACCAGCTGTGTATCACTGCCTGCATGTAACAGGATTGGGAGGGAGCCTGGGCCCCCAATGTTGAACTGTAGATGTTTGCAATGCTCACGCTTTGCTAAATGCTGGAGCTAAGTGTACCCTGATTCATAGCCCTTCCTAGAAAGCATCAGGAGCAGGGCCATTGGTGGATAGATGTGGATGCAGGTGACACAGGCTTACCACATCCTTTAAGTAGGAAGAACCCGCCCTTGCCCCATCCAGAGAGTATACAGTGAACAGTCTTTCCAAGTGAGAATCCGGAAGGTGGATATTATGCATACCATAAATGAAAACTTTGATTGAGGGTGTGAACTATAAGAAGCCCTTGTGTTGCTGGAGTGAATGGGAATCTGACGGCTGCAGATTGTCCATTCACCTCTAAGCACTTTCAGTGCATGTCATTTGGCTACAAGGCGGGTCAAGGCTGTCCAAAAAGGGGGGATGCCTGCAGGGAAATATGTCTCTACGTGCATCATCTCTTCATGCACACTCTGTTCTCTGATTAAAAGGAAAGCAAGAATCAGTAAGGTAAAAATGCAACAAGAACAATCTCTAAAACTACATAAATGAAGCGACACACTTACAGATGAGCCACAGGGAGCAAAGGAGAGCTCAAAGGAAATTTTAAAAAAATACAAAAGCTGACTGAACAATACATACATCACCTTAAAATACAGCATGAGTGTCAAGGAGACAACCAACAGCTTTCTGACAGGATTCAGAACCCGCTTGTCAGAATGGAACACCATTTCTGTTACTATAACTGTAACAAGAACCGAAAAAGGGAAGGAAACAGATCAATAAGAAAAAACAGCCAATAAACCTATAGGTAGGAAGACAGTTCACCAAACTGCTCTGTAAATAGTTGCTACTACACCCATAGATTTAAAGAGCACTTAGCACTCAGCCTAGAAGTCTTCTTCTCCAACAGAGGTAGAAGATGTCAACACCCTGACAGGATGCAGCCTAGGGCAGTAGAAGAGCATCCAACATCCTTTAATGATCAAAACCCCAGAGACAGTTGGAATGGGAGGAACTTGTACCAACATAATAAAAGCTGTATACAACAAGCCAATAGCAAGGATTATAACAAAAGGGGAAAACTTGAAGCATTCCCACTTCGACCAGGAACTAGACAAGGCTATCCACTCTCACCACTTCTATTCAATATTGTACTTTAAATCTTAGCTAGAGCCATAAGACGAGAGAGAGAGATGAAAGGGATTCAAATTAGAAAAGAAGAAGTCAAGATATCGCTATTTGCCAATGACAGATTGTATACCTGAGTGATCCTAAAAACTCCACCAGGAAACTCCTGGAACTAATACCTAAGTTCAGCAGAGTGGCACGTTACAAAATTAATGTTCAAAAATCAGTGGTCTTCCTATACATCAAGGATGAAAAAAATTAAAAAGTCTTAAGAGAAACAATCCCATTTACTATAGACCCTAAAGAATGAAATATCTTGGTATAAATTTAACCAAAGAAGTGAGAGACCTTTATAATGAAAACTTTTAAACTTCAAAAGGAAGAAATTACAGAAGACACAGAAAATGGAAAGACCTCCCATGATCCTGGACAGAATTAACCCACCCATCTGATATTCTCTACCGGTTCTGGCAGATTTAACATCATAAAAATAACCATCCTACCAAAAGCAATATACAGCTTCAATGCTATACCAATCAAAATCCCAAAGCAATTTTTAAAGAAATTGACCAAACAATCTCAGAATTCATATGGAAGCACAAAAGACTCAGGATAGCAAAAACAATCCTAAGTAACAAAAACACTAATGGAGTATCAGAAAGCTGTTGGTTGTCTCCTTAATACTCATGCCATACCAAACCTTAGTCTATATTACAAATCCATAGTAATAAAAACAGCTTGGTACTGGCTCTAAAACAGACACGTAGATCAATGGGTAAAGGTTGAAGACCCAGATATAAGTCCACACAATTTCAGCCATTTGATCTTTGATAAAGGGGCCAAAAAAACTCAGTGGAAAAAGAACAGCATCTTTAACAAATGGTGCTGGCAAAACTGGATATCCACATGCAGAAGATTAAAATTGGACCCGTACTTGTCACCATGCACAAAAGTCAACTCCAAATAGATCAAGAACCTTATTAATATTATGCCAGAAACTATAAAACCCTAGTTGAAAGGATAGGGAACTCCCTTGAGCTGATTGGGCTAGGCCAACATTTCCTAAACGGAAACCCAATAGCACAGGCACTAGAACCAACACTCAACAAACGGGATCTTATGAAATTAAAGAGCTTCTGTTCAGATAAAGAGATTGTAACCCAAGAAAAAAGGCAATCCACACAATGGGAGAAAATCTTCACTAACCACATATCTGATAGAGCTCTATTATCCAGAGTGCACAAAGAACTTGTACTCCCTAATAAGTATATCCTAGTTACAAACCCACTTAATGATATACTCAAAGGTAAATCTCTGTTATACCCACTATAATTGCAAAGAATCATAAATAGGAGAGAAGGGGAGAAAAGACTTCAAAAGAACACACTTCACTAGAGAAATAAGGCCACATGTACTTCGTGTAAGTAACGAGATATCTGGTGCAGCTCACTCTCACTTCCCTTCCTGTTCACTTGGGACTGAACAGGTTTGATTCCCCAGTCAGGGAGGGTATAGGGACTGGCAGTTAGATGGTAACCAACCGGCAAACGGGAGACTAACCCCTCTCACTGCTGTGTCCTACTCCTATTCTTCCACCTACATTTGAGCCTCTTCTTACATTAAGATCTTCGTTGAAACAGTCTTTTATCTATGGTTAGGAGATGACCTGGACAACCAATCAGGATGTAGCCAAGAGTAGTGCAATAACAGCAAAACTGAAAATAACAACAAACCAAAATTCAGACAAAGACCCTGGAACCAGAGCAGCCAAATCTCTCCCCATCCTAAAGCTCAGGGGAGCTTGTGGAAGAGGGAGCAAGATTGTAAGAGCCTTAAGATGGGGAGGACCAACAATATGCAACATACTCCACACAAGTCAGGGTTGCAACAGCCAGGATATAGCTGCAATGTGATTGGACCTTGCCTGACCTGCACAATGACTGACATGTCAACAACCCCCCAAAGTCTAGCAAGGATCACAGGGGAGAAGGCTTCAGGCAGTAAGATCCTTAGAGGCAAGGGGTTAAGCAGTCATAATAGAGTTCCCATGATAACGGGGAGACCGAGAAGGGGCCCCAGGCTATGCTACTGAATCCTGAACCCTCACTAGTGTAGACAACTCAGAGGGAAATTCATAAACACATACTCTGGAGGATGGAGGGAGAAAGCAGGAAGCACCAAGAGAGGAGGAGGGAAGGAAAGGGGGGGAGAGAAGAGGGGGGAAAGTGGAAGGGGGCAGAGTAGAAGGGGGGACAACAGGGAGGAAGGGAAGGTGAGGGAGAAGAAGGCATCTATTAAGCTTGTGTAACTAGGCAAAAAAAATGGAATAAAAAATAAATAAATATGTTCAATTGGGCTGAAACAATGGTGAAGGAAGTTTGTAACACCAGATGAAAGTGAGAAACATTAAAATAAGAATGATTCCAATTCCAACCTAAAGAAATAAGAAGAGGAAACTAGAAAATGAGAGGAAAAAGAAGGAAATAAACAGTAGTAGAAATTTATCTTGAATGTAAGATTTCACCAGAATTCTCTAAATCCTGACACTAACCAACTACACTGCACAAAAATGCTTCGACAACCAGTATTCCTTGCAAAATCAAAAGCCTTCTTTCTTTAGCAAAGTAACAACTGCACTGTCTTACTTGCTCTACTGCTGCTGTAATTAATTTACCCTGATCCAAGCAATTTATAGGAGACAGGGTTAATTTTAGTCCAATTCAAGATTATGGTGCACCCTTTCAGGGGAAGGAATTGGTAGGAGTCAGAAAGCAGGTGTGCGCCTTGCAGCAGAGTGAAGAGCAATGAATGAACGGAGCCCGCTCAGCTCGCTTTGTCCTTTCTCTTTGTTCCCGGCCTCCAGCAGGGAATGGTGTCTTCCCGTCCCCTTTGGCCTGATTCAGACATCCCTCACAGGAGAGAGGCACCTCCCATAGCTGGTTCTAGTTTTTCTCAAGGTGACAGTTGAGACTGGTCATCACACGTCCTCACAGGCAACTGACACGTTAGGATTAGGAGAACCCCGGCATCGGAAATGTCCGTCTTCTACCAAGTTAGCCGTGAGTTTTTCTACTGCTGGTTTAAACCAAAGCAAAACCTGACTGCACAGGGCACTTCTGCTTCCTAGTTCTCCAAGGTGGCTAAGACACAAAAATGGGTAAAGGACACTGGGTTGATGTTTTTGTTTACTTATTACTTTGGATAAACCAGGGAGAGGAAGAGAAACAAACATCATCTTCTCACCATTGAACCCCATCTGTGGCCAACTTACGATCCACAGAAAGTCTTGACCACTTGCTACACCGTTTAGATAGATTTTTATAGAGATTCCTCTGAGAATTGTGGAATCAGAGATCCAGTCACCTCCATTCTTTACTATAGACAAGCTTCCTGTAGGATACAAGATCCTTGACCATTCCAGGCCTGACAGATTTTGTGATTCCTAAGAGCATTAGTTTGACAGGTGGGTAGAACCCTTTTATATCTTTTCATGGAGGTAGATTTCAGATCACAATGGGAGAGGTTTTGGAGGATCTTAGTGGCTACTAGCATATAAATCGAGTTTTGAAAGTGCTAAAAAAAAATAATGAGACAGGGGCTGGGAAGATGACTCAATGGTTAAAGCCCTTGCCTAGAAACAACAAGCCTGAGTTTAAGTCCCCTGATCCCATATAAAAAATACCAGGTGGATGTAAGGGCCTGCTTATAATTCTAGCTCTGGAAGGTGGGGCCTGGGAATCCCCACGGCAATTTAACCAGCCACGTTCACAGCAACAAGCTGCGAAGGATGATTCTGCTATTACTCTTGTGCTCTCACAGACACATACAGTGCATTCACGTGCATGCACCCAGCCACATGTGCCCACCCACATACAAAACTACACACGGTCAAACATCCCATACACAAATACATGAATTTAAAAAAAAACATGAAATGGGATGGGGAGAGGATAAAAGCAGAAAAAGATCGCTCAAAGAGGTGAGAGAAACCTCCGTGACGGGGTCAGTAAGACTAGGAAAGAGTTAGCAGAGCACCAAGCACGGTGCTTCTGGACACAGGAAGGGTGTGGCACAGGATACTCGACTCACTGGCAAGAGAATAAAGGGCCGGTGATTGGCAGTGCCACTGGTTTGGTGAAGGAAAGATATCTTTTTTGGTATTTTATTTATGTGTGTGTGTGAGAGAGAGAGAGAGAGAAAGAGAGAGAGAGAGAGCAAACACATCCCGTGGTACAGGGGTGGCAGTCAAAGGACACTTCTCTTCTTCTACATGTGGGATTCTGGGGATCGAACTCAGGGCCACGGGCTTGGGACAGGCTCCTTATGTTCTGAACTATCTCACTGGCGCAGAAGGAGATCACGTAGAGTAGAAAGTATCCTTGCCGACTCCCTAATAGGATGGCCAAGGCTGTCTACAGGTGTGGGGCACACAGGGCACCTGAGGACTTCATGTTAAACTGTAGATTCGTGACTGCCCACCTCAGGTGACAAATGTCTCTTCTTCTTCGGAGCGAATTGAACACTGGCTCATGGAAACCCTGAAATGCTAGGGTTATGAGCTTCGCTGGATGGCTGAGAGAAAGCTTTGAGGACCCAAGGGATTCATGTTGTCCTGGGCTGGATGATCATCCTCCCGCAGGAATTACACAGCCTGAAAGGAACTAAGTGAGCAGATGGATGCAGGACCCAGGCTGAATCCCAGCAGGTGGAACGCATTACCCAAGGGCAACACAGAAATGTAGCTCAGACTTACGCATGAAACAAAAGCCTTTAGGAGTCGATGCTGACAGTGTTGATGGTATAGCCCTGAGCCTCTAAAGCCAAGCACGACTGAGAGAGAAAGAGATAAAGAGAGACAGCGGCAATGACCACAGGCCCAGCCTGGAGCCAATCTGACATCTGGATCAGCTGAAGTAGTTGAGTGTGGGCGGCTGGAGTGGGCAGTGCAGTGTGCACCCCACTGCCGAGTCAGCTCTGTGACCCCCTGGAAATGCCCAAGCACGAGGAAGATGAATGGATTGTGCAGAACTCAGCATGCCATCCAGAGCGATATAGTACTTCGCATCCACCGTCTCGCCCAACTTGGAAGGAATAATTTTACAAAGTAATGCAATCTTTTCATGCTTTAATAATAGTACTGACTGGTTTGTTTTTAAAAGCGCCTGGGATGCTAAATTCCAGGATCAATTTTACTTGCTCCAACCAGGCTGCAAACGGCCTTCAGAGAGCCTTCCCACCCTCTGTAAAAGGCAGAAGTATATAATGCTAATTACCTCATGCCTCACAGATTTGGACAACCATGTAGAAGAACAGTAAAAATGACAGCTAAGAATTCAAAGGAAGGTACCGTGTGTTCGTGGGTCAAAAATGCACAAAACTGTTAAGTAATTTTTAAACACCAGGGTCAATATGATTATTCTCCTAATAGAACAGCTTTTTGTCCAGGAAAGGTTTCCATACCATAACGGGTGTACCACTGTTGCTGGGTATAGACCAGAGCAAAGCATAAAGATAATACTTGCTACAGAGAATGCTATGCTCTGGGTTCAGAATATGGAGAAATTAAGTGGAATTGGTGCCAGACATTCCCAGTGTGCAGTGTGGCTGTCAGAGGGCCACAGAGCACTAGACTGGGGCTGCTCAGCTGCACGATAACACAACCACCAACCCAAGGTGACTGTAACTAGAGGCATAACCACTGGTATAATGGTGGCCCACATCTTAAAGGTGCAACCAACTGCATTCTGAGTCAATGTAAGCACTGCTCTATAGTGGGGAGCCCATGTTTTATGCTGTAAGCCAGACCAAAAATCTGTAGCTGGGGAGGTCTCAGGCTCTAACAGGAAGACTTTAGCTGTTATTTCAGTAAACACATGGGATGCACCATCACTATCTCTACACATATACATTATTACTGAGGCCATCCACCTAGGGTACTCGCACAAACCCTTTACAGTGGTTGGCGGTTACTGGCAGGGACTCATGCCAGTTAAACTGGTAAGAAAAATGTCACCCTGGCCGTGGTGGTGTGGCTCAGTCCCTGGAAACAAATCCATCACACGCGTCACCCTCTTGCAGTTCAGAGAACGTTATCGTAGAGCTGGTGGAAAGAAAGTTGCCTGAGGAAAAGGGACAAGCTTTGGAAAGCGCGGTGACATGACCACTGTCATCAGGGGACAGAGATGGCTTTGGTGACCTACGGCATAGCTTAGACTCCAATCATGACGCGGAGATAAGCAGAAGAGCATAGTATGGCTAGGCCTGGCGGCACAGATAGTGATGCTATTAACCCTAACTGAGGAGACTGTCACCAGAGCAAGGCAGAGGATTTCAGACTTCGATTCCTACTTCCGTCTCTGCATGGCTTTGGGGAAAGTGTGGCATGCACAGGCGGTGGACACTTCACAGAAGGCAGTTCTCCAGGGTAATTGTCCCCGGTGGGTGGCAACACTACAGTGGGTTTCCCAGAGATAGAGCTGACACCTTGAGCCCACTCTGCTTCTGTATCCATGCTGCTCTATGCCCGGATCAACTTGTAAGCAAAGCCCCCAATGCATACGCTAAATGTAAAGCTAATGAGAGAGAAAGGATATGCAATAAAGTAAAATGAAGATGTTTCATTCCCTTATCATGAAAATGCAACCATATTCGTAGTTTATAGTGCAAACTTAAAAAAGGATTACAGATGAAGAAAGCTATAAAGATTTAAAAAAAGCTGACAGAAAGACACACACAAACTAAAGACAAAAAGACCAATCTGATAAGAAAACACACCAACTCACAACACAGATACCACAAAAGAAAGAGAAACAAAAGAACATAATTTAAGGATCATAGCACTGAAAGACAAATAATTATGACTATACTCATAATCAACATTCCTTTTTCAAAAACTGATAAAGTAATTTAGCAGTTCTTATAGTGCACTACAACCAAAGATTACTCGATTTTCATAAATAGAACACAATGTAACTAAAATTTATCTTATCCAATGCGCATACATTAGACACTAAAGAATGTCATGTTCCTCATCCAGAAATCAAAGTTCAACACACGTGAAATGAAAATATAATCCATGTCTCCTGGTGATAACAAAATTGAAGCAGAAAAAAAATAACAATCCAAAACACTCATAAACCTATGCAGTTCAAACAGCAAACTCCTAAATGACCTGTAAAGAAAGCAAGAAATGTCAAAGAAAATAAAATATCCATAAGGCCAGATGAAATTAAAACACACGGCATCAAAATAGATGGATTGTGGCTGAAATAGTCCTGAGAGAACTGTTTAGCAATAGATGAAAATAAGGAAAGGTCCAAAATCTGCAATCCAAATTCCTCTCCAAAAATTCAAAAAGAGGAATTAGAAAAAAAAAAAATAAGAGAAAAGGTAAATGATACAATGGTAGAATTCAGGAAAACTGAAAGTACGAAACAGAGAATATAAATAAAATCATCAGCTGCTTCTTTGAAAAAATAATCAACGAAGTGTATTATGTCTCTAGAAAGTATGACCAGATCTAAGAACTCAAGTCATATATGGTTATGGTTTGAATGTAAAATATTCTCAGGCAAATCAAATTTGATCCCCGATTGTTGGTACTGTTTTGGGAGTTTGTGGAGTTAAAGTGAACATTGTAATGTCTACATTTAACTTAGCACTGATTGAGATAAAATCTAGACTATACAGTATTCTAAGAGGAAAAAAAGAAAAAAAAAAAAAGAAAGAAACCCAAACCAGAAAAACTGGATACCTATATTGACTCTACAACTAGAACTCCAAAAGTCATCCTAAAATATACTCACATGCTCTGGAGCGGTGTGCCAAAGAACACTGCAGGTGGGCAGTTAGCTCCTTTTTAACCTAAATAAAAATGAAGAGGTTGTGGGGACACTGCTCCTTGGGCTTAAGGAACTTTTGGGGGATTGAAGTTCAGCCCGCACTTCACCGTGTAGAAGCTCATCTTGGGGACTGCAGCAGAGAGGTGCAAAGAAGTGATTTGTGTCACTGACTCATGCTGATGGGCGGAGAAGTGTCCCCAGAGTTCTACTAGTGAGCTGGACGTATCTCCCACCATGCAGGGGAAGCCCACCACCGTGAGAGGAGACAGCTCGAGGAGCAACCTGACCCATCCTCACGCACACTCTTGGTTGAGGTGGCCTTCAAGGTCAAGATGAGTCTAGTTGCTAACTATTTGATGAATTGCCTTGTGGCAACTCTGTACATCGTGGGACAAAACACCCCTAGACCCCTGGCAAGACCCTCGTCACTTAGAACCTCCTTTCTGGGTTGGAAGGAACAGGAATCTTTCCATCCACATGACCCTCATGCACACAAATCCATGGTGGTTCTCTTATTTCTCCCATCAGACCTCCCAGTCTTCCTCGAGACAACCACGATAGATCTGCACTGATAAAGAAAAACGACTCATAAAAAGCTACAAGGAACTAGGGAGATGATTTAGGGATCAAAGTCTGTGTCTCAAAGGCAAAAAGACCTGAGTTCAGATCCCCACATCCCACTAGAAAATAAACAATGCCACCAGGTGGTTATGAAATCAGCCTATAATTCCTGGAGAACAGAGCTTGGGAAATCCCAGAGCAACCAATAAAGATGTAGAACAATCCAGAATGATTCTGATATCAGCCTCGAGGACTCCACAGGCACACACTTTCAAGTGTCCTCTTACACACACACACACACACACACACACACACACACACACAGCATCAATTTATAGTGTTGTATAGATCTAAATAAAGAAATGAGCCATAATACTCTGGAGGCCATCGAAGTAGCACAGATTCAGTATTTCACATCCTCACTAAATTACAAGAGGCATTCCCGATAATGTATTCAAATGTAAATGTAAACTGACTGCTGCCTAAGAAATGTAGCTCTTTGCGTCTTTCTCAGAATGCGACACAGATACTCCAGACAATGTGTCAAGCCTTGGACAGCAGAGAGTTAATCATGAAAGTGTAAAGTCATCCAAGGTGACCCCAGAGGGCTTCTGTCACTCACTCAACAGGAAGGCAAAGAGAAGTCAAAATGTGCACACACGTGCAAAAGCTACACAGGACAGTGCTCTGTCAAACAAAATGTGCAAGCTCCTGTCACAGCTCCAAACAGTCACTCATCCGTCGGCTCAGCCAAGCCTTCAAAATGACAGACATTACGAATGGACTCTCCTCACAAGCGGCAGCCAAGAACACAAAACCAGCAACAGTGTAATGTCCATCAATATCAAAGGAAGACAGAGCAGAAGGGCACCTGAGGGAAGATTCCAGCAACTGAGAAAGCCACGCCCCATGCTCCTGCCAGCAGGTGAGGCTGAGTTTCCCTCCTGCCCAACTTTATCCAAAACCGCTCTGGGCACACGGGTCTGCAAACCAGCTATCTCACTTTCGCTTTGACCCCGGGGAGTTAGGAAGCCAATTAGTAAAGGAAAGGCATGTATTTATTGATTGACAGGAATGACCAAACAGTGGAGAGAGGCCATTTCTTGTCTTCCGCCCCACCAGCACCTGTGGCAATGTTATAATTGAGACACAGTCAGATCATATGTACATGAGTCTGTCTGATAGGTGACTAACTGGACTTTTCTGTTTGGGTTTGGGGAGCAAACATCCAGACTGTTTCCAGTCTCTATCACACAGAGGGTCTATAGGGCAGAAGCCTTCCCCCCAAAATTCTAGCTCTGGCTCCCGTTGTCCTTGCAAGGATCATTCTTTCAGATGGACATCACAAACCTTTTCTGTCTTGCCCTGGAGGTGTCAGTTCCCAACATGTCCTATAAATGCTAATTTCAGAAGCAAGAAAAGAGAAGAGGCCATCTGATAGTGAGATCGAAGGGCACAAGTGCTCCTCTGGGAATAGCTCTCCTGTGGGAGGATAGGGGTCATTGCAACAGCCGGAGACGCTTGGTGGATCTGAGTGTGAGAAATACATGGAATGGGGTTTGTTAAGTGCTAAGGGGGTCCGCAAGAGATTGTCGATAAAGGAAATCAGAAAACCAATGTAAGTTTGGCACCAGAACAGACTTCCTTGGGTTGGGAGATGGCTCCGTCGATGGTTAAAGCCTTTGCCTCAAAAGCAGCAGGCCCTGGGTTCAGAGTTTCCAGAAAACCACATAAAAATGCCAGGTGGCTGTGGTAGGCTGTCGTTCCAGCCTGGGAAGGCAGAGCCCAGGGCAATCTGGCTGCCTGGCTGGCTCTAATCACGTGCTCCGAGTTTAATCAGAGAGCCAGACTCACAACAAGGTGGGAGACAGACAGAGGGTGGTTCCCAGCATCCCCTTGGACCTCCACAGACACACACACTGAAGTAAACTCTGCTACATACATGCTTACACAGTGTACTCCTATGCTCATGCAAACACACAAACACACGCACTCGGGACACACACACATGAGAGAAAAAGGAAAACTTCTCAGAAAAATGTTGGCGTGGGGGCAGATGACGTGCCCAAAGGTCTCTCCACCACCTCGGTTTGAGTGACAGTTCACTGAAAAGCAGAAGAGAACTGGTGATTGGCACTGAACCTGCTCCTGTGAGGGAGGGGCCCGTCCCACACACCCCCCTAATGGAGTGACCAGTGTTACCCACATGTGAGTGTTGCTCAGAACCCATGCTAAAGTTGTGGCTTTGTAAACGCTGGAGCCAAACACACACTTGTTCATGACATCCTTGAAATGCGTCAGAGGTGACCAGAGCAGAGCACGAATGGGGAGACAGACCAAGGAGGTTTGAAGGTCTCAGCATGCCCTGGATCTGGGGGAGGGGAGGGCTTTAGAAGTTGTACGGCATATTTTCTCCCCTGCTGAAGCTATACCGGGGGTGGAAGTGATGCTTAGACTCGTGGAGTGCCTTGTTGATGGAGAGGCTCACCCAAGACTGTGAAATGGAAGATGAACTATTTGTTGGAACAAAGGATCACCTTTGGGATAAAATCTTTTCATCCAAGCTTTGGGCCTTTACAGAAAACAGGTCTGCTAAAGGCGCTGTGACTGCAGGGCAGCCTGTCGTTAATAAGACCCAGGGGCCAGCTAAGACAAAAACGGGGGAGAGCAGGCAAGACCTGTCCCTGCTCCCCATTGACCCTTGGCTAGCACAGGCTGCCTCCAGGTAGCCAGAACATGGGTGGGGCCCCATCTCATGCCAAAGACAGCATGTGCCAGAAAGCACAATGAGGCAGTGCTTCCATCTACCCTGCCAGCCCCAACATCCATCTTTGGAGACCACGATAAAAGCATAATGCTGTTTCTTGCTTTGTTAGATCTTGCTGGCACTTCGTTAAACTATTTATTTGGGTTCCCATTGTCAACTTTTACTTGCTCCGAGTGAGCCTCCATGCACCTTCAGAAATTCTGCCCACACTTTGAAGAAAAAGAAGTTCACTGTATCACGCAAATACCTACTGCCTTGTAGATCTGGAACAATAAAGGTAGCAGATAAGAATCAGAAAAAAGCATCTGAGTAGGAAAAGCCCCATTCAGACTCAGGGTCATTGAACGTCAGTGCTAGGTGAGATACTTTACTACGGTCTGCATGATGGGTGAAACTAGCCCAAGAGCTTGATCATGGGGACTTGCAGATGGTAAATTTGGTGGAATGGTAAATTGGTAAATTCGGTGGAATACAAACAGACAGAGATAGAAGAAATCACATCTACATGATTAAAAGAACCATGATTAAAAGAATGGATATATCCAAGATATCAGGCAAAAAAAAAAAAAAAAAAAAAAACTGTGATGCTAATGTGTAAGTTGTGTTAAGAAACTGGTAGTATATGCCTGTGAGGCCCAGTCAGTGAGTGACTCTGTGTGTGTGTGTGTGTGTGTGTGTGTGTGCGCGCTTACACATGGTTTGGGAATACATGTGTGAGCATGTGTACAAAAAGATACTTGAGTGTGTGTGCCTGTGGAGGCCCAAGGGTGACATTAGAAATCACCCTCAACTGTTTTCTACCTTATTGCTTTACTCTAGGATTTCCCATGCTCTGTTTTCAGGGCCAGAATTGCACACCCCCACCATATCTGCTCAGCATTTTTAGGTGGGATTTGGGGATCTAAACTCAGGTCCTTTCGTTTACAAGGCAAAAACTTTAACTTGCACGCCTTCTCCCCAACCCCTTCATGTTCATTTTTAAGCATATGTTTTTGTCAAAATTTTTTCATACACAAACAAAATGAGTTTATGTTGTTGACCCCCTTTCCCATCCCCCCACACCCCTCTCTTCATCCATCTTATAGCCTGTGTCTTTCTGCAAGTGAAAAGTGACCAATGGCCTCACCAGTTATGAACACTGTAAGCAACAACTTTGGTAAGAAGAATCCAGTGGAGCAATGGTGGTAGTGCAACGCCCTCGGGTAACCAGTTACTCTCTGAATGAGTTCTAACCCCCTTACCATCAGGGAACACATGGTAGGTACTAGAATACCTTTGCCTTGCAAGCAAAAGGAGCTGACTTGTCTAAATACACTAGAAGGAGGGAGAATAGACACTAGACAGGAACCTAATGCTAAGCACACATTTGATACCTCTTGTCATCTCACGCTCTATACATTATTGGAACATGATAGTTAGTCAACCTTGGGACAGAATGCTCTGCATTATAACATGCCAATTAGATCAATTTTCTTCTTTTGCATTTATTTTATGAGACAGCGAAGAGGAACACATCTTGTACACTTCAACTGCATGCCTAGATTATAAAATAAAATATTAACTATTAACCTCATTGTAGGGGTCGTAGGAATATGGCTTGAGGCACAGAGAAAAAAGTGATGGAGGAACAAGTAGGCAAGGCATTAAGACACTAGGTCAGGAAATCAGTAAGGACTCTAGATGAGGGAGGAATCCAAGGACATGGCCCCTTGGAGACATCATAGGCAGAGGCAGCAGACAGAGTCAAAGAGACATCAGAATGATATGAACTCGTTGGTCCTGTATTGCACTGACTGTGAATCAGAAACCATCTGAAACATTTTTTGTGCACAGTGTGTGCGTATGTGCCTGTGTGTGTCAGAGGCACTGTGTGTGCCTGTGCAAGAGTGACATCGGGAACCACCCTGGATGGCTCTACCTCCTTATTGCTTTGTTCTGGGGTTTCCCAGGCTCTGCTTTCCAGGGCTAGAAGTGGTGGCCCCCACCATTTTCACCTTGAGTGTTTTCTTTTTCTCCCACGTTTTATTTTTTTTTCCTAATCATACAAGCTCAATAGGTACCCCTGTCCTCTCACTCCCTCCTCCCTCCCCAATCCCGCCTTGCACTCTCCCCCCTTCCCTCCTTCCTTTTAACCTCCTCCCTCCCTCCTCCTCTGCTAGTGCCTCCCCCTTCCTCACTCCCATCTCCTGGAGCATCTTTTTATGTGAATGCCAAACCTCCCTCTGAATTCTCCACCCTAGTGAGGGGTAAGGACTCAGTGGCATGGAATCCTTTCTTGGGCTCCCCATTAGTATGGGAACGTCATTATGACTGTTTAATCCCTTGCCTATAAGGATCCTACAGCCTGAAGCCTTCTTCCTTGTGATCCATGCTAGACTTTGGAGGGTCATTGACTGTCAGCCATTTTGCAGGTTAGGCAAAGTCTAATTCTGGCTGCTGCAGCATCAACTTGTATAGAGTATCCTACATATCATTGGTCCTCCCCATCTTTAGGCTCTTACAATCTTGCCATCCCCCTCTTCCGCAAGGTTTCCTGAGCTTTGGGATGGGGAGAGATTTGGCTGGTCTTGTTCCATCACTTGGCATTTTTATGTGGGATGCAGAATCCAAACTCAGGTCTTTCTGCTTTCAAGACAGAGTCTTAACCTCTGAGCCATCTCTCCAGCCCCATTAAAACCATTCTTAAGCAACTCACACACAAAAGCAAACAGCCCAACAACTGCATAACGCACAGAATCTAAGACTTTTTATCACTTAGTAGTAACAACCTGTAAAATACCTGTCTTCTTTCATCGTTTATGTAAGACATCCATTTCTAATAAAAGTAGACTAAAAATAGAACAAAATCAATCCATAGACAGATTTGGCAGGACTTATGCTGGCATCCACCCAACCCAGGACAAGTTGAGACCCTCACATCTCCATGGCTCTATCTTCCCATCTGTCCTGGGGAGCCAATCTTCTTTACAGAGAGCACAAAAAACAAAGCAATTCCCACTCAAATTGGTGCCATTTCTGTGAGGGGTCCCAGGGTGTCTTGTCCTGATTTGGAGCTGGACTGATTTGATTTCATGAAGTCCTACTGTGAGTCTCTAGTGAATTCAGCCCCCACCTGTGCCCTTGGGAGATGATGGAATGATGAAGGGGCAAAACTGGAGATAAGAAGCTAGGTCCCTGAGTGTTTTCCCCAAAGGGATCTAGAAGCAGAGCTAGCTCTGTGCCAGCTTGCCATGAAAGATTATTTGACTATTAAAATATCTTTTCCAAGACTCAAAGCCATGCATCTTGTGTAACAGAACAGTTAATGAATTTAGAATCACAAAGAGCAACTCAGGAAGGCTTCCTACTGTTTCACTCTGGCTCACACTTTGAGCCTAAAAATTTGTCTTCAAATATAGTTTAGGCTTGTGCTGAAAAAGAGAAGAAAAATTATCCTGATTTCCTCCTGCTGGCTAGCCTTAACCTAGGGACGATCACAAATAAACACTAAAACCCAAAACATGGAGGCCATCCCAGGGCTCGGTTATTGGCCATGAAACTTTTGTGACTTTACTCATTCATATTGATGAACCATCCAGACCAAGTCACCTGACCTTGGGGAGCTTAGATTCTTGCAGAGAGAAGGGAGATACAGCATGAACCCAAGCAATTTTTATCATGCTCTCTGCTATCAAACAATATGGAAAGACACCGGAACAGAGCAGGGTAAGATGCAATGAGAACACGCCACAGAAAGAGTTTGAAAACAGGAGCTGCAGCTCACGGACGAAGCCAACAGCTGATTTCTCCGCGCTGAATCGTACAACGTCAGTTGTCTCCTTCAACCTCTCCGTGGGATCTGAGATTCGAATGGGAGCTTGTACTACAACCTCCGTTGTCTCTAGAGTTCTGGATCCAAGTTGGATTTCTGTTTTATTTTGGTTTGGGTCTTGTACTGTGCAACAAGATATCTTTCCCTTCTGCACAAGCCCAAATATGTCTCTTTCTTGCAAGTTCCAGCACAGATGTATCTTCCTCATTCCAGCCGCAGCTATGCTAGACATTCTATTGCTTTTCAATTTAACTAAATCATTTCATGAGCTCAGTAGTCACTTTCCACTGCAGTGATTTATAAATCTGCTTCCTAGGCACTGACCCTAAAATGATTTTGATTTCACGAAGCCCTACCAGGACCTGAAATTATATCATTTAAAATTTTTAAACATAATTTCCTTTTAGATCATTATGGTGTTTAAAATTCACATGGTGCTTAAAATTCACATGAAATATAAATGAAAGAAGGTAAGATTTTAAAAGATAAAAATGAACTATTCTAAAAGTTTTTCCCAAAGACATAAGGACATTCACTTACAAGGTCTCTAAGGCTGAGAGATTCTCAGTGCGCACATAGATAGGTATCAGACTAACTTAGCAACCATAATAAAATAGTGTGTTTTCAATGCAATAAAATAAAAGCTCTTGAGTTTCCACAAGAGGGTGGGAATGCATTCATATATAAGTAACTCTCTTTGCATTCAAGGATTTGTAACCTAGATTTGATCCTCACTGTTAGCCTTTCAATTGTCCAATCACAAATCTATCTACTGATACACTATAATCCAAATTCTACTCTAAAATCCTTTTCTGCAAGGGTCTAAATCCCAAGGCATTCTGAAAGTCAACCAAGGACATCCAAACTAAACAAAGCCTCCTGTGGTTATGTGCATTACAGTGGATGATTAATGAAAACTAGAAAAGAAAAGGGAAGCAGAGCCACTCAGAGACAGGGGTTCGTGGTCTAGGATGTGCTCTCAGCTCCCCCTGGACTGAAGAGATCCAGGGCTCTGCAGCTTCTGTGTACTCTGGCAACTGAGAAATGTTTTTTCATTTTCCTCCACCTATTCCTTTGTTATAAGACTTCTCAGGCTGGAGAGATGGCTCAGGGGTTAAGATTCTGCCTCGCAAGCAGAAGGCCCTGAGTTCAGATCCCAGATCCCATGTAAAAAGGCAATGGCCTGTACTTTCGGCCCTGGTGGTAGGAACCTGTTAAATCCCAGAGCAAAGCAAGGAGGTAGAAGCAATCTAGGATGATTCCAGAAGTCATCCTTGATCTCCCACAGTGACAGTGTTTTCCCTCTCTCTCTCTCTCTCTCTTTCTCTTTCTCTCTCTGTCTCTCTTCTATGTGTCTCTCTGTCGCTCTCTCTCTGTCTCTCTGTCTCACACACATATACACAATAAATAAATTGTTTTAAAAAATACATTTAAAAAAGACTTCTCTTCAGTTGATCAAACCCTGGGGGATTTCTATAAGATGCTTCAGGGAGGCCATTCTAGACTATTTGATCACTGTTAGGAAATGGGGAAGCTGGTTCAAGGATGAGCATGATGCAGAGAAAGAGGAAAGAGCAGGACTCCAACCCAGCATTAGCCACCACCGCTGAGCGCCAGAAGCTGCCTTGTTTGACTCATGCCCTCCAGCTTGAAATAAAGCCCCCCAGTAAATATACAGCCAGCCAGGAAAGGAGATGGAGGGGGGCGCTCACTGAAGACGGGGTGTGTCAAGGCTGCCAAGCACTAGCTGGAAGAGCCACCACCCAGGCAACCTTCCATCTGAAGCTTCCCTCTTCCCCGGAGCGTCCATCAAAGTAAGTGGCCAAAAAGGCAGAGCCGAGTCCCTCAAAGAGATGATCCTCTAGTGGGGGGCAAAAGCTGAGCAGGGAAGCTTCCCCGAGTCAGAGTCTGTTCAGGACCAAGGGTTGTGGGGTGCAGGCCATGGAGTAACCAAAGCAGGATGTGGAGCCCAGAAAAATGTTATCCAATAGGAACAGAGACCCCCACATTCCGTCTTCTCCAACACCAGGCAGCTGGGGCTTGGCTAGTGCGGCCCAGCGCAGATGCTGACCCACCAGCCCCTTTCTGCATGCAAGCCCGGGACAGACTGTTCTCAGCCAAAGACACTCCATCTGCCAGTCTAGGGGAACCCTTGTGTCTCCCCAGGCAACGCAGAGACCACACCGGGGCCCAAGAGCTGCCGGACACGAGAACCAGAACCAAAGGACTTGACGACAAGTTTGAAAGTTAAAATGTCACTGGAACCACAACCTAAAGCACAGGCCAGGAACCGTCTGGTGAGTCAAACCAGAGCCACTTCTCACTAAAGCAAAGTGCTCAAGAAGGACCCAGAGGCTTCTGGGAACACAAAAACGAGTTGTCTTTCCAAGAACCAAAAACAAGAAAAAAAATTACTTTAAAATGGAAAAAGAAACTCAGCTCTCTCTGCCACCACAAAAATTAATCAGATGTGGGCTTGTCTGACAGGGATTTGAAAGCTGGGTGCTAAAGACTATTCTCTGGAACTTTCTCTGGAAAAAAAAGCGAGAAATATTTCATTAATGAGCAGCTTTTTTAAGAAGACTAATTGAAAATTATGGAAATGACAAACAGAAACATTGTGTGTGTGTGTGTGTGTGTGCATACACTCACACACGTGTATGTGGGGAATATATGTGTGTGCATGCATACATGTGTATCTGTGAATGCGTGCATGCCCACACATGTTTGCATACATTTGTGGTATATGTATGTATGCGTACATGTATGTACATATATGTATGCATGTGTGCGTGCACACATATCTGTGTGTCTGTGCATGTGTGTGTGCATGTATGTACATGGGCATGTGTGTGATATATGTTGCTGAAGACTTCACATGCTCTAGTTGTGGAAATGGGAAAATTAGCCTGGAGCTGAGCTGCAAATGCCCAGTGTACTGGTTGGCTTTCACAGTGCCACAGGGCACTGAGCTATTACTGGAATGAAGTGTTACCAAAGGAGCTTTGTCGCCACATGTCAATCAGTGGCACATGTCAACCGAGTCAGGCACTATATAACCACAGCAGCATGCCTGTCATGGATACAACCAGTTGCTTTCAGAGTTAAGCCTGCTTTGCCGAAGGGAACCTGTGTTCGGTGCAACAAGCCAGATGGAACAACAAGAACCGACAATGTCCCAGGGTCCAGTGGGTGGCCTCGGCGGCTGCCTTCTATGTGTATGCCCCCATACTGCATTGTTGTTAGCAGCACGATAGGCAGGGGTGCACTCTTAAGAGTCGTGGTACCCAACCTGTGACCCATGCATCTCAGGAGAGCCATGAATGTGACCCAGCTCCTTTGTAGCTGACACCACCACGTCATCACAATGGCACAAGGCTAAATGCTCCTTTCCAATGTTTAATAGGAGCTGGTGGAGAATCGCAAAAGCTGAACTCTTCACTGTCATGCATGGTGGCCCAGTGGTCAGAAGGAATCAAACACATAGGCCCCCACACACCCAACAAGAAGAGTCAGGGAAAATGTGTCTGAGGAAAACAGAAGAGTCTTGGGAAACAGCAGCTTTCCTCTGAGCTTACTGTACATACCAGTCACATGGCACAGAGGCCGCTGTGGTGGTCTAAGGCCTAAGTTGGGCCCTAGTCAGAACAATAATAATAAATAATAAGTAATAAGCAAAAGCACGCGGATGCACCTAGGCCTTTGGTGATGGCAAGGAGACCCCACGAACCCTCCTGGGGGGAGAAGTCTCAACCTTCACCTGCATACCAGGTCCGTTGTTCCTCGCCTTCAGGTAAGTGTGGTCTTAGATATGAGATGAGGAGATTGTCAGCAGGCCCTGAGGGAGAAGCGATGTAGGACCTTCAGGTGGCGGTTCCTCCTGCCTGCAGGCAAGCTGGCCCTGGGCACTATGCGGAGCTGTGTAGACCTGCAAACTCAGCTGCAGGAGGACATGGGGACATGTAGCTGTCTTGGTGTCAACCATGCTCTTGGGAGTCAACTGACCCCCACACCCCAAGTATGTGGCAAAGGTGGGCTAAGGATACTTTCCTTGGTATCCTTCAATGCCCCATGTCATGTGTGCCCACTCGGGTGTTCATGCTTCACCCAAAGAAGTAAGGTTAACCCAGGGTTGAGAGAGAAGTAATTTCCGTCATTGTTCTAGAAGCAACTGTACAGTGACTCTTCTCATATACAGGAATCCTCCTTCTCTTACTGATGCAGAAACTTCTAGGGACATTTCCTGTTGTTTTGACTGAAGTAAGACTTAAAAGGGAGCTATTGCTGACATTTAGTGAGTCAAAAGCAGACTTGGATCTAACTAACCTTCAAGCACCCCAAGGAATAATTCGAGTCGGAGAATCTCATCTCAGGCACAGGGAAGTCTGACTGTAATAATGAGACCGTGAGAGTTTGTGGATCAGGGAATTTCTGGTCCCTGAATCTCTTCTAAGAGTTACTTGGCTTGAATCAACCTCATGAAATGCTCAGTTCAGTAGCCTGCAGTAGACATTGCTAACAGGTGGTATCTTGTGATACACTGGCAATTCCATTTAAGCTAAATAAGATTTCAAAAGAAATGCTGATGAGTGTTACTTGCTCTTAGCTTTTTCATATTATTGCCAAGAATAATGAATTAGTAACAACCATAAAATTTATTTTATGAAATGAGAATCCAAAGTCATTAATCTTCTTGAACTCATCTTAGACTTCATTCATCCATTGATGAATGACCTTCCATTCACCAGATGATGAATGGAAGGAATGTATAGAGGCATATTTTAAAGAGAGATGTATACATCTTACATGAAATATATATATAGGCATCAAGAATTCATATAAAACTAAAGACTATAATTTGAACCTTTAACAATTGTCTAGAATTACATTGAACATTTATAGTTGTGTTTCTCAAACATTCTGTGGGACTTAGGTTCCTGGGACTCATATTTTGATATCAAAAATTCTT
The DNA here is from genome assembly GCA_023101885.1 of Typhlomys cinereus. NCBI lineage: Eukaryota > Metazoa > Chordata > Mammalia > Rodentia > Platacanthomyidae > Typhlomys > Typhlomys cinereus. The sequence continues at coordinate 2,663,270 of JALPQD010000087.1, read as the reverse complement.
TAGGAGTAAAATTAATGAAGTTAAAAAGCCTTTCAAGGAGCTGCGGAGATGGCTCAGGGGTTATAGACTGACTCACAAACCAAAGGACCTGAGTTCAGACCCCAGATCCCATGTAAAAATGCCAGGCAGATATGGCAGTAGCCTATAATTCTAGACCTGGAAGTTGGAGCCTAGAAAACCCCAGAGCAAAGCAATAAGAGATAAAATAATCCAGGATGACTCCTTACATCACCCTTGGGTCTCCACAGGCATACACACTCAAGTGCCCTCTTGTACACACACACACACACATACACACACTTTCAAGAAGCTGTCTGTCTCCTTGCTTCTTTCCCCTTGAGAGTGTACCCTATGGATATTAGGGATCACATGAAAAGCAAATCGATGAAACCATCACTGACCATTGGTAAGAATTGAAAGGTGGGGGTTACACAGAGGCAGGAAAATATAATAGATGATTCCAAAGACCTCTCTGACAGACCATGGAGGACATTGTGCTGTTCTTTAAAAGCAGTGGCCACAGCTTCTGCCAATGCAGAGTCTCGGGACCGAGCATGTGGTCCCTGCTGTGCACACAGGCATGCGGGATGCGGCAGAATGCTACACACATGGGCATGCGGGATACTACAGGTACAGTTAAGCCATCTAACTCATCAGTACAGTTTAACAACTATCGTGAAGGGCCTGGCTTCCCCCAGTTACTGTAAATATTAACTTAGAGAAAAAACATGAAGCCTTTGGCAAAGCCAAGTTACTGTGGCGAGTGAGAAATTCCAGCCATGCACAGTTTTCATGGTAGATTCTCTTCATCCCACGCAGGAGCAACCAGGCAATCCTGTGACCACTCTCATTGGGCACGGAGACAAACAGACAAGCCGTCCTTGTCACACTAGTGTCCCAAATGCAAATATTGGACTAGGACTTAAAGATTACAGACTCAAGAAAGTCTGACCAGGGAAATTCAGCAAAACCTCCCAAGGTGGTGAGCTATCTGCGAGACAGACTTGATCACCTTGGCTCATAATTAAGTTAAGCTCCAAATGTTTGCCGACACTTCAAGGAGTAATAACAAAGGCAGAGGAACTTCTCAAGCTACATATTCATGCAAATGTAATTATGTAACTAAATTTGCACAGTGGAAGGAGTTTACTCCCCATGTAGCTAAACATCATGGAGTCGGGCAAGGAAGGACAATCAGTACAGAGGAGTGTCTAGAGAGGATAAAGGCTGCCTCTCACTTGAGCGACTGCAGGGTCTTTCTTGGCCTGTCAAATCTCCTTTGGGAGAATGTGCCCACCTCAGTCACATGTGCTGTCGGAGTCACCCACTGCCAGCAGGTCAGTGGTCATCCTGCCTCGGCGTATCAATGACCAGTCTGCAGAGCTGTTTGCTCATTGGCTGTGTAAGTACGCCAGTCACTCTGGATGCTTCCCAAAAGAAGCCTTCATTCCAACATCTGCCCCACACTACAGCTTAAATGAGAAATAACGACGCACCTTATTCCAAGTACTGTACCTTCATGAGTGTTGAAGAGACATGAGCAGCTAAGAAGGAACACACAGAAAAATGGGACAGATTCGTGAATGGTGAAATGATTGCTAAGAATGCCATCAGTTTTGCTTTTGACCTAAATTTATTTGACTTGCTTATTTCTAGATTTTCTCCTGTGAGGTAAGGCTCTAAAACGCATGACTGCAGAAGAGTTCTGACTTCCTGTTCTTTCAGGTAGGAGTATTCTCCACTAGCCTTCCTCCCTTGGGGGCAAAGACCCCCTAAGGTGACACCCCCTGAGGGTGGCAAGAATGGAGCAGAACTGACTCAACTAAATGGAAAACACGTCCAGGGAAGAATCAATGCCACCTTTTCGGGATCCATGAATGCTAAGAATCATGTTGTAAAGAATCCCAGAGCATGAGACATAACTGCAGTTGTTGGTCTAGTTTGGATGTGCAAACAGATCCTCTTTCTCCTCAAAGCAGACTGAAGACCTATGTCACCACTGTGTTCGAGGTCAGCAAATAAGGGACTGTCTATCCGTAGTCATCTGAGCACACGGCTCAGAGCTCATGATGAATAAATTCATTTTCCTATTGTGTGTTCTATTCACAAGTTTTTCTCTATCCCCCATTCTTCTTGTATGTGTGTGGGCATGTGTGTGTGTGTGGTATGTGTGGTATATGTGTCTCTGTGTGTGGTCTATGTGATGTGTGTGTCTATGGTTGTAAGTGATGTGTCTGTGTGTGGTGTATGTGATATGCGTGCCTCTATATGTGTGGTATGTGTATGTGTGTTGTGTTATATGTATGGTATGTGTGTATATGTGTGTGTTGTGTGTGTGTCTGTGTATGTATCTTTGGGGGGATGTATAGTGTATGTATGTGTGTGTTTGTGCTCATATCTGTGTCTGTATGTGCTTGTGTCTGTGTGTGTGTGTCTGTGTATGTATGTGTGTGTGCCTGTGTGTCTGTGTATGTGTTGGGGTGTATGTATGTTTGTGGTGTGTATATGTATATGTGTGTATGTCTGTGTGTATGTCTATGTATGTATGTGGGGTGTGTGTGTCTGTGTATGTGTTGGGGTGTGTGTGCATGGTGTATGTATGTATGTGTTTGTGTGTTTGTGTATCTGTGTATGTATTGGTGTGTGTGTGTGTGTGTGTGTGTGTGTGCACTCGCGTATGTCAGAGCACAGTGTATGTGTTTGTGGAGGCCCAAAGGAGACATATATTTAATAGTCTCAAACGCTTAGGGAAGAAGCTCCAGGGAGACCGTCTTAGCATCGTCGACCCCGAGAACAGAAGGCAGATCCAAGGAGGCGATTCAAACTCTCAGTCAAAGAGAGAAATCTTCCTGCAGCTATGTCAGACATTGCCAGTGTAGCTCCAGGCAGCAGGTTTAGGCCTTAGCGCCCCCACACTTCTCCAGGAAAAAAAAAAAACAACATGTCCACGGCCAGGGGTTCATTGGCAGAACCCTCACAGCTGCCACACGTCTTCCCAGAAAGCAACGATCTAAGCCCAGCAGAGTCAAGTGAGTCCTCAGTCCCCCAAACAGCTGACTTTGCCAAGCTGTGGTTAATACAGACGCTAGGATGGGCGTGGTGTTCAGACAAGCAGCATGAACGGTCAAAGTGATCTCGCAACATACAGCTGATGAATAATGTGAAATCAGATGCTAAGTAACTTTGCAATGGACCTGATGAAAGAAAGAAAGAAAGGAAGGAAGGAAGGAAGGAAGGAAGGAAGGAAGGAAGGAAGGAAGGAAGGAAGGAAGGAAGGAAGGAAGGAAGGAAGGAGAGCGAGCTAGACAATTGTCTCTCTTGTGAAGACAAACTGTTCATATTGTGCCATTTCTAATGTATGATTATTATAATTTCGCCCTTCTGATCCGTTGCCATAGCCAACCTTAATGTGGCTTAAAGGAAATATTATCATCATCCACACCCCACACTTAGAATCTGTCCTCCCTTATGACCCCAGTGCTCTGATGTCTACAATTCCAATTGGCCATAATTAGGGTGATATTAATGGAAAGTGGAAAGAGGAATAGGAGGAGGAGAAGGGGTAGCCCCTCGCTGACTGCACATGTCACAAAGTACTCTACTGACTTCAGTACATCTAATCCTCATGAACGATCCACCACATTCTATCAGTGCCTTTGACTTTGCATTTCTAAATGTATCACCTATCAAAAAAAAGTTCTATAAACACACAGAAATAACCAAAGGATATCTTAGCTCAACCTCTTTGAGCAAGACTTCCGACAAGTAACTCTGCTTTGTTTCACTTATTTGATGCAGCTGTGCATCGCTTGACTGCTTAGCCCAGAGTTCCAAGGGAGTGGGGGGTGAAAAGTGGCCCGGCATTGATGCCATCAGGCGCCAGAGACATTGGGAGAAAACAGAAGCATTGAGAGGATTCTCAGCAAGATGAGCCATTGGCTTACATCCTGCGTATGAATGAGAACAAAATTTAGGCCTCCAACTACATCAACAGCCTCACTTCTAAGGGGTTTCTGGCCACTCCCACCTTCAAGGTGCTTTACTGGGCACCTCACATCCAAACACTCTCCAATGCAGATGGTTTCTGCTCACAGTGATTCGAGTGGCACTTTTCAGAAGAGTATGTCAGTCCTCCAAGACCTCGACAGGTCTTATCTCTTCATCCTCAGGTGGGAGTCTCACTGGTCTGGATTCTGGTGCAGACATTATGAGAATAGATGCTCTGCAGACATTATGAGAATAGATGCTCTATAAAGGCAAGGAGAGAGAGAGCAACGGTGCTATAGCAGAACCCCCAAGCTCCAGTCAAACTCACAGACATTCTCCACTGGGTCATCAGATATAAACTCGTCCCACTTAAAAGCACCCATACACTTGGATTCTATCTAATTCAGTTGAACATGGTGATTACATGAGGATAGTTCGGCTTGTCTATGTCTCTGTGCAATCTAGGATACGAGGCAAATAATGTCTCTCTCTCTCTTTTTCAGAGATTGTGGGGCCCACAGGTCCTTGTTACAGCTTTGGCCTTAGAGACCATGGGAGATATTCCACAGAGCATTGTCAGATATATGAAAAGACAAGGTGGGTTATATGGAAGGGGAGAACAGATCAAGAAGGCAGGAAAGACTACAAGAAACAAGTAAAACAGCAGAAGGCTAAGGTGCTGTTAGACCCAAACCTGGCAAAAGCCTACATCTACCATTTCAGATGCTAAGAGCAAATATATTGAATGTTTTCCTTTCTTTCACCTCCCTTTTCTCTTCTCCCTTGATTGTGTGAACTTTTCTCTTATATTTGAACATAGCTACTTCCATATATTAAATTTGTATAGCTCTAGGAACTCAGTTCCTCAGTGAGGCAGGATTGAACACATTTTATATGTTATTTTTCTCCAGAGCTGGTAGCTGAACCCGAGCAAGGCCTTGCTCTTGACAGGCAAACATTCTATCACTGAACTCGCCCTCCAAACCTTTTTCTAACCTCTAGAGAGAAAAATAAATAAATAAATTTTCCCATACTTTCAGGGACATGCAGCAAAAACCATCTATTTCCTCACAGCCTGGTCATGATCCTAAACACAGCCACACAAATCCCATAATGTGGAGAAGCAGATACTACATAGAGCCTTCTCCGCTGGGTCTACTCACACTGTGTTATCTGTGCATGTAGGCGAGATAAGCCAGTGGCCCAGAGAGTGGAGGTCCTAGCAAGAATATCATAGAGGACATAGGATGACAACAGAGACCCGAGTCCCAACCAAGCAGCTCATCAGAAGTTTAGAGTCACCACTAAAGTTTACTGTGCCCAAGAATCACTCTGAGCATCTCTCCAGAATGCAAAAACATGGGTCTCATGGAATGAATCAAACAAAATGAATAAAAGTTTGAACAGTAGACGAGGTGGTCATTGTTTTCTGGATGGATTCCTCAGCAGCTGATGCGTAAAACGCTTGATGCACTTGATCTACAGTTTCTAGGTGCTGGTCAGGGCACAGCGGAGACATCAAGCCGCCTTTAGGTCATCTCAAGTATCTGACGGGCGCGACAGATCCCTGCTCTTGCCTCTGCTTTGCTTCACTGTTTCTTAGCTACAGGGCCAGAGGTGTGATAGTTAATCCGGGTGTCAACTTGACCACACCTGGCATTAACTAAGATCAGCTGAGACCACCTGAAGAGATTATCTGGATCAATACATTTACAATACACAGACCAGACCTAGATCTAATTGGAACCTTTCTGGATTTGATTGGAACCTCCCAGTAGTGGGCCAGATAAAAGGAACCACAGAACAGGAGACTGGGAGAAGAGAGACTCTCCAGGAATTCTCCAGCCTTCAGCCATCGCCCTCTAACCTACTGGATGTTTGCAGTGACGTAGTCTGCCTCCAACTTCAGCCACCAGCCATATTGCCTCCACCATGAAAGAATGTTTCTCCCCTCTGAAACCATAAGCTAAATAAATCTCCTTTCTCCCATAAGTTGATTGACTTTGAATGCTCCCTCACAGCAATAGTTAAGAGTAACCATTACAGTGGTGTTGCCTGTATCACTACAGACACAAACACAAATGGTGCCAAACTACTATGGGATGGGGCCTCTAGGCATGAGAGCGGAAGTAAATCTAAGCTGCCATCACAAGCTATTGAAAATATTTCATTCACACAGAGAGAGGAAGAATAAGAGGGAAATCAGGTGTGTGTGGCCACAGTATGTATGTGTGTGTGTGTATGTATGCATGCATGTATGTGTGCACATGTGTATATATGTGTGTGTGAGTGTATGTGTATGAATATATGTATATATGTGTGTAGGCGTGAGTGTATGTGTATGAATATATGTATATGTGTGTATAGGTGTGAGTGTATGTATGTGGGTATATGTGCATGCATGTATGTGTGTGTATGTGTGACTGTGTGTGTGTCGTATGTGTAAGTCACAGGAAAACTACTTTTGGAAGTCAGTGTTCTCTTTCTATCACAGTGCTCTGGAGTTCAAGCTCAGGTTCCAGATGTCTTTATGTGCTGAGCTTTCTAGAAACCCCATCACAGGTAAGTTCAGTAAGGGAAAGCTGACTAGACGTCAATAGCAGCTTTCTTCCCCCATCCGTCTCCATTCCTAGGCAGTCTGTGCCACTTAATGAGTTCAAGGCCCAAGCAGAATACATACTAAGCACCTGTAAAAGTACACGTCCCTAACGTGCCTGCAGCAGGAGTGTGCACGGCGTGCTTCTTGACCCGCCGCCATCACAATGCAGAAGCACTGACAGGTGTCACAAACCGGATGAAACAACCAAAAATTTTCACTTCAGCTGTCTTGTCTATATGATGCCACAGTGAATCATCTGCTCTTGATGTTCAAGGGGAGGTCTCTCCTCTTGATAACGGCCACGCTGAATCCATGGGATGAACCAATAAGGAAAAAAATCTTAGAAATCAGCTAAACGTGGATGGTCATCACTTCGCTACACACACAAAAGTAGATGTCGAAACAGTAGAAACCAGATTCCCAACTGCAGCCTAACTGGGACCAACGACACCCCACCAACCCCTTCACAACTCTTCTAGCTAGTACAAACTTGAGCATGCGCTCCACTGAAAACTTTGCTCTCTCTTAGTCCTGTGTGCCTTAGGACTTAGCACATGCTACAAACATGCTTCTAATGAGGACAAGCATTTGACTGGAGATACAAACAAAAACCCTCACATTTTTTGGCATGGGCACATGCAACATCTTTTGGAAATTATAATGGTAAGAGGAATTGACGAGTTCAGCCATTTGCAAAAAAGATCCCTAATCTTATCCGAAGCTTATGGCGGTAACACTCCTGCGCTTTAATTCCCAAGAAAGAGTCCCATGTCCACTAGGGCGCCACGGTCCTGGTTCTTGTCAGGTGTGTTTTGGGGTTTGGCATTCCAAGTACCAACAGCCTCCTTTGTTCAGGTTCATATCATCCGCAAGGGCGGCTGAGAATCACATGCCATGTGTCAGTATTTCTGCATCTACATCCTTAATATATTTTCAAACTATTTTTATTCGGAAGCTGCAGGATCCATCAGACATTTAGAAATATGTGCTTCCCTCTGGGCTTTCCGCCTGTGTGTATAGATGCCCGTCTGTAATTGAACAGAGAAGAGGAAATGTGCTTTTTTATGGCAGTAATTTTTTTTTCTTGCTGTCTCCCACCCCATTTATTCAACTGCAAAGTGGAAATGAAAAGCTATCCGCAGTGAGACTGAGCAGGGTGTAACTGCGCTCTCTCTGCACACAGGAGGTCTGGACCCTGTCCCCTGAGCACGTCCTGCAAGTTTACTGCTTCCCTTTGCTTTTCTCTTGGGCTGGGATTCTGCATTGTATACTTCTTGAAAGTGATCAATTCACACTCGGACCACCCAGACAATAAAGCAGGTGCTAGCAGAAGGAATCCACACCCCTGGATTCACACTGCCCCTCCCCTCTCTTTATGCGTTTTCTTTTTAAAACAGAACTAAGCTCACTTTGAGTAAAGTCTCATAGATTTTCAAACCCCATATGCCATTGTGAGGTGGGAAGCAAAATCTTTCTGGACACACTTTGGAGACAATCGGCCGCAGTGCCAACCAGAGGGAGGTTTTAAGTAGCAAATGTAAGTAACTCTAAGGAATTAAGATCTTGGCTCGTCAAAACAGGTGCTTCTGCCACAGTTCCATGAAATCACTCCCACCCGATGTCATTATATATTTGAAATCCCAAGAAATCGAATATCCACATTGTGCAGTCACCGTCAACTTTATTCGAACTAGATGGAAAGGAGAATTCAGGACGTGCGGCTCTAACAGGAAAAACAATCCCCTGAAGCCAAAAAAAAAAGGAGTTGGGGGCCGGGAGGGGCAGAAAAACAGGAGGGGGACAAAGGAAAAGCATGTCTGCTTGCAAGAAGGGCCGCATACAGGACCGTGTTTGGAGGAAACAGAAAACAGCCATTTGCTTTCGAAGCCAAACTGGACCAGAACTCAAGAGGACACCACTAAGCATAATATCTCTGTTTCAGACACAGGAAAATAAATGTCTGGCTCACTCCCTTTTGAAGCTAACAACTGTACTAAGCACAATTTCCATAATAAATGAGCTCAAAGTGACTTGGAGTTAACGTTCGGAACAAAACCCTTCTCAGATAAGAGACTTCCTAACCGGAGGCAAACAGGAAAATGTACATTACCCCACGAGGCAATTTTCCTTTGCCAAGAAGTTCTATGAAGTTACAAAAAGACACATGTAGGAAAATGAACTTAACCAAAAATGCCAAGCCATGCCTTTTGAGTAAACTAACTTTAGCCTGGGTTGGAGAGGTGGTTCAGGGGTTAAGCCTCTGCCTCAAAAGCAGAAGGTCCTGAGTTTGAATCGCACGCAGGTCCCACATAAAAACACTTCTGGCTCTGGTAGGCAGAGCCTGGAAAATCCCAGTGCAAAGTAAAATGGAGGAAGAAGCAATCCAGGATGATTCCCAAAGTCACCCTTGGTCCTCCACATGGACACACAGTGCCCTCTGAAACACACACACACACACACACACACACACACACACAATATAAATATATAATCTGGGATGCAGCACAGGGTGTAAACAGAGGTTGTTAAGGGAACAAGTGAACAAATGAAGATGCAGTGTGACCGTGTCACTGTGACAACACCTGATAGAAACAATGTAGAAATGGAAAGATTGGTTCCGGCTCACGGTTTCAGATGATTTGGTCTGTGTCCTTGGTTCTGATGTTCAGGCTGAAGATATATATAATAATATATTAAACTATGTTAAAAAAATCTGCCTTATGTACAGATGCTTTAGCACATCCTTTGACTTGTTAATTTAACCTTCATCATTTAATGAGACCATGTACAACATTGTGTTTGAATTTTCATAACCAGCAGTTTATCTCCTGGCTGGAGGCAGAGGCTTAAAGCCAAGCTGTTTAGATGAGCTATGATTTAGAGGTTGATTTGCTCTAAATTTGAGCGATAACAGAACGTGTGTGTGCATGTGTGGGTATGAATGAATATGCACGACGCGTATGTGTGTGTGTGTGTGTGTGTGTATCTTTATGTCTGTATGTGTGTGTCTGTGTGTGTGTCTGTGGTGTATGTGTCTATGTGTGTATCTGTGTGTGTCTGGGTGTGTGTATGTGTTTGTGTGTGTATTTGTGTGTCTGTGTATGTGTGTATGTGTGTCTGTGTCTGTATATGTATGTTTATGTGTATGTGTGTATGTCTGTGTGTCTATATGTCTATGTGTCTATGTGTGTGTATCTGTGTGTATATGTGTCTATGTGTCTATGCATGTGTGTCTGTGTGTGTCTATGTGTATGTGTGTATCTATGTGTGTATATGTGTCTATGTGTATGTGTGTGTCTGTCTGGGTGTGTGTGTATGTATGTCTATGTGTATGTGTGTATATGTGTCTATATGTATGGTGTATGTCTATGTGCGCATGCGTGCATGTGTGTGTGTGTGTCTGTGTGTATATATGTCTATGCATATCTGTCTATGTGTGTATGTGTGTGTCTGTGTGTGTGTTTCTGTCTACATGTGTATCTGTGTGTGTATCTATGTGTGTCTGTGTTTGTGTGTATGTGTGTCTGTATGTGCATGTATGTGTCTGTGTGTGAGTGTTAGGGAAGGAAGCTCAACTTTGATAACAAGTGCTCCATCACTGAGCTAGCATCCAATATTCCATGAGGACATCACTAAAACTGGGAATAGGATTATCCCTGAATATGTCAAAGTCTCTAATGTTCCAGTTTTAAAATACCGTGGAGGCAGCACAGAGACTCCTCTTCGGGCATTTACGGAGTATCCCCTGACTGAGAGTGAGGCCTCCAGGGCAGACCCGGCACATCACCTGCCAGTGCAGATCTGGGATGCAGCACAGGGTGTAAGCGGAGGTTGTTGAGGGAACAAGTAAACAAACGAACATGCAGTGTGACTGTGTCACTGTGACAACACCTGATAGAAAGCAGAAGGTCCTGAGTTCAGATTCCAGATCCCACGTTAAAAAAAAAAAAAAAAAAAAAAAAGCCAGATGGAAATGGTAGTAGCCTGTACTTCCTGTCCTGGAAGGTGGAGTCTGGGAACTCCAGAGCAAAAGCAAAGAGGAGGTAGTTCAATCCAGGGGGATTCCTGAAGTCACCGCTACATGTCCTCTATATACCCCACACATATCACACACGATAAAGAAAGAATTTAAAAAATCAAATAAACTCACCTTATGTAAAAGGCATGAGAAATGGAATATTTAAATCTATAGTTAGTATGTTGTCTGGTAAATAAAAGTTACCATGATCCCATGACAAAATTCTAATCGATCCAAATGTCCTTCGATGATTGTTAACTCATTGGTTGCAAATTCATTGCCTGTAACAATAACAATCTCAGTTTCTCCCAATAGCTTCAGGTTTCACAAAACTATTGTTCGAAGCCACTATGCCGGGCTGGCTAAATGCCAGCTTCGTCTTGTAGCAAGAAGGTTCCTGGCCTCAGAGCCAAGAGATCAAGACTCTAATCTAAACATTTGCACATCACTGACTCTCTGAACTAATGCATGAGATTTCAGATCTGATAAACTTTCTAAGATCCATTCTAGATTTGAAAAAAATCTATCCCAGTGATGAAATCATACCTAGGAGAAAGGTGCACCCTCTATAAAAATCATCATTTCTTTTGAGAGTGTGTGTGCCGTATGTGGGTGGGATACATGTGTGCTTGGGCATATATACAAGAGGGCACTTGAGTGTGTGTCCCTGTAGAGGTCCAAGAGCGACACCAGGAGTCACCTTGGATTGCTCTACCACCTTTTTGTTCCGCTCTGGGATCTTCCAAGGAGAGATATTGCAGGCCACCCCTGCAATGTTTAGCATTTTTACATGGGATGTGGGATTGGATCTCAGGTGCTTTTGCTTGCGCTACACAAGCCATCTTGGCCCTGCATCCAAGTTCTAAGTGCCAGATGTTCTCTCAAGCATGTGATTATCTACTGATGCATTATCTCTTCTCACGCCAGCCTGTAAAGTTTCCCTGGATCTCATCATTTTAGAAAAGAGGAAACTGAGATCAGACTTGGAACCCACTTGGAACCCTCGAGACGTTCAATGATCCCGCATCTCCTCCAGCTTTCCTCTTTTGATAATCCTAATTGAAGGCATGCTGCTTTTCTCTCTAGACCCTTCCAAAAACAGAGGCACATTCCTGGCAAGGAACCTTCATACACTGTCCTCCCCCACTACTCGGAAGTCCTTTCCTTGGAAGGTGCGTGACTTAGTTACGCTGTGGCTGCTATGATAAATACGTAGTCCAAGCATTGCAGAGGACTGGGGGTAGCTTGTTGTTATTTAGGTTCCAGTGCATTATAACAGCAGAAGAGTTCATACGAGCACAGGGAGCCGAGAGAGCGGGGAGACCTTCCAGCTTCCCAGTCTGCCAAAGCCAACCATCTCTTTTTCATATCTGCCTGGAGGATGATCCTGCCCAGTACGAGTTGAGTCTTCACACATTAGATAAGCTCCTACAGATTTGCTAAGAGTCTTAACTAGGTCATTCAGGGGCCAGCAAGATAGCTCCGTGGGAAAGATATTTCCTAGAAAATCCGGCAATCTGAGTTCAATTCCTGGAAGCCCACATGGCAAAAGGAAGAGAACTGACTTTCGAAAGCTGCCCTCTGGGCCAGAGAGATGGCTCAGGGGTCAAGACTCTGCCTCAAAAGCAGATCCTGCATCTCACATCAAAATGGCAGGTGGAAATGGCAGCAGCCTGTACTTCTGATCCTGGAAGGTGGAGCCTGAGAAACTCCAGAGCAAAGCAAAGGAGGTAGAAGCAATCCGGGGTGACTCCCAAGTCACCCTTGGGCCTCCACAGGCATACACAGTGCTCTGTGGAGAAAAGGAAAGGAAAGGAAAGGAAAGGAAAGGAAAGGAAAGGAAAGGAAAGGAAAGGAAAGGAAAGGAAAGGAAAGGAAAGGAAAGGAAAGGAAAGGAAAGGAAAGGAAAGGAAAGGAAAGGAAAGGAAAGGAAAGGAAAGGAAGAAATGAAAAGGGCATCATCTGAAGTCCACTCATGAGTCAAAGCATGCATGTACATTGTCTCTCTCTCTCTCAAATGAATAAATATTTTTTAGCAAGCCTAAATAGTTCTTCACAGGTTAAAGGCTCCGCCATCACTGACAGTCATTACCACAGCTGATTTTCCTGCTCAACACTCAGGGCTGGGGTCAAAGGTCAGATGACACATTGCTTCTCCTTCAGCACCTGCACAGGTACCTAGCCCTGTCTCCTTCATGTGGTACTTTATCCCATGACTGCAGGACAGAAGTCGCATCAAGACATAGATTCTGTCCTGCCAGCCGCTGTCTTCCAGGGCTAAGAATCGCTGCTCAGGGATTCTCTCTCTCGATCTACAGAGCAGCTATTGATTGAAGAGTAAGCGGATGAGTGAATGAACTAATAAGAATGGCTTTCTATATTCATCTTCCTTATTCAGAAAGCATGTACAATGCTAAAGCGAAATCCAGGATAGACGGGCTCTCCCGTGCGCGCCTTCTGTAAGGAACACTTTCACACAAAGAAAAACGAGTTTCCTGACAATACTTAGTACCAGCAATTCTCAGAATTTCTGCGCCTCTGTCAAGTCCAATCAAAATAATTATGTAAACATTTCATTTTATTTTATTAAACGAGTGTGTTTATTTCAGAGGAGAGATCAGATGTTTTACTAACCACCTGAGAAGCCGACTGACAGCAAGAACCATGAGAAATCTTGCGTTCAGGGAACCCATCACTTCTAAGATTCTGTATTAAAATGCATTTGCTCGAAGCACAGGACAGAAGCAGCCACAGCGACAGTGATGTCTCACGTCCTCCCTAGGGATATGCTGTGGTACCGCGTTGTCGGCATGGATAAAAGGTGGAGGAGAGCAGCGTGCAAGCCGGTAGGGCAGCTCCAGATGGGGGCAGCTGAGAACAAGAGGCTGCAGGAGGGACAAGGATGGAAGGTTAACGCCTTCTTTACCCTCAGAACTCTCAGACTTGCTTCCATAAATTATTTAAGATCTCTTTAGGAATCCATACAGTATACTAAGGGAAAATAAGGCAGAAACTAAAAAGCATAATGAATGCAATCGAGGAAAAATGCCAAGCAAAGAATGAGCTGAAGTCATGATTGGATATCCAAGCACCTGGGCATCTGACCTCTGCTGCAAGCCACACAGCCACACCCCGCCCACCTCTGCTGCAAGCCACACAGACACACCCCGCCCACCTCTGCTGCAAGCCACACAGACACACCCTGCCCACCTCTGCTGCAAGCCACACAGACACACCCCGCCCACCTCTGCTGCAAACCACACAGACACATCCCGCCCACCTCTGCTGCAAGCCACACAGCCACACCCCGCCCACCTCTGCTGCAAACCACACAGCCAGATCCTGCCCACCTCTGCTGCAAACCACACAGCCAGATCCTGCCCACCTCTGCTGCAAACCACACAGCCACACCCTGCCCAGTTCTTCTGGAAGCCTATGTATTCACATAGCCACACCTCACCCACCTCTGCTACAAGCCACACAGTCACACCCCACCCACCTCTGTTGGAAGCCTACATATTCACACAGCCACACCTCACCCACCTCTGCTGGAAGCCACATAGCCACACTCTGCTTCAATCCACACACTTACACTCCATCTAAGGCACCCAGGTAGAAGAGTCTCCAGAGATTTCCCAGATTTCCAATGGTCCAATCAGGAGCAGTACTCATAACGTGGATGCCAGTCATCACTCTCTGAAATCTAAGGGAATCTTCTTCCATGGATCTTCATTAAAAAAATAGTGGTTGTGAGCATGCACAACCATATACATGCACACACGCATCCCTACATACACGTACACATGCACTCCACACAATACACATGCAACCCCCACACACTGCATCCCCCATACATATATACATGTCCCCATATAGATACACATGCACACACATGTAAACTCCATGCATATGATTGCACCCCTCACGTACATGCACACATATAAATGTGCATGTATCCAAAAAGACACATGTGCACCTGCATATACATACATGTACATATCACACACACATATATATGCACCACACACATACATATATTCTAAACATGCATATACATACCACACAAATATACACACACCTTGTACATATATACGCAACCACACACATGTAGTCACCTGCACACATGCACATGCACCCATACACATGCACATGTATCCCACACACATGCACATACACCTTCAAAGACACATGCACCACACACACACACATACATACGTATTCATCACACACACACACATATGCATCCCACACACACACATACATACATATGCATCCCACATACATATACATGTGTACCACACACAGATGCACATGCAAACATGCAAGAGTCACATTATTGCTACAAATATACATTGATGTAAACACGCTCAGACAAAGGTATTTTATCCCTTACTTGCTTGTTAGGAAACAGTGCAGGGAGTAGCACTGCGATGGGAGACAAGAAGTGAAAGATAAAGTGCCCATTGTTATGGGGAAGGTAAATTACAATGCTAATTATAACAGCCATCCTCTAGACAACAGGAGGAAAAGGACACTCAGCAGCCAGGGCTCAAAATTTCCTCCTCAGGCTCCGGGACCCTACCAGATACCACTGCTGTCCTCCTCCCTGTAGGAATGAGATTGCTTTTTTCTTGAATTGCTTCCAACCATTGTTTAACCCTTTCTGCAACCAAAGAACTCTTTGTCTTGAGACTGTGGAAAATAAATCTAAGGAAATATGAAAATAAAAGCAAAACACAGCTATTGGATATTAATAAATACAACAGGGCTGACAAGATGGCTCAGTGGGTAAGGTGCTTGCCACATCAGCTTGAGGCCCTCAGTTCAAAACCACATAAAAGTAGAAGGAATGAACCAGCTCCACAAAGAAAATGATAAATATCTCATGACATTAAGTAAATTATAATCAAGGTATTTGTACACTTTGACTTATGCTATGTGATTCTTACAGTTCAGTGACATACAAAAGAAATGAAAGTATCTCTAATTTTTGTCTTTAACCAAAATATAGCTGAAATTAGCTATTTCAAGAATGAGCTTAAATGAACCAGTAAATAGAAAAACACAATCTTTGAAGACAAGACAAATGATAGCGAGTAACGCCTTCAACCTCCCCGTGGGGTTTCCACCTTCTTCTGCATATACAGGACATGTCGTTCAAAAAGCACAGTCAATTTGTGTAACCTTATGACAAAGTCAGTCACCACCATCATCATCATCCCTCCAGTCAGTGTTCATGGAACCTCAGTGGTCTCTGATATAATGAACATGGAGCCACTAAGCTGTTTGCCCGCCGAAGCTGGCAGACATGAACCCAAGCTTTGTCAGACCTCTCTTAAAAATATTTGTGTCTCACTTTAAGAAAGATGCTGGGGGGGCTGGAGAGGTGGCTCAGGGGTTAAGCCTCTGCCTTGCAGGTGGAAGGTCCTGAGTTCGGATCCTAGACCCCACAGATAGACGCCAGGCGGAAGCGGGGGCGGCCTGCGTTTCTGGTCCTGGTAGGGTGGAGCCTGTGAATCCCGGGGCAGAAGGAGGTGGAGGCGTCCATGATGGTTCGCGAATTCGTCCATGGTTCTACATACACACACGCACACACACAATTGAATAAATAATAAATAATTTAAAATTTTTTTTGAAAAAGAAAGATGCTGGAAGGCTGGTGAGATGGTTCAGGGTTAAAGTCTTTGTCTCCCAAGCAAAAGACCCAGAGTTTGGATTCTCAGACCCCACATAAAAATATTGGGTTAATATGGTCATGGCCTGCAATTCCGGCAAAGCCTGGGAAACCCAAACCAAAGCAGTAAGGAGGTCGAGCAATCCAAGATGATTTCTCAGTGACATTCTTGAGCCTCCACAGGTACACACAGACACACACACATACACACACACACACACACACACACACACACACACACACCACACACACACACAAAGCTGATGTCAAAATGAGTATATTCAAAATGAAAAAATAAATTAGAACACGTTTCAATGTGTAGTTTCTAATGTATCCTACAAACATTTTATGCTGGAGGAAAAGATGTTCTTAGAAAACTGTTATAGCTTTATATTATGTCTCAAGTGTAGTAAAAAGCACTTGGATTTATTTAGCCATGACCCCCCCCCTCCACCCAACCTTCCATTAAATAATTTGGGCTGCATTTGATCTCCTAAATTTTCACATGAATCTTAGGGTCCGTCAATTTTATGAAGGAAACCTGCTGCGGGTTTTATTGCGATTGCTGAATACCTGATGAATGAGGGAAGAACTGCCATCTAATGCCACAGAATTCTCTGACATGTGGACCCAGCACATTGCTCTGCTGATCTAGGCCTTCTCTGAAGTTTGATACTTTTTTGGTTTATCGATCACACATATTTGTTGGAATTTCACCTGAATAACCCATAGGTTTGATAAATAGCACTGGCTCTCTTCATTTTAATTTTAACATTTTTTTTAACTCTCTCACTTTTTCCTGGAGACAGATTCTTGCTCTGTGTAGTCCAGGCTGCCCTGGATCTCACTATGGGGTCACGTTTGCCTTGAAATCACAGTTCTTCTATCGCCCCCATAATGCCTGGATTGCAGGTGCGCTTCACCGTGCTTGCCTTTAGTGTTTAGTGTTAGCCGAGTTCCACCAAGCTCGGCTTTAATTAGTTTAAGTTTCTCATTATCCATTAATAGCCTCTAACAATGCAGTGGAATTTTTTTCAAGGTGACCATAGATCTAATTGTATGATATTTAAAGATGGAATCCTTTGAGGAATCGGTTTCTACATAGATAACCGTACTATCGGGAATTAAAACCAATTGATATTTTTCCTTTCTAGTGTGGATGCCATCTTTGTTTGTTCCTTGTCTTATTATAACCTTGAAACAAGCATGAGCAGAAAGGGTAGCGACAGGTTTCCTTCCCCATCAATGGCACAGACATCATGGGGGCTCAATCTGTGCTGTTGGGCAACCAATTCCCAGCGCCCGGCCCCCTGTGCCCCGACTCACTGGGGAGTCTTCCAGAGCCTTCCTGGGTACCCTGTAACTGCCTAGTCTACATCAATCTGCCAAGGACCTGATGCCAAACACTGGCTCTGTGCTCTGCCTCCTAGCCATGTGTTATTTGCACTGTGGAGAGTTTATACTGTTTCCTTACTTCTGCTCTCCCACACCTGTGAGTCCACTCAGGCCCAGTCTGTCCAGAACGTCTCAGCCCCCCAGCGTGCTGTAGTACAACTTTCCAGAAGACTCTGGGTTCAGCATCCAGAAAAAATCCACACACGTCGTAGACTACATCATGTGTCCTGGGTTATCCAGGACTACATAGTAAGTTCCAGACTATTGTGGACTATACAGCAAGACCCTATCTCAAATATTTTTAAGTTAAAAGAAACAATATTATTAATGCAAGCATCGAGAATATGAATTATTCAAATATAAGCCCAACAAAAGATGTGCAAAAATATAAAACTTTATAGAAGACCTAGATAAGAACAGAAATGTACTGTGTTCATGGACCAAAAAATTCTGAATAATCAAGATGGCCATTTCTCTCTTCACCCCACACACACACACACACAAAACTTCAATAGGCTTTCTCATAAAATTGACAGATGCTGCACTCCATGTGAAAATTCAGAAGGCCTAATAGAGGGACCTAACTGTGCATGTGAGGAGGTTGGGGAGAATGTGGAGAATAAATGGAAGCCCCTTCTAACTCCAAGGCCACAGTGTCAGAACAGCACAGGGCTCACTTACATCGATGAAACACAACAGGGATTTCAGAACTAACCCTGGGTGGTTATGGGCAATTGACTTTTAACAAAGTTTCAAGGCAAAGAGTTGGCCAGTTAATGGTATTCAAATCACTGGGTAACCATGAAGCAAAAAAGCAAAAAAAGTTGATCTATATTCTGTCCCCCTTATGAGTTTTCAAAGGTTTTGTAATAAGGAAATAAGAGATCATAGGGAGTCACATTTGTTATTATTATTGTTTTGGTGAAGTTTATGTGTATATGCATGCATTAAAAATCAAATGATGTGCTTGAAACATGTGCAACTTGAATATGTCAATTATGTTTCAGGGAACACATCTTGAAGAGCTAAGGTATTGATGTGTGCACATCACCTAAGTGCCTTTCAATAAACACACTCACGGAGATGAGGTGTATTTAGCAGACACTTACATTTGCAAAACAGAGTAGCTATTACGCCACTCGCTGGTGCTCACGCCACAACGCACCCATGCTGCACTTACGAAAGACGAGATGCTTCCATGTGTGGAGACACGTTCTCGAGGGTGGTTCTCAACTGGTGGTTGGAAGTCAAAAGGCTCCCTGGGTCTGAGCCCATTTTCCATATTGCTTAGCTTCATGTAGCCACAGAGAAAAACCAAGTCGATTGGCCACCAGAGAATCCCAACCACTGCCACAGAGAGCCATGCTGGTGAATGATTAGCCAGAACCTTGCCCAAAGTTTCAGACTGAGAACTCAATGGTTCTTGAGAACACGTTCCTGTGCTTTCTAAAAAATAGTGCCCTTGAGGTTAGAGAGATGGTTCAGGGTGTAAGCCTCTGCCTCACAAACAAAAGGTCCTGAATTCAGATCTCAGGTCCCACATAAAAATGCCAGATGAGATAGCAGTGGTTGTGTTTCCAGCTCCAGAAGGTGGAACCTGGGAAACTCCAGAGCAAAGCAAAGAGGAGGTAGAACAATCCAGAGTGATTCCCAAAGTCACCCTTGGGCCTCCACAAGCACACACAGTGCCCTTTCACACACACACACACACACGCACGCATGCACGCACGCACGCACGCACACACACCTAAAAAATGATAAATAAATTATCCTAGCATACCTAGAGAATTTGTCTCCCAAATATCCATTAGCCTTTTTCTTAGATAAAAGGCCTTCAAGCGTGTTCTAACGCTTCGCAGTGCTTATGCGCACTTTTTGTTTAACCATAATGAAAAATGCCCCTATGATTTTCCTTTTGTCAAATCCATCTGCAGACCGCAGATTTGACCTTTTTGAAAATTAGCGATCTCATTTATACACACTCGGCACAATGTCCTCTGATTTTGTTCTTATCTTCTGACAACTCATCTTCCATTATCCACCATGCAGACAATAGTCCTTGTCCTTCATCTAGAGTAATTGTTTAAAACCTTTTTTGGAAACAACACCACCAGGCTAAGAGTAGTTTCTCTAACAATAGACTTTTTAAAGATGAGAAGAAATATGCAAAATCTCAGGCACCTCTTAATTATATTACTGCAATCCAGAAAGAATTAAATTGGCTTAGTTTCCTATTTAAATATCCATTTATTGATGATTTCAAAAGCACTCTATGTTCACTTATGATATTATAAACAATAGAGGAAAGCTTGAAACATTAAAAATCACTCCACAACTCACAGAATCAGATGCCACCACTATTACTATCTGACACTTTTGAACCATATACACTGACATACCTATACTAAAGATATTAATGATGGGGTATAGAGAAGAATAACAAAATAGAAGTTGTGGCAATAAAGTTCAACAGGTAAGATGTCTGCTTGCAAATCTAGTGATCTGAGCTTGATCCCTGGAAACCCACATGTTGGAAGGAGAGAACTGACTTCAGAAATTTGTTATATGATCTCTGCTTGATGGCATGCATTTGTATTTTCTTTCTCTCTCTCTCTTTAATAATAATGATAAATAGATTATAAAAACATCTTTTAAGAAAGGAAAACATTTTGCTATCTGTGCATTTTGAATCTTCTTGCAATTAACAAATTAAATTTCTCTCTGCCACTAAAGTTCTTTGTAATATCATTTTTGAGAGACATAAATTGCTCAGCCATGATTTTTCCCAAGTTATAAGTGTTAGGGAGAAGAGCAAGTAGCCATTCATCCCAGAGCTCCAATGGCAGACCAAGAAAACAATTCTGCCCTTGCTTGGTGAATGGATCCCTTTCATCAGTTACTTAAGGCAGCACAGGGAGGGGTCACCTACAGGGACATGCATGGGTAGAGGGACAGACACCTTCCCCTCAGGATGAAATGTCTCTCTCCAGGTGATCCTTAGCTTCCTATATAACCCTGGGGATGGACAGAATTCTATGAGCCCCTCCCATTGGTCAGAAGCTAATTGGCCCAATCTTGAGTGGGTCTCCTGTGGGTGATACAGCGGCCAATAGTTGAAGAGATCAATGGCCAGTGAGTCCCCTGGACAGTGTTCAACAGCAGTCCACCTGACCCTCCTGCTTTCCCATGATGCTCCCTGCCTCTGCGGGCCTGGTACAGACTCCCTAGTAAGGCCCAGCGTCCAAAAGTCCTTCATTCTCAACATTTAACATCTTTGCAGTAATCACCTACCATGACCAAGAAAATCTCTTCCTTGAGTAAGGAGGCCAGCAGCAAGACAGGCAAATGTTTAGAAGACGCTTAACAAGCAAGCGTATCATCGTGGCCGTTCACAGAAACAGCCGTCTAAGCTTCTGACTGTGACCTCTGTCCTCGCCAGCTGTCAGCTTCGGTCCGGACTTCTGCTACCAGAGATGTGACCTTAAACCCTCTCCGAAGGCAGTGTGGGGCTTTCCCATTTCAGCCACCATCGCACCAAAGGGCACGTCTTGCTTGGCCTGTGGATCTGTAGCACGTGGGGTTCCCAGCTAAGCAGGATGGTTAGGATAATTCTCCCATAGCAAGCTCCATGTGTCTTCCAGCTTTAGGAAGCGCGACTTCTCTGCACATACAACTAAAGTTCTGTGTCCGCAGCAATAGGGTCTTACCACGTGTGTATGGTGGGGTACAAGAGCAGTGGCCACAGCTTGAATTGTTTAGGGAGCCTCGTTGAGGGGGGCGACGCCTGGCTAATGATTGGTAGGGAGGTGGGTCACTCCCAGTGATGAGATTTTTGCTTAATAGCACCACAGTTTCTGGAAACATTTCTGCCTGCCGTTCAAAGTCTTTCACCATGGTGGAAGGATTTTTCTCATTCACTTTGTTATGTATTGTCTATGTTTATCCAACCACAAGGTTCTCAGGATTGGCCAGCCCCTGCCCCCATGTGAACTCATTTCCCATCTTCGTCCCTATAGATGAGCTTAAGCATCCTGGGGATACTTTTCTACATCTGCAAAGCAGGTGGGTGCTCACACGCTCCGCCATTTATGTAACGAGACAGAAAGGATGGCTGAAGACCCACTGCCCGACCTTCCCAGCCAATCTCCGCTGAGGCCAGGAATCAGCAACCAAGGCGACACTAAGCAAAGCATTATGGGCCCACACATGATGAAAAGACTCCATTCCCTGCATCAGCTGCTTTCTCCAAAGGGTGTTGGGTACAAGTGTGTGGATGCTCATATTACTTAATGATCCTCCACAATCCACCGTCATTCTCCTTGTCCCACCTCCTTATCATGGGGGCTGCCATGAAGCTTCCCATGACAACAGACTCCATGAGATCAAGGCTAGCTCTCAGGCCCTGGCTAACGTGGCACAGAGGAGAAAGAGGAGGACAAAGAGGAAGAGGAGGAGGAAGAAGAGACAAAGGAGAAAGAGGAAGAAGAGGAAGAAGAGAAAGAAGAGGAAGAAGAGAAGGAAGAGGAGGAAGAGGAAGAGAAAGAGGGGAAGAGGAAGAAGAGAAAGAAGAGGAAGAAAGAGAAGGAAGAGGAATAGAATGAAGAAGAGGAAAAGGAGGAAGAGGAAGAAGAGGAGGAGGAAAAGGAAGGTCATCGCTCATCTACTGTGTCCCTTCAGGCTCCCTGGGATGACAGACAAAGCCTGGCCCCTGGCTGGAAAGATGGCTCAGGGGTTAAGACTCTGTCTTGCAAGCAGAAGGTCCTGAGTTGGGATCCCAGGTCCCATGTAAAAACTCTAGGCAGAAATGGCGGCCTGCACTTCCAGCCCTGCTGGGTCACCTGGGAAATCCCAGAAAGAAGCAAGAAGGAGGTAGAAGCCATCCATGATGATTCCCAAAGTCATCCTTGATCCTCTACAGGGACGCATAGTGCCCTCTGATACACACACACACACATACACACACACACACACACACACACACACACACAAAATAAAAAAGAAAAAGAAACAGTGATCCTTGATACCTCTGCACTGGCCACACCTGTCTATTGAGAGACCCTTGGGCTAAGCAAGCGACTTCCATCTCTAGTACATTTGCTGCAAGAAAGAAACATACACAGCTCAGTCTGGGGGAACAACTGCTTGGAACAAGCTCAGTCCTCTTGCTTGCACTCTGCTCTGCAGCACCTGCCCCTCCATGAGACCTCCTGTGGGTTTAAAGCACCCCAGAGCTTTGCTAGCATTGAACTCGGCTTTCTGTCCCTCTTTCCTTGGACACTCTGGCTGGACACGAATCTTGCTGCCTTTGTTTTCAAGGGGCCAGAAGCCTTTTCCCCACCTTTCTTTATTTTATTTTATTTTTTTTAACTGTTTCTCAACTCCCATTTTAGCACTTTGCAAAGCCTATTTATAAGTTAGTGTACTTCATTTGGATCCACAGTTTCTCCTACCCTGAAAAGATTGGTTCTCCTTATCCTGGGGCTCAGCCAAGTCACTAAAGCCCCACCGCAGACTTGGTGCTGCATTGAGTTGTTACCACTCCGGGGAACTCTATCCATGTCCCGTGAACTGAGTCATCTGTCGCTTTGCTGATGTCAGGCTTGCTGAGTCCTCCCTCCACCACCATCCAGAACCCGGAGTTCATAGAGACTTCAGCTGGTGACAAGCAAGTGTCCCTTCTGCCTCCCACAGGGCCGTTCCACCAGTCCTTGATGCCTCTCGAGTTGCCTGATGTTATGCAGCCTTTGCCACATTTAAGCGTCTTTCCCAAGTCACATGGTTTCAAGACAAAGTGCTCCTGACTGTCGCAGACCATTATGAAGGGCCCCATCATGAAGGTGCCCCCTGCTGTCTTACCATAGAGTTTCCCTTCCTCTGTGTTACCACTCAGACCTACGGGGCTTCTCTCCCCTCACCTTCCTCATTGTCTGATTCTTTCCATAGGTTCCAATTTTTGGGGCCCCAGGAAGCGTTTAAGCACAAATCTTATCTCTACTTTCTTTCCATTATTGTCATAGTTAAGCAAGGTGTCAACTTGACTGTTGAGGGTTTGAGCTCTGGGCACAGTTGCAGAGAGTTGATGGTTGAGTTAAGCCCAGAGCAAACCTGCAGGAGATTGTCTAGCTGCTGGGGAAGACCCAGCCCACGGTGGGTGGGATTAGGCCCTGGATAATCATAGAGAGCTGGTTGAGAGAGTTGGCATCCCTCTGTTCACTTGGCCAGACATGCTGGTCTGGCAAGTAAGGATCATCCATCTCTCAACCGTTATACAGTGATGGTGTGGCCAGTTCCCTTGGCCCTGGTGTTGGTGCATGCTCTCCCGTCAAGCTGGACTGAGAACTGTAACCGGACTGTCGTAAGAAAGTAAACTCCTTGTTCCCTTAAGTTGTGCAATGGTCATTTATCAGCAACCATGCAGGCGGGACTGCAACAATTATGTATCGCAAAAGGTAAAGAATGGCAAAAAAATACCTCTAAGCTCTCTTTTTACTTCTCTCCCTTCCTCTCGCTCCCCCCTCTCCTGTGCACATTTCTTCTCTGGTTTCCCTTCCCCCTCTCTCTTCCCTTCCTCTCTCTCCTTCTCTCTGTCCTTCTCTCTCTATCATGTGCATGTTACTTCTCTGTCTCTCTCTCTTTCTGTCTCTCTCTCTCTAGTATAGAGGGTGTCACCCACACATATGTTTGTTGCTGTACTTCCTCTCCTACATAGTCAAGTTATTTCTGGCCGAACAGCTAAGCCTGAGCTTTTTGTGCCCATCTTTTTGTGCCATATCAAGGACCGCCCAGCTAAACACAGCCTGCCTCTGACTCCTCCCCCAAAGGCTGCAATGGGCTCACCTGCTCCATCCCCTGTTCCGGTGTTATCTTGCTAGTCATGTGACAGACTCCTTCATTAAGATGGCGTATCACTCCACGCCACTCAGAGAAAGACAGCCATGCTGAGACTGTGCTCAGGGGACGCCCCACATTCAGAGGGACCACCTTGCCTGTCCATCTTTTCACTCAGGACAGGGATAGTGCAACTGCCCCATAGCAAAAAGGCCAAAGTCTGTTACAGTTACTGGTCTCTTGCTGCTGTGAGACCAGGCACGACTGAACTCCAGAGGGGATGCAGTCCATGTGGTGGGATTCGCACAGCAGAAGGTATGGCTGGAGGCAGGGGCAGGAGGTTGGTCATCATCACAGCCATCATTAAGGCAGAGACAGCAAGAGCAAACTGAGCGGAAGGAGGGTGGGCCCTTCAAACCTCAAGGCCTGCGCCCTGTGATGTCCTTCCTCCATCTGCCAAAGATGCCACAGTCCTCCCAAACACGGACACCAACCAAGGTGCAGACACAGGAATCTGTACTGGGCCACTCACCTTCAAACCATGACACCACCCCGTCCCACACGGGCCTTATTAGAATCACTGCCCCCCCAGCCATTCCACCCCTCCTCCTTCCCCCACAGCCAAGCTTCTGCGTCACGTGACAACACAAGCAATCCTCCAAAGCTCTTCATTAGTTCTGACAATGTCTCAGGTTCAGGCACCCAGTGTTACACAGAACTTTTCCTAAGGACACGAACAAACTTCCATTCTCCTCCAATAGTGCTCCCGGGACAGACCAGAGAAGCCACTCCAGGCAGTGAACGCAGGTTACTGGAGGGAGTGTGGGTCAGGGGTCAGGCATAGGTAACTTACAAGGGCAACTCATGGAAGAAAGTTCTTCCCTTAGCAGTTAACCACCTATGCACATCCCCAGGCAAAGAAGGGCTTCTTGAGTGCCTACCTCCAACATCCCCCCTTTTTATTTGCCTGGGTATGTGTGGGTATATGTATATATGGAGTGTGTGTGTGTGTGTGTGTGTGTGAGTGCATTGCGTGCACCTGTGGAGGTCCACACAAGATGACTTTGGGAATCATCCTGAATTGTTCTACCTCCTTATTGCTTTGCTCTGGCATTTCCTAGACTCTGGAGTTCAGGCCTTCACCACCTAGCGCTTGTACATGGAAGCTGAGATCCCAGCTCAGGTCCTTTTGCTTGTAAGTTAAAGGCTTAACCCCTGAGCCATCTCCAGTAATCTTTAACAGGTTACAAGTCCTCAGGGAGGGACTAAGGTCTTGCAAGTCCCTCCCCCCAGCTGCTATAAACTGCTTATGTAGCCTCAGGGAGGGGTGGAGGCTGGTGAGTCCTTCCCACCTCCCTCTGGGAATGTGAATGAGCTCAGTCTTATGTGGATCTTTGAGGACTGCTGGAGAGTCCAGAGTGCAAAGGTCAGGTCACACCCAGAGACCAGCATTCCACAACTGGAATCCCTCAGGCATCCTTGGGCACATATGTCATTTTGAAGCCCCTTATTATAAATAGTTTGAGGACAATTACATGCCTGTCAACCTTTGCTAGCTTTTGTACTATTTTTCACAGCACATGTTCCTAGAAGGGCAAGATTAAATTTAACAGCTTAAAACCTACAAATCATAGATGCTTTCAGAAGAGAATCCTTATTTAAATACGCTTCTAAAAGAGAGAGAGAGAGAAAGAAAGAGAGAAAGAAAGAAAGAAAGAAAGAAAGAAAGAAAGAAAGAAAGAAAGAAAGAAAGAAAGAAAGAAAGAAAGAAAAAGAGACCATGCAACAATTGCTTTTGGAAAGCAAGAATGGAATGCACAGCTTCTAGCAAGAATTGCAGCTATTTAATTTTAGAGGTTGGGCTTCATTTCCCTTTATAGTAATAACACAGTTACGTTTGCACATAGATTCTTGGGATCTGGACATTCTAGGCGATTTGAAATTGGAAAACTGTGGTTGTCTAAAAGACTAGTTCCTGGAAGGTCTATTTAAGATAAATTTTTAATAAAGGTGTAAGAGCATAATGTCACCATGGTGATAATAGGAAAAGGGGAATCCCAGCTGATAGAACTTGGTCTGATGTAGTGATGAGCTCCGGCCAAGGGAGGCACCGAAATAGAATCTGGGGAGTATTAGTTTCTGTTTAAATAATGGAAATGCCGGTGCTGGGGAGATGGTTCAGCTGTTAAAGAACTTGTCCCAAAAGCAAAAGGATGGGAATTCTGATCCCCAGGCAGGCATGTCTGCATGTTCATTATTCCAGCGATGGAATGTGGAGCCTAAGATGGCCTCAGCCCCGTGCCGAGCTATGCATTATAAACATAGATTGGACTATAAGTGGAAGAGTGATGAAGAATGATCCCCAATATCATCCTTAGGGCTTCACACACATGCATGCTTTTGTGCATTCACTAATGTGCAAGTGCACACGCAAACATGCATATATGCATATGCTCATCCCATACACCCATACATGTAAAAAATCAGGCCTGGAGAAATGGCTCAGGGGGTTAAGAGTCTGCCTCACAAGCAGAAATTCCTAAGTTCGGATCCTAGGTCCCATGTAAAACATGCCAGGCAGAAACAGTGGTGACCTGTACTTCTGGCCCTGGTGGGCGGAGTCTGGGAAATCCCAGATGGAAACAGGGAGGTAGAAGCAATCAGGATGATTCCAGAAGTCACCACTGGGTCCCCCACAGGGACACACACACACACACACGCACAGCACGCACGCACGCACGCACGCACGCACGCACACACACACATACTCTAAATAAACAAATAAAATGAAGTTTAAAAATAAATAAATAAAGTAGTGCAAATGTTGCATGTGGTTCTCTTATATGGTGTATCCTCATGAGACCCTGGCCCTCGTTACCTGGAGTCCAGAACATAGGTTGAGTCTCAGCAGCAAGAGACACACCACCGCACTGGCTAAGAATGCACACGTGGGGCCTGGTGCTGCTGATGAGGAACGCTAGTTCCAAAGAGGTGGAGCCGGGCAGCTGGGCTTCCGTTCCTCGGGCTGCTGCTTAACCTCTGACACTTTCGAGCATCACGAGACCCCCGCTTGAGAAGACAGCACAAAAAAAGGCTTTCAAGGAAGATATGTGCCTTTGGTGCCGGCGATGTTGAGAAACTCAGTAATTAGCGTGGGGAAAATGCTTGCTGTTTTTCCTCCTCAGAAAGGAAAGTAGAATATCTAGATGGAACAAAGGAGAGGAGCCCTGTCTCCCTGGGCAGCAAGTGAGGGAGAATAAAGGTATTTGTTTTTTCTCCTTCTGTGTTTTCCTCTGTCACCGAAGCGCCTGCCTTACAGAGCTGTGGGGGAGGGGGTCTGCACTAAGCACAGTATTGTAAACAATAAACAATGTGACACCTGGTAAATTACAGTATTGCTGTTGGGTTATTCACGCAATTGCTTGGAAGGTATAGAGCCATCTGCAAAGCACTACTCATTTAAGACACTTCTGAGATGACTCCCCCCACTCCCCACCCCCCCTAAAGGATGAGGGTAATGATTTGGGGGGTGGACTTTTCAATGAGTCGATTCCTCCCTTTCCTCCTCTGTAAACCTCGCTTCTAACCCCCTTGGGTAATACATCTGAGAGCAGATACATTCATCAGCTCTCAGACTAGAAAGTCTGCTCCCATTGCATTTCAGATCTTGGCATTGTGTCTGTCATCTTGGGTCGGAACTCAATAGGTCAGACTCAGTGGCGAACTGGGGACTGTGGACTAACCAGGCACAGTGGCGCTAAGACACAGACACGTCTTCAGCAGATCTGGGGTAGATGGAGATTCGCAGCTCCGAACAGCTCAGAGGTGGTGCTACCTAAAAGCTCTGAGGAAGGGCTGAGCTCTGAGAAGAGGCAGGTTGACCCCAACAGGTCACTGGGAAATGTCTGGGGTGCTTTAGATACCACAGCCACAAGAAGGTGCTGCGACTGCCCATAGGGTAGACAAAGAATCAGCGGGACATCTCATAAGACACAGGACAGATCCTGATACACACACACAAACACACACATACACACGTGCTCACACATGCATACACGTATACATACATGCACACATATACATACAACACACATGCACACACGTACACTCGTACGCACACTTGCACACATACACGGGCATGCACACACACATAAACACACATCTATATATCAATTACACTGACTTGAAACCCAGAGGAAAACAAATCTAGGAATCAGAATTTTTCTCCCTTAACAAACATGTAGCAATCAAGACTCAAATATAGTCTTACATTTATCTAACCAACACCTGAAGCAGAGGGTAAAAGAACGATGACCACACTTATGCATGTATACCTGCACATACATACACAAAGAAAGAGAAAAAGAAAGAGGAGGACAAGAAGGAGAAGAGGAGGAGGAGGAAAAAGAAGAAGATTGTATGGGGCCAAAAATAACATATAAAGTATGTTTTACCTTGGCATAAGGAACCAGAGTGGAAACTGTCAGCCTGTAGGTGGTCACCCAGCAGACAGCCTTCAGGGCTGGGGTCAAAGTTCTGCTTTGTGGGTTATGAGCACAACAGTAAGGAAAGAGACAGTGGTGCTCTAAGAGGCTCACACAGCTACCTGCCCCGTGTAGACACAAGTGGCTGCTTCAGGGGGATGAACATGGTGCCTGTTAACTACAGGTGTGAAGCTGACACTCCTCCTGTCCACGGAGCCCAGACCCAACACTGCCCTGGGAGCCTGGCTCTACCGCCTAAGGTGCGAAAACACTATTTCAAGCCGCCCTTCTTAAAATCTAGAATTCTCCTCTACGAACATTTTAGAAACAGGGACTTCCAAACCCTGGACTCCAGAGAATTAATCCTTCCCAAGGAACCCCATGCTGCGGAGATGCGACGCTCTAAGGCTGCGGGCCTGAGGGAAGACCCTCTACCTTTGGAGGGGAGACTAGCTGCCACACTCTGCAAACTTGGCTCCCAAATCAACCGTCACGTGGACCTTTCTCAGCAATGTAGGAAAGGGCGAGAGAAGCCAGGAGTCTCTCCATGTTTTGTCCATGCTGTGAACAGATCCATGTTCCCTTAACTTCCCAATGTCTTTCCTAAATTTCTTTCAATTACAGGGAAACAAGGGGGTAGATTTATGGATCTAAGTGCCTGATAAAAATTAAAGAAAACAGGGGCTGGAGAAGTAGCTCAAGGGTTCAGACTCTGCCTCACAAACCCAAAGTGCTGAGTTCAGATTCCGAGTCCCACGTAAAAACACTAGGTGGAAACAATGACAGCTGCATTTCCAGCCCTGATGAGCAGAGCCTGGGAAATACCAGATGGAAGAAAAAAGGAGGTAGACGTAATCCAGGATGACACACAGTTCCCTCTGATACACACACACACACACACACACACACACATACATGCATAAAAATGAATAAAGAAAACATTACTTCACGGGTAAGGAGAATTGATTATCATTTTTATTGAGAGATGTTTTGGTTTAGGGTTTTATTTTCTGAAAAAGAGAGAGAAGATTTAAAAAAATGTCATTACGTAAAAAGGGGAAAATTAATGGAATTCAGAAATCACATGTGTAACATGGGCCTTTTTTTTTTTTTTTTTTTTTTTTTTTGTCTCTGTCTAAACCCAAGTCTGGAGATTCTATCTACAAATTAGCTTCAGAGAGACTCGGAAATATGAAAATGCGATCTCCTTCGCCTTCTCTGACCTTTCTCCAGTTTCCAAGTGAGTCAGTCAGTGTTATTAAGCACATATTGTATTGCAGAATAGGGCCAGGTTTGTGACCACATGCTAGGGTGGGGAAAGGTCTAGGTGACTTTTCAGTGGCACAGAATGAAGGCTCTGGGGATGAACTGCGTTTTTTTATTTAACCTGCTGAGAGAAGGGGGTAGGGGATAGAAGACCCCAGGAGGCCCTGGGCTGTGTGATGGATGCGTACAAACAGCTGTGCTTTTAAATGTTTCACAAGCTCATCCCCACTGGCTCAGAGCACTCTGGGCAGTCCCTGAAGTGGATGCACACCTCGCAACAGATGCAACAGTCTCAATGGTATTCAAAGTAAATGTTCTCTTTTGCTCGGCCTGGGAACACTTTTTACCCTGGAGGAGCTGGTCCATTCCTTGTCCATCCACAGAACTGTAAGAGAACGTCCCCTCAGGCAGAAAGACCCCTTGAAAAGGTGAGATTCTGTCCATCTCCTGCAATATCTGTCTTTATGGCTCTCCATCCACCCCACAAACCTCCAGATGTGAAGACTCCAGACTGCTATCAGTCTAAGGCTAGGACGATTCCAAATTCACTCCTGAAGTAGTCTCCCTAGGAGAATTCGGGCTTTTAAGAGAAACAATGGCTGCCTAGGAGGAAACCTCCTCATGGCGCCTGGGAGCAAAAGGCAGGCTGGGAGACCTGAGTCAACAGTGGCCATTGTTTTTTTTTTTTTTTTTTTAGGGTACAATTTCATGACATTTTTGAGAAGGCAAACCGGAGTTAGTTAGAACATGCAATTCTAACCCTTACCCGAGCTTATCACTCTTCAAACATTCAATAGCAGCCCTTCATGCCGTCACCACTGGGACAACATTTGAGCAGACCCCTGCGATCTAAGGACAAGAGACAGGCAGAAAGACTGTGGTTTAAAAGCCTGGTTAAAGATTAACACAAACAGTAATAAGAAGGTTCTCTGCAAAGAATCAGGACAGCTGCCTCGGAGCCTAACTACCTGCAGAGGGTTGCTAGGCAACTGGGTTACCACTGCCCCAAGGGTGTTTTACTTTGCAATTAGGATTTTTTGAGGGAGAGAGGGGGGTTAAGGGGGGAATTCCTGGTGAAACTCCTGTAGATGCATCTCTATCCACACTTGTTGTTATGTTATTTCTTTTTAATAGGGTGTCACTCCGATGTCCTCTCAAAGATACAACACACACTATACACAGATTTTTTTCCCCTGTATGTAGCTGACAAAAATCTAGCAATAACATGGGGTTTTAAAAGTGACATTTTGACTCTAAGGGAGGAATTATTTGCAATTTGTTTTGAACAGAGGCTTGGTTCATGTCACTGGTGAACCTCCAGACAATCATTAGTTTAAACTGCCTCTATGTGTTTAAAAATTTCAGTCAATTTAGAGCTGATCTGAATTGCAAATGTGATGATAATAAGCCATTAGGGAACGGCGGATCTCTCTCTTTTTTTTTTTTTTTTTTTTTTTGCGCTCTCTGCTTTCAGGGGCTCCAACGCCACTGAAATATGAAAATATCATTTCAATCATGTGCACTGTCAATAAACACAGAAATGCTGGAGATTCGAGAGTGGGAAAGTGGCATGCGCAGGCCGAACACGGGAAGCTGGGGCGAAGATGAGAACAGTAAATAACCTCTAGTCGTCAGTGCAGTGGGGAGGTTTTCCAAAAACACATATCCACTTTTGTTTGAAAGGCAGTACAATTCTAGCTCCACATCTGGATAAAATTTATTTGCTATGGATTTTAGAATTAAGAGTTAGCCCAAACCTTCTATGAGGTCACCTGGGAAATCAGAAATATGGTTTCTGTGGTCACATTTCAGCAAATAATGAGCTCTTTGGGGCACTTATAATACAAACTCTCAAAGGCTGCTTTGGTTTTCTAGAATACAGATGTTACCTTAGTCTCAAAGCTACAATACCAGGAGGCCTTCCTGGGGCCGGGAGGTGGCTCTTCTGTTGAAGTCCTGTTCTCACAAGCATTGGGATAGGCGTTCACATTTCCAAACTTCAATTGGGTAAGTCAGATGGATATAGCATCCCACCTGTAATCCCTACCAGAAGAGATTCCCCCAAAAGATATTGAGCAGAAGAGATTCCCCCAAAAGATATTGAGCAAGACTGGTCTTATCATCATGCAATACCTCAGGGAATAAAATTATAAGAGTAATCAAGAATGGTTCCTGACATCAGCCTTGGGCTCCCATATGTACTCACACACACACATACACACACACACACACACTCCCACGAGTGCATACACTTGCACACCACACACACAAATGCATGAAAACTGGAAGGAAAAGAAGAATTTTATCTTCTCTAAGGAGTTTCTGCTTCGAGGTTCAGATATTTGCACTGAAATATATATACTGGCAGATGATGCTACATTTTAATCTATCCTTCAATTTCTCAATTGTCAGCTGGGGATTTAGTCGAACAGTGGACAGAGAATTTAAAAGCGAGATGGGGTGGTCTCCTCATGTGTTTTAGCATGTTCTCCTTTGTTGGGTACTCATTTGCTTTCAAAGCTAGGCCAAGGAGCTGACCACCAACCAATTGGCCATGGCCAATCGTTCAGTCTCTGCCTTCTGTTCTGAACACATCTCTTTTCCTTGGAATTAAAAAAAAAAAAATCCGGTGCTTGGCCTTCTTCTCAGTTATATTCCTAGGACCCCAGAAATTCCATTTCTGCCACTTGCAGGAATCTTTGGGAATACAGAGACAAGTGAGTAATACATTCACTCCCGACAAGTTTTCTTAACAAATTAAATATTTGCTGAGATAAAGATGAATCATAACATCATCTGTAAATACAGCGAAAATGAGGGACCTTGAGTCCCCAGAGAGAAAAGTCTTAGTTAGAATTTAACTCCAGGCAACTCTAGCCATCCCAAGATCAGGGCCCTGGCCAAACCCAGTGTTTGTTTATTTCCTTGCGAATAGAAACTGAGGGCTTGAACTCTGTGAGGTCAGCTATCTTGGTAAAAGGGAAACTCCCAAGGGTCAGGCTTCCAAACAAGAAAAAAGGAAATGAAAAAAAAAAAAAAAAAAGCTTAAAAATCTCCCTGGCACATACCAGTCTTTTTCTACAATGTGTAATTGGCGGATTTTACCTTACAGCTCTGCAGCCTACAGAAACCCAAAGTGGGCATGGAGCCCATTAGGCACCTGAAAGAAGCAAACAGAGCAAGGCAGTAGGGCAAGTAACCGAGCTGTTCCTTTGCCTGAGCATCTTTCCTTTCTTTATGGTCTTTGCACCTTCTCAACAGGTATTCACTGCCCCTCCTGTGCATGCATGGGGCTGTGCTGGATGCAAGGAAGCGGCAAGCGGCAGATCCTCCAAGCTAGAAATGTAGCCAGAGAACCAAAGCATTTGCACAAGTGACTCTGAAAGGCAGGAGCAAGCTAGAGTGGGTCTACAGCCTCGGGAGGGGTGGGAAGTCGCTGTGTGTGGACCAGTAGATGCAGCCTGGTTCTTCTCTAGGCTTGAGAGATACTGAGCTTATCTAATCTCCCTAAGTATTTTTTCCTCCTCCTGGAAAATATAAGATCCCCTCAAAGAACTTCACAGGTTTTGCTAGTCAGCTTCCCACCTTCTCCATAGAGCTGTTTTCAATCTTCTCAGCCCTAGATGCTCACCATCCCCTCCCTCCAAAAGGATGATGTCAGCTCCCATCCCATCCGGCAGAGAAAATGGAATCCATGGGCGGGAAGCACTGCTTCCTGCCCTGGCCTCCAGGGATCGCGTCATGCCCTCTTCCCACCCCCAGAGCAACCCCACGCTCCCTGTCTCTGTCTCCCTCCTTTTCTCCCTTCCTCCTCTCTCCTCTTCCTCATCTCTCCTTCGTCTCTCCTCTCTCCCCCTCCTCTTTCATCTTCTCTCTCCTTCTTCCTCTTTTCTCTGTCCTCTCTCTACCCCTTCCTTTCTCTGTCTTCTTTCTATCCCTTTCCTCTCTCTGCCTTCTCTCTACTCCCTTTCCCATCTCTGTCTCTCTCTAACCTCCCCTTCTCTCTCTTCTCAGGGATTCACTGCATCAACCATCTTCCAGACTCTGCCTCCAACAGCACATGCGAAGCTTTCTGCCTAGGGCTCGTAAACATGTCAGATGGCACAAATTTCTATGTCTTACGAGCAGTAAAAGCAAACTCTCCTGAAATGTCCTGTGCTTTCTACTTTGAGCTCTATGTCCCCTGCCAGTACCTGGTATGCACTTACATGTAAGTTCCTGAAAATGGGCTGAAATGCACAACTA
Source organism: Typhlomys cinereus (assembly GCA_023101885.1). NCBI lineage: Eukaryota > Metazoa > Chordata > Mammalia > Rodentia > Platacanthomyidae > Typhlomys > Typhlomys cinereus. Next base: position 2,628,774 of record JALPQD010000087.1, on the reverse strand, counting down.
AGTTTCTAAGTGGCACACCCACATCTTACATGATCAGTGGCAAGTGTGGAGGACAGGTGGACCTGGAGGACGAGCCCAGGAAATTGTATCACAGCATTTTTCAATCCTGTCCCCAAGTCCCATGTGTGTCAGTTAGCTTTTCACAGCAGCGGCCCAAACACCAGAGAGAATAATTGAAATGGAGGATTTATTTATGTTGTGCATAGTCTCAGGGGTTTTAGTCCTTCTGGTGCAGCTCAGAGTGCTATAGAAGTAGAGATCTTCTGACTGTGTTGGCTGTGTCTCCTTTTCACACCTTTTATGCCACACAGATCCCAGCTCATGGCATGGTGTGGCACTCGGTCACGTGGGTCTTCCCAGGTAGCTCGTCTCCTCTGCAAGTGTCAGAGACATACCAGAAGCACGCTAATATTCTGGACACTTCTCCATCCAACACAATTGACAGCCAAGAATAACCATCACATTGTATTTAATAGGCACAGATATTATGCACCTGTATTGACCATGCTGCATATACATGCACACAATATGTAATACATTAGGCACTGGCACATTCTGTGTGTACTACGACCTGAAAGCAAGCAAGTATTTAAGAAACGCAAATTTCATAAATACTGTCCACTTTGTCCTCACAATGATTGTCAACTAGCATCATTATTCTATAATACAAATGAGGAAATTTTATTTACTGAGACAGGGACTCTGAATGAACCTGGGTTCACCAATTTGGCTAGTTTATTTAGCTGGCTTGGCCTAGAAGGTCCTCTACTCTGCTTAGCAGACCCTCTACTCTGCCTCCTTAGGGCTTGAGCTATAGATAGGCTACCACACACACATGACTTTATTTTTCCTTGCATGTATAAGTGAAGGCATGTGAATGTGTGGGCGGGTATAGGTGTATGTGGTTGGAGAAGTCAGCAATGCGTGTGCCTGTGGAAGCCCAAGGGTGACTTTGGGAATCATCCTGGATTGCTCTACTCCCTTATTGCTTTGCTCTGGGATGTCCCAGGCTCCACCTTCCAGGGCCAGAAGTTCAGGCTGCTGCTATTTCCACCTGGCATCTTAGTATGGGATCTGGGGTTCTGAATTCAGATCCTTTTGCTTCTGAGGCAAAGGCTTAACTCCTGGGTCATCTCTCCATCCCCCACCTGACTTTTATGTGAGGGTTGGGGAGCCAAACTGAGGCCTTTGCATGGCAAGGCTCTCATTATGTGACGCATCTTTCCATACCATCGCCACAGCCACTTTCAATAGACTCTAAGGGACATTAAAATCGAGGCACAAAATTGAAAAACAACAATGCATCCCTCCATCCCTGTAATGAAATTCACAGACTCTAGTGCACATGAATTTCAACTAAATATGACTAATGATTTAATCTTCATAAAGCTGGCCTGTAGCTTTTGCGGTGGGAACCTCAGAAGCATATTGTGAGGATGTGTGAGTCGGCACAGCAAGTCAAGTAAAGGCCATTGGCATCCCCACTTCTGCACCCACAGAGGACAGTCGTGTCCATCACGACTATCCCATATTGTAGCTTCTGGTCCAACATAAAACTGGTGTGGGAGAGGGCTCAGTCTGCAAAACGCTTGTCATACAAGCATGAGGATCTGAGTTTGATCCCCAACACTTGATCAAAAAAGACAGGCAGTACTAGGGAGACAGAGGCAGAAGGATTCCTTTAGCTCCGTGGCCAGCCAGTCGAGCTGAGTAGTTGAGCTCCAGATTCAGGGGGAGACATTGACTCCAAAACAAGGTGAAAAGCAACTGAGGAAGACCCCAGACATTGACCTCTGGCCTCCATGTGCATGTACATGCACACACACACGTGCACACACATGCACACATGTACATACATGCACACACATGCGCACACATGCACACACACATGCACACACGTGCACACACATGCACACATGTACATACATGCACACACATGCACACATGTACATACATGCACACACATGTACATACATGCACACACATGCACATATGTACACATGCGCACACACAGACACATTTACCACACATCTACACACACATCTCCATACACACACCCCTACACACATCTACACACATACTTACACATACACATAAACACACCTCTATACATACACCTACACAAACATACCTTCACACATTTACACATATGTTATACACACATCTGCACACACACACACTCCTACACAGATCTATACACATACCTATACACATTTACACATACACCTGCACATGCATATCTACACACACACACCAGTAGGAAGATGAGTAGTTTTCTTTGGCAGGTTTTCTCTCATAGCTGGAGGATTCTCAGCTCAGCAATGAGATTCTTGGAGATGCTTCTTCTGTCCCTGCCCATTAGGAAAGGCTCGGGGGGCCCCTCAAGGCCAATCCCAGAGACTATGGACATATGTGAAGCAGTCTTACCATCTTGGCCTCCAGCTGGGTTTCCGGACAACCTCGAAGGAAACCAATGGCCGTCACCAGCAATTCCACATCTAGATTGCTGTCCCTGAAGTCAAATGCTTGCTATGCATAATCAAAAGATTGGTATGTGTATACATATGTGTGTGTGTGTGTGTGTGTGTGTGTGTGTGTGTGTGTGTGTGCGCGGCGACTTCAGCTTTGAGTAGCATGTGTGGATTGTACTTATTGTCAGGATTCAGTGTGATAGTCATCACATAGCTCACTCCCTTTATCCACCTCTTACAATATCATTATTTAATTCAATTAATTTGTGGAGACAGTTCCAGCTGAGTCACTGTAGCCAGGAGCTCACTGATTTCCTGCTGTGACCACATTTTACCCCTTTCTTCCGTATCCTTTACAGGTTTCAAGCCATGTCCACTACGTCATAGACACTCACCACAGCCTTGTTTCCAACTATCAAGATACAGAAACAGTTCAAGGGACCACAGACAAGTGAACAGAAAACCAAAATGTGGGGGAAACACACAGGAAATATTTTCTGCCTTAAAAGGGAAAAAAAATCTGTGACATGTGCCAACATGGGTGAATCGAAAGGGCAGTGTGCTGTGTGAAACAAAACCAGGCTTCAAAGGACATTACCACCTGGTTCCGCTATCAAAGGAGTTCTCAATCAGGGTCAGAGTGCAGACAGTGGAATAGCTTCCAGGATCTAAAGCAAGCAGGAATGCGGAGCTGCAAAATGGACGCAGAATCTTGGTTTAAAAAGATGAGAAAGTGGGGGTTGGAGAGAGAGAGGAGGGCAGGGAAAGAAAAGAGAGGAGGAGAGAGAAGGAGAGGAGAGGGTAGGACATAAGGGAAAGGGAGGGGAAAGGATGGGAGGGAAGGGGAGGAGAATTTTAGTGAGAACCCAGAAATGAGCTAGGAATTTTGCTTCAGTCTTGAGAGAAACTATAATGGACAATGAGAGAGCTCAGTGCGTGAGGAACCCACTCACAAACCAGAGTTCCTGAGTTTGATTCCTAGAAGCCCAAATGGTGGAAGGCGAGAACAAATTTCTAAAAGTTGTCTGCTGGCCTCTATCTGTGCACAGTGTTTCATAATGTACATCTGTCTCTCTCTCTCTCTTGTTCTCTCTCTCTCTCTCTCGTTCTCTCTCTCTCTCACACACACACACACACATAAATCTCTCTCTTAAAGAGAAGTCATCATTACCACTCTCATATAGATGTGTAGACAGAAACAGGGTGAGTAAATGATTTGCTCATGTCTACACAAGCAGGAAAAGACTGACTCTGCTTCACAGGAGGTCTTACAATGTCCACAACTATTTGCTGTGTCTTCATAATCATGTCTGCCTAGTGTTGCCCAAGGTCAACTTGCGACAGCATGCACACTGAGGACTTTATTCACTCAAAGTTTGCACGCTTGCTCCACCCTCCTGGGCCAGTAGGAAGCCATTGAGAATGCCATGTCTGTAAGTCTCAAAGGCGACAGTACAGTGTCGTACATCACAGTGATCTAGAGTTAGATGCTCTTGTCGTCATAATCATCATTTACGAAGGATGTACATCATTTACGAAGTTACAACATGTAAGCTACATGACAGAGTCACTCTGACGGTCTGTCTATATTACAGTATCTTGATCGTCACTTAAAGAGACTGGGCTTTCCTTTGTGTGTGTTTGCCTGTGTGTGTCTATGCATATCAGAAGGCACTGTGTGTGCCTGTGGAGCCCCAAGGGAGACATTAAGAATCACGCTGGATGATTCTATTTCCTTTTCACTTCCTCTGGGATCTCCAAGCTCCACCTTCCAGCGCTAGAAAGACAAGCCGCCATTTCCACCCGGCATTCTTTCCATGGGATCGCTCTCTGCACTTGGAGCTTTTCAAAGTTAAGCAGTTGAGCCGTACAAGTGGAACCACAGAGGAGCTAACTTGCTGAGTCGAAAGTGTGTCCAACTGTTCTCTGTCACCTAGGTTCCAATGTGCTCACAAACCTCTCAGCTCCGCCATCTTGAATTTGACCCTGTGCAGACATCAGCACCATCTGATACCTCTCATTCGCTATGTCTGTTTCTTTTTTTAAATTCCCTTTCACAGAAAATGTCTCCATCAGTGATCCTTCCAAAAGAGCTCAAAGGTGGAACTAATGAACTCTTGCTTGGGACGTTTCTCAACAGCAGGAAAATTGGGTAAGAGACACACAGGAGCCTAACTCAGAGGAGCAGTAAGTTTCCCAGCAACTTTGATGTCTTTTAACTCTTGCTTGGCCTCTTTCAGTTGGTTCACATAACATATGCTTGACAGCATTTCTTAGTCATGATCAGCTCTGAGCGATGAAGGGGGAAGTCATGTGAAAGGAATCCAGAAGTCAAACAACAGCCTCTCAGAAGCCACTGAACCTCGTCCAGCTGCCATCTAGCCAGAGGAATGAGTCGGAAAAAAAGCATTTTGCTTGAGCTGTGATGTCGTCTCTAAAATGTGCCTCTGGAAATCAGACAGAGAGAGGGAGCAGTGGGTGCAGCATGAAGAGTCAGAGGGGACTGCTCGTGTACCCAGGCCAAATGTATTGAGCTCTTGTCACGCTGTACTGGGCGGGTGAAACTCGATAATTTTCATCTTAATCCCAAGACTACAGTGTCCAACTTACACTCTCCTCCATATGCCCTTGATATGATTTCACAGAAATCCCTAAAGGTTTCTTCCTGTGGTTTCTGAACCTTCTCAGCTTCTTAGGGTTGGTGTTTGAACCATTACAAGCACATATTAGAAGGTTATCAGTTGTTGTTCTCTTTGGGATAAACAAGTGTATGCTTTGCACATTTACACCGGGATCTCGTCTACTTACAATGAGTGAGCGAGCACAGGGTCGATGCCCCCTTCTGAGACACAGAGGCACAGGTGGGAAAATGTCTTCCTAAAATGTGTCCAGGTGGCTATGAGAGCTGAACTGAGAACATCTGACCCCTTGCTCCTGACTCACATCCTTTCAGCCACATCATACTGCTTTTAAGCCTGGATTCTTTTTTAACATAGGAAACAATAGGTGTTCTGTTCCGCAGATGGACAATGCCTTTGTTTAAAAGGAAACGAAGCCCAGGAACATGCGCCGTGTGGTCCAGCTCACTTTCCCTATGACCTTGGGGTGACAGTGACGGCATCATGTTATTATCTCACATAGCAAATTCTCCTTAGGTGGATCTTTGTAACTATACATTCTACTATCACTTTGGCAGATTAAAAATAAAGGGCCGGTAGATTATTTTCTCTAGAACTTTATTTTTAGTGCCTGTCACTTGTGACTCTTTTCTTTGCATGAAAATGTTCTTGGAGGGATGGGGAAATGACCCCACGTGTAAAAAAGTGCCTGTCACACAAGCTTGACCACCTAAGTTTGATCCCCAGAACTGACATAAGAAGTCAGAAGCGGCATCTGCGATCCCAGCGTTCTTGTGCTAGCGTACCATCTGCTGTGTAGCAGCCAAAATAAGCAAAACCATGTCTCGATAACAAGGTGGAAGGCGAGACGTGAGTCCCAAAACTTGTCTTCTGACCTACACACACACACACACACACACACACACACAGTCTGTCAATAACTATTACCTTGTTCAGGGCCAACAAGTTGACCCTGTGTAGGGCACCTATATACAGACGTGGATCACCAGAAGCCCACATGGCGGGAGGAGAGAGGTACTTCTGAGAGTTGTCCTCTGCACTCCACCTGGCATGTGTTTCCCACCTCCTCTTTCTCCCTCTCAAAAGAATAGCTAAAACCCGGCAACAATAAATATTAAATTGTTCTCACAGGTACTCAGAATATTGCCAATCCCTTAGACCTTTCTAGAACATAAAGTCTGAACTGTTTCCTGGGTAACTGAGAAGCACTCACTTTGCTGACATTTGGTTTTTTAATTAGTGTGGAAAGACGATACCACCTGGTCCAAAAGGCAAGTGCAATACCCGAGGCCAGAGCGACTCACAGGCTCCTGGTCTTGTTTTCAAAAACCGCCTCTGTCACTGTTCTCTCCAGAAGCCCAAGCCTGACTCACTCTTAGAAGGTGCCAGCAAAACCTCTGTCTAGTGAAACTCAACTGCCTCAGCCTTCTTGGGAGGAAGAATTAAAAGCAATGCAAGCTAAAAGGTGAGAAGCGAACTTATTGTGATTAATGCACTCTATGCTGCTTCCTCCGCCAGGTGTTTCCGGCCAGACAGAATCTCCGGGCACAAACCGTGGAGGGGGGAGTAAGGAGAGTGGGGGTCACTCTCACTTCGCCAATGAAGCAGACACATAGCCTCAGCAAGGCCCCTCCACTTGTCCAAGGTCACAGAATTAGTCAATGGAAGAGCCAGCAGGAGAACTCGGCTCTAACGGGAAGCTGACTGCCTTTCATTTCATTACACCGTCGCCATGAATTTTAAAAACGTATGTGAAAATCGTCAGTTAAATACACTTCTGTCCCCTAATAGCTGTTCTCCCAGGGTAATTCATACACCGGCAGAACTTGCCAGTAAACATGTTTTTAATGATGACCAAAGCACCTTCAGAGAGTCCGTTTAAACAGGTGAGAGAACCATTAAGTTCCTCCCCTTTCTAAACAAGGTTTCCATTCATTTCGGAAATACAACTTGCCAGGATGCATGTTCGGAAGAGATAAGACATGCCTCAGAGCCAGGACTGAGGTGTGGGGGGAGGCAGAGGCCCAGGATGTGAGGAGAAAGATGATGATGTGAACTATATTTTATCTCAGAGAAGCAAACGCCCTGAGATCTTTGAAAGCATCAAAGCCTAAGGAGCAGAGGGTTGGGGGCGTAGGGTTGGGGGTAGATGGGGGAGCATAGAGACTCCTCCTTATTCTCCCCCTCAGCATGAAATGATTTATCTTCCTCCTTGCATTATGTTTTTTATCATAAATAGAAAGTGTGCAGCAAACAACTGCACAAACAATTCTAGGCAAGTGACTAAAATTTTCTCTCTCAAGTTCTACGATGCGGTTATATTAAAGCGTGATATCCCAGATCATTCAAACCAGTTACCAAGTTAAATGCACTGAAATAGAGATGTCTGCATTTTTCTCCCTCTTTAGTCAAGAAAAATATTGATCACAGGAGCACGCAGACAGCCTGGGCTGGCGATCTTCGTGAGACTCAGGAGCACACTTTTGACCCAGGGAACTCTCCAGTTCTACCATCTCTTGGCAATGCCTTTTCAAAACACACCCCTAAGTCCCATGCTATGAAGACCCAGCCCAAGACCTTAATGAGTCCCTCATAAACGCCTAGCCTCGATCTCCCTTCCCCAACCCCTTCAGGTTTGATACAAGTCTCTGCCTCTGAGAGAAACTTGGCTCAAAGCCGTCAATCCCCAGCTTGGAGCCAAACACGGTGAGTCATCTCACCCCTGCTGTCCGCTGTGAGCCTAGGCAGATAGGGTCCCTGCTCTGATTCACCAGTCTCAAAGCATCACCCAGCTCTGGCGGCTGGGCGGCTATTTCTTGTGTGCAAGTGGCATTTGGTCATCTACTCGTGATGATGTATAGCAGATGGCTTGGGCTGTCCCCACTCCTGTCCGGAAGAGTTATGTTGCAATAAACCTGACTTTACTGCCTGTCGGCCAGCAGTCCCCTGGGCTATCAAAGCTCCTATCATGTGATTTAATGAGGTTGTTTCCTAAGTGGTCCTGCAGTAACTGGCGGCAAAATGGAAGAGTGATGTGTGGAGTCGGAGACGGTCACACCATCTTTCCCTGAATGTGACTTTGGTCTGAAATTAGCCTTGCATGCTCTGGTCAACCAGTGCTCCATAGAACACTTCACAAGGTCTCCTGACTTTTGTTTGAAACTAGGCAACCTATGTTTATTTTTCTAAATACTTTTAATATCATGTAACCACTTGGAGTTTGAAAACCACCTGGGCGGCTAAGGTAATCATGGGAGAAAGATAAGAAGTGGAAGGAAATCATGTCCTTCTACTAATCTGTACTTGTGTTTCTCAGCACGAGGTGGGCATCAGAATCACTCAGGAGGTTTAATAAAATTACAGATAGATTCTCCTAGATTACTCATGACCCTGCCCAAAGATTAGGCTGTCACTCAAGATGTTTGTACATTTCAATACAGCGATATTGTAGGTTCCTACAGAAAGGCAGATAATGTACAATCTTGACTATCTCCATGGTTGAAGTCACTAAAAAAAGCTACCATGATGAAGAAATATTACAGGAAGCATTGATGAGTCCATGTTCTATTCACAGCAGGCTCTGTGGGACCCACTAACCTCAGGCTGACTCCAGCTGGGAGCCAGTCATGGTGACTTGGCTTATGATTCTAGTGATAGAATGATATAGCAGGAGTTCAGGCTGTGCTACACAGTGAGTCCTGGGACATTTTGGACTTCGGAGTGTGGAGCATGTCTCAAAGCAAAGAAATAAAGAATTCCAGCTGATGGATGGGAAAATCAAGGAGGCAGCCATTACGACAGGATCAGATTTGCTCCTGCTGGGGACCGTCTGTGATGTCTTGAAGAGTGGCATTCCCTCCCAGGGACTGTGTGACTTATCCTGGGGTCGCTCAGAGTCCCAGCATCAGAGAAAGACACAGACAGTCTCAAATAATGGGTGTGTCTCGAAGCACCTGGAAGGCAATGAAATTCCCAAACCTGCCCCTGGGATTCGTACGGAAGGCTGAAAGCACGAAGTTCCTCGTCTCTGTAGGAATCACAGGTGGTGCCTCAAGATAGATTCGAGGATGTGTCTGCATTATGGTTCAGTCAACAGAACCGAAATTACGCTGGGTGAGTTTAATGTAGGGATGATTTCACATTGATGGAAGTGGTAGAAACTCAACAAAGGATAAGGGCTCCCACTAAAAACTTGGGGCTCACTTATTCGGCCAGACCAGCTGACCAGCAATCCCTAGGAGTCTTCTCTCTCCACCCCTACAGGGCTGAGATCACGGGCACACCACAGCCAGACCCTACATGTGTGCCGGGGGGGTGGGGAGGTGCTTGTGTTCAGACATTCACAGGTTTTCCAGCCACACAGGTAGCACATTGTCGCCTTTAACTGTCCGTTATCTTAGGAACTGTGGATGGTCAAGTCATCGTACTAGTTTCTCTTTCTTGTGGCTGTGAGAGAGCATCCAAAGTCAGGCAACTTAAAGAGAAAAAGAGATTTATTCCGGTTATACTTCCAGAGGGGAGAAACAGTTCTTCGTGGTGGAATTGGCATGGCCGGCGGCAGAAGCTGTAGATTACTAAGTGGCATTCATCACGGAGGCTGAGATCTGCTACACTATCACTGGGAGAGCAGATTTCTCCGGGAAGTAGGGTGGGACTAATCCCTCAAGGGCCACCCCTGGGACTTCCTTTTTCCAGCAAGGCTTCACCTCCTAAAGGTGCCAGGACCTTTCAACCATGAGCCCGTGAGGGACACATTTCAAACCATGACAGTTATCTACACCCTACATACCTACACCCTACAACTACACATCAGTTGCTGTGAGACATTTGAAGCACTACACATTGTTCACAGTTATTAACATCAGCATTATTATTAGAAAAGATACAGAATTTTCATATATGTGTAGTCATTGTGATTCCAGTTTCTTCTTACAGGCTCATGCCATATCGGTGAGATATAGAAGATGTCAAAAATTAATTTCTACAATCCTGGCTTGAGTATTGTTCCTTTGGTTGATGGGAATCCACTTAGACATTTGGGGTAATGTGCCCCCCTTCCTGAAAGCAACCCACAGCCTGTGTCACAATAGCCCCCTCCCTTCTCTAAAGGGTAAACTCTTGCACAGCTTAATCTCTCTACCCCAATCTCTAACCAACTGCACACAAATTCAAATCAAGGGACTTCAGTGTAAAGATTGCTCTGTGCAAATATTTATGCTTAGGATTCAGTAGTCATTTATTTTCTTTCCCGCCTTGATATCCAACTCACCATCAGTTTCATATGAGACACTTAAGCAAATGTTTTCTGGTTGATCAGTTGTAATAGCCAAAACACCTAGAGGAACAAACATGAGGAATTTCAGCTGTAGAGACCTAGAGACCATTTAGAACACAGAAGCTGCTCCTGCGTCTCAGCAGCCCGTGGAAGTCACACTTAGCTGAGAGCAATGCAAGGCAGCTGAACGCGGCAACTGCCACAGTGGTCAGATCAAGTGTGTCATTTGGAAGCTGTGTGCGTGCCCAGAGAGAACGTGAAACGTCTTGTCACTGAGCACTGTCACATGCTTGTGGACGGAGCGTGTCAACCTACTGACAGCACGTCTGCAGAAAAGTCCTCTGAGGAAGTCAGAGGACGAGTCTTTATCTCCCCAGCCCTCCTGAGGCCTCAGGAGCAAGTCGCAATTAAAGGCAATGAACGAACGAGAGCATCTTGTAGTGCTGGGAACCAGACATGGCGGCCTTATTTCACATGCCGATGCTTCACATCATCCTGAAGGAGAAAGGAAATACTGTCCAGAGAGAGGGGCGGGGATGGGGAGGAGAGTGCATAGACGCATTGATAGAATCAGCTTCATCTTTCCCCTTGTGGTCTCCCCATTACACAATGAGAAAGCAGCGTAAGAAGCACTTCATAAGCAGCAAAGCAGTGTACAATTATGTGGTGTGAAAGGATCACTATTAATAATGCTAACTGCAACGCTCCTCCTCCCACAGGTACACGCTGAGTGTTCCTGGTGTTCATTTAGTGGCAAGTGTGCGAATCTGGATGTGCACTAGCCTAGGATTCACTCCCTGGGCAGCTGGAGCTGGGACTGCATCCGGTGGAGGGATGGTTGTTAAAACTCACAGCCACGGTGGCACACCAGAACAGCTCACCAAGGCAAGGGCACGCAGAGAGATGCCAGGACTCTGTACCCTACAGGACAACGCTGTTCTGTGACTATTGCTCTGTGAGGCTGAGAGTCTAAAAACAAGGTTTTCAAATGTAAACATACATCTGACTCACCGAGACAACTCGGAAAAGCACTGATCTGTGGGCCCCGCTCTAATTAGTTTGAAGGTAGAACTCAAGGATTGGGCTCCTAACTGCAAGCGAGCAGATGCTGATGCTGTGGTCCCGGGTTTACTTTTACAGTTAGTGAAGAGAGAAGTGCAGGTGATGGGCAGCAAATAAAAACAAGATGTGCAAGTCTCTGATCTCTCGCGGAGAGACTCCTCCTACTGTTGGAAGAAAGTAATGCACTGGCCCACACTTGGGCTTCGCACAGTAACCAGGTCCTTGCATGGGCAGGAGGAACCAACTACCACACGGCAGGACGAAGAAGTCCAGACTCTGGTTGAGACGATGGGGTCTTTTCACCCAGGAAGGGGCAATGTGGAGAAAGTTTCGTCCAGGTTTTTATCCTGTTAGTATTCTACCACTAAAGCCTACCTGCAATAAAAAGATCCAGCCTCGCTTCTAAGAGTTGGAATTCCTCGCTGTATGAAGGCCGCACACAGCACTATCCACTGCAAGATCATGCATGTACCCACCTCTGAAAGATCCACCCACAGTGATCGGTCAGCACCATCTCGGAAGCTGATTGTGAGGTATGGAAGATCCACCCACAGTGATCCCTCATTTCCATATCAGCAGCTGATTGTGAGATCGGAGGATCCACCCATAGTGATCCCTCAGCTCCATCTCAGTAGCAGATTGAGAGCTCTCGGCCTGTGCCAGCCGACCTCTGACTGGAAATGACTGTGAACATGGTTTCTCTGCAGGACGTTTTCCATCCCATCCCTCTCATCCACCTGCCCTGTGCTATTTCCCACAATGATGCCTGTTCTGTGGCCCCGCCTGTGGGCAGCCTCCCAGTAACACCGCACACTTACACGAGCTCCTATCTGTTCGCGTCCCATTAAAGGACATTCGGGGAAATCTTCATCGGTCTGGATTGGGTTATATGTTCATATCTTAGCCAGAGAACTACACTCAGATCCATTAAGAATTGCTAACTGCCATCCTGGGTTAAGTCCTTGTGTCTTAAGGGAGATGAAGGCAAGAAACAGACAGGAGTAACTTCAGTTTGAGCATGATTGATGCTGATTCATATTTGAATTTGTCTATGCAGCTTCAAGTTTCGTGTGCGCTTAAACAAAAAACAGAAAGTAGGCTGGGGAGCTGGCTCAGGGGTTAAAGCCCTTGCCTCACAAGGAAAAGGAGCAGAGTTTGGATCCGCAGATCCTATGGAAAAATGCCAGGCGGATACAGCAGCGCCTGCCATTCTAGTCCTAGAAAATGGAGACTAGAAAGCCCCAGAGCAAAACAATAAGGAGGTAGAGCAATATAGGATGACGTCCAATGTCATCCTTGGACCTCTATAGATACATTTGCTCAAAGGTTCTCTTAGACACACACACACACACACACACACACACACACACACACACACATACTCACGCACATACACATACACACACACTCACGCACACACACACAAAATAAATACAGAAAAGTAAAAAGAAAGAGAACAGTTACTATTTCTCTCCCCAATTTTCATATTTTTGATGGAGTATGAAAATAAATTTATCTTCATTGCAATAGACAGGAAGTTAAACTCAAACTAGCCCAAGCAAAAATGGAAGGTACCAGAAGATGCATGTGCCCCCCATCCAGGCAGTGGGGTCATACATCTGGCTGCAGATGCTCAGACACAGCAGCCCTTCTCTCTGCCCATCCCTTGTTTCAGCCACTCATTTTGTGACATCAGGGTTTCAGGTCAGCTTTCTTTACATAAGATGAGGGAGGAGGAAGAACATGAAACCACCTGCTTCCTGTTTCCTAGCTTGCTTACAAGTGAGGAAATACATTTTTTTCCCCTTTCCTTTCTCCAGGTTGAACAATTATAGGAAAAATTTTGATAGCTCAGTTTGGTCACAAGCCCAACTCGGGAACCCAGGGACACAATCAGAGAAAAAGCTTCCTGGCATTGGAACTTCTTGATTTCAGACTCGTAAAAAGGGAGATGAATTATCTAAAAAGACAGAGGAGCCAGCAACATGGTGTGAACGGGAGCCAGACAGTCTCCAAGAGAGACTGTTCATAGCAGAAAAAAAGTAGAATCTGGGCAGAGAAGGTATTGGTTCTATTTCAGAAAGCATAAAGACAAGGATTGCTTTCCATCTGAGATGGGGAAGTCACATGAATGCACCTGCAAAGTTCAGAACACAGTATAAAATAAAGGAAGGCCTAGATTTTCCCTTATTCCCATGCCTCTTTTAAAGATGCCGGAGAGGAGAAAAAAGCAGGTGATAGGATGTAAGCATCCAAAAGAACCCTTAGCAACCAACTGAGTTTGATCTCATTATTATTTAAATGAGGCAGCTACTGCCCACAGAAACACAATTCATTCAGAATCACTCTCTGCAGCAGGTGGCCTGACTTCTAGTCCAACCCTCCTTCATTGTTCATAGTGACATCCTATCTGCATTTCATTAATACAACCTTTAAACTCCTGCACAATTATCAATAGTAATCCTCATTTTTCAGGACTGCTGAAATGTTGAATCACTTTCTTAGTTTACACGTTTTTTAACAGGAACTGAAAAAGAAAAACAACTTTAAAATACTGATAAAAAAAAAACAAAGATCAACATACTTTTTCTTTTTCAGAATTAAGAGGGGTCCAAGTTTTAAACCTAATATAACATAGCATAAGTTAACTGCTTAGTTAGTGATTGAATCCCTAAAGGTATAAAATGTCTTAAAACTATTGTTCCTTGTATGTTTGTGTGCTCCCAGAGCTGCAGAGAAAGGGGTTTTAGACGGATATGTGAAAAGGCATTCAGTTAAAAATAAAACCGGAAATGGGGTTAATATGGCTGTTTGTGGAATTCTTAATTGTAATAAAAGAATCTTCACATCTCTCAGAGAATTTACTGTCCATAGATTCTCCGAATAACTCATTAGCCCCTGGGGGAACCGTACTTTCTTGTCCTGTTGTAGAAGCAAAATACTTGACAAAACTTAGGGAAGGGTTTATTTTGGTTCCTAGTTCAAAGGTCAGTGGTGGTGGGCAGGTCCGGTGGCAGGACCTTTAAGCAGTTGGTCACAGTGTCATCTGCAGTAAGGAAGCAGAGAGACATGAATGCAGTTGCTCAGCCCCCTTTCTCCTGCTTATTAAGTGATAGACCATCCTATGAAGGGTGCCGCCCACAACTAGCATGGGGCTCACCATTAATTAACCTAGCCAAGGAAGACCCTGGCATACACGCCCAGAGAGCTATTTATTTTCATGGTGACTCTCAACCCGATCAAGTTGCAAGATTCACCATAGCACAGATTCCTTTTACATCTCCTGTGGCCAAAGCTGTGTTCTTGTAGAACAGCTGACAGACAGAGGGTGAGCACTAGGGCCAGCAAGACTATGTTCTCGGCAGCTGAAGTTTTCCATAATCCTGGGTCTGCATTGAAGTTTGAATATCAAGCGTGGCATGATGGCGCACTTGAAGGCGGCCAGTGTGTAGATTTCACTTAAAGCATGAAAGGAGGAAGCTTAGATTGTCAGAATTGACAGAAGTCCTGAAAGTGAATTCCTGTGGCAAGCCAGCAGAAGAAAGCTAGGAGGTGAGCAGGAAGTGAGGGAGGTGAGCAGGAAGTGAGGCACAAGGCAAGCCATCAGGAGAGTGACAGCTCAGAATCCCAGGGAAGAAAGTTCTTCCGTCTTCATACCGAAATCACCTAGAGCATTAATGGCATGAGATGAAAGTAGCTGGTTGATGTTTCGACTTGGCCACGCGGGAGGTTGATGGCGACTGCAGCAAGAGATGTGCACACCTCATTTAAACTGGAGGGGTTCAGGGGAAGGGCAAAGGAAGGCCCTGCAAGGGACTGTCACAGCCAAAGGGGGATGTTATGGATTTCTGCCCTCTGGCTAGTACCTGACCTCTGCCATCTTGAATAACTAGGTTTGATTCAGGAGACCTGCACATTGGACCCGGTAATTTACAGTGATGGAAAGACAGAGGGAAGAGGTTCTTATGGGCCCAGCCCTTCCCTTGACATCTATAAGGCAGTCAACAACTGCAGGGGGCAGGGCTAACAAGGATTTCTATGCATTATGGGTTGCTAGAGGGGGGCGCTCAGAGGGAGCATGGGTGGGGAGTCCCCTCTCCTGGATGATTTGCAAGCAGTTTGGGGTCACTAGGAGAGACACTTTCTTCAGTAGTATAGCTATCCTTAAGTTATTCATGCTCCTGTTAATAGTTAATGCTCCTGTGCTAGTTAATCCTGGGTGTCAACTTGACACACCTGGCATTAACTAAGAGCAGCTGAGACCACACCTGACAAGATCAGCTGAGACCACCTGAAGAGATTATCCGGCTAATACAAAGATCAGTCTCAGATCCAATCGGAACTCCCTAGATCTCCTTGGAATCTCCCGGTAGTGGACCAGATAAAAGGATCCACAGAACAGAAGACAGAAGAGACCTTTTGAAGCTTTTCTAGGAAACACTTTTCCCTCCTGCTGCTGGGTTTCTTCATTTCTTTGACCCTCCAGCTCTCCATCCCTCCAAGTCTTCAACTCAACTAGGGACTCTCTAGGAATCCTTCAGCCTTCAGCCGTCACCCACTGGACTACTGGACTGAGCAGCTACTGGCAGCCATTGTTGGACTACCTCGGCCACATCTGTAAGCCAACTCAATACATTCCCTTTTTAAATATTCATTCTGTTGATTCTGTGACTCTAGAGAACACTGACTAATACATAATCTTTCAGGCATGATCCTGTAAGTAGCCCCTTGTGCTGCTGTAGGTCACCTCTCAAATTCTCCTAAAGGTCACCCCTCACCCATGTTTCCATAGGTCACCCAATTAAACTTATTGGTTCACCAATAAGTTGAGTGGAATTACTTCTTTGGTCCTGTTGGTACCCTATGTGGGGGAGGTATGCATTTGTTCACATCTCAGGAAAAATTCCCCAGAAGTATGACTGAGGCATGTCAGAGAGGGAGGCCACCATACCAGTTATCTTAATAGATTTGTTAGAAAAAGCATTTTTCTTCCACTTTCTCATGTTTCCTCAGCAAAATAAAGGCAGAGCCATCGTCTACAGCAACAGGACAGGCAGGAGTTGAAATTAAGAAGATAAGTTACCTTGGAAATACTTGTCCAGCATTGGGAGTGAAAGAATTTGGGGTGTCAGTAAGATCCACTCACACAGTTTCACTTTGTAATCCAGGTGCGTCCCCTCGCCAGCTCACAAACATGAGTGTGTTTCAAGAACACCGGAGTTAATGGAAATTGGAGTTTTGCCAAGAAGAGAGGGCAAAGTAGTTGCAGCTGTGTATACAGAAGTGGTTATAGTGATAAACTATGCAGACTCACCTGGGTAAGGGATTAGACTGTGGGGGTGGGGGACAGTGAAAGGGAGGAAGCTGCAGAATTTGTGCGGTTAAGCTAAAAACAGCAGCAGTGACTTAGAAATACTTTAGGTACCTCAGATAGAGGTTAGCTTTATTTTATTACTATTCCATTCATTTATTTGTGAGAGAACAGACAGCATGCGTGCATGCATGTGTGCGTGCATGCATGTGTGTGTGCAGGCATACGTGCATGCAAGAGGACATGAAAGGAGCTTGTGGGAGTTGATTCTCTCCTGCCACAGTGTGAGTTCTGGGGATCAAACTCAGGTCCCTTCAGTTTGTGAGCAGGTGACTTACCCAGTGAGCCATCTCGCTAGCCCAAGACAGAGATGATCAAAAGGCTTGGCAGCAGTGAGCACATCACGTCATGAAGCACTGGCTAGTGGAGGTAAGGTGGCAGCCAAGACTGGTGGGAAGACATCAAGGAAAGTGCTAGAATCCAGGTCATCCACTGCAGGCGCTGCTACGTCACAGCAGCAGTCCATCTCCAGAGGTAACAAGCAAGCCCTGGAGTCTGCAAGTCATGCCTGGCTGTGGCTACTAGCAACTGTCTCCCTTGTGTGACTTAGGAAGTCGTTGAGTAGAACGCAGAAGGGCAGGATGGGCAAATGAACGCTTCCACTCACAGATGGCATCTGTTATTTTCGCTCCCACCCTCACTGACTAGAAGCTCTCAAAGGGTCTCACTCCATCTGCCACATAGAGGGTAATGCAGGCAATACTTGCGGGTGCTGCACGCTGCCACAGGCTGATCGTTCCTGCTTTCAGAACTGCCAAGGAAGCTCACTTGAGAAAGGAGGTGCACAAGAGGCTGACGTCACCAAGAGGCTGTGGGCATGGCCACAAGAAGAGAGTGCAGGTGGCAGAGTGTCATCTGCTAGACTTCGCCTTCCTTTTCCTGAAACTCTGGAGTCTGTGGATCTGACATCCAACAGAAAATGAAGCATTTGACCTTCTAGGACCTTCCTACGGCAGCAAATGTGCTGCTATTTTGGACCGGGGCTGCCCATGAAGCTGATTAATGCTGAGTTAGCAATATTTCCTATGTGGATGATTAGGTTCTAAGGAATGAAAATATGGGAACGATAAAATTTTACTGAATATAATTCACTCTCTCCTTGATGATTTAGAAGGCACCTTTAGCTCCTACCGTGACTTAGGGACATGCCCACGAACATCAATTATAATTGAACTACGGATGTGCAAGGTAATAACTCACATGGATTCCTGGCATGCTGGGAGCTCATGCCGGGCAGTAGGAAGAGTAATGAGGGCCAGAAGTAGAAAGGTCTAGAGATGGAGAAACTAACCAGGTGGAAGGACTTTCTCCCTAGGGTAGAAGCAGCCGTTGAAATAATGAAATTCTAGCAGTTGAAGAATCTTGCATTTCAATCAGGGAAGACATCCTGGAGGGAGCATCCAGGTGCCAAGAATACAAAACCAGAAATCACTGTGCCGCTACACAGACGGCACATATGTCTCCAATCTCCCGGGTTAATTGGTCAGAAGCAGATGCCGGGCATGTCCAGCTGTGGGGGTTTCATGGGAAGCTGTGGTTTATTGACTCGGGGCTGATGTTTTCAAAGAACCAATCAGGCTGCTAATCACTGCCAGGTCCAAGACCAAGCAAGGTCTGGTTCCAACAGGAAATCGAAAGGTGAGGCCGGAAACCAGAGAGCAGCAGAGATGGAGCCTGAAGAAGGGTCTCAGCTCATCATGCATCTCAGATATCAGGCTGATGCAAGCCGGCTGATTCCAGAATGCAACTACCTGAGACAGTGAAACAGCTCCCTGGGCCAGCCTGGAGCGGGTCTGAGGCAGGAGAGCATCTTGGGAGGAGAGAAAGGTGAAAGAAAGAAGAAATCAAAGCAAGGGGATTACAATTTACCTTAATTCCAGTTAACACTTTCTCTGTCTAGAAGCCATGCTCTGGCTGGAGAGATGGCTCAGGGGTTCAGACTCTGCCTCCCAAGCAGAAGGTCCTGTGTTTGGATTCCAGATCCCATGTAAAAAACACCAGGTGGAAATGGCAGTGGTCTCCACTTCCAGCCCTAGTGGGCAGAGCCTGGGAAATGCCAGAGCAAAGCAAAAAGGAGGTAAAAGCAAACTAGGATGATTCCCAAGTCACCCTTCGTCCTCCACAGGGACACACACTGCCCTTTGATACACACACACACACACACACACACACACACACACACACACACACAATGAATGAATGAAGTTTTAGAAGCCATGCTCTTACCCTGCACCATCCTGGGTGATATCCCCAGGTCTGTTCTTGTGTTACCTCGTTTATAAGCTAAGCCAGGTTTAAAAGCAGCAAACTGGTTTGTAACAAAAGCCAATCCACAGAAAAGAGTCAGTGCTTTTTGTTCAGCGAATGGTTTGCTTCCGTGGGATGTGGACCTAAGTCTGATGTCAAAACCAAGTGGAATTCAGCTTGGAGGTCACAGTGTACAGAACAGCCAGAGCCCGCGCGACAATACACAGGATGTAAGAAAACGGAGGAGCCCTTGGGGAATCCTTGAGGAGGGGAAGAAAAGAGGCAATAGCGGGAGAAGGAAGAGGCGGGAGAAGAAAGAGGTGGGAGAAGAAAGAGGCCAGAGAAGACTCTATGGGAGATGATTCCAGAAAGACGGGTGGGAATCTACATAGAAAGGATCAATACAAAGCCCATCCAAGGTGGAATGAGATGGAGGCGCAGACAGTGACAGACGTTCTGAGAGGGCTCTCTAAGGCAAGATGGGTTGCAGTGACTTATCCAGGTCACACGTCAGTTGGGTACATTCTCAGCCCTGTCAAGGTAAGTTTTTACCCAATGGCCCTTTCTCACAGGAAGAGAGCTAAGGTCATTTTTGTTTGAAATGTTTATTTATTAAAGTAAGACAAAATACATGCATAATCTGCCTTTAAATGTGAAGCTTCATTTGTTGATATTTCAGCCTGTTTACACATCTATCAAATGTTATATAAAATAAAGCCGTTTTTGCGGGGAGCTTGGATTAGTGTTTGAGCAACTAAAGTAACACTAAGTAAATTCCTCTTAAATTAACCAGACTGATTAAAAAAAATCTTAGTTAATTAAATCACCTTAAAATTTTTAAACTGCATCTACAAATTGAAACATCCTTCTTCATATGCCTGATTGGATACATTTTTCATCTTAACAAGGAAGAACTTTCTAAATTATGAACGAACCTTTAAAGTTTAAATAAATTAAACTTACAAATGCAGCAAATGGGAAAATTCTGCTTAAGCATTCCCACACTGATTACAAATGTGTTGGTGTAATTTCAACAAGAACAAAAAAAGTTGCTCAAATCAATTGAATATTTAAAATTGAAATCAAAAGACTGCTCACTCAGACACACTTACTCAAAATGGAGTCAGAGGCAGTAGGCAGCCGGGAATCCAGTGGAAGCCAGAATCACAGCCAGAAGCACCCAGCTAGAATCCAGAGCCCTACATCATGAGATGAAGAAAAGGACTCTTCCTCCAGCTGAGCGGCAGGTGTAGATGCTAGGGTCATATGACCCATCCTTGCAATCGCTGGTCCTTCCTTTCCTCCAGTCACATGCAACGATCCAAAAGAGCGAATTTTCATTTTTGTTACATGGGCACTTCTAGCTAGACAGAGCAGAAGCATTATAGTTTAAAAGAACTTGGGGGTGAGGGAAGATGCTGATGAAAGAAATGTCTGGTAGTTTCCAATCATCCCACTGGGCACAAAAGGAAAAAAAGTTTGTGAAGGAAGAGAGCTCTCATTGGATGGAAGCTATTGCCTCGTTGGGAAGCGTGGAAAAACTCTTAAGACTGATTTGAATAAAATTTGAAGTCCTTGTAATTAATTAATGAAATGTGTATTGGTTTTCCGTGGCTTTTACACAAAAACATGCAACAATTCTGTGACTTAAAACAAATTTCACGGGCTGAAGAGATGGCTCAGGTGTTAAGACTCTGCCTTCCAAGCAGAAGGTCCTGAATTGGGATTCCAGGTCCTACGTAATAATGCCAGGCAGAAATGGAAGCAGCCTGCACTTCTGGCCCTGGTGAGCAGAGCTTGGGAAATCCCATTGTGAAGCAAAACGGAAGCAGAAGCAATCCAGGATGATTCCCACGTCACCCTTGGTCCTCCACAGGGACACACAGTGCCCTCTGATACACACGCGCGTGTGCACACATATGCACATGCACATGCATGCACACATACATAAGCGTGTGTAAAAATAAGTCAAAAGGTCACTGTAAGACTGATTCTAGCTTTTAGAAAGTGAGAGGGAAATATGGATCTAGCAGTGTGTCAAACTGCAAATGATAGTAAATGGTAAGATGCAAATAATACAAAGGTAGGAGAAAAAGCAAACTGTGCATGTCACATAAACATCTGGGGGCAATCAGCCCAGGTTTCCTTAGCTGGAGTCTAGCTGGTCACAGTAGGGTACACTCCAGAGCAAAGGAACAAGGTCACATGGTGTTACACAGGACTCCCCGACAGTCTTCTGACAGAACGATAACCCTAGAGAGTCATGTCCTGCCACTGTGCTTCTGTCAAGAACAGAATCGTAGAAGCAGGTCACGGGCTACGCAGGTGAAGGGTCAAGCAAGCATGCCAACGGGGACATTTGGAATATGGTTGTTCCTGAATGTGTAAAGGTCTTCAGGTGCCCAAAGGAATGCAGCGCTGGCTGAAAGAGGGCAGTCGCTAATCATTGGTGCCTGTTGGGTTGTCTTTACAGCCTGTTGCCAATAAACATTCTACTTCCTCCCCAGGGTTAATTAGTGCTAACAACCAGGGCTTGCAGTTAAGGGAAGGAGGCAGGTGAAAGAGAGAGACTAAAGTTGTCCATCTCTTGGGCTGCTGTGTATTTTTTTCCGCACACAGGCAGACCACCAGACTTTCAAAGGACCTGTCATTCTGATGCACTTGGTGGACAACGACATCTATAACCTACAGAATCCCACCAGCAAAGGTGACGTCATCCTCCTGTATCCTGTGTGTCACCGTCCTGCCAATTTAACTCTGCTCAGAGGAGAAAAGAAAAAAAAAAAAAAAACCTGGACTGCTGCGGTTTAGCTTATGGATTAGAGAATATTCTAGAGAACTGAAACACCCATTCAAATTGATCCCTGAGGGGCTGCAATTGCTGATTCCATTAGCTCCCTTTGGGACAAACAGGAATAAAGCTGAAGAAAACACCACTCAATAAATAGCCAAACCTCAGCTGAGATTTCCTGGAAACAGATCTCGCCCGGATTGTGAGTCGTGAATTGTTCACTTCAGTTTGATTAATAATCATTAACACCTCCATGGTGCTTCATTCGAAGGCACTTGCTCATCATCAATTAAACCCTGAAATCCTTATAATAAATTAATGAAATGTGTATTGATTTCCTGCGGCTGTTACAAAAAAGAGAGAAATAGCAATCCTCGTGACTTCAAACAAGTTTACCTTGTTTTGTTATGTTTCCAGAAGTCAGAATTCCAACTCAAGTGTCACTGGGTCAAAATGAAGGTGCTGGCTGGTCTCTGGTTGGCGCTTTGGGTGACTGGGAAGAGGAGGATGGCAGTCCTCGAGCTTCTGCCCATGGCACACATTGCTCGACTCACGATTCTTTCCAAGTTCCAAGCCCACCAGCCATGGACAGTCAGGTGTTTTCTGTTCCCATCTGTCCCCGCTCTGTCACCGGAGCTTCTTGCCTCCTCTGAGGCTTAGAATGGCCTTCTGTTTCTATTGTCCATTCTCCCATGTAATTCAGAATAAAATGTCGCATTTCAGGATTCTCAATTCAACCAGGTAAGCTGGCACATGGGCAAAGATTGTAAAGATGAAGATGTAAAACCTCTCTGGGGCTGGGATTCTGTCTGGCACACAAGGCCATTCTGAGTGGTCAGGGTAGAGCAAATTCCTTTAGGAGTTGGATATATAAGTCAATGGTAGACCGCGCAAGAGCATACTTGGGTTCAAATGCTGCCTGCCCCATATAGGGTGTTTTACACAAGAACATCGTAAAGTCCCTCAAACGTTATGCCAAGATTACTCTGTGTAAGTATGAAGAGTAAAAATTTAAGGCATCTACTAAAAGACACAAATCCAACAATTTCTAAGTCAGTGGAAAGGAAAAGAAAAATGCAAGGTAATCTTCTAATAAAAGACAGACATTAGCTTCAGAAAAGGAGCAACAGAAACACATTAAACAGAAAGATGGAGAGAGAGAAATCAGCCGCAGCAGTAACAACGTAAATGTAATGTGTAAAGCTTGTTTACCGAAAGGGATTTTCACTTTAGACTTTCTTTTAAGAAAATTATTTTAAAAAATGATACACGAGTGATGAAATTGCGGTTTGGTGATCTGGCTAGTTCCTCACCATGGCCTGACCTCCTCCTTTGGCCTCCAGCCACGGGATTCCTGCTGTACTGGACTCTTACTGTAAGCCCGATAAATCGCCCATAAATAAATTCTTCTTTAAGCTGGATGTGAAAAGGATTGTCGCACATCAGAAAAAGACTGACTGCAATTGGGTGTTGGGCACAGTGGAGATTTCTAAAGGACTCAGATTTTCTGAACAAGTACAGATTGGATTTCAAATTCCAACAATGAAATCCTCTGCAAGGTAGGACGGACCAACAGCAGAAAGTAGACCAAGGCTTCCTGGGTTTGTTTCTCTTATGCAAATATCTGCAGGACTGAGATAAATGTTGCCTGTGCAATCTTTGAAAGTGCTGGAAAATGCCAGAAAGTTCCAGCTCCCTGACCCAGTCACCCACTCACAAGAGAGCATTTCTTATCAGTATAGTTTTTTCAGAATGTCTCCATCCTGATCTGCTGCCCACACAGAACTTGTAGAACAAATAGGTGTTTAAAACAGCCAAGTCTCCTAATGGCTGATCACTAGAAAAAGGTCTAATGGATAGTAAGAAGAAATCTCATATCCATAGCCAAATCAGGGTTCTTAAATGAAAAGTTCTTATAAAAGCTTTGAACCAAAGAAAAACTGAGCAACATTTTAATTTGTAATTTAAATTAATATGTTTGCTTGGTGTGTGTTGCTTACAGATGCCCAGAAGTTGATATGGCAACTGTATGTGTGCGAGAAGTTGGTTTATTTCAGGTTCACATCAGCTTTGCAATTTTAGAAAAATGAGGGTAGAACCTCAGCTGGGAGACATTTGTCTTGGGTTGAGCCTAAACAATCACAGAGCTATCTGAATACATTAATTCACCAAAGCAAGCCCAGGAAATATACGCTCACCTTTAATCCCTTTTTCATCATTGAGGTGAAGGATTCTAACCAGGATTTCTTAGCCAAGAGCCAGAACCAGTTCTTCAGCAAAGCACAGCAAGTTCATTAATGCATCAGTTCAGGCCCAACACAGAGGCAGAAGCCGAATTTCCTGAAAGAGTAAGCGTTCCTTTCCATTTCCACATTACCTCGGTTGAAAAGAAACTATCAAGGCTCACAAAGGTAGCATAAAAATCCACATGTGCTTTATCACAGCCCGCTCCTTTTCTGCACACAAAAGAATTTGACAATTCAAGAGACGGGTCAAGGAGACAATGAAAGTGTGTAAATTCATAATATTCAAGAAATTGTTGAATCAGTGATTTCATTTTAGGTTAGAAAAGACAAAACTCAGACATGTTCCTACTATTTGAAAGAGGATCCTTTGGAGTAATTTTTATGTTTTTAGTTCCATTAGTCTAGACCCTAATGGAAAAATATCAGGGGAAATTATGACTGACCATTCAGCATTTTACTGATAATTTAAGCTGTCCTAGATTAGAATCTAGATGGAAAGTTGCTATTCATATAAATACCTAAATAGAGAGTGGACAGTAGAATTTCTCCGTTATAAGAAAAAGAAAATTGGAGAAAGAAAATATTGTGCCTAAGAAAAGAGAACTGGGGCTGGAGAGGTAGCTCGGGGGTTAAGCCTCTGCCTTGCAGGCAGAGGGTCCTGAGTTCAGATCCTAGACCCCATGTATTGACGCCGGGCAGAAGCGGGGGCAACCTGTGTTTCTGGTCCTAGTGGGGCGGAGCCTGTGAATCCTGAGGCAGAATAAACAAGGAGGAGGTGGAGGCGGTCCATGGTGGTTCCCAAATTTGTCCGTGGTTCTACACACACACACACATACATGCATACACGCACACATACCGTACATGCACAATTGAATAAAAAAAAAAGACTGGAGAAAAGAGAACTGAGATTTTGGAGTTGCTGAATTTTTCTATTCCTTAATCTACTCACCTATCACTTGGAAAGTTAAGAGTCACATGTCAGGTATGCATGACATAGGGCTTACGCTCATGCCTGACATGTGCAACATGCTCATGAATATAAAGCATACATGTGACAAACCTTAATGACACTGGTTATGACAGATAGTGTCATGGCTGCTCCACAATTATCCACTGCTCTCAGACGAAAAAGCCTCCCACGGTCTTCTCTGTAATTAATTGACATTATCAAGACCTTCCACCCAATCTTCTGGAGGAGCAATAGGGTCCCAGGCATCCCTACGTCATCCATAAAAGTAATCAAGCTCTCCAGATACTGCTAGTCTTGATGTCTTGACTGGATTCTGCATTCACTCTGTGTCTGGGTTTGTTTCTAGTGCAATAATGGAATCCCTGAATCTGGGCGACTTGTTCTTGAAAGACATTTTGAGATCATGTCCCGCAGGCTGTACTTTAACTTGCATGTTTCAAGCGTCTTGTGTTATGTTAGAATCGACCAGAAAGGAGAAAGGCTAGTGTACATACAGAGGATATATGTGAAGAATGACCTTGCCGCATAGCATCGTGCCTTCAATGCTTCCTCAAGTTGTCCACAACACTTAGCAACCGCACCCCCTCCTCCTCATGGTCCCCCACCTCTCAACACTGTCATAGCGAGAGCGGATGTTGCCCTCTGCCCTCTGCCCCCTGCCCACTGCCTCATGAATGCTTTCTCACAAGTGAGGTGGGCTTCCTTGTCCAGGTACAGCTTTGCACACTTAGCCCAAGTGCGTGTGGACTAAATATAAGCTGAATATAGGCAGAAGGTTAAACACGCTGGCTATTTTTGGAAGTCCTGTGCCTCTTTCCTCATGCTACAAGCTGAATACAGACAAATAAGAATATATCACACAGGTTTTCCTTTTTATTTGTATCATATAATGTTAATTCCAAGGAGATAGAACTACAACTGACAAACTGTAGCAAGAAATCAATGTTTGTTACTGCGAATTCATGGGTTTGATCATTAATGTTATTAAAGTAAATCCGAAAAATATAGACACTTAAACCTGGATATAGAAACTGGTATCCAAAGTAAGCCCATGACTTAGTAACACCATAAAATCTGAGTCATCAGTATCAGGACCAAATGGTAGGAGGCTGATAAAAATGATGTCTGTGTTATGCAGTTCTGGGATATTTGGTTAAAATGCCATCTACGATAACACAGAAATCAACCATCACACCTGGTTAATCTGGAGCTTAAGCCCAGGACTTCACAGCAAGGATGTTCCTAGAAGCCTGGGCGGTGATTTTAGCTACCTTTGACAAGGTTCCATAAAAGTCAAAGAAAGTTAATGAAAGTATGATAGAGACAGTGATTTCACTTCTAGCGGGGTTGAGAGATGCTCTGTGGTTTGCACCTAGAATTGGAGATGCTGGAGCAAGAGCGTAAGTTCGAGGTCAGCCTGAACTACACAGGAGACCCCGTCATGAAACATCCATCATAGCAGGTGAGGGGTGTCGGGGTGGGGGGGTTGCAGATGACTGGCAGACCACGTATCCAGCATGTGCAAGGCCTACATGTCATTTGTCAGTACCATAGCCAGAGGGGAGTATGGGATGTGCTTCAACAGCAAAGGTAGGTTCCGCCTCAGGGCGAAGGCCCAGACTGGCGTGTGGGCAGCAACTAGCTGAACAGTGTCAAGTGTTTTAAAACTGTCCACCCCGCATGATTGACTTGGGGGGCAGAGGACATGTTCACAAAGAGAATGAGCGTAAGGCTCTCAACACACCTGACTGAAGTATGTAACTGTTGCTGACCAGAAGCCATATGGTACAGCCAGAGAAAATTCTGGAAGCAGTTCTAATCGTCCACGAGAAAGATAATGATGACAGGAAAATAGAGAAAGGTGATTGAACAGATGTGGGATGTACACAAAATCAGTCTCATTAGAGAATGATGACTCAGACATGTAGAGACAGGAGCAAAGCAGGGATTACATGTGTGCACTGCCACGCCCAAGTTTTTATGTGGGTGCTGAGGATTTGAACTTGGGACTCCATGCTCTCACAGCAGTCGCCTCTCCGCCTGAGTCATCTCTCCCAACTCTAAAAAAAATATTTAATCAGAATTTTATATTGTTAGCAATGTAATATCAATAAGAAAAGGCCGAGGGAAGAAAGAAGGCTAGAAAACAAGAGGAAAATAAGTTTGTTGCTAGATCTGAGAAAAGCAGAACCCTGATGTGTCTAGTTCAGTTTATTTACTCTTATGGGAGATATAACCACCCTCAGCACAAAGCATAATTCTCCTTTGTGAAAACACAATTTCCCAGCTTAGACTTCCATAGCAAAACAAAGACTGATGGATTAAATAAATAGCATGAGTTTATGTCTTCCAGTCCTGAAAGCTGGGGGTCCAAGATCAAGGTGAAATTACCAACAAGGCTGTCCATGAGGAGCCTCTGTCTTCTGGGGTGTCCACCCACGCTGGAGGAGTATGTGATGGTTAGTCCCCAACTCAACCTGACATCCAACATAATGCCTGTTGAGGACCCTCTGTCTTCGCGGGTGTCCGCCCACGCTGGGGGAGTGTGATGGTTAGTTCCAGATGACAGAACAAGTAGCCTCTGAACACATGTAAGAGGAATCATCCAGCTAAGACAGGCCTCCAGGCAAGCCTTCGGGCACGTATCGTGATGCACAACAGAGGGGAAACTGTCCCGTGCTGAAGTGGCATCATTCCCCCGGGAAGGTGGGATGCATACAGTATGGACTGTGGGTAGATGGATGGCACGCATTGGGTCTTCCTTCCCTGTTCTTGGCTTCGGATGAGGAATGCCCATCTCCCTCGGCTCCTGAAGCTGCTGTTACTTCTCAAGCTATGAGGAATCATAACCTGGAAGGCAGGATCAAAAATCTCTCCTTCTGGTAAGATGCCTAGCTCTGGCATTTATTACAAGTTATGAAACTGAGGGTGGGTGTTAGGAAACTCTCTCCCCCTCAACCTCTTCTCTTGCTTCCCATTCCCCTCTTCCTCACATTCCCCCTCCTTCATTTTCTGCCAGTGTCCTATTTGATTAGGTCCCAACCCTTAGGCATTTTTCTTACCCTAGCTGTGTCTTGAACGGCCTATCTTTAGCAACAATGGCAGAGAGATGTTTCAGCACACAATTTCTTTGGGGGGAGGATTGATGAACCATTCAGTCTTCAGACACACATTTCTTTTGCTTTATGGTCCCATCTCCCGGCACTGTAGAGTTGTATTTGGACAAGCTGCTGGGGAGAGTTGATAATCCACAGCTCCAGAAGCCAGAAATTGAACAAACCCTCTTTATTGCTTTCTAAAAAGGCAACAGAAAAACACAGATGTTCATGCTTTAGTGACTAAGAAGAAGGAGGGGGAAAACGCAGCAAGAAAGAAAATTAAAAACTTCAGTCCATACAATCATAGTAGCAGCAGCGAATGACATCATCTTTGACTGCCTGCTGCTGCTGCTGCTGCCTGAATGTCAAACAGTTGGGATCAATGTCTGAGCAACTGTCCTGGGTGTCCCCCTCAGGTGTGTGTGTCAGAACCCTCCCTGGCAGCATACCTGCCTGACCACAGACCACCGTGCACAGGAGAACAGGCACCTACATGCCGAGCATCTTCCATGCTAGGAAATGCACACTTCTCACACAGTCTTATCGGGGCTTATTACAAATCAGAGGCAACCCACACATGTCAGCTGTACAAACTGATAAACCTGAGTGCATTAGTGGAACCTTACAGTTATCATCGATCCAATCATAGAGCATTTACTATTATTTTTGTTTTGTGTGTGTGTGTGTGTGTGTGTGTGTACTATATGTCTTTGTGGAGGACTAAGGGTGGCTTTAGGCATCATCCTGGATTGCATCCACCTCCTTTTTGCTTCACTCTGGGATTTTCCAGACTCCACCCACCCAGGCCAAAAGTGCAGGGAGCTGCCTTTTCTGCTTGTAGTTTGTGTGTGTGTGTGTGTGTGTGTGTGTGTGTGTGTGTGTGACCTGGGATCTGAACTCAGGACCTTCTGCTTTCAAAGCAGAATCTTAACCCCTGAGCCATCTCTCCAGCCCTCATAGAACATTTTAATCAGCTTGGGAAAAAATTAAAAACCTACTTGTGTTATACGTGCCTGGTTCCACTGACCCTCCCAGCACTGGCCATCCATTGTGTTTGGAGTTTTTTCTCATCGCTTCAATTAAGTATCTGATAAGAAGCTATGGGAGGGGGAGCCCTGCATTTTGTCTTACAGCTTAGAGAGTCTGTTGCAGTTCGCCTGCATGATTGCTGATAAATCATCATTAAACGGCTTAAGGGAACAAGGGGTTTATTCTCTTACAATAGACCAGTTACAGTTCATAGTCCAGCTTGATGGAAGAGCACGCACCAACACCAGAGCCAAGGCAACTGGCCACGCCATCACCACATAATGGCTGAGAGAGGGACGATCCTTACTTGCCAGACCAGCATGTCTGACCAAGTGTACACAAGGATGCCAAGTCTCTCAACCAGCTCTCTGTGTTTTATTCCAGGCCCTAATCCCACCCACCACCAGCTAGACAATCTTCTGCAGGTTTGCTCTGGGCTTAACTCAACTATTAATTCTCTATACATATGCCCAGAGCTCAAACCCTCAACTGTCAGGGTGA
Source organism: Typhlomys cinereus (assembly GCA_023101885.1). Lineage (NCBI taxonomy): Eukaryota > Metazoa > Chordata > Mammalia > Rodentia > Platacanthomyidae > Typhlomys > Typhlomys cinereus. The sequence continues at coordinate 2,599,074 of JALPQD010000087.1, read as the reverse complement.
CACCTGTGTCTAACTATGGCAGAGTCCATCATGGTGGGAGTGACGAGGAGCGGCAGTGGGAGGCTGCTGGCTCACAGGTAAGCAGATCAGGAAGTGGAGGAAGAAGAATTCTGACATGGGTCCAGCGTTCTTCTCCCTTTTCATTCAGCCCAAGACTTCAAGCTCATGGAATGCTGCAGCCATATTCCAAACGGATCATCTTTGCTTCGTTTATCTTCTTTGGAAAGAGCCTCATACACACACACACACACACACACACACACACACACACACCCTTGAGTTGTGTCTCGAAATGATCCGTGTCACATTGACAATGAAGATGGACCCTCCCTGTTCCATTCTAGAGATGTTCATGTCCAAGAGATGCACTTTTTCTCTTTTCATCCACCGTGAGCTCTCGTGGGGATGCCCAAAGGGGAAGGAAGGCATGGGTTGAGCCAGGAGTTTGTGTGTGTGCTTTTTGCAATGAGTCAAGCATAAGGAGGCAGACCTCCCCAGTTACAACACCAGCACAGAGATTCTGTGTGTAAAGACCAACAGGGAAACAATTAGTTAGACAGCCTTTGCAGTTTGATAAATAAAAATCAGTCCGCAGCAAGGATCAAAGGGAAACCAGCCTATAGGCTCTGTCTCCATAGCGACTTCATGGCTCTTCTCTGTGCTGTAAAATGCAACCATGTCTTCTTGGTTCACGACTGAAATCCACCTGTGTCTGTGCCAATGGATAGGCACTATTTCAGCTCATCTTGTTGCAAGGTTCTTGTGTTCGGAAATTAGAACACAGGTAGAGAAGTAAAGCAGAGTTTGTTAGAGGAGAGAAAGAACGGAATTCAAGGACTCTGGATGTGGAGTGCCATGAGGGCAGGCACCCTAGAGAACTCGACTCCAGGCATGGACTTCATGAGGGGCATGGAGCTAGAAAAGAAATCAAGGACTCTGCATGTGGAGCCTGGAGGGGTAGGTACCAAAGATGGCTGCCAAGAGCAGATATAGTTATATATTTAGGCAAGGGAAAATGGCCTTTCCTCATTGGTTAGCTCACATTGGGGGCCAACCCAGTTGATCTTAGGCCCACCTCAAGGTGAGGCTAAAGATCAAGTTGTTCCTTTGATAGGCTTAGCTTATTTAATATGGAGAACTCCTCTCCATATCCTTTCATTGGGAAGTTGGCCATCTTATCTCTGTGGAGGATTGGAGTCAGTTCCTCAGCAGAGGGTGTTCCTTGGGGTGATCTCAGCAGTGGGGGATGACCTTCACAGATATCCCAGCACAGCTGCTCTAACCCTGCCTTAATTTGACTGGCTGTATTTCAGCGCCCCCTGAATTGCAGTTTCCAGAACTCTGTATTGTTCTAAGTCTTACCACTTCCTTCTCTTACAAACCCCAAATAAATGCACATCGAACATCAACTCCGCATTGCATAAGAGGAGAAAAGAGTGACATCGTATCCACAGTCCTCATCCTCCAAAGTCTAAGACATGACAGCCAGACCAAGAAACTCCTACACAGAGCACTGGACCAAGAATAGTGTGGACAGAACCGACACTCAGGTTGTCTTGGGATGGGCGTGCCTGCTCTAGACAAGAATATTCGATATCAGAATTGTCAAGATTGGTTTTCAATCATGATATTTAATGCATCCAAAAGTTTTTAGAAACATTAAAGAAAAACATTTTAAAAACTTACTAAGCTTTAAAATCATACTGGATGTTTATGCAAATAAACTATGCTAAATAAAGGGTGGTGAAAATGAGTGCTTTAGAATAGCTACAAAAGGGATTAGGGCAATCCCTCAGTGGTTATAGTGCTATCAAATTAGGGAGAGGTCAGATCCTCCAATCTTACATAAAATGCATGGCTGGTGGGTAACCTGTGGGTAATTCTAGCCCCAGAAAATACAGACTGAAAATCTCCAAAGTAAACTGACTTGGCAGAATAACCCTATCAGTAAGTTTAAGTCTATTAGAGATCCACTCTCAACAGGTTAAGGTAGAGGAATAATTGGGGGGGATTCTCAATTTCTACCTCCACACTCTCCTGCATGTATCTTGCACACGCGCGCGCACACACACACACACACACACACACATATGCACACACACACACATATGCACACACACACACATACACGCACACACACAGCCCATGTAGACACCTGCAGGAAAATGGGAAAGGACTCCATGCATTTATCAAAGAATTGATCCTCATTTCAAACAGGTAGTCCAATTAAATAAGGACTGTGAGACTCTCTCTGACCGGGACTGTGATATGTGGTACTCCTTTCCTGACACATGGAAGGTAGTAACTGTTGGCACCCCTACACAACAGGGCATTTCAACCCCTGAACATCACCATCTGTACAGAAGCCATACTTCTAGGTATGGCAGCCTGGCATTTTGAAATATTATCTTGAAGGCCTTGATCTTTGCCTCATTAATTCAGCAAAAGCATTTCTTATTCATGCCTTAGAAAAGATATAACCTGACATCAGGCTAAACAAGAAAGATAAATGGAATCAATTCCAGCTGTAAAAGCCTAGTTTGAAGAAGGAATGGGGAAAAAAATCCACGAGCAGTAGTCTTGAGAGTTGACTCGTTAAGGAAAACCAGGCTGTCTGACTTGTCCCAAAGTAGCATTCACAGGAAGAGACCCTGGAGGAGAAGCAGGATCCTGGATTGTGTGGACTTCTGAGAAACAGTTGGCTACTTTGGAATTTGAGTAAAAGAGGACACTATATTGTTAAATTAAAGTCTGATTTTTTTTAGTCTCTGAACTTTTTATATAGGACCTGAATTTTGTAGTAAACAATATATTGTTAATTTAAAGTCTGATTTTTTTAAATCTCTGAACATTTTATGTAGGATCTGAATTTTGTAATGAATTCAAACCTTCCATCTGAAGTTTCATGCTAGACACTACTGAGTCATACGGACAATAAACTGAAAGTCAAAGACACCCCAATTGTTCTTCCACTTCATTCTTTCAAGGTTGGGCACCCCAAAATATGGCGTGTGTACAGGAGCCAAGCAGAAAAGAAAAGGAGGGAAAAACACAAATTGGGGCATAGATTTTTCTTATCACCAGACAAAGGGAGATGGGAAAGATTGTAGGCAGTTTCAAGAGGGTTGTACATTGGCCAATGGTTTACAGAAGGAGTCTGATAGAACAACAAGGAGCATAGTATAGGCCACATGTTAAAATGTGGACTTGTTCAGAGCGGTGCATGCATTTCTTGGGAAGACATAAAAATGCTTATGTACCCCACATCCAGCACAGACACACCAAATTACAGCACATCTAAGGTCCTCTTGGTGAACCCATGAGTTTGTAATTGGAGACTTTAGGGTACAAGTCTGGGCTCTGATGGTCACCATAATCGAGGCTCAGCCATCTCTCTCCAACATACTAATCACAGAGAGGAGCAGTGGTGAAAACAGGGATTCCATGTGGTCACTCTGGAAAGAGGAACAAAGAAAGAGGTCCAGCAGCCCCGTCTACCTCTGAAGCACTAACATCAGCTTTAGATTTAATTAGAAGGAATGGGGAGGGGGCAGAGGTATGCATAATTACAGCCCTGGTGTATTTAGTCAGGGTTCTCTGAAGACACAAAATCTCTAGAATGTCATATATATAAATAAGTGTATTAAATTAACTTACAATTTAAAAAAAAAAGTGTCCTTCAAAGTAGTCGTCCGTAACTGCTTTGCTCTTGACTGGAATGTTCCACAAAGCCAAAAGATTCCAAGACAGTCTCAAGCCCTTGCTTCTCTGGAGGGTCGAAGACGCTGGGTTCCGATGTTGGTGAAGAACAGCTGGACTCCGACGTCAGTGATGGACAGTGAACAGCAGCTAGGCCTAGAGACCAGGCTCCAAAGGCAGCAGGAACAGGTGGAAAAGGTGAAGTACCAAGTCGGCCAAGGACGAGGCAGCAGCAGCAACAAAGAAGACCAAGATGTTCTAAAAGCAAATGACACATGCAGAGTGGACTGCACAGCAAGTCGACACAAGATAAAGGAAGAGCAAGTCCCTCCTCCTTGCACCTCCTATTATCCCATCCACCACTGGAAAGTACCACCCACTATGGGCTGGGTTCTCCACAGCAATCAGTCAAGTACCTGCAGGCTTGTTCAGGGGACATTCAAACCATTAACCTTCCACAGCTGCGCCCCAAACAGTCTGCAACTGTCAAGTTGACACCAAAATGTAACCGTAACACCTGGTCAAAGTAGGTCTGGTTCTGCTTGGTGCAGGAGTGCTGGGGTGGGGGGACAAGGGGGTTCTGAGAAGATGATGGCTTGTGCTGCAGGAAGAAGGCACCCCTTAATAGATCATTGCTCTTATTTGAAGGCGGGTACGGCCTGTTCTTAGAGCATTTCCTCTTCTGGCCATTCAAGATCACTGCAGATTTAGGAGCATAACTCCCCTGACTCGGAAAGGAGATGAGCTAGGTAAGAGAGACAGTCCTTGGGTGGTTAACGTGCCCCCTCCGGGTGCCTGGTCCTACTGCCGCCTTGGGTCTGAGGGTTCCTCGATGCTGTAGGAACTAAGGTGTCAGGCAATCTGCTTGGAAGGCTCTCTGGTCTGGTGATCCACGGCACATGGGAAGCCAGAAGGCTGTAATGAACGAACACACTAGAAGAGCCAGGTGTTTATGCCTGATGGCGAAGCACCCCAACATTCAGTCTAGGAGACTGCATCTCATGCTGAAGCACCCCAAGAAGCCAACTACAAAGAGGCCCGGCCACAAGGCATTTGACCAAATAAATTCCCCAGGGAGAGAGACTTCCTACTAATAGCTCTGATTCTGGACTCTCAGTGGGAGGACTTAGTGTCAGGGAACGGGTGACTCATGAGAACCTCGTCCAGAGCCATCTGGCTGTAGCAACTCTAGAAGGCTTGGCATAAGTGACTCCATTTATTCACATTTATTTTTATCCTTTTGGGATCCCATCTGTGAATGCAGTGAGCATATGTCAGTATGTCATGTTCACCCCTTATTACCCAATCACCCCCATACCTTTCCCATTGCAAACCTCCATCCCAGCCACTCTCCCTCTTTCTTCACTGCTTATTTGCATGTGCTGCTCACCGTGTCTCCCCTGGTTGTCTGTGCAAATCTGTACCTGATGACTTGGTAGAGTCCGTTCCCATTGTTTGGCAGTGCTAACACAACATCTTGTCATGAAGCCTCCTCAAGCTCAGAATCCTGCTTCAGCCTCCCAAGGCTGGGATTGCCAGCATGGCCCACCACCCCCAACATGACACTCCAGCAATTTCCCCTCCTGTCTCTGAACCATTTCCTGTGAGGGCATTGCGGATGAACTATCAGAGTCTTTCATCTGATCCCATGATCAGATACATGCATGATACAGATGCATGAGGCAGAGTCAGGACCAGTCTAATCCTTTCCCATGGCTCTCAAGTGCGGCCGACTGAGAGGCAAAGAAGGAATCCATCTTACACTACCTCACCTGCTGTCCACGTTCAAGTTCGACTCTGTCTGTTCTGTGTGGGCGACGCCCCAGTGACCCGCAAGTATTGCTCAGTCTGTTTTGAAAGAAGTTTTACTTTTGCTGAATGTCAGTGTTTGATGGTCACAACGTTTTACAGGCGCAAAGCACGGACAACCAGAGAAAGCATTCAAAGGAAAATCAGCTTGAAAAATAAGCACTTCTTAGGAGTCCTTTAATGAAGTTGCTCATCAATGTTTTAGAAAAGAATGAAGATTGTGGCTGCCAAAGACTTGGAAAAGCCATGCTTGGGTTCTGAAGACAGTTTAGCGACCAGTGATACAGGTTTATCATTTCCGTGACCTATTTCTGTGACCCACACCAGACAGTAATCATGGCTGACAACATCATGCCCAAACCATCGGGCTGTCCTAATTTTCTTCTCAGGAATACATTAAAATTTTTGTTACAGTTCAAAGAACAGTGTAATCTGTCAAGAACAGACTACATCGATATACAAATAACGCAGAAACCTTACTAGATAAAGCACATTTGTAAGTGAACTTCTCAAGTTATTAGAGAGGCGCTGCTTGGGTGTATCTAATTATCTCTGCTTAAGGATGACAGTCCTGATAAGATTAGGAATGTGAGCATCACTAACACCTTCCATTCAGAGGATGTGGCTTGGTTCTCCCAAGATTAGCATTTTAGAAGGCTTATGCCCTAAAGAAACACAAATGTGTCTGTCACAGCGGAAGCTCAGGATAGCTGACTATCATCATAGTTCTGTAGGAATGAGACAGACATATCCCGCTTCTACCATTGAAGCAAGCTTTAGTAACTTCAGCTTGGTGGTATCAGGGGTCTTCAACACTGAAAAAAGCAATCAAGACTTCTTATAAATTTCAAGACCAGTGTCAGGGAACACAAATAGACTCGTTTTCGTGACATGTGAGTATATCTCACCAATATGAGAGCGAAATGCCTCTTTTGTCAAAAAAGAAAAAAATGTAGACCACATTTAAACAACAGCATTGCCCAAATGATATAACTTCTTTTCCCCATCTGAATGGCACAGATTACAAACAGCAGAAATGTAATAATGCAACTGACCATTTTCTGTGTTTCCAGATGTATATACAAAAAATACTCCAAGAAAGGGGGGACTTAAGGGTCACTTTGCACATGTTAAACTTACATGTACAAACTTCTGGATAATGTTTGGATAAAGTTCAATTATGCAGCCTTATACATCTCTAGCTATAGGCACATAGAACATTAAATGTAGCAGAATCACCTTAAAAATCGTTGTGTGTGAAGCAGTCATTTAAAGTATTGCAATATAAACAAATTTTTCAACAAATCTGGAATTTGTCAAGACTTTAATTCCCATACAAAAGCCAGAAAGAAAATCAAACACCTGATTTCATCTATAAAATAAAATCTTATGCCGTAAGTCATATTTTGCTTTTGTTTTTGCAAAGGTTACTAGTAGTAGAACATTGTTTTAAACAAACCTCTGTTGCTTTGGGCACAGAGTTATTGGTTCAAGTTTTGTATCTGTGCATTAAATTTTGAGCTTGGAAAATCCTTTAGGTAAATTTACATTCTGAAATACCTCTTGCAAAATGGTGAATTTAATAAAAATTAGTTCTGAAGAAAACTAAAACACTTTATACCATTTTCATAGTTTTCTCATCAACCCAGCTTAAATGCCTTCATATTTTCTGCATAAACAATTGTGAATTTAATTGAAATTTTAACTGCAAATTATCTTACCTCTAGCCAAGACCCAGAAAAAAAAATCAATCTTAAATTATGTCTCTCTGCATTAGTAATTATGAACGTTACATTTCTTTCTCATCTTAGGTATTATGCTTTGATTTGTACCTTTTAGGCATTCTGCTCTTTTTCACTTATTTCTGGTTTTCGCATTTGCCTTCATTAAATCCATTACAGTTCTTGTTGTTCTTGAAGTTAAAACCTTCAAGAAATAGAATTATAACAATAAACATGGTTAATGTTAAATGGAACTGAGTAGAAAACAATTTCTGATTTCTTTCACTAAGAAACACTTGTCTTGCAATCTCATGAAGCTTTGGGGAACTATGGGGCCTTTTACATTCATAACATTCCTTTAGTACAAATGTATCTGAGCCCCCATTTTCTCTTGGTCTATGGAGACCCTTCCTTGTCTTTTTTTTTTATTATTAAATCATAGCTTGTCATGACGTACTTTTCTCTTGTTAAAATATTTATTTTTGGGCTGGAGAGGTGACTCGGGGGTTAAGCCTCCGCCTTGCAGGTGAAAGGTCCTGAGTTCAGATCCCCGATCCCACGTACAGACGCTAGGCGGAAGCGGGGGCGGCCTGCGTTTCTGGTCCTGGTAGGGCGGAGCCTGTGAATCCCGGGGCAGAAGGAGGTGGAGGCGTCCATGGTGGTTTGCAAATTCGTCCGTGGTTCTACACATACACATATACAGACGCACACACACACGCACATACACACACACATGCACACAGTTGAATAAATAATAATAAAAAAATTTTTAAAAAATTTATTTTTGTTCTAAGGTTGAAAATTGTTAGATATTTATGTTTCAGAATACCTGAGTTGACATAAAACGCCTACATTCGAGCTCCAAATTTCAACAATTAATTTTGTCTGTATGCTGCAAAATTGTGAACACCTATGATCAGTTCCTTTGTTTTTATTTTTTCATTTAGTCAGAGGTTTGCTACGAAGTCAGGTTGTCCTGAAATTCACCATCCTCCTCCTTAGTTCCGCCACTGCTGAACAAGCCTGAAATGTTGTCACCTTAACATGTAGTCTTCCCTAGAAGGCTGGCAGCTAAGGCAATATGCTAAGCATATAAAGCCTTTACCAACCCAAATGAATTCACAAAGTTCAACATGCACACTACAGTCAGTGTGCTACAGGGTCTTATTATAAAATATGCTACCATTGTCTTTCGATTACATAATTTGATATTCAATAAGGCTCTAAACACGCATCTCTCTGTCACTATAGCTACAGATGGCAAAACTATCAGGAAGTAAGTAACAAAGGGAGAAATCCCCATAAGTGAACCGAGATACCAGAAACTGCATCTTCCGGAGAGGGAAGGGCCCGCAGAAAGGTGGCTCTGGAGATTTTATCATAGGGTCTCAGAACAAAAGTTCATTACTTAGGGTTTTTAAAAACCAGAAGAGGAGGGCATATAGTCTGGCAGATAAAAAGTAACCATTTTGCAAATGGGTGATAGACCCCTCCCTTAATATGGTTTCCCACTTTTATTACATCTACCTTTGAATGTGCTTTTATCACAAGACTCTAACAGCTTTTTGTCTCTGGCCAGGGGGTAACATACAATGCCCACCAGGATGGAGTGAAGGGCATTGCAGGAGCAGCAAAACTGCAAAAGAAAATCAACAAACCACAATCCAGAACTTCAGAGACTCTATATCAACCACCTAGAACTAGGCCAGTTTAGTCTCTCCCCATCTTGAAGCTCAGGGAAATTTGCGGAAGAGGGGGCGGTAAGAGTGTAAGAGCAAAAGGATGGGAGGAGCAATGATATATAAGATACTCTATACTAGTTAGGGCTGAATCAATCATAATTGGACTTTGCATGCCCTGCGCATTGTCCAACACACTGTTGACCTCACAAAGTCTAGCATCTGCTAAAGGCACCAAGATCCTTGGAGGCAAAGGATTGGCAGCCACAGCAGTCTTCCTATACCTAAGGGGAACACGGGAAAGGGTTCAGGGAAAGGCCACTGGGTCCTTGTACGTCATCGGAGAGGAGGGCCCAGAGGAAAATCAGACATGCACAAGAAAGGACTCTCTGGGAATTGGGGTGGGAGGCACTGGGGGATGGGGAGGGAGAGGGGTGGGGAGGGGGAGCAGGGGGTACGGGGGGAGGAGGAGGAAGGGAGGGAACTGGTGTACCTAATAAGTTTGTATGAGCTGAAATAAAAAAAAAAAAAACATGGTTAGAGATGTTAAAGCCCAAGACAATGGTGAAGTTCCAAAGCAGCCAGGGGAGAGAAGTTAATAAGGGTCATTTTTCTTACTTGCAGAGGTCTAACAGCATCTTACTGGATGCTACATTGCAACTCTTGCCTACTAGATGATCTTAAACCTTCTTATCTCACCCTCCATGGCTCAGGAGTGATGTGGTCCAGTCATGCGCAATCCCAGCCTTTCTATCCCCACTGTGCGTCTGAGGATCAAAGCAACCACAGACTGAAAAACCTTCAGAAAGAATAATGTCATCCTCTCAACAGTGCAGCCTAGCAAACATCTTCATGATGTTCCCACTGAATTAGGTGCCATAAATCTTCTGGCTTCAATTCACATTCTTCGGGAGGATGCATACATATGGATGAGAACAGGTCATATTCCTAAAGGACTCAAGAACCATTGATATCGTCATCCTCGTGGGTTCTGGAACCAAGTCCTCAGATACCAAGGGACAGGTACATGCTGTGGGAGACCTTCTCTCTCTCTCTGCCCCATCTAAGAGGATGAGCAGATTCATACCATGCATGACAGCCGTGTTCTAACCAAATTGTAAATGGAAGTTTTGGTAACTTTGAATCAAGTTCTTAATTGGAGTGACTGCCTTCATGCACTTCGACGACAACACAAGACTTTAACTATATGAGTTTAGCAGAGGGAAGAAAGTTCCAGGACACTAAAATAAATGTTCAGCAGTGTTAGGAATGGAAACAAGAGCTCCTCACACCATGTAGTGCAGCATGGCTGAGGGGCTCTGTAGGATCCCGCGTTCTGGGATCATCTTTTCAAAGCTGAGGAAACACATGTAGGAAGTACCTGACTGAGCCTAGAAATGCGCATTCCTATGGGGTACGGTTCCCCAAGACCCAGGGAATATCTAGATGCCGAGATCCTGTATGTCAACTGTAGTCCCTGAACAGGTTTGGCTGTGCGCTTGCCAAAACCAGACTGCAACTGAGATGCAGGTTACTGGCCACACCAGAGCAAGACCTGTTCCTTAAGACAGAGCTACATCTCAGCTCACTCACTACACCCACTACAAACTGGGGAAAAACAGCGCAATTGCACTTCTATGTTCGGAGCGGCTCCCAAAGCTTCTCCAGGATGCTGGTGTTTGCAGACAGCAAGCCATCTGCAAAGACAGTGCCAGGCCACGAAGGTGACATAAGTGAAATTTCTTCAGCCAAAAATCTGAACCATACTGAGCACTGCCCAGGTATGTGATTCACCCAAATTGTAGTCAGGACTCTGTCACAACCAAAATCCTGATCCTAAATGAATTTTATGTACTTGGTATTTACCATTTCTTGGATTCTTTAACCCCTTGAATTATGCATCACGTTACCTGCTGTTTACTTGGCTATGAGTAAAAGGTTTGCTAGGGATGTGTCTGTGGGCTGATGCGGAATTAGCATGCTATAATCTCAAAAATTGTCTCCCCTGGGGTTGGGGAGATGGCTCAGTGGTTAAGTCTTTGCCTCACAAGCAAAAGACCTGGGTTGGGAACCCCAGGTCCCACATAAAAAACGTTAGAGGGGGTGGTATGGCAGTGACCTATAATTTTGGTCCTGGAAGACAGAGCCTGGGAAACCCCAGAGCAAAGCAACAAAGAGATGGAACAATCTAGAATGATTCTTGGTGTCACCCTTAGGCCTCCACAAGCACACAAACTTAAGTATACATTCTTGTACACGTACATGTATACCCCCACACACACACAATCTGTCACCTGTAAACCTGCTAAAGAATGATGTCTCATAGATCTGTACATCTTCGAAGTGTAAAATACTATTATAAAGTTGTTTCTTACTTCAGTGCTGTACAGTAGGGAGATATGTTATTAACATCCTCTTCTGATAAATGTAATAAAAAAAGATAATCTAATTGTGTAATTCCCCAAGGGTTCCCAGTCAGTGAGGTCAAAGTGCAAGTCGGAAGGTTCTTCTTAGAAGTCCCTGCCACTCTCTCTCTTTCATAGATATGATCCTAATAGCATTTTTACCTTTGCTCCCTGGCTGTTAGACCATCAACTCTGTCTACCCCCACAGTGAATCTTGATTGTTAACTTGATTAGATGTAGAAGGCACCTAAGAGATTTCTGGAGTACCCTTCTGGGTGTGTCTGTGAGGGCATTTGCAGAAAGGATTAATCTGGAGGGTGTGGACACTTTGAATAGGGGTGGTGTCCTCTCCTAGTCCAGAAGCCTGAAGGAAATACAAGTGGAAGAGAAAGAGCAACAAGTCCCAGCTTCTCTCTGCCTCCTGACCGTGGCGAGGTAAGCTGCTTTGCTCCCCCATGTGGACCAACACATAGGAAGGCATGCGTTCAAGCAAATCCTCGTCTCTCAAGTTTTATCCCTGAAGGTGACTGCCACCAAGAGGGAAGCTGACTTACCATACCTCAGCACGTTCAACCTCCCACCATAATGGTGACCACAATAATGTGCTGTTCCTTACATGAGAGACTCCAGATAATCAAAAATAATGAGGCATCATTGGGAATGCCAAGTCCCAAGGATCAGAGTCACAAAATTGGCAACTCGAGATGATGCAGGGCAGGCTTAGGTCTAGCAGGTCTGGAGGAACTTTCTCTGGATACTTTGGTGAGTTTTGCTGCACTTTGCGTTAGACTGGTGTGAGTAGAAGCAACAGCTTGTAGATACGTTTGGAGACCCCTCAGTTCCTATAGTACTACAGTGGGAATATGTACAACTACCCAAAGGACCCCTCCACATACTTGATATGCTTCAAGTGCCAAGCTCTGAAAAATGTAAGTGAAGATCTACCCAGAAGTACAAGAGTTTATTTTTCCCTTGAGAGCAGGCACAGGAGCTCAGCCTTCCAAGCTAGCATCATGAGACGAACTTGGCCTGTGCACCCCAACTTCTCATCCAGCTCAGTGAATAGTTCCCAGCTCTGCTGTTGTGGCCTAGCCAATCTGCTTTTCTCGTATTCATTCCGGGGTTGCTGGAAGGGTACTGAATTTTTCACTTTGGTGGGAACAATTTAATTTTTATGATTTCTGGGTTCCCCAGGGTTGAGAGCCCTGGCAAAGTACAGTTTTAGCTTCTCTGATGGCTGAAAAGAACATAACTAAATTTATCTCTTAAATTGATCAGACAATTGTTTGTTGCATATGAATTCTAGTCAGTGCTAATTCCAGAACTCCAGAGCATTGAGCACACAGAGGCCAGGTTTATCTTCCCAGATGCTTCAATCATCAGTTTCATTGTATGTGTAGATATGGTAGCCTTCACCATCCTCATCAATTCCTCAGCGACACGTAATGAGCATTTTCTCTACTCCTGATATTTCCTAACAGCAGTCACATTGCAAACTCATGACTGTCAGTTTTTAGACCCCATTGAACTGTAAACATACTGAACCCAGTTCGGAATCCACCCTACCAGGATGGACGCTGTCTCAGCAACAAATCCCCTGGGCTTGATAACTTCGATTCCTGTGAAAACTACAGTCAAATTTCTCTGGAGGGTGTGCCTCGATTTGAGTTTGTGAGGTTTTCCCAAGTCTAGGCTGGTGATACACACGTCCACTCATGTTTGCATCTCTCTGTGTTCCACAAAGTCATTGCTCACTATCACTGGGGCATTACTCTCGCGTTCTATTGCACCCCACATGTGTATCAATCCTTGGATGCAAGCTACTTGATACAATGGTGAAGTGTTGGCGAGTCACCTGCATGGTGTCCTTTTGCTTACGTCACCCCTAGTTACGGTACTAAGAGGATGGATGCTGTAAGGTGTCATCTGGGAGTAACCATTGGAAAGCAACCTGCACGTGCTTAGCGCTGACATGATATTTATATCTAGCAACTGACAGGATTTTTATATTTAGGGCTGATACTATTTTTAGGAACATTTAAATTTTTTTTTTTTTTTGCCTATAGAAGGATGAATTGTGGGTTTGATGATTTCAGATATGAAAGGTGAGTTTACTGAGAATTCATGTCGATACTGAGACTCATATTTTTCATCTTCCATATTTATAATTTTCTGCTTTGACAGCAAGAAGGTGTCTTCTATCACACTGGATGAACTGACAGAGTGATCATCCCATGTATGCAAAAAACCCTTATCGTCCTCCACCTAACAAGAGGTCTACAGCCTATGTGAGGCCAGCTATTGAGTGTACCTTCCCATTGTCCAGACACTTGAGTTCCCAAGACACACACTCATATGTACACACACATATATGCACATGCACACACACATGTACACACACATACATGCACATGCACACAATTAGTTATATACACACGCATGCACACACATTTACTTCCCTGTACACACTCACATGCACACACAACATGTACACATACAAACATACATTTACATATACACATACAAACACACACACATGCATGCACATAGGCACACACAAACACATACTCCTTTAAATGCACATTCACATATACACATGCAAACACATACACAGGCACACACACCAACACATATTCACTTGCACCCATACATAAACTCACACTCCTGTGTATATATACACATAAACACATACATATATACCTACACACACACACACACCCTTCCAGCAGGAATTCCAAGCTCACTTCTCTATATCTTCACTTTTCTAACTCTGTAGGCTCAATCATCTCCTGTCGTGTTGCAGGGGATTGGGTAACATACAAGAAAACACATGTCCACTCAAATCCTTAGGATACAAGCTTTCCCCGGAACACAGAGGTTGCTAAGACCAATGATGCATCTGCATGAGAACCAGAAAAGGAGCTGAAAAGATGGCTCAGCAGCTAAAGCTCTTTATGTACAAGAAAAGTTTGGCTTCCCAGACCCCATGTAAAATCCTAGCCTGTAAAGTGCCTGCGGAGGGAGTAGCATCAACCCTGTCACTGCAGTCCCAGAAGGCAGAGCCTGGGAGCTCCCACAGCAAACTGGCAAGTCAGACTAGTTCGAAAGGTATGTTGTGAACTTTATTAGAGACTCAGCCAGAAAGCACCAAGGTGGAAGAGCGGTGGAAGAAGATTCCCATTATCAACCTCAGTCTTCCATGCACAGGGGCATTCATGTGCATACAAGGTGCACCCATGCACATGCGAAACATGCATACGTGAATACATGCATCTTATATACACTTACAAATAAAAAGGAAAGAATCAGAAAAAAATGACCCGCGGCAGTCACCACTTGAGGACAGAGACCAGTGATGTGTCTACGGTCTCAAGTGACACAACAGCTGCCAGCACAGGCCAGATGCCAGAGGACAGATTGTGGTCACTTCTTCCTCACACGTTTCGAAAAGAACCACTCTGTCCATATCTTGAGTCTGGCTTTCTGAGCTTTGCAAAAACGCATTGCTGGTGAGTTAAGTCACTTAGTTTGATGGAATTTGGCTTATTAATTGTAGGAAATGAGTAGTGTTTGGTGCTAGGTTTACCTTTCAGGGGGCTATACTTGAGCACCCTTCATTGATAGACTTCTTCATCTAACTTGAACTCGAAGCTCCAGACCTGACTAGCTCCGCCGGTGAGCATGCCCCCTAGTGGCCAGAGTCTTACTCCTGCTCATCCTGGACTCTGGAACCTTCGTTTTCTTCAGTTGGACATGCTCTCTGATTCATGTCATTCACTCTTTTTCAGACCCCCACCTTTCACTTCCCCTATCATGGTTTTGGGGACTTGACTTCAGAATTCGAAGAGGACTAGAATCCTACTCGCGTGATAGCTCCATGTAAATGAATTTTGGCTCATTGCTTTTACCATTCTTACAAGACAGAAGCACCGTGTTTTCTAGATGAGATGGAAGGTGTCAGATTCATCTCCCATTCTTCATGTAAGGAAAAATATATACGGTTTTCTTGGCAGGAAAATAAATTCTCTGCAAAAACCACTGTCTTATTTTCAGTGTGGCAGCTTTTCATTTGATCTAAGTAAATATGACATTTTAAAACAATAAATGTAGTAAGTCTCATGTACTGAACCGAGGAGAGTCCTGGAAACGTGAAGAACTTCCTTTGCCAGAAAGAGACAGCTGGGAATGTAGCTCACTGGTATGGTGCATGCGTCCTGCGCCTCAGGGTTCCACCCCAGCACCACCAAGACATGGTGTCCAGCATCTTTGAGCTCCTGGGGTTTTTCTGAAACTAAGAAACAATAACTATTTCAACAGAATCAAACATGGGACTGCTGGAACACATTCAAACCATGCTCAACACAGGGAGAACCCAGGTTCATGCCAAACACTATCAATGAGGTCTTTAATTAAAACACTCTACGAGGGCAGAGAGATGGCTCAGGAGTTAAGCCTCTGCCTTGCAAGCAGAAGGCTGTGAGTTTGGATCCCAGATCCCAAGTAAAAATGCCATCCAAACTGGCAAAGGCTCACACTTCTGGCTCTGGAAGGTAAAGTCTGAGAAATCCCAGAGCGAAGCAAAAGGGAGGTAGAGCAACCCAGGATGATTTCCAAAGTCACTCTTTGGCCTCCACAGGGACACACAGTGCTCTTTGATACACACACACACAAACACACACACACACAAACACTGTACAAGTCCAGGGTCATTCCGGAAGGAAGAAAGTAGAATGTGATGTTCATTCTCATTTCATTTTTTCCCCAATGAAATATTTTTAGGAAAACATTGATCTTGAGCTGAAATGCAAAGAAACGAAAGGTTTTCAATGTCCTCCCTGGAGCTGATTTATGAAGTGCTGTGTCCGGGTTCCTTGCATCTCTTGTGACAGGTGCCTCTTCAGACAACTCCCTGTGTGCTGCAGAGCACGGCTTCGCCCCTGGTCTCTTCTGTTAGGTCACATCTAGGAGCACGGACCATCTGAGTGCACATTTGCTGTTCTCCTTTTCCTGGATTGCTGAACAGTTCTGAGCTGCTCAGACAGTAAGGGACAGAGCAGAAACACTGGTCATCTGTGTAGGGAACACGGGATCCTACTCTGACAGTGTTCATCCCTATGCTATGTATTGAAAAACTATCAGACCACATTCAGGACCCTGGAAACAATCAATGCCTTCAGGAGGCAACACTTTGCAAAAGTGTAATTTCTATTACTCATTGGCAAGTGTTATCTAGAATTAATGATTATTAATATTAATGAGTATGGGGGTGTGCTTTGTTAAGGGCGGTAACTCAATCCAATGCACTGTGTTCTGTGATGCTACAAAGCAGATATTTGTGACATGAGATTGCTGTCTCCTCAAACTCACACATTGTCCACTTCTTGCCAGTTTTGCAGAAATAAAGAAAATTAAGCTATAGCAGCGTATAATCAATTCTCAAGTGCACCTATTCATTTTTCAGCTAACAGAAGAATCAACCAGGGAGGAGGAGGGAGGGAGGGAACTGGTGTACCTATTAAGTTTGTATGAGCTGAAATAATAATAAAAAATGTATTAAAAAAATAAAAAATAAAAAAAATCAACCAATGTGAGCAGAGGGTATTTTTCTGTGTTTGAATTATATTTAACACATGGGTCACACTGAAGCTTTGAGTTCTTTAACATTGCTAGTGGGATTCTGACAAGACTTTGGCCAACACAACATGTTACAATACTGGTTGTCCCTCACTGAAAAGCCTGAGCATCTGATCGCCCCTCACCCACCCAGAAGCCTGAATGTGCATAGTCTTTTATCTAGAAAACTCTTCCTTTCCAGGAATTCTAAGTTTTTCCAATATGTACAAATTTGACATTGGTCATGACTGGCTATAGGAAGCTACTGCACATTCTCAAAGGCAGTTCATTCCATCCTTTATTATTTAGGCTGTAGTACTTTGAGAAGCAAGTAGCCCACACTTATTGTGTGGGGTATTACAAGCATAATATTCTATACTTTTGAAACTCTATTTTGCTAAATCTACTATACAGCACATGGTAGCATTCTATAATACTATGTTTTAGAACATGCATTTCATAATGTGTATGTTTTTATAATTTTAGCATGTAACTTAAGTGAATTGCCCACACTTTCATGAACCAAAGCCATTTCATTTCTATAGAGGTCGAGTTTGTGTTTCCTGAAGTGCTTGGGACCCAAAGTGTTTCAGATTTATAAATTGTTTTCATAATTTATAATGTCTGCAGATACATGAGGAAGTATCATGGAGCGAGAATCCAATCCAGGTTTGCAACTTGTTCAACATGAACTGAAAGTAGTTTTGTATGATTTCTTCTACTGAGGCAAGGGACTTCAAGTAGCCTATTCCTCCATTGGTTAATACCAATGCTTCATCTTACAGTGAATTGGTACATTTCATCCTCACTGTCAGATCTATTGATGTTCAATTCCTTGACTCCTTCTATATTGACAGGACCTGCGGTGGTGCCTATCACTGTCTGCAAAAGCTTAGAACCATCTATCTTCTGCAACAAAGGATTTGCTGCAGAGTTCTACAGTACCAAAGGAGAGAGTTAAAGGCCCTTGGAAGATAATTTTAGTTCTTGTTCAATGTACATTGGCAGTGGGCAGCATCCCCTTGCAAATGTTCCTGAGCATTGAGTGAACAGCCAGACATGAAAGTGTGGAGGTAAGTGCACACCCAGAAGTTTCCAGAAGAGACCTCACCCTGGTTTCAGTTGGTTTAAGAATCACCCATCTTCCACTCTGCATGCACTCTCAATCTCACCCCTGCCCAATATGATATCCAGAAGCCCTAGGACTCAAAGACATACCCTCCGCCTAAAAATAAACAAGCCACATATGGAAAAGCACTCACCATTAGAAATTGAACATAAGACACATATTTAACTTCACGCTATCTAGAAGCTACATTTTTGGATCCACAAGATAGCTCAATAGATAAGGTACCTACTTGCAAATCTGGTGATCTAAGTTCAATCCCCACATATGAAAGGAGAGATCTGACTTCTAAAAGTTGTTCTCTGGCCTCTCGAATAAATAAATAACAAATGTTTTAAAAAACAGAAGTTATATTCAAAATAAAAGCAA
The DNA here is from genome assembly GCA_023101885.1 of Typhlomys cinereus. Classification (NCBI taxonomy): domain Eukaryota; kingdom Metazoa; phylum Chordata; class Mammalia; order Rodentia; family Platacanthomyidae; genus Typhlomys; species Typhlomys cinereus. The sequence goes on along the minus strand of JALPQD010000087.1, from coordinate 2,580,653 downwards.
AAGGAGCTAGGGATGAATCTCAATCTGTGCAGTGTTTGTCTAGCATGCATGAAACCCTGGGTTCAGTCCACAGCAACAAATAAAACCAGACATGGCAATGCACAACTGTAATCCCAGGATGTTGATGGTATAGGTGGGATGATCAAGAATTCAAGATCATCCTCAGCTGTACAGCAAGTTCGAGGCCAGGCTAGGCTACATGAGATGGTGATTCAAAAAAAAAAAAAAATAGAACAGAAATTTAATCATTCATAGCTGCATAAGTTAAATGATCATATGTGAATATTCATACACACATGCATGTGCCCCCTCCACATGTGAAAATGGAAAAATAAAAAAATGAATTATTGTGTCATTTATCACTATTTATCTCTTATTTTTCCTTTTCCGTTTTTGTATATATGCAGGGGGTACATGTTGTACATGCATTTTCCTACATGTGTATGTGACTGTGCATATGGGCGCTCATGCATGTGAGTGTGCTATGAATGGAGGCCCAAGGCTGATAGATGAAATCATCTTGATTACCCTTCCACCTTCCTGTTTTGAGGATGGGTCTCTAATTAAGCCCAGAGCTGCTCTGGATGAGTCCAGCCAGCCATCTTGCTCCAGGAACTCCCAGACTCCATCTTCCAGGGCTGGGATTATAGTGAGTTGCAACAACTGTGAGATTTGAGGATCCAAACTCTGATCCTATTACTTGTGCAACAAGCCCTTTAATAACCCCTGAACCATCTCCCCAGTCCACATTTATTGCTTCTTAATACTGTCATCGCTATTTAGATGAAAAACATGTTGCCACATTTCTTTCATAATGTTTTAATGTCCTATGGAACATCTTGATTTTTACAGCATAGAAATAGCATCCACAGAAATAATCGCACAACACAGGGCAACATGTAGTTAGGGATTCATATCTTTGTAACTTTATGATAAATTTAATGTTTTTCCATCCATCATCCTCCATTATAGGCCTGAGGCAAGCATACCACTATTACATTCCAGAAATCAAGCAATAAATACAAACCTGGTAGATTCTTCCTTCTCTTCCTTTTAATATGGGGAACATCCCCAGAGAAGCAGTTCTTTGAGGTATGTGGTATGTTTAGCCTTCTCGAAAAGAGATTTCTTTCAGCTCCTGACTCTCTGCAAACCAGGACTGAACAAAGAGATACTTCTATGTTTTATGGATTCTAAAGTACACGATCTTTGTATCAGTGTGTGGAACAGGGAAAATTAGAGGCACCACAGTGATTGTAGAAGAGTGATCCTGTCACTGCAGCAAACTATCCCTGAAGGGAGAAGAGATTCACGTGAACTCATGGAGCTGGTTAGCAGAAAGCCAGTGACTCCCTGGTCCATGTTGCTAGTTGTACAGTGACATAAACCTTCCGTAACAACAGGCCACAGCAGAAGTGACTATGTTTCCACCATGCGGGTTTCCCTTGTAGTTTGCCCACATTTTCTCCAGGGCACTCTTCAGAAATGCAAGATCTCAAGCACTGGACAAGGTAACACTACACGGGAGCCCTGGGCTAGGGAAACAGCTCAGCTGGAAAAGTGCTTGTGGCTCAAGTGTGAAGATCTGAGTTTAGTTCACCCCCCCCCAACCCTGTTCCTAAATAAAAGCCAGGCATGACATTAGCGCATTAGCATCTAGACACATGTGCCAACACACACACACACACACACACACACACACACACATACACACACACACACACACACATAAATAAAATTCTTCTGAAAGAAACATAAAGTTTATTAGGCTAGTTCTGTATGCTAAAATTAGGCCACATTTCACATGGTTGCAAAATATACAATATTGGGACCAAGAGAAAAACTGAGCTTTAGTTCTAAGTCTGACAAATCCCATGACAACTTGAGAAATCTCATTACATCTCGGTGACCCAATCTCTTCATCTGCAATGTGATTGGCAGCAGGGGGATCAGATTATAATCTAAGGACCCCTCCATTTCCGAGGCACTTACACCAATTCCTGATAGACCAGTGATGATAGGGTAATAACTTTTCTGAAATAGACTTCTTCCAAAAGGAGGAAGAATGCTTGGTCCCCTGTTCTTTTTATGGAGAGTTCTAATGGTTGGCCAAATGATACTGTGTTTTTCTTTAAGGAAATATTCTCAGGCAGTCACTGATGAAAGAGTCTTTCTATAAGAGCTAGCATCCTAAACCAGTGAGCAACATACAAGGCAATAGAAGAGTTAAAACTGTGTTTTTCTTCAGTGTGATTTTAATCTGCCATAAAGAAGAGGAATATTGATGGTAACAATGTTAGACTTGTAACAATGTAAAATGAATAAATGTTTCCTTTACCTTTGCTTCCTCCCTCCCCTTATTTTCATCATTCCTTCTACCTTCCTCCTTTCTTTTAAATCTGTTGTTAAGTAACAGTGTTTATGCTGAGATTTCGAGTGAAAACGTCCAGTCTGTTTTCAAGTTAGTTGGTGCATATCTATGCATCACCTGCTGTTGAGCCTGTCTTTGCTCACCTGACTTAAACAGACAACGCTAATCCACAAGCTCTTAGAGTGTGAAGAGTAGATTTGAAGTAAGTAAGGGTTGAGTGCATAATACAGCAAGCTGTCTTTCCAGTGTTAAACACTGACTTTTGGCAGCTCTGTAAGAATACAGATTTCTATCCACACTTCCTTTTCTACCCGCACATGTGATCAAAAATGCAGATTCCAATGTGTCTCCTTGGAAATGTATCAGAGCCTATTTCTTCAAGTGCTTGGTTAAAACTCCAATCAGGACCACCAATTCCCTCATCTTAATCCTAACACAAAGAACCGGTAAATGAGACATGTCTGCTGAGGAGACGACTCAGGGTTTAAAGTCTTTGCCTCACAAGCAGAAGGACCTGAGTTCAGATCTCCAGATCCCATGCAAAATGTTAGGTGGAAATGGTTTCAACCTGTAGTTCCGGTGCTGGAAGGCAGAGCCTGGGAAACCCCAGAACAAAGCAATAAAGAGGTAGAGCCATCCAGAATGATTCCAGATGTCACCTTTGGACTTCCACAGGTACACACACACACACACACACACACACACACACACACACACAAAGTGCACATACTTACAACACAAAAAATAAGATAAAATTTGGAAAAGGAGAGAAATGCCTTCTGCAAACCATTTTCTCGCCTTCTTTTGAATAGGCTTCACGTAATTAAGATTTTGCTATGAGACCTGACTTTTTCAGATTTTTTTTGTGTTAAAAAAAAATAAAGACCCTAGGGCTTCCATGACGCTTTAATTAAGAGTCTTTGGACTCTAGTATAAAGATTAACAGCCATCAAACACCCTTCCAATTCCCGCTGCATTTTCTACTAAAATCGTGCGAAATGCTTTGCTCTATAGAATATTTTTGTCCAATGAGCAAGTAGAGAGTTCCTTAAGATTACAAGAGTTACAATTTCTGTTATATCTTTCAGGCTGAAAATACAGTAAAATTCAGCATTCCAGCAGTTGCTGCTGCAGAATTATATTGGCATTCTTCATGTTTATAAGCAGAATCCTAAACCAAGGAGCTTTTGTGCTGTGAACTCTAATGAGCTTGGCCCTAAGTAAGATTAAGTAAGACTTCCTGGGAACAGGGCAAAGAAAACACATAAACCTATAGCCGGTGGAGAAGGAAAACTATGGGCTGAGGGAGAGGGAGGTGACTCAGAGGTTAAAGCATTTGCCACACAAACAAAAGGACCAGCGATCAGGTTCCCAGATCCCACATAAAACCCTAGGCTGGCATGCTTGGTGGGGAGGCTCACCTGCGGCACTAGCCGCGAAAAGCAGAGTCTGGTGTTCACTAGAGAAAAATGGATGATCAGAGTAGATAGCCCGGTGGGTGAATGCTGGGTTTAATTGAAGACCCAGGCTCAAAGCAGTAAAGAACGAGAAATCAAGGGTGATTCAAGAATTTCAACTTCAGACCTCCATATGCACACATGGAAAGTACACACACACACACACACACACACACACACACACACACACACACAGATGCCCAAGCACACAAGCAAGCATTCATACAGATGCATGCATCCCACAGTGCATGCATACACAGGAAAATGGGGGGGAACCCAAATCTTTGAAGCTCAATGCCATCTACCTGAAATGAATCCCATGCCTTTTATGAAATGGATGTGGTGCAGCGTGGATAAGAGGGAAGGAAGGATCCAGAGTCAAAGCAAAATGAGGGAAGATGCATTCTCCTTAGGTACTAGCCAGATGCCAATGTTTATGTGCTTCCTTCTTTCGAAATGTTCCATCACACTTAGTAACTGGCAGAAAGTACAAACGACTCTGGCCCCCATGTGGCTACAGCCACTTCCCCTGCAGCCTGTGGCATTGGAATCACTAGTCACAATAAAGGTAAAAGAGAGGGTGAGGGTGGTGGGGAAGGGGAGTCTGACATGCTGGCTCGGTCCTCCTCCTGCCTCCACAGCATCTGCTATGAATACATCTTAGCCTCCTAGTGGAAAACAGGGTCCTTAAAAACATCAAAGGAACTTTTTTCCAAACATACCTGCTAAATGAGCAAAGGGTTTTCTTGTAAGAAAAATAAATGTGACAGATGAGCTAAAATACTGTCCATCGGATTCAACCAGCCAGTTTTCATCTAACGCACTTTTCAGTGTTTTTTGGCACAAAGAATGTTTCAGTCAAAGAAAAACATGCACATGATGAAACCCACATGAAACAATAATGATCATTTTTGTTCTTGGAACACCTATTTCTTGCCATTTTAAAGGAAAAAAAGTGATTTCTCCTCCTCATCCCCCGGCAGGTCTCTTGTGCTGCTAAACATGAAGAGTAAGCCGTGATCTCAGGCCGTTAGGGCTATGCGTTTCTCATTTCCTAATTCTATAACTGTGTGGACAGGATCCTTCCTCTTTAAGCGATTTTCCATGACTGGGACAGATTCAATCTCATCATTAATTTATACTTCTATTAATAGTTCTGCAAAATTCCAAGTGACATGTGTAATACACATTATCAAGATATATATGTGGAATGGGCAAGGCTGGGAGAGTCATTCACTTCACAAATATTTCAACTCTGGAAGCACGCAGGTGGTTGTGTCCGGATATTAAGGAAAAACACAGTTTTCCAGCCTGGGGTACTTGCGATCTCTCATGGGCTGGCAACTCAATAGGCATCTTCTTGTCCCTGCACAAGAAGGAGTCTGGGATACCATTGGGAGCTAAAAACAAATGCTTTTTGAAAAGAGAGTACGTCATGGCTCAGCCTGGAAAGCACTTGCTACCCAAGAATGGTGACCTGAGTTCAGATCTCCAGATGCCAGATGAAAGCCGGATGCATGGGTGTAGCATCTGCAATCTTAGTGCACCGATAGAGGATGGCGTAGAGGCCAGAGAATATCCTGTAGCTCACGGGCCAGCCTGGCTCACACAGCACAGTGGAGAGGCCCTGTGCCAAGCAAGCAGGAAGGGTCAGGGTTGACCTGAAGTTTGTCCTCTGATTCCCACACACGCGCAATGACACATGTGTATCCACACTCTCTATCTATCTATCTATCTATCTATCTATCTATCTATCTATCTATCTATCTATCTATCTATTCTATCTATTTATCTACCTATTGCAGATCCACTGGACACAAAATCAGCTGAAGACCAAAGACAGCTAGTGGACACATGGTTCTTGCATGACATTAAACAGGACGGATCTTCCGAAGGTGTGAGCCTGGAGCATAATTAGGAAAGGAAGGATGATCCTTTCCACTTCATCTGCCTCACAAACAGTCAGGAAAACCAAACAGTGCTTCTAGACCATTCTGAGAAGAGCCTATGCTGAAATGTAAACCAATTAAAAAACAGAAGGCAGCAGTAGACTCACAATTCCTTGTTTCTCTGGGGTCTTCTGGACTTAGCCCAGGCTGCTTTGTTCTGGGTGTTTGGGTGCATTCAAGGTGATATGGATGCAGACTTTGTGTGTTTCTGACATCTGACTCCCTCAAATGAATGTCCTAGGGGATTCCTCCCATCAAGGAGAGACATCTCTAAAGATTCCACCCAGTTCTGAAAGCCTAATGTCTAAATCATACATCTCCTTAGTAAGAGAATCTCTCCCAATTGAAAATTCAAGAGACAATTCAGAAACAATTCAAAATTCAGAAACAATAGCGATAGTTATGAGATTGTGTCGACCATTTGTAAAGAGCTAGACATGGCTAGAAAGGGCTGGCATTTGTGAGCTATTGTCTCTCCCACAGAGATTCTAGGCTTGCTATCACTAGCTTTAGTTTTTAAGTGAGGAAATTCAAACATAATTCATTTAAATGTCCCAAGTCCCATAGGAATGATCTCTCTTTTTTTTTTTTTGCATATCCATGCGTATATGTATATATGCATGTGGTCAGCACAATGTGTGTGGGTGTGTGTGAAATGTTCATGTATGTGTGTTTAAAATGTGTGTATGCTCATGCATGTGTGTATATCTGCATATGTGTGAAATGCTCATGCACGTGTCTGTGCGTGCATGTGTGTATGTGTGTGTGTGTGTACCTGCATGTGTGTACAATGCTTGTGGAAATCAGATGTAGATAGCGTCTTCCTTGGTCCTTTTCCGGGATACCTCACTTGAACCAGATCTTGCAGGTTTGGCTAGTAAAGTGAGCCAGCTTGCTCTAGGGATCACCTGTCATTGCCTCCTGAGCACTTAGAGTACAAGCAGCCATAATGCCCACCTAGAATTTATGTGGGTGCTGGAGATCCGAACTCTGACTGTCACATGTGCACAGCAAGCGTTCTACACACTGAGCCATCTTTCCAGCCCCACGAATAATACTGAAACCCAGAGTCTCCTACACCCTGAGGACCCCACTCTGGCTAACTGCCTCTGCTATCATTAAAGAGCAGTGGATACTATTGCATCACAATGGAGAAGCCAAGAAAGGAGAACAGAAAGGAAGAACAGGAAGACACAAAACCCCTGGTGCTCTAGGCTGACTATGATCCAGTGGATGAGGGACAGGGAGATGGAGGAAGGAGATATCCAACAGAGGTTGTCGAAATATAGTCATCCTAACTTTGCTGATTCACTTCCCAGGTTTCAGACAACCATGGCCAAAAGTCCTAAGCAGAAAATTCCAGAAAGAAATATGCATACATTTCATACATTGGGTAAAGCCAGTGAAGTGCTTACTGTGCAAGTAGGAGGACCCGAGTTCGGACCCCACACCTACGTAAAAGCCAAGCATGGCGGCCCATACCTGACACCCTAGTGCTGGGAAGGAGGAGATAGGAATTCCTAGAGCTCTCTGACCAGCTTATCTCATGAATCACCAGCTTTGATGAAAGACCTTATCTCAAAAAGCAGACATTTATAGAGCAGGTGCTCAATGTCGAGCTCCACACAACGCACACCCACACACATGCTGCATTTGTATGCACGCAAACGCAAATGCAGTCAGCCATACACCACATGCACGAGTTGTAAGCTTTAATTAGTTTCTATTGTAGGTCATTATTTCAGTCATTTCTTGCTGTGCTAGATTTGCAAATGATGCATTAGTACAGGTATGAACACTCAGGAAAATACAATATGCAGACAGTTCGGTGCATTTTGTGGTTTCAGACATCAGTGAGGACTTCAAAGTGGGGACATCCCTCTCCAGGGATGAAGTCTTGAGACTTGACCCATACTCAGGCAGAAAGGGGCAAAGAGGAGATTTATTTAGCTTATACTTGGGGGGGGGTGGAATATAGTCCATTATGGTGGGAAAGGCGTGGCAGGGGCAGAAGTTGGAGGAGGCTCAAGTCATGGCTGTCATCACAGAGCCAGTGAAGACCAGCTGTAAGAACAGACTGCTGATAGGAGCAGGGCGGGGCTGCCCAACCTCCAGGCCCGCCCAGTGACATACTCTCCTCCAGCAAGGCTCCACCTCTTATAGGTGCCACACCTCCCCAAAAACTGACATCAACTAAGAATCCCAACACAGGAGCTTGTGGGAGACAACCCACATTGAAACCGCGACAAACACCAACTCCTCTAGCACGGTGCTTACACTGATTAACAAGTACAGGGAGAGGAACATAAAGCTGTAGCTGTGTTGTGCAGTCATCCTTGGGGGGCTTCTGAATTTTGTGCCAGCTCTTGCAACACAGAGCATGAGTTTTCTCTTTGCCCCTGGAATCCAGAGAAAGGAAATTTGCAGGACACAAAATAATGTCTATTATTCCTCTTTGGGTTTTCAACAATAGCATCTTAACAAAGAACAATACTCTTTGCTTTCCTCTTTGAATTTAAGGTAATGGTCCTCTTCATGGCATCACTGAGAGAATTAAGATTCGATTGATTGACTTCACTTCAAAAATATGAATTGTATTTTTACTTTAATTTTTGGTGAGTTGCTTGAATCTTCCACCTTTGTGATTATGTACTAAGGTGCATAGTTACACTTGCCATGTGCAAATCATGTCTACAATTCCACAGTCTCACATACCTGGATTTATCATGCATAGGCCAAATCTGGCCTGTGGCCTAATTTTGTTAATAAAGTTTTATTGAAATAAATGCAGCCAGGCTCATTCATTTATGTCTGCCTATGACTGCTTTTATAATTTATAGTCTGTCTGTCCATGCTTATATGTTTATATGTGTTTCGTCCATGTTTATATGTTTTACATATTTCATCTATATGTCTGTCTATGACTACTTTTTTATTGTTGGCTGATAGAGCGGTAGCTATATAGTGGTCAGAGCCACAAAACTTAAGTATTTCCTACTTGGTCACACAAAACCTAAGTATTCACTATTCAATACAGCCACAAAAGTTTGCGGAAGGGGTGGGATAAGGTTCAGAAGTTAAATTCTTTTCCTGACAAGAAAAAGGACCTCAGTTGAGGTCCTCAGACCCCCATGAAAATGCTGGATAGATAGGGCTGTGAGCTGCAATTCTGGTCATGGACAGTGAATCTGTGAAAGCTTAAAGCAAAGCCATAAGGTAGAAGAGCAATCTAGGGTGATTTTTGAAGTGACCCTTGGGTCACCACAGGATCACACATGCAAGTGCCTTCTTACACACACACACACACACACACACACACACACACATACACACAAGTGTTTGCAAAAAAAAAAAGTCAGCAGAGCTCTGCCCTATACTAGTGATAAGTCCACCAACAGGAAACCGTATTATTCTCCAGGATTTTCCTTCTGAGTAAACACTCCTTTAATCATTAATTAGTCAGTTAGATCACTTTTCATTTACTCATTCATTCATCAACCAATGTCTATACTTTACACATGGACAAAAAATAAGTGAGATTTGGGCGAAAGGGACCAACAGGATGTCATGTAAGGGTCTCTAAGAACGAGGGAATGAAGAAAAGAAACCAGGCTGAGACATAACTGGTGCCAGCTGGCACACGGATTGGGCACCTATGTTCATTAAAATACTATTAAATGAGGATGCTCAAAACATCTCTAGCCCACACTGTATTTTCTTGACTTCACAAAGGCATAGTTTGACTTACCAGTAGCTCCTCAAAGGGGCCCAAATGTTACGATGGCTTGAAAAGCAATAACTGCTTTGTCAGATTCTAGGGCTAATCACCTGCATAAGATCAGTCTCTGCCTCCTGCTTCTACCTCCGGCCATGCCTTCTGCTGTGTGACTCCCACCAAAAGGACAATATTCCCCAAATAAATCTTTTCTCCCCTTATGTTGTTTATGAGTACTGTCTTACAGCAGCAAAAAGAACAGTAAGTGCACAAGTCCTTTCTCCAAGTCACATACATTAGGCAACATTGGACTTTGCACAGAACGTGAGGAAAGAATTTTACCGGCATCTAAGTGGGATTGGTATAGCCAAGAGCCATCTGCTATATTTACCCCAACAGCTCACTGTTTAACTTGAGTCTTATAGCTGCAGAAGCTAGGCTGGTGTGTGAGCAGAAGGTAGATAGCTCCCTAATAAATAAGTGATCAATGCGAGGAGTGAGTGTGTTCCTTAGGCTTTGTGATCGATAGCAGTGGGTGAAATGAATACTATTGACATTAACTGTCCAAGTGAATATCCAGGAGTTAACGTTTAAGCAATGCTAAGGAGATATAAATACATCAAAAGATTATGCCTTTTTTGCTTTTGTGGACATACTAAATACTTACCTCTTCAGCGATGGATGGAAGCCAAAGCAATATAAAAAAAAAAATGACAACCTAAACAACTACATGGGATCAAACTGAACAATTCAATGTGATCAATTCATTTTTTTACTAACCATAAGCTTTCAATGTGACCATGCTGGACACAGCTACATTCTCCATAAGTTATGAGTCTGTGTTTTTTATCACAACAAATAATTTTAAATTGCCATGTAATTCCCCTATCTTTGCACTTAAATATTTAAATGGTTGTACATTGACTTAAGCAAAGACCGTACTGTAACAGAAAAGCCATACCGTCTACTAGTAAAAATAATTATTTAAAAAATGCCTCGTTTTGGAAAGAAGATCACACAATGTCATCTTTTATTCAACCAATATACATTGAAATGTTATTCAATTATGAAAGATTGTTCAAACTGTTGGAACTGCTCATGATAAATGCTTCTGTGGGTGTTCTCATAGCTAATGAAGGACTGACCACATCAGACAAAAATCCTCTATTTTACTTTAAGAAGCCACATTTCCATAAAGAAATAAAAACGTTCTTTTTTTTTAAGAGAATGATCCATGGATTGGGGGGCTCTGATAGTATTAAAGAATTTGTGCTTTGCTTTGTTTTGCGATGTGTTGACTGGTCTGTATTGAAGTAGCCTTGAACACTTTTAACCCCCCCCTCCCAAAAATTCTCTACAACTAAATTTCCTCTGACTCTTTCACATGTGCTGAAGACATCGGCAGGCTAGCAAGACCCTGTATTCCTCCTGCCCTGAACTAATATAGCTAAGTTAGTTTACTTAAGCTCTCTCAGTTCTTCCTTACGAAAAAGTAATTTCAAATCAAAAAGCCAGGATAATAACTGCTTTCAGCACACAAGGGAAAATATACCAGAAAACTGCCCAGGCAGCATGTAATCGAGAATAGGAAAATTCAAGGTACTTGTGAATACACATTCTTTAATTTTTCTCCTGATGAGCTTTCAGATTATCTTTTAAAAACAATCTATCTGGAAAAAAAAAGACCCTCCTCTTCAAAAGATCTATTAAAAGGGCAGAAACCTGGAGAAGCTGGAGAGGGGAAAACGGGTCATGCTGTAAAATTGATTACATGACCTCTCTGGCTACAATGCATATCAGCAACATGGAGGTACGGCCTCCAGACAAATTGTGCAATCCTTTGCTTTCTGCTAGAGAAAAACCTTGTCCTTTCTGTACATTGTGAGACCAGGGTGGAAAGTGGGGCAGTGGAATCTTATCCCTAAGCATAAACATCAGGCTGGGTTTTTAAAAAGACCAAAATAGCCCAGGGGGGGGGAAATAAAAGAAAAAAAAAACTGCTTTTTTTTTTTCTTGCCTAAATCTGGAATCCTGTCTTCTTTTAAACAAGCCAGCAACTGCAAACTTCAATCTGTTTGGATAGAAAAGAATTTATATAAATGTTTTGTTCAAGCCCAAAACGGAAAGAACATTTAAATATACAGTGTATGAAAGATGCATGCCCAACTTCAAAACAGCTTGGTGCAGAAGAGAGAGGAGAAAGAAAGAGAGAGAGAGAAATAGAGAGAGATTCCCCAGTAGTCGGGGGAAGCTTATATATCCTGCAATTTGCAACATGGTTTCAATGACCTGCCCCCAACAGCAAGAGTAACTGAAATTTTATAGCTGCCTGCCAGCCCTCCCCTTCAGGCTCCTGGGGGGTGGGGGGCGCAAGCAGGAGAGAGAGAAGAGGGTCAAAGAACACAAATCAACAGCAGCAGCAAATCTGTATTTTGCTCTCCTTCTCTGCACTGGAAAAAAAAAAAGGAGGCAGATAAATGTGTATAATACTAAACCAAATCTCTTTAATTCCAGTCAGCTTTTATCATCCCGGCTCTGAGTCTGTGTGTGGAAAACTCAAGCCAAGTCCCCCTAGCAACAGCCTCAGCCTATCAGCAGCCTTCATGTCCCCAGCAGCTGCCTGCCGGGGAGAATAAGCCTAAGTAGGTCAGGCCTGTATTTCTAAAAATGCTACGGTCTAGTAACCCCACAGTCCGGTCTGTCTGCCCTGCCCCGTAATAACCTCGATTGCTCGGTGACACAATGACAGACTGTCCTGTTAGGGCTCAATCACATCATGCTGCATTATGCTGCTGCGAGCCGGGGCTGGGTGAAGGACCCTTGGAGGGGCAGCATTCATCAGACAAGCCATTCACGTCCACCAGCACTTCGCTCTAGAAACGGGAGTTGCATTAATGACCAGCTGTTGGAACTAACACAAACAAAATAATGTCTTCCACTCTGGTGGGTGCACAGAATACACCATCCCAACCTGGCAGGTCTCCTCTGCTCCACTAGCTCAAAGATGTAAACGAAACAGGGCTCAGACAGCATCTGCTTGGGTAACCTCGAAGTGAGTCTATTCAATTTCTATTACCCCGACTCCAAAAGCTGTTGACTTAATATATACAGCTCTCCCTGCCTCCCATTTTCCTTAATCCAGGTTGAGGGGGGGGAAATTGGGAAATTCATATATGGGTAATAGAATTCATATGTGCATCTTGTCCAGAGAGAGTGAAACACATTGCTTCGTAAAAAGTGACTTCTCTTGGGGCAGAAAAACAACACTGGTCGGAAAGAATCTGGTGAGCATAAGTCCAAATACGAAATGAATATTCTGGATGCCTGAGAAGAGCTCAGATAAGGAATGAGAGTAAACAATCAGGTCCCCCACTGGCCAATCAGCTCCTCCCACCGCCTCTCCGTGGAGGCTGTCCTTATGCTCATCATGCCATGCACAGGCCAAGGGAGGGAGGGAAGTGGATTGCCAGCTCCTCGCCGGATCACCCAGAGAAATGCAAACTCCTTCCAGGTGGAACCCAAGGACGAAGCTTAGGATCCTACAGTCACGCTTGACTGTGACGCCGAGGATTTTTAGAATTTAGCTAGGTGGGTGTACATGAATGTTAGCTTCTGACTTCCCTCCCATTTGAAATGCATAAAAATGAAAGATGATTTGTGACTGCAGAGACCAGAGCCTGGCAGAAGTGGGGGGTAGGGGAGGGAGGATCTTTAAGGAAGGAACCCTCACGATAGAACTGGCATAATTAATCTGCATTTTTGAAGGGCACACGGTTTCATGTGATGAACGCATTCCCCCCTGACAAATCGGTAATTCAGCCAGTGGTGAACGAATTCAGCACATCTCAGGCAAGCGATCCACCCGCATTTGATTTACACACAGAAAGCGCCTTCATCCCTTTGCCCTCGTTTGAACTGTGTCTGATAACTTCGCTATGACTCTCTTCGGCACTTGGTGGGACACATCATAGTTAATAGCCACAGTCACTGACGCAACCAGGAACCGCTAATTACAAGCTGCTGACACATTCTGCTTGTCTCTGCAGCTTTGAAATTCTGGTTTTCTGCTTTTACAGACTTGTTGGGCTTTCTTCTTGTCTCCCCCCCTTACCCCCTCCCTCCCCCATTCCTTTCTCCCCCTCTCCTCCCCTCCCTTCCCCTCCCTTCCTTCCCCTTGGATCCCCTTGTATCTGGAGAGAGAGAGGAGTGAGACAGAGCAGGCGCTTTAGCTTGCTTGCTTGCCTTCCCCTCTGGCCTTTCCCTGCACACATGGCTACAGTTTGGAAGTACAGTAACAAGATCCTCCATCTACCCCCCTCCCCCAGGAATGCAGCAACAGCTGGCCAAACATAGTCCAGCACACAGGGCTGCTTTGTGGAGCTGGTGACAAACAGTGGATGGACGGGCCAGACAGGCGTCCCCAAAGATCGCCCCGTGACAACTAGAAAAACAGTTTGGAGCCCAGTCCACTGAGCTCTCCCTGAGTTTTAAGGACCCGCCTAGCCCTGCCACAAAAGCCAGACAGAGGCCCCACAGCTGGTGAGCTGTAAACGCTCCACTGGCCGTGCCACATGCAGCATTAGGAACTCACAGGAACCAGCCAGCAGCATCTGCAACCTAAGCATCTTAGCCGGGAGTCGGAGGGAGACCCTTCTCTTCCTTTTTTTTTTTCTTTTTAATCGTAGCTGATCCTGGTATTCTAAAACATGTAAACCTAACACTATTCATCGCCACCAAGCATCTGAAGGCTTAGCATCCCGAGCCTGTGGTGTTTAGCTGGCCTCAAAGTCATCTGGGATGCATTTATTTTGATTAAATCGATCACATTTCTATTTAAGGGATAGAATTTTTTCCACCACACTGAATACAGCTGTGTTTATAGGGATTGGTAGGAGAAGAAGAAGAAGAAGAAAACAAACCCTCCCAATCAGCCATAGCCCGACACAGAGCACTGGGAACCATAAGGAGTTAAAGCTGAAGAGACCGCTTTCCCATTAAAAACAAAATTCTGCCTGCAGATGCTTTGGCAATAGCTTGTCAGGAAATGGGTGCTGAGCAGGGGCTGCACACGCCAGCTACAATCAAGCCAGAGCCAGCAAAGTGACAGGCTTCCTATGTAAACTGGTCAGAACCTCTCTCTCTCTCTCTCTCTCTCTCTCTCTCTTACTCTTTCTCTTTCCCCTCTCCCTCTGCCCCATGTGTGACATACTTGTTTCTCTACATGCATGCACATGCATTAAGCCCACACTGCAAGGACGCAGTCTATCTGAGGACACAGCCCAGCCACATAATCCATCGGTTTCTCCCTGGACATCACCCAGGCCGTCCAGACTACAGTTTACAGCACCTTCATGCCCCGGTTGGGGTATAAATTATGCCATCCACGGTAGCTTGAGCACTCAGAGCCAGCGGCAGACATTCCTATGGCACTCAGCATCTTCTCCTCCCCATAGCTCTCTGTTGCTCTTGCTTTCGCTCCGATACCTACTTCATCCATCTGTGGGTCCACTCTCAGGGGACATGCCAGAACATCTCGTCCTGGGTTGTCCCATTTCCCCCCACTCCACCCTTCAGGATAGTTCCCAAGAGTCGCCCAAGTCCAATGCTCCAGCAGGGGCTGCAGCCACCCTGGCCGTGCCAGCGAACGCAGCATCATCCATGGGTGGCCACTGGTGTATAGTATTCCTAGCTCCCTCCTCCACGTCCTTGGCTCCCGGGCCCCCCTCCCTAGGTCTTCTAGGAAGGCAGCGGCCCTCCAGGTTCCCTTATCCAGTTGTGCGGAGAGCGGGCCAGATTCTTTCGCAGGGCGCAGACACACAATCCTGGGGTTTGGGGTACACCTTGGCGCAGCCTGGACGTGAATCAGCATGCGTTGTGCAGGTAGACCAGATGAAGCTCTGCGTGTGTACCCACCGCGATGCAGCCACGAAGCTGTGAGGAAAGATGGTCTGGCTTCAGAGTATTAAAAAAAAGAAGAAAAGTTAAAAAAAAAAAAAAAGGAAGAAACGAAACACAAAACGGCGCAGCCCCTCGTGCCTGCAGAGGTTGGGAAAAATCATTAAAAAAAAAAAAAAGCAAGCACTAAAATCAAATTTCAAAACAAAAATAGGAAAAAAAAAATCAAGAACCAGCCTATGGATGCGACTTTTATTTCTGAGGTTTGCTTGGTTTATTGGGCTCCCCGCCCCCCTCCAAAGCCTGCCCTGTCCCTGAACGCCCGTCTGTCCAAGAGCGCGGCTCAAATGCTGCGCTCCCAGCGCCGCAGCCCCGCGTCACATGATGGGCTGGTGTCAGCGGCTGATGTGGTCAACTACTTCTCCAAGGCAGGAGGGGGGCAGGAGAGAGGCAGGTCTCCAATGAGAGGTGCCCCCCTCTCACGGTGCTGGCCAGAAATTTCCTTAAAAGAACAAAGAAAGGGTGGACAGCATCTCACAAGAAGTGCTTGGGAATGTGGAGCTCTCCACGCCGGTGCCCCGGTGGCAAGGTGCCGCCGTGGCTCGCCAAGGGTGCTGTACCGCACATTCTAGCTGGATGGCAGCAATCTTACTTCCACCGTGGGCTCGGGGAAGCCGATTCATCTGAGGCAGATTCCTGAAAAGCGCACACCATGTCTTCCTAGCATGGCTAGGAAAACCAATTCTATTATCTCACCTCGCCATCTCCATCGGAACCTGCATCCTGAATAATTTATTTTCCGACTAATCAGACGCTTGCCTAGACTGCTGCTTGCTTTCTTCAGCAAGCTGCTGGCTCAATATTCACCCAAGTGGGAAAACCTTGTCCCTTTGTGGAGAGAAGAGAGAAGAGGGTTTTCATTGTTTAAAGAGAAAAAAAAAGGCGATTTCTTATTTAAAGGCACACAGACACATAGCAGTTAGATTCCACCGCAAGCAATCATTGAAAACGAGTCGCTGGTCTCTGGTGCACAGAATCAGAAGCGTCTCACACTGGACTTTGATATCTTGGCTGGTTAAGCACAGTGATATTTTTCTGATATTATGGGGGCTGCAATGGGAGCCTTGAACAGCGTGGGTTGCTCTCTCCAGTCGCTCTCTGCTCTGTTTGATAGTCAGGATGTTTGGAATGAAGGAGGAATTGGCTGTCAGGGTCAGCTGATTCTTCCTCCACCCTGGAGCCCCTCTTTCCCGCTCTAGTTCACTGGTCATTATGGGGTCGTAGGGGAGGGATTGGCCTCGAGGTCTGCTGATTCTGCAGTCCGTTGATTCTATCCCTGTCCCAGAAGTAAGTCAGTCACCTATTTGGACATCCCGCTCAAAGTGCGAGATGTGACATCTTATTAGAAAAACAAAAATGATGCCAGCTGACAAAAATACAAGTCTACGACTTGCGCCATCTGAGTCCAGGCAGAGGCAAGTGACCAGCCTTCCTTGGAGACATGACCAGCCTCCTGCTTCGGGGTGTGTGGCCAGGGCTGGTCTGGCCACGGACCGATGAGACGCAGCATGGCGTGATCTCAGTGTGCAGCGATTTTATTTTCTGTTCCTTCAGAGACCACCTTCCTCTCCTTAGAATCACACGGCCTGAACCCAGAAATACCAACTGTCAGCTTTGCATCTTTCTTCCCTCTTCCCTTACCCACCATGTCCCACAGACACTTTCTTTATACACAGCCCAGCCAAGGAGTCTGAAATTCAGTTCCCTCCCCTGGGGCCCCAAGCTCACACCGTCACACTCCCCACCTTCTCCTTCGGTCATCCCCTGCTCTATGTCTGTATCTCAGTCTATTTGGCAGCCTGCCAGCAAACCTAGTTCTGCCAGGCCACCTTGCTGAGGCTGTTCAGAACTGCCGTCCATGCGTCAGCACAACTCTTAGTTCAGTACTGCACGGGGATCCTTCATGTTTTCACTGGGTCCTGCCCTCCCCTCCACCCCCCAACCAGGGCTGTTATCTGCTCCCACATTATTTAACCAGACTGGCCTCCTCTACATACATCCTTGGCTGAATAAGAAAAGATATCAGCTTGTTTTGTTAATCACTGCAAGACAATGAGACATACAACCTTATCCCTGCCCTCGGGAAGTGTCCGCAGGGTGTGGTCTGCTTTTTCTCTTGGCACCAGGCTGGCTTGGATTGCCCACAGTGACAAGGGTGCCTGAGTGTGGTTTCCAATAATGGGAATACCTAAGCCTCAGCCTGCCTACTCGCCGTGGGGTGGAGAAGAGGGAAGGACTACTTCCCAGGGGCCCCGTGGGTCCACAGTGGAATGTCTCGCCAGGGTGGGGTTTTGTTTCAGTATCAATCGCAGCGTTGGTCACGAAAATGAATACCTGTTAATGCATCAAGCCTACATAAAGCACTACAAATCCATCAAATGCTTAATCTCAGGAATCCTGGGAACAAAGGAATTTTTAAAGTAAGTTCAAACTGCACAGTAAGTAAGCAGTAATGCAAATCCCTGAAACAAATCAGAAAAAGTCACCTGGTCCACTACGCTTCACTGGGACCTACAAGAACACTGGGAAGGACACTTGACAGGTAAACACACATGAGTGAACAGGAAGATGCTGCGAAGGGGTCGACTTTCGCTGCAAGCTGTTAATTGTGCAGCTGCAGAACTAGACTGGGAGGGTCACATCTGAAGCCCGGACACACGCCCTCTTGAGTCTTGGGCACAGCAGTGGAAGAGTGTGATGGCGAATCTGGAAGTCCAGGTGGAGAGAGTGATGCAGAGAGTGGGGGTGAGAGAGAGAAAGAAGGGGGGAACTTCTGCAGCTCCCAAAAGGAATGGGCCAGAGGAAAGTGGAGAAGGCTTGTGGGGATGGAAGGAAGCAGAGATGACTCTCCTGCAGAAGGCAGAAGAGAGCAAAATCAGCCCCCTGCTTTCAAGCCCCAGATAAGGCAGGCACTGTTTTTTTGAAGTCAGGGTGGGTAGTTCCTGTTTCCCCATGGGATAGCAAATTGCTTGGTGCCCCTTTTCTTTCTTTTTTTTTTCATTTTTGAAAGATCTTTGTGCTTGTTTGTTTGTTTGCTTAGATTTTTTTGATCTTGTGGTTGATGTGTGTATGCATGCATGTGAATGCATGTGTGTGCATGTGTGTGTGCATGGATGTATGCATGCATGTGTGCAAACATATGCATGTGTGTGCGTGTGTCCATGCATGTGTGTGTGTTTGTATGTGTGTATGCTCGAGCCTGTGTGTGTGTGTGCATGTGTCCATGCTTGTGTGTGTTTGTGTGTGTGTGTGTGTGCGTGTTGGGATCTTGTGTTCCTGGCTGGCCTGGTACTCATTCCACAGCCTTGAGCCCGCAGTCCTCCTGCCTCAGCCTCAAGTGCAGAGCCTGACCATGTGCGATGCCATCATTCCTGCCTGGCTCTTTGCAAACGTTTCAAAATAATGGATGAATAAATAAAAGTAGTGGCAGTAGAAATGGAAAAATGAGAGATGACAGCAACGCTTGGAATAACGGGAGTTTCATTCATCGGCTTATCCATGTGGCTTCCATCATGATTAAAAATGCAAAGAAGCAGATGTGATGTTCTCTCTCCCTCTGGCCCAGCTTCTCCCCGGCACATGAGACCCTGTGCTACTTGCTGACTGGGGGGTGGGGGCTTTGTCCCTCATCTGCCAAGCTCATGCCCCAGCTACTTCACTGGGAGCCCACCAGCTGGTACCCCAGCCCATCCTGTTCTCCTTCCTACCTGGAAGGCTGCATTTATCAAGGTGACAAAATTTAACAATTTCAGCTTTCTTTGACTTTTTTTAATAGCAAAGAGAAAAAAAGGAAAACCCATAGAAGTTGATCGGCTTTCTCATACAATGTTAACTAATCAGAATACTAAATTAACGGAGGCACCTCATTTCTTGGGCAGTTAATGAAGGTTAAAATGATTTACCATCTCTAGCTCTGGAAATAAAAGGGGCATTAGCATCTCGTGTTACAGCTGGGGTGGGGGGAATGTTAATAATCTTTCTCGCTAGAGATAACAAAGTGAGCTTTGGGGGAGGGAGAGGACTGGGGTACCTATTGATTGAGCTTGTATGATTAGGAAAAAAAAATAAAATGTGGGAGAAAAATAATTAATAAAAAGGTAAGCTTTTAGTACCCAAGATATGTTTTCGTAAAAGGGTGCTAGATCATTAGGAGAACTAGAGAAATTAAAAGTCTAATTACATCAGAGGGTGAAATATGTTTTAAAAAATACATCCAAGGCCCACTTTTGTGCTGGCCTGTTTATATCTACATCATGGTAGATAACTTCTAATAACCCCTCTATATTAACAAGAACACCTAATTTTTCAAATAAGCAATTCTGAGTCTAGGGCTCAGGGTGTGAACAAAGGCTTAATGCAATGAGGGACCCAGGAAGGTGTCAGATAGACCCGCTCACCTCTAACAGCCTAGTACACCTATGGAAGAGGAAGATCAAAGGAGGGACTGCCCGGGCCTTACACGAATACAGAGTATTCTTAGCTGGAAAGACACTTCCCTGCCTTATACGAAAAGGGAACTATTATTGCATTTAATGGTAGAATATAGCAGAAGTTAGGAAAACTGAATATGAGCTCTTGATCAAAGGCCAACCTGCCTCAGCCGCTGTGAAGTCCTATCATGAAGGACTGTGCCTGGCTACTGTGAAAATTCAGCATCGAGACTCCTCAGTTCCTTAAATAAAGAAGAATGCAGCTGTATGGGGTGATCCTGGGAAATATTAACAAAGCCACACTCGCATGGATAACTATCTGTCATGCTTGGTTACTACTAAATATGCTAGATGACTTTAAAAGGTATGGCCCATGCTTTCTAGCATCCTCGACGTGCATGTGCAATTAAGATTCGCGCTTCACAAAGTTCGGTGACAAAGCGAAGGAGTGCCCGCAGCAGCTAGAAGACCCACTTCTGATCCCTGGCACGACCAGCCCCTTGCATTTACAGGGGCCAAATGGCAAGTTGAAGGGAGCCAGACTGTGTTTGTTCACCTGTGAGTGGTTTGACCTTAGACTTCACAAAGCACCGTCGGGAAGTCGGTTTTTCCATGTTCTTTACCGTAAACAAAGACAGTGTGGCTGGGTTCCAAATGTTACAGAAGGTCACGGACCAAACCGCCTCGGAGACAAAGAAGCTTCCAGAAATTGAAACACGGAATAGACGTGCGCACCAGGCTGGGCTGCTGCTCACGCCTAGTGTGAGCCTGGAAGAAGGTCGCACATGCTCAGCGCAGACACATAATAGAGAAAGGCGAAGCCCCAGGTGCAGAGAGGTCTTTAAAGGTCACCTGGTGCAGCCCCAGATGTGAACTGTGCATGCTGCCCTTTAACATATCTGCTCTGTGCAATCATCCAGGCTTGGAGGAGACTCTCTGCTCTGTCTCCTGGCACAGGGCAGGTCTTCCGTCCTCTGAATGCTGTAACAAGCCTGGGTATACCAAAGCCTTGGGCCAAGAGACCCAATTCCATGCCAGAGGGAGATTCGGATTTGCTATCCTCTGTCCGTGGACCTTTAATTCATATGTGTAAAGCTCAGAGCCTCCTAGACATCAGAGAATATCTGTTTCTGCCCCCAAATGTCTCCTTCTCTGTTAGCAGTGTCTTTTGTCTTCTGCGCCTTCTGTTTGTTACATCTTGGATGCTCAGTTGTCATGATAGTTCATCTTGATCCTCAACCTAACTGAATTGTACTGAGCATCACCTAGGAGATTGATACTGCACACCTCTAGGTGTGTGGAGGAAGTCAGGGCTCTTCTAGGAGGGATTAGGGGATCTTAGTGAAGGGACCTCATCCCACAGGCTGGGGAAGCAGAAGATATTAAACAGGGCTGAGTCTTGAGCAAGTCTTGAGTATAGTGCGTTCTGTCTTTCTCTCTGTCTCGCCCCACACATCCTTCTTCTGGCCCCAGGATGTGGTATTCCATCAGCTGTTATTCTCTGCCACACCCTACCCTCCATGATGTGCTAACACTTCTGAAACCATGAGCTAAAAGAATCTTTCCCTGGCAGCTCCTTTGTCTTACACAGCGACAGCCAGACTAGCAGCCCGTGTTTTCAGAGATGAATCACACACAAGACAGAGCTCCAGATCCCATGTGTGACCACCCGCAACATGACGGTCCTGCCCCTTCTTCCATTCTGCCCAGGGAAGCCTGAGTCCTGGGCTTGTTTGGCGACAGAACGCATTGCTAACTCTGGTTAGATTTGGTTTTGGTTCAGTGTTCCACCTGAATCACAACTGTCATCCTCAGGCAATGTCTTCCTGTTAGTTGATTCGCTTTCCGTTACTGCTTGTGATTAGACTCCGCGCTATGAAAACGTGCTTTAAAAAGGAAAGCAACAGTCAGCTAACAGGTGAAGGATTCACAAATCCACTTGTCTTCCCTGGAAAATGTGATACCCCCAGGGCATTGGGGCTGGGAGGGCAGGGGGTGACAACACTTTCTGTGTTTCCCAAATCAACACATGCTGCACAGCGTATCATAACCCCATGTGGTGGGAAAAGCGCCAGACAAGGAGTCCACAGTTCTGGGGTCTAGCACCCACTTGGCACCAACTCTGTTTCTTTGCCTCAGACCATAGGAAAGTCGTTTGCTTCTTCTTGGCCTTTGCCGTCTTGGCTGCAATGGGTTCAGCAACAGGCATCAGACCACTGGGGAACTTCAATCAAGCTTCTAAAATTTTATGATAAGTAAACAATAAATAAAATAAATATTAAATGATGCCCATATACTTTATCGACTTCAGATGAGTTTATATTAAACCGTGTCTTCAAATAAGTAAATCAGTGTTACATTGGTGGATCAAAAAGTGAATTATTTCAAGTTCTTTTTGTAGTATGACAACCAGGAAAATTTTATAAATCTGACTAGGGCTGGTGGAATCATTACTCTCTGATAAAATAACAGCTCTGAATAGGTGAGCCAATTATACGGCGTCTTGAAGTAAGGAGTAAATGTCATAATATGATATCATCACTTGCCCATAACCCAAATGTCTTTTTAAAGTGCCTTTAATTAACTCTACAGAGAGAACCTTTAGGTTGAAAAGAGCTAGTTTCTTCCACTTTTTTTTCCAATAGCTACAGTCATGACAAAGAAATTGCTCCATGTCCATTAGCATCTGGCGAAGCGGACACTGTTCACGTGCCAAGCAGGAGGGGAGGGAGCGACAGGACACGGTCCCAATGCCAAATGCCAGCTCATTCAGAGACCCCGCGCTAGAGCAGAATTAGCTGCATTATGAGATTCTAAGGCACTTGCAGCCCCTAACATTAACCTGACAGTATAATGGTTGATATTTCTGCTAAGTGTGTTATTAGACGATGTAATTTTTCTGAGATCAAAAGAACTAAAAATAAAAATTGGAAAGGTGGCATTCAGAGTCTCACAACCGGCACCCAGTTTGGGCCCCCACATTCTCCCATGTATCTCCCCAATACTCCAGGCTCAATACTTACAAATCCTCCAACACATAAGGAGGTCTCAGGGTGTCTGGGAGTTAGTCATCTTGATTTATCCCTAGATGATATTTTTAAGCAAACTGTGGCTCATGATCAACCTCCTATCCCTGGGAATAATTCAGTCAACCTTAAACCTGCCTCTAGATACTCCCTAACCTACCAACACACTATTTTTTATTTTTGTGTGGAAGAATATATGTATATGCTTCATTAAGATTATGAAGTTGTACTTTGAGATGCATACATGAACTTATATAAATTTATTGAAGAGATGGTTGATATGATTTCTTTAGTGTATTATAACAGAGTTTGCCTCTTCCTTCCTTCCTTCCTTTCTTTGTTTCTTTGTTTCTTTCTTTGTTTCTTTCTTTCTTTCTTTCTCTTTCTTTCTGTGCTGAGGACTAAAGACAGAGCTTCATGCATGCTAGGCAAACAGTTCTACTGAGATACACCTTGGAATTCTTTCCACTTTTTATTTTGAAACAGTGTCCAAGTTATTCAGGCTGGCTTGAAATCATTCCAGAGTTCAGGAGGACCTTGAGCTGAGACCCTCCTGACCCAGGCTCCTGGATAGCTGGAGAAAGAGAGACACCAGAGCTGGCATAATCTTTGTTATTCTATATTTGGAAGACAAAGATGTGTTATGACTGACACTCAAAAGACCATCTTTTTGAAGAATCTGGAGAAATTTCTAAAGTATTCAAATATGCTGATGTATCAACATAATGTATGCCTCTTAGCATAAGTATTTAGAGAGAAGAAATGTTTATTTCTGTGAATACTAAGGAAACGAAATGATATCACTATCAAGTGACTGAGGCTATAATGGGCCATATCCACTAATCGGCAGATTATCTGGAATAATAATGTTGAAAAAGGGTCAAGAAGACAGCTCATTGGATAAAATATTTGCCATACAAACTAAAGAACGGGGTTTCAGATATCAAGAAGCCACATAAACCTGTTGGGTAGGTGTGGTGGCCCATCTGTAACTCTAACCCTGGAAGGTGGAGCCTGGGAAACCCCCAGTGGCTGGCTAGCCAGACTAGTCCTAATAATGCGCTGTGTTAAATTAGGTCTAAGCAACAAGGTAGAAGACTGATGGAGGATGATTCCCGTTGTCATCCTTGAGTCTCTACACAACGTGCACCCACATGCACGTGCACCTTCACCCACTCAGACATGCGTGCACACAAACACACACACACATTAGAAAGCAAGATAGGTAAATGTTGAGAAAAATTAGAAAGAATAATTCTAGTAATCTTGAATAATACCCTGCATAGAATTATTACTGGGAGTCTTCCAGAGAATCAATCACTATATTAAGCCACCTTCCCAGATGAGGAGAATACCAGCACAGAGAGGGCAAGTAGCATGACAAGGCCACACAGCCTTGCGGGAGGAGGGGGGCAAGCCAGATTCTGGATGCCAACCGTGGGGCCATAGACTTCTCAGCCCCAAGTTCATCACTCTTGTATCTGTTTGCATCTGATCCTTCTGTCTTTCTTTCTTTCTCCCTCTGGACCCACTGCCCAAAGCCAAACCCACAGCAGACCCCTCTCTTGGGTCTGACCATTTCCTCTTCAGGCTGCTGCGGACATGAGTTCAAAAGCTACAAGAAAGCAAGCATATGTCTCTAATGCGCTGTGCACACCAGCAAGAACAGTGGATGTCGTGATCAGGAGAGTTCCAATGAAAGTTAGTAATGGAGAGCAAAAATCGACAAATTAGCCCTGGTCACTGAGAGAGTGTATGGAAGAGGCTATGCGTGTCTATATCAACAAGGGAGGCTGAATGTGGTCGGGGTTTGAGGGGAGCCAGGGGACAATGAGACAAAGGTGGACGAGAACGCGTCCACCAGCAAGATGACTTGGGTAGATACAGATCATCCATGGCACAAAATCAGATTTTCTGGCTTTGCAAACTCTACAAGTGTATTCTTGTTTTTCTCTTTTCTTTCTATCTGAGGACCCAGAGGAATTTAATGGTTAACAGCAGATTGAGGCAAGATGGGTCCTTTGCTCCCCTGGACACAGAAAAGCTTGTGCTCTTGAGGTTCCATTCAACAAGAGATGATGTTCAAACCTCATCGAAGCCAAACAGGAGGTCTTCACAGAAAGATGGGGTCCAATGCTAGGTGCTGCGGTCGTCAGAAACAGCACCACTGGGCAGCAGCGAGAATACAGGAACACAGGCCAGAGCTGTTCAACTTGTTGTGTGGGTTTCAGAGCCTCCACGCTGTGCCAGCTGGAGACCAAGGGCCATCTCTGGCTGGGATCGGATTTGCCAGCATCAACTAACCACTGCGTAGTCTTTTGGGGATGAATCATGGAGTAAATAAACACATGACCCTAGAGCAAGAGCACAGGAAATGTGGAGAGAGAATGTGGAGTCTTAGCAGAAAGTAAGTCAACCAGAAAGCCACATACACTGGGGCAAAGGAGGGGAGATTCGCATCTGTGATGGACATAGGAAGCAAGATGGTAAGCTCTGGATGACCACCACACGTCTCTGGGATGAAGGACTGTCTGCTCTATGTAAAGCCCACTTGGCCAGATCACAGCAGACAGCCACTCCAACAATGTCTTCATAATGCAGAGCATTACTGGGAATAACTCAATTCACAGGGAGCTTAGAGCAGCCAATGGTGGATGGTCTGTCAGGCAAAACAGAATGGTCGTTCTGAGTCATATCCTCTGAAAAACAGGAATCAATCAAACGAAGCTGCTACAGAGTCTCTCCTGCAGACACACGGTCTGCACTTGCACATTCAAAAAATACTCTTTTTATTTCATGCCAATTTGTGCAGCTAATTTAATGATTTTTCCCCCGTTCCTTCGAAACTAGATATGCTCTGACTCACAGAAACCCATTTTCTTAAACAGTCAAGACATACACAGCCAGAGAGACTGGAAGCACATTCAACCTAGTCTCCTTCTGATTATTTTAAAAGCTAAGTGGTGATGTAATGGTTTCTGTGTCCACAGTAGAAAAAAAAAAGTCACCCTATGACAGTTAGTTAATTCAAAAAAAATCTGATTTACTCCAATCAGGTTGAAGTCATACTTATTCAAACATTAAGTAACACTGATGGACAAGCTTCATTACATACCCTGAGATGAAACTGAAATTCATATCCTACTGTGAAAACCTTTAGTGGTGGAGAAATTTTAGGACTATTTAGACATAGTACGGCACTTTAGTTTCTTCTATTACTGAGATCTCCTATTTGTCCCAGTGAGTGAATTATCCACACGATCATCACCAAGGTCCAGGCCTTGCTCAGGGGCAGGCTGTGAACATAAAATGTCCCCCCACGGGCTCATTTGTCTGAACACATGGTCAAGGGGTGCTGGTAGTGTTTGGAGAGGCCGTGGAACTCTTAGGAGGCTGAGCCTAGATGGAAGAAATAAGAAATTGTTAAGACCAGGGAAGATATTAACAACAGCATAAAAGAATGCGTGTCGTGGAGGACACAAGAGCTGTTCTCAGTAAAATCAAGGACATTGGAGAACCCTCGCCTCGAGGTTTTAGGGACCAGCTGGTCTGTATCCTTCTGTGTTCCATCTCTGTTCCCCACCCATGGAGATGAGCTTTGTAAGCTCCGCCATGCCTTCTCAAACTGTCCTCCAAACCCAACCCTTCCTCTCTGCTTGCTTCTCGGCAGATATTTGACCAAGGCCATCAGAGTCACGGAGACATTCGGTGGTCTTGTTCTTACAGAGCATCCCCTTCCTGTTGTAGAGTTCCACCACACTTCTCAGACCTTGTGTTTGACAATCTTGGCAACTACAGGGCTCATTGTGACTTAGATATTTTGCTCAAAGTCCTTCGACTTGAGTCGATGGACACCTCACCCTCTGTCTGCCTCACGCTGACCCTCTACCACCATGGCGGTTTGCCTGAAGTTCATGGTCAGCTAGAGCAGCCTCTCCCCTCCCTTTCAGTCCTATGTGTGGCATGTAATCATGATGCACAGCCCAGTTTGGGGGAGAATATTGTTCACTTTCTTCTTGTGAGTAAAATATCATTTCTAAAAGACAAAGTATCTCTTGCATCTATTCAATCATTTTATATCAGTGTAGACTCAAGTTGGCTTTGTACACTGGACTTTCCTTCAGTGTTACCTTAACCAGGTAATTTTTTCAGAGTGGCCTATTAAAGTTCACTGCTGATATTTTTGGACTCTGGACCAAGAGAGAGGATGGGATGGAGCAAAGTACTTGGATTTCATGAGGACCTTGAAGCACAAGAAGCTGAGATGAGCTGGAGGGTGTATTTAGGATACACCCAGGAAGCTCTCTATATTCTAGCAGATCCAGAATAAAATTCAATGTACAGAAAAGGGCTTCAGAGTTAAACCTAACTTGGTTGCCAGCGTCTGACAGCAAATGCTGGCTCAGCGCTCTCTCTCTTAAAGACCCCTTTCAGGCTGTTCCTACTTCAAGAAAAGATTCATTACAGGGCCCAGGATGGCCTCAAAGTTAAGATTCCCTGCCTCTCATACACACCAGACTCTAGAAGTAACTGCAGAAATACTTTCTATACTCATTTACTCCATATGTGCATGCGCATGTGTGTGTGTGTGTGTGTGTGCGTGCGTGTGAGTGAGTGTGTGTGTGTGTGTATCCCTTAGCACAAGAGACATTAGTGGACAATTTTGTGAATCAGTTCTCTTCTTCTGCCACATGGGTTCCAGGAATGAACTCAGGTTGCTAGACGTGCCGGCAGGTGCCTTTACTCACCAACAGGTCCCACCAGCCTTTGAAACAACTCTCTATTATATAATTCTGCGTCACACAGCCTGGTTCATGAAATACGCATTTTTTGCCATTCTCTACTGTTAAAATAGAAATGGAGCATACCAGCTCCGGCCTGTAATACTAGTCCCAGAGAGATGAAGACAAAGGTTCAGAACCAGCCTGGACTCCTTAGCGAATGCTAGACCAACTCAGTAGGCTACATGACGTGCTGGGTCAAAATAGATAAGCCAATAAGTGAATAAATAAAATGAAAATAAGTACAGAGAGCTTCACACCTGGGATTAGAGGAGTGCAATTGGCAGAGGAATGTAATCAATAGTATAGGTACTTACCATGCTATTCACTACCACAGCAACTTCAGGAATACAATACAGGCCGACCTCACCCCATACTCCATGCCCCATAAATGCACATATATAACAATTAGAAATTACCATCCACCTAGGACAGAGAACATGTAGTACATGTCTTGGCTTATTTCACTGACTATCATAGTTTCCATTTCCATTCATTTTCCTGAACATTATATAATTTCATTTTTCTTTTACAGGACAAGAAGAAAGAGACTTGAAGAGAGTGGGATGGTATGGAAAGGGCAAGAAAGATGAATATGATCTGGTACAAAAACAGAAAGAGGGAACACTGTGGGTGGGAGGTTATCTAGAGAGGGAGGCAGGGCAGGGGGACCCACCAAAACTAAGTCTGTGTGAAGATGCTGGAGGGGGACACTTAACGTTGTATGCTAATTAAAAATATAATGATCTGAAATAAACGAGGTGACCAAATTCACATACTTGCATCTCTCAGCACATTAAAAAGGCAATAGCCAAAGCAGCGCATGCTGAGACACACCATGGAGTGCTTAAAGGAGCCTGGCAGAAAGACATGGGACCTTCAGTGGATCTTGGATTGCAAAAAAATGGTCACTGATTCCTCAATTGACTGGGTATTTACACATTCCCTCTCTTCTGTCAGGAGCCAACTGAAGGAATCGGCATAACATGCAGGCCATGCCAGCTGCAGCCATTGATCTCCTGTCCTCTGCTGCAGGAGAAACGGTGGTCAGGGGAATGGCGGTGTTGAAGCTTAGAGGGTAAGAGTTAACCTGGCCATCCTGGGCTGCCCAGACCCTGCACATTCCCAGAGTCACAGGACAAGGGTTGACTGGGCTATCAGGTGAAGACCTTTGAGCACAATGCTGACATTTAAGGGCCTTCGTTGGCCTGAGGCCAAGGCAAGTTATAGCAATGTGTGACTTACGAGGGGCTGGACTTGCTGTTGTCAGCTCACAGCCCGCTGTGATCAAGGATGCCCGTGCCAACAGAGCCTGGTGAGCCCCTCTTGGAAACCACTGAGACTGAGAGTGTCTTGAAGCCCTCCCCCTTCCTTGAACCTGGAACTGTGATGAAGAACTGGGGAGTGAACTCTGAAAGCGAGGAATAGCACTTATGACCATCAGATATCGACCTGAAGTCCACGGGGAAGGGTGGAGTGAAGGACGCTTGAGCCGAGAGCTGGTGAAGGTCAGAGAACCCACTGGGGAAGGGGACAGCTGAGTGGCGGGGAGCTTCCCAGCCCACACAGGGGTATTCCACTGAGAGAATGGGGTACAGATAAGGAGCTGAACGACAGGAAGAGAAAACCCCCAGCGGATCTCCAGAGGCCAGGCCAGGGAGTCTACTCGGGACTCCCGTCATTATTTCAGAGTAACGAAAGCATGAGAAGAAGTGAAGCGAAGGGGGAGCAGGCTGTCCTGTGGCATGACACTGTGGCAATGATGGGGGACTTTTGGGGTGCTGAGCAGACAGATGGAAAACAGCACATCCCTTCACCCCAGAACCCGAGATGTAAGACAAGTGACAGCTCATGAGTGGTAGCAGAGAAAGGAAAGAAACGGAAACATCCCTAGAAATGACTAGGTCCAGCCAGAAGTTCAGCTCATTCCTAGGAAGAAAGCCGCAGGTTGTCAGCAGAGGCCCATTGCCCACTTGGGAAATGCTGTGCTGTGGGGTTATCCAGGTGGAAACTAAATCCGAGACAACCACTGGGAAGCAATGAAATGATCCAACAGATACAGCTGTAGAGGCGGCAGCAGGCGGGAGAGAATGGTCGGCAAGTTTTAAAGACCCTGGGCAGGATCTATTGCGGAGAGATCAAGCAAGCACAAGTGAGAGAAAACAGGATGCCAGTGGTGTCAGCCTGTGGTCAGGAGGGGACAGAAGGAAAGAAATACCCTCCCAAGGGAGGGACTGGTCCGTAGTCCTCACGTTGCACATTCCAAGAACTAGCTGGAGACATCGCCTGGCCCTGCCTCTGTTTTACTCGCATCCCTGGGGTGTCTGCTAAAGTTCCTAGACTTCCCTGCCCACCTCTCTCCCCAGCATGCATCCACAGGCCATGCTTCTCCTATCTCATGTCAGATGTTCAGCTGAGAATATTCTACTGTCTGCCCACAGCCTCAAGACCGCTAAAGATGTAGAGAAAACAGATGCTGGTCAAAGGTACTGACTGGGCTCATAACACTCACAGAAGCAAGCGACCCCCTAAAAAAACCAGTATGATTTTGACTGCTTGTCTCTCAGGCCATTAGCTCTGGGTCACCCTCATACTATTTTTACCAATATAAATCTGAATCATATTTAGTAATAGTGCAGTATGGAAATCATATCTGTATATCTAGGACCATGTCTAACCATCCAACAATTCAGGAGCCATTTTTTCTCATGTTAAAAAAGTACCTTCCACCAGATAGTCACCAGCACCTGCCTTTAGCATGTCAATTAACTTCTTCCCACAGAGCAAACACAGGAAGCCAAGCAGAATGCCAATGTGCTCCTTCACAATAAGATGCGTAGCAGCCAATTCACCCAGACACTCTTGTCCATCTTACCAACATTTATGACCATGCCATACAGTAGGTGAGCCATACCTAGAAAGATAGACAGGAACAGGCCTGATTCAAAGCTGCCATGGGCAGAGGGTATACGGACAAGGTTCTTTCGAAAGTGGCAGGAAGGGATTTGGGGGTGCGGAGGTGAGGGATTTTTCTGTAACACGATTGTCTTGATGTAACATGACAATGTGTGTTATGTGAGACACTCTCAGAAGATATTGAGACATTTCCCATCTAGGATCAACAAAAAAGCCCTCAGAATTACACATTTAGGGAGACCGTGGTCTTTGAAACATTAGACCATAAGTTTGAACCCCAACTCTACAGGTGGGCTGCTTAGCTGCAAGCACTCTACTTTATTTCCATGATCTTTTGATGAATGCAAAATGCCAAATCCTTCTGAGATGTTCCAAAAACACTGGAGACAAAGGTTTTAACAGCTGCCTGACTTATAGCAGATACCTGACTCCCCAGAGGTTCTTCTGGAAAAGTCCGTGTCCTGTTCCCAAGCAAGGCACTCTTAGCCACCCCACCACCAGATTGCTCGTGGAGCTGGGTGAGGAGATATCCACAACACTTGCTTCTGTTTTCCTTTCTATACTTGGTTGGTCGCTGGTTATATTTGTACAGTCCTTTTCCAAGCAAGATAATACTGTGATCATGTTTCTGATTAGCAAATTATAGCTACTTTCCAGTCCTGCCTCTCCAATTTTTCCCAGAGACCACCTTGATTAGTGTCTAGGAACTTTGTGCTCTCTCGAGTCAGCTATTTATAGAAAACTTCTGCTTCCCTGGCACACATAACGAAGCATATTTACTTTGCGGGGGATTCGTTCAGTTTAACTCTTAGGCGGCATTCTTGTCTAAAAAGTAACAGGGGCAGACATTCTCATCATGCCCACAGACTGAGAACACTGTCTCAGTGTTTTCAAAGAATAAATATGGCAGCAGGTGTGCAGGCCTTTGGGCTGGTGGATGAGATCTGTGAGCCCAAAAAAAACACTCCCACCAAGATAAGCACCGGGCTTTGATCTGTAGTCCCGTCCTTGCTGAGTGAGGACTCAATGCAGGCAGAACAGCAGACGGATGAGATACATCCCAGCTGCCTCTGCACACTCAAACAGGGGCCAGAATTTGTCTACAGTCTTATTCAGAAGCAATGTGGGCATAGGGGAGCTTGAGGCAGAAATTTGGAGGACCCCCAAGGGGGGGGCAATAATTTAGACTCAGAAGACACTCCCAAGTTTTAATATAGGAGCAGGTGCCTTGGTCCACCGGCCTTGTAATGAAGTAATGTTAAAAGGAGCACTATCGGGTCACAGAGATGGCTCAGCGGGTGAGTGGTACTTGCTATGCAAGCAGTAGGCCCTGAGTTCAGTGCCCAGCACTACAGAAGTGTAGTGGCCCATCTGTGATCCTAACGGCTGGAAATCAGAAATAGGAACCCCAGGGTGAGCTGGCTAGCAAATGAGTTCCTGAGATATAGTGAGAGACCCTGTTTCAACATAAAAGGTAGAGAAGGCCGAAGAAATGCACTTGATATCAACTCAGGTGACCTGGGATCCGAACTCAGGATGTCTGCTCCTCCTACCTCAGCCTCCCACATGCTGAGATTAAGGCCTGGGCCACCCAGTGTGACACCTAGGAAGACTTTTGATGTGGATGTCTTATAACATGAATCTTCTTGGGATGGAAAAAAGAAAGTCCGAAGATAAAGCATGTCAGGCTTTCTTACAAGCAAAGCAAAAAGAGACAGTAAAGCAGTGTCTTCGTTTTGTATTTTCTCTATGCAAACCCAGCAATACATTAAAAAAATAGAAAACACCCAAGACATTCGGAATAGCAAAGACTTCACAATGGTAATAGCTGATCATCTGGCAGATCATCTGTCACCAGAAGGCGAGAACAACTTCCTTTCCTGCTTTAAAAACCTTTAGCAAGGGAAGAAATTCACAGGCTGGGGCTCTCAGTGGAGGGGTGCAACACGGGCAGACAAGAAGCACTCTGCTCCTAATAATCCTAAAATGCTTTTGTTTAGTTTTTAAATTTTTCATAAAATCAAAATAAGACCTGCTATGGTCCCTTTGTCTACAATGAACAGGTATATGAAGGAAAAACTGACGAGGGGCAAATAGACAGGGTACGTTGGCTTTGTAGGACCAGACCGTATTTACCGTATTTACCAGATGAAACATCATACAGATTACTTAAGTGCCATACTGGTTTTTTTTTTTCTAGAAGAAACAAGTCATTTCAATGACACCACACTTAGGAATTCTCTGGCAAAAGCTGCATGGAAAGTTATTTAATTTCACTGTGACCCAGTTTTCTCATTAGCAAAATATGTCCCTAAGACAGTGATAGGAGGAAAAGCATATTCTCAGTGATGAGTCTTGTTAACACATCACCTAACAAATCAAACAAGCCCTCAGACAAGGGAGAAAGAACTGCCATTGCTATTCAAGTGTGGCCCCGTGTGGGGCAGGGGTATCGATTGCTTTGGTCTGATGTAATCGTTGTGATAGGCCAGGGTGAATGAGAACGTCGGCATGGGGGAGGGAACAGAGAACATGTGTCTTTGTACAATTGGCAACACTGCTAGACACTTTTAAATACAGTGCCAGATTGAAAATTTCAAGTGGCACACTAGCTTGTCCTCCAGTCAGCAGCAATTCGTCTTCCTTCAAAGGATATCACGGGGCTGGGGAGATGCCTCAGTGGGTAGACATACTTGCCATGCAAGCGCGTGGACCTGATTTGAATCCCAGAACAAACGCAAAAGCCATGCACATAGCGTGGGCATCTGTGATCCTAGTGCTCCGAAGCAGGAATGGGAGGCAGAGACAAGCAGATCCCTGAAAGCTTACCGGCCAACTAGCCTGGCTTTTGTAGCCACAAAACAACGAAAAGATCCTTTTCAAACAAGAAAACAATGGCCTGTACTTGAGATAATCTTTTGATCAACATATGCACTACAGCCCACGTCCACAGGTGTGCCATGCATACAAACACACACATGCTCTCCAGAGAGAAGAAAAAAAGAGACAGAAATAGATCACAGAAAATATCCCATGTGTTTGTTTATGCTGCCCATTCAGCCCTCTGCCTAGCAGATGATGCCCGTTCCAATCTACATGATACAATGTATCATCCTGGGAGAATTACGGATGATGATTATAGTTGTAACCAACACTGGTTGGAGCCTCACTCAAAAAGGAATCTAAAAAGTTCATTTCTTTGAATAATAATAATAATAAAAATAGTAAAAGTTCACAGCTGAAGCAGGAGCACATGGTCCCCAAATGAAAGCTCTTGGGGTAAGTCCAAGGAGCCATGGAGGAGAAGCTGCTGCTTCTCATATTGCTGGTGAGAGAAACCAGAAAGTTAAGATACAGAATGGCCACAAGCTTATCAACTGAATTGAGGGCAAAAGAGCAGCCAGGAGGAGCTGTCCTGGGGTCAGGGCAGGGAGCTTCCCAGTGAGGTGTCTGAGTCAGCCCTCGGGCTACAGATCAGCATCACCAGCGTGGACCAAAGATGGCTCATTTCAGGGAGAGCAGCTTTGCGAAGGGTCCTCAATGCACCTGGGTTCAGAAGGAAGGATGTAAAGTGAATCTGCCGTCATCTTTTACAAACCAAGAGACTTTTCATCGTATATTTGACCTCTGTGTGGAAAGAGGGAAGGAGTTTACAGAAGGATATTAAGTGTAAGACAGGGGTACAAGCAGGTTTCAACATCTTAGCATAGATCAGAAAATATTTCTGGATTTATTATGCATGCTGGACCAGAAAGGTGAGAAAGAAATGAAATCTAATGAAGACAAAATTATGATGGTTCAATTATATCCATGAATCACAATGGAATGAATTTAGTTCATAGCTCGTTACAGAAGAAAAAGACAAGCAAGTCTTCGAGGCTGAGGTCAAGAGCGACGTCTTGCTGCGAGAGTGAAATCAGCGCAGGGATGGAAAGGGCCGGTGAGGGACTGGGGGAAGGAAGGCCTGTGCGCACAAGAGGGCACTTGAGTGTGAGTCCCTGTGGAGGCCCAAGGGCAACTTCAGGAGTCATCCTGGATTACTCTACCTCTTATCGCATTGCTCTGGGGTTTCCCAGGCTCCGCCACACACAGTGAGAATTACAGGTGTAGCAGTCAGCCTGCATAGTTGCTGATAAATCACCATCAAACGGCTTAAGGGAACAAGGGATTTATTTTCTCTTGCGATTATCCAGTTACAGTTCTCAGACCAGCTTGACAGGAGAGCTCATACCAACACCAGGGCCGAGGGAACTGGCCACACCACCTCTATGTAATGGCTGAGAGATGGATGACCCTTACTTGTCAGACCAGCATGTCTGGCCAAGTATACACAAGGATGCC
This sequence comes from Typhlomys cinereus, assembly GCA_023101885.1. Lineage (NCBI taxonomy): Eukaryota > Metazoa > Chordata > Mammalia > Rodentia > Platacanthomyidae > Typhlomys > Typhlomys cinereus. Next base: position 2,545,712 of record JALPQD010000087.1, on the reverse strand, counting down.
AATTTTTTCAATCAGCTCTCTGTATTTTAGTCCACAGCCTAATCCCACCCACCATGGGCTGAGTCTTCCCCATCAGCTAGACAATCTCCTTGCAGGTTTGGCTCTGAGCTTAACAACTATCAAGCTGACACCTGAGCCTAACCATGACACTCCCCTCCTTGTCAACTTGACACAAAAACACAGCACTTTTAAACTGTAACCTCAATCCTTGTCCCCATAAGTGTTAAAACTTTTTTATAATATAAAATCCAATTTAAAATATCAATCATTAAAAGTTCAGTTATTAAAATGTTGGAACTGAAAGTCTTTCTTTAAACATCACAAATAGAATCATTGTGACAATGGGAAAACATCAAGTTATGAACAAAGTCCAGCAAATCAATCACTGTATCCTTTTTTTCAATGTCCATCTTCTGTTGCTCATCATGTAATCAAGGTGGCTTAAAGATTCTAGGCATTCCCAGTCCCTGTTTGCAGCTCGAAGTTGTAGAAGCAGAGTTCCTGTGAGCCAGGCTGAATCTCCACTCACAGTCATCCTCAGCAGCAGTCCCACAGTTCTGGCATCTCAAACAACACTCTGGGTTCACCTCTGCAGCTATAAGCTTCACCTCTTGCAGGACTCTATCCCTGCCGCTTGGTGCCAAGCTTCTGCTGCTCTCTAGGAACCCCTCAGTCATACATCAAAACCAGTACCACCTGGAGGATGCCATATTCCAAAGCAAGGTTGAAATGTAGCTTGGTCCAATTGAGCCACAGCTGAACAACTTTAGCGTGCTGACTCTGGAAAAGCCTCTTTCTAGGCAGCCAAAACTTCCAAAGGGCAAGAAACAGCTTCAGCTTGGGCTTTCAATCCCTGAAGGAACATGGGTTTTTACACCACAGAATCGCCACACAGTGATCTTCACATCTTCCACCAACCCAGTTGCGAAGCACTAGGTTTTCCTTCACCGATGTTCACTTCTTTTTTTTTATTTATTCAATTGTGCATATATACGTGTGTGTGCATGTGTGTATGTGTGTGTGTGTGTGTGTGTGTGTGTGTGTGTGTGTGTGTGTAGAACCACGGGCGAATTCGGGAACCACCATGGACGCCTCCACCTCCTCCTCATTTACTCTGCCCCGGGATTCACAGACTCTGCCCTACCAGGACCAGAAACACAGGTGGCCCCTTCTTCCGCCTGGCATCTATACATGGGGGCTAGGATCTGAACTCAGGACCTTCTGCCTGCAAGGCAGAGGCTTAACCCCTGAGCCACCTCTCCAGCCCCCGATGTTCACTTCTCTAACAACAGCAGCTGTTCTGCTGCCTGCCCTTCCCTCATCCAAAGCTTCATGGCCATCAACACAGCTCTCATCTCTCAAGCAAACCAACCAGTCTATCATCTTTAAATTCAACTGTCAAAGTCTTTGTTCCCTTCATCACAAATTGGGCCCAAACAATTTATGAGTCTCTCAGCATCACTATTTTCCAAATGGTCCATTAAACTGTTCAAACATTTTTGCATCCACGAAAGTCTTCAAACATTTCCAAATTTCTCCAACAAAAACATTCAAAATCCACAAATGTCACATTGTCAGATTTATCAGCAACGCCCCACTTCCTGGGTACCAAATTCTGTTGCAGTCAGGTAGCATGGCTGCTGGTAAATCACCATCAGATGGCTTAAGAGAACAAGGGGTTTATTTTTTCTTACGATTGTCTGGTTACAGTTCTCAGTCCAGCTTGATGGGAGAGCATGCATCAACACCGGAGTCAAAGGAACTGGCCACACCACCTCTACGTGATGGCTGAGAGAGAGACAATCCTTACCTGCCAGACCAGCATGTCTGGCAAAATATACAAAAGAATGCCAATTTTCTGAATCAGCTTTCTGTAGTTTAGTCCAGGGACTAGTCCTACCCACCATGGGCTGGGCATTCTCCATCAGCTAGACAATCTCTTGCAGGTTTGCTCTGGGATTAACTCAGCTATTAATTCTCTACAAATGTACCCAGAGCTTAAACCCTCAACTGTCAAGTTGACACCTGTGCTTCACTATAACAACAGGCCACTGCCATTTCCCCTGAGCAATTTTTTAAATTTTTTATTATTTATTATTTATTCAATTGTGCGTGTATGCATGTTTGCGCGTGTGTATGTATGTATGGAACCACGGACGAATTCCAGAACCACTATGGACACCTCCGCCTCCTCCTTGTTTACTCTGCCCCGGGATTCACAGGCTCCGCCCTACCAGGACCGGAAACGCAGGCCGCCCCTGCTTCTGCCCGGTGTCTATACGTGGGGTCTAGGATCCGAACTCAGGACCTTCCGCCTGCAAGGCAGAGGCTTAACCCCTGAGCCACCTCTTCAGCCCCTCCCCTGAGCAATTTTTGCACAGGATCTGGGGATCCTAACTCAGGTCCTTTTGTTTGTGAGGCAAAAGCTTACTTAACTCCTGAGCCATCTCCCCACTTCCCAAGCCTGTTCTTCCAAGTGCCCAACACAAAGTGAAGAAGTACCTGAAGGTGAAACATTAAGTGATTGCCTTTGGGGGGGGGGTGAACAATGCACCTTAGCAAATGGGAGGATGAGGAGGATGAAAGGGGAAAGCCAAGGGATTGCCTTTGGGGGTGAGCAATGCACCTTAGCAAAGGACCAGGAGGCTGAGGAGGACGAGGGAGAGAGAGGCATCGTGGATTCAGGCAGGTTCTCGAGATATGTGGTTGCCATACAGCGTGGATTAAGAAGGTACGTGGAGGCCAGCATGGTGGCCCACAGCCGTAACCGCAGCACTCAGGAGATTGAGTCCGGAGCATCAGCGGTCTTGGTTACACAGCTAATTTGAGACCAGCCTGGGCTACATGAGACCCTGTCTCAACTCATCCCACCTCTACCCTCCCCCCAACAGGTTCAGTGCAATGAGAGCTGAAGGTTGGTCAAAGGATTTGATGTTCCAGGAACTAAAATACCACATTAGACAAGGAGGTGAAGCAGAATCCATGAGGAGGAGCTTTTTGGCTTCCAGAACGATTGAAGGAGCCGTAGGAGCCAAGACATCCGGGAGCCAAGACATCCCAGCTCTTACTTACAGGTGTGGTGAAGCCAAACTTGCATATATGCCTGAGGGCTGAGGCCTAACCCAGGTCGTTTAAAATGTATCAAGTTAACTTTCTAGAGAAGAGGTGACGCTTCTCACGAAACAGAATAAAAAGTATTTTTCCACTATAGATAGCAGTAGATACAGGAGAGAGATGGAGGAAGTTGGACCATATTTGTCTCTGCCATGACCGTAGCACAGTGATGGTACATGCTTAATAGTAAATGTGGGAAAGTCAAATTAACATGACAGAGACAGAGCCCCTGACAGGAAGGAAACTCAGGAAACAGGATGAGCCCCGCTGCCGAGTAGTGGAGGCACATGGAAAAAGGGGAAGACAGTGGGGCAGCGGCCACACAAGCACGGGGCCTGAGTTCCACCCCAGAACCCACATAAAAATACCAGATATGGTGGCGCATGCTGCCCGCCAGCACCAGGAGGGCGAGGTGGGAGGGACCGAGGACTCACTGGCCCGATACTTTAGCCCAATTGGTGGCTCCAGGTTAACAAGAGACTCTGTCTCCGAGGAAGTGGATGGCGTTGCTAAGGGGCACATCCACAGTGTCCTCTGGTCTCCGCGTGCCCGTGTGCAATGCACACATCTCTTCTGTCTGTCTCTTTTTTTCTCTCTCCTAATCTATGTATTTATCTATCATCTGGGTAGCCTTCTCGCTTTCTCTATCATTCTCTTTATCTATCTGTCTATCCTTCTCCATTTATCTTTCTTTCTCTCTCTTTCTCTATCTCTTCCTCTCCCTATCTATCAATCTATCTATTCTATATCTCTCTGACACACACACATACACATAAAAACAGAACAAGAAAAATGTGGAGCTAACTCAGGAAATCTAAAAGGGGTCCAAGGATGTCTAAGAAAAGAAAGCCCAGTAGTGGTGTAATTTATTCATGGGCCCTAATGGGAAGCTGGGGTGACTTGCAGGTGACCTGCAGAGGACAAGATATACAACCTCCTCCGGAGCCATCCAGCCTCCAAGGCCGCTCACGGCCTTAGGAAACATATCCATTCAATGAATAAGTAATTCCTGACAGTTGGCAGATAAGGCTTGTGCATTTCTGTCCCAACACCCAATACTCGTAGGAGAGACAGACAATGCAGAGTTCGTTAATTACACTGTCAGCTGGTCATCTGGGCTCCCAGGACCACAGAAAAGCAGCCAGGCAAGCGAAGCCAGGCGACACACTCCAATGTAGGCGAAGGGGAGGGCTGGCTAATCTGTGCTTTGTATTCTGTGGATGGTCTTCTCGTGTCTGACACCATTCAAATATAAAATCAAAAATCCCTCTCCGATCCCAAATATCGGCCCCCAAACAATAGGAAATGGAAGGTATGCTATTAACTCCCCGCCCCACGAAAGATCATTACACTGGGTTCTCAGGGACTCAGGCCTGGGATGGATTACAGTCACTGTGCTCGGTGGCTTTTGAATTCTTATTCTATCTAATGCATCGCTGTGTGCTCACTTGTCCTATTAAAACTGTATTCTACCTTACCAGGTCTGAATAATTAGTGTAAAACTGATTGCTACAGTTCTCTCTGGAACCTCTAATTGCATTGCTGGTGTAACTTCAAATGATAAGCTTATCTTAATTAGTAGCATGATGCAGAAATGCTTTGGAAAGCCTCTGAGAATTAACCTGCATTTCTAAACAGAAGCCCTGGGGCTTTGAGAAAGAGAGAGAGAGACAGAGAGAGAGAGAGAGAAAGAACAGATTCCTGTTGAATACATGAGCCCATGTTAATTTATCTAAACCACAAAGAAAATCATCTCATACAAGAGAGACTAGGGAACTCAAAATGACTGTAGCTGGCACTTCCCATCGAATGCTCGGACCCCATGGCACCCACAAACTACTGTCGCCCACACAAGAATCTCTTTTTATGCATATGTACGAATGTGTGTGCATGTATATACTCAGGCCAGAAGACAGCCTTGGGTATCTTTCCTCAGGTACTGTCCACATCCTCTGAGATGGGGTCTCTCAATGACTAGCAGCAAGCAGAAGGGACCCATCTGCTTCTGCTTCCCCAGTACTGAGATTATAAGCACACGCCAACGTGTCCTGCATGTCTACCAGGGTTCCAGGTTTTGAACTTTGGTTTTCATTCTTTCAAGTACTGTACTGACTGAAACTTCTTCCCCACCCTCTCTGGGATTCCTAAGCATGTTCACTAGCCATCCGCACAGATTCATGGGACCCCGAGGGCAAAGATCCAGAGCGCTTGTTTTCTTCTTGGGGGTCAGTCACTATACAGGTCCCCCCTAATTTTGCCTTAGGGTTTCACACCAGTTTTCTTTCCCATCCCCCCCTTCCCCAAGTTGGCTCAATTGATCCCTGTTGCTTGCTCAATTCAAGCATTCTAACACCTTGGCCAGGCCCACCTGGTCACTCTGGTCAACATGCAAGCAGTGTATCGCTCACTCAGACCACCTTATGGAGTGCCCAGGACACAGGGAAACTAACATTCCCAACAAGTTCCTGCAACGGTTTTATGGAAAAACAGAAGATGAAGCCGCAAGTAATTATTGTAAATATTTCAGGGATGCGTTAAGGATTTTCTAACAATGCCACAAAGCATCGGGTCTTCTAATGAACACTGCTCTGCTCAGATCTCCCCCAATTTCCAGAATTTTCATCATCGAAGAGGCACTACTGAACCGATTCAGAACAAACTTGGCCTCCGAGGAGACTCATGACTTTGTCCCACAAGTGTCCATTGCAAAGGAACATAACCCAGATTGGCATTTCTTACTAGAAAATGAGTATAGTTCAAAAATAAGACGTGTTTCCTTACTAGAAGAGAGTCGTTTTGTGCAGAAGGAGTTTCAACTAGAAGAGATTACAGCATGTTATTGACAAAACGGATTATCAAATTCAGAGAACTCGGAGGTAGAAAGGCTTCTCTGCATCATACTGTGATAATCTCATGTGCCATCTGCTTAATCAATAAAATAAAAGCAAAGAGGAACGCATAGGGGGATACTAATATTAGTCAAGAACCAAGAATTTCCAGTACTCTTTTTAATAGCACAAGAGCACTATTTCAAAGTACCTACTATGTGCTAGTGAACTCGTAAAGATGAGGTTCTCAAAGATACCTGAGCAGACTTTGAGCTGGGATAAACTTTGGCATTCCAAAGAAGTGTTTCTGTGTGCTGTATCTGTGGGACCATATTTACATAAGCAAGTTATCCATACCTTGAATGTCACATACATATGCATGTTGCTGGATCTATTTCCTCTCGTGGCAAACCTTGATCTCCAGGCTTGAGTAAAGAGATTAAAGACTAAACATATATTAGCCCTGTGAAAATCCAGCCAGGAAAACTCTGGCGGTAAGAGAGATTTTAATCAGCAGACATCTCAAACCCAGTGACCTCCAATCTATTTAGCAAGATTCTTCCCAACGACAAAGGCACTCACACAATTTAACTTGCTTTTCATTTTGCTGGGGTGAGTGTCACACACTGGTGACGTCTTCAGGTCCCCAATGTCATGTCTTTATTGCTGCAGTTGTAGACTCACTTTACAACATTAGTTTGCTAATGAGGACCACACTGGAAAACTCCAAATCCCTTCCAACAATCTATGTACCATTTCTGGCAAGGCTGCCGGGCAGAACGCACAGCGACCACTTCTGCTGGGATCCCAACAAGCTCCTTCAAGCTCCTTCTAAACTCGTTAATCACCTCCATGAAAGTGGCAGGTTGCCTTTCACAAAGATAATGTATGTTGCCGGGTTACCCCACTGTGCACAGACCCATTAAAGAAAGATAGGCCAGAATTTACGATTAAACTTTTGGACAGCAGGATACTATGTTAACCATAAAAATCACAGTCCACCGAGACATTGGCCAGAACAGGGGAATCATTAGAGACTGATAATTAGTATCAATCAAGGTGACACTACTGTTGACATCTTTATTACTTTAAATGCACCAGTCAAGTACTGCTGCATGGAACATGGGGGCTTGACAGGTGTGGAGAACAATTTAAACTGCTGTGTTAGAGAGGTATACGTGGCATTATCAGCCAGTATTCCAGAAAGACAATCCACACATGGAAATCTGATATGAAGACTCCAGAAGGAACCGTCAGGTGGCTGTGATCTTCCTGCATGTGCTTCTTTTCAGGGGTGTCTAACCTTTTGACATGCGACATCATGTCATCATCTACCCAATCACCAGGCTGGGCCTCATAAGTAGCTGGTCTTAGATGATGCATGTGACCAGCTAGCCACAGACTGGACAAGCAACCACTGCATGTTCCCTGTGGACATGGGACAGTGGATGAAAATGCAAGGAAATGGACACTGAGATCCTCTGTCCAATCACATATAGCCAGATGCTCCTGCCTGGCATTTGGTCATTTTCCAGAACTCACACATAGTAGTGAGAGGTCAAAGGAAAAAGAGTTGTTACATAATCATACCAGGACTGCCGACGCATCTAATCATGCCTGTGCTCAGATTTATACCAGACCCTTGATATGCCGTTATTGTTCCGCTCAGATACATATCCCCCTTTCTAATGAACAAGGCGCTCAGATCCACACACCCCTTGAAGCCATATGGCTTGGACCTTAATGATAGGCTTTTTTTTTTTTAAATAAAAAGTATCCCTTCTCTCAATAGCTTCTGGCTGTTCAAGGTTCATGAGGTGAATTCTTGAAGTAAAAGGCTCAGACCATGAAGAGAAGCTAGGATGTAATTTTCAGAGAGCAAAAAAAAATCTGGCTTAGAACTGTTTCAGAATTATGGATGGAGACTTGGCAAGGCATCTCCCAAGAGTATTGCTTCACCTTTGCCAAATGAGATGGCATTGGCCAGCACACTCATTCTGAAGGCAATGAGACCCAGTGATTGCTGGGGCTCCAACACTCAGACTTATGCATGTTTCTTAATTGATGTGCCCATCGCGTGGTTTAAACATACATCTTACTTTTTTTTCTGAATTAAACATCTGCCTCTTAGCAAAGAAAAGTGTGTGCATCTATCAGAAGTAGTACAGAGTACAAGGCAGTCCCCCCCCCCCTGCTTGCCTCGTGGGGGACAGATGCCACTGCATAGAGCAAATTACCCAAAATGTAATGCTCATAATTCGCCGTAAGAGAAACAGCCAACTAGAGTTAACGCATATCCAATGGCTTCTGTAAAAACACAATACTGTAAGTTTTGGTAAATCCCAGTGTTCTGGGATTTTCTGGCTCTCCCAAGCACAGGTTTGAACAAGGTTTGCACTCTAATGGAGAGACACAGCACACTTTACATGAATCATGTCACACAGATATGATTGCTCCCACTTTGCAGACGAAATCAAAGATTAAGCAAGTGGCCCTTTCTGGAGGTCCCCAAATGAGACTGTGATCTGATACCTCAGTACTTTTTCTGCTACATTATGTTAACCCAAATTGCTTCCAAATGTTCCATTAATAAGGAGAGAAGCCACAAATTGTAGACAATGGGTCCCTATGATGAAGATAAATTGTTAAAAATATTTCGCCAAAAGAGATGTTTTCTCACACACAGTAAGATCCTCCGTTCAGGTCACACTGTCTTGCTCAGGAGCTGGTCATCTTACTAACCCAAGCCAAGATTTTGTTTTTTACTGTGAAGAGACACGTGGTTCTCGCTGACGCACAGGGAAGATTGCAAAATGCTGTATGCGGCTGACCTTATCACTTACAGAAACACTACCAGCCAGACACAGGGTGTCTACTAGCAGTGAGTCAGGGCCTACCCACCCCCGCTGTCCAATATCAAAGACCTTTATGTTGAGTCCTTAACAAAGGCGCTTGGTGTAAACAAGGCTGGAGGGCTAGGAAGTGACCCAAGAAAGATGGTCACTTCCTCACCAGAGAACACAAGTCTGCCAAAATTTGATGTGTTCACAATACTTTCAAAATTGATACAAAGGAAAGACTTCCTATCGGTAAATGTTGCTTTTTAGATCCAAATGCAGAAATATTTGAAGGGTCCCTTACTTAAGTCTCTCAGAGTGTAGTGGATGGTTTACCATCCAATAACTTGTTAATACCACTGGGAGAGCAACACAAATGGAAGAAGGCAGATGTGAACACTGGAGAAGATAAGTGGAAGTTGGAGAATTGGGGAGAAAAACACAAAGTGGACATAAAATACATAAAGAGAGCATTCCTTACAAGGACCCAACTTCCTATCTCCCAGCATTCCTTATAAGGATTGAACTTCCTGTGTCCCAGCATTCTGTTCCACGGTGTGTTGATGAGTGTTTTTCCTTGTGGTTCCAATCTAGCAACATTTCCAAGCGATCATTGTGTGTGTGTGTGTGTGTGTGTGTGTGTGTGTGTGTGTGTGTGTGTGATATACATGTTCATGGAGGCATGTGTGCCTATGCATGCAGATGCTCTTAAATGTGTGTGGGTGTCAGAACCTGACACCAGGTATCTCCTTGATAACCCTCCATCTTAAGTTTTCTTTCTTTTCACATTGTTTATTGTGTGTGTGTGCTGTGTGCTCTGTGTGCTCTGTGTGTGTGTGTGTGTGTGTGTGTGTGCGCGCGCGCGTGTGCATGTATATCATAGCACAAGGGTGGAGGTCAGAAGATAACTGGTGAGAATCAACATTTTTCTTCTACCACATGAGTTCCAGAGCTCCAACTCAGATCTTAGGCTTGGTGGGAAGTGCCTTCACCCATTGGGCCATCTAGCTGGCCACATCTTGTTGTTAGAAAGCATTTCTTGCTGAGCCTGGTTGTCACCCGTAGTTAATCCATTCATTCAGCCTGGCTGACTAAGGAGAGTCTGTAGTCCTGGGGTTGTCGAGATGCCCTGCTTCACCTGACTCTTCAGAAGAGGATCAGAACTTAAGGTTCCTACTTACATCACAAGCACTTTATTATCCCAGCCATCTCCCCAGCTGCCCCCCACCCGGCTATCGTCACTTTAAATCATAGCCCTGCTGTGGTCATTTCTAACATGATAGATTGGAAGATTTAATTCCCTGAGCTGGATGGGACATTTGCAGAAACCATTTTCTATCTGCGTCCAGTAATGAACAACACAAAGTGTGGGTGGGACACAAGAACGTGGGTTTACTCCTCTCACACCCTTTCATCTGTGAAGATTAGGAGAAATGGGATGGAAGAAATCCACTTGTGTGGCAAGACCCTAAAAAATACAAAAATGAAAAGAATTGCAAATGTGTAGCATTCTAATGGCCTTTTAATCTGACTTTGAAAGATTTATAGAAAAAGGCCAACCTCAACCCAGATGAAACTCGAGGGGCCACACACAGAGGGACATGAAAGCAGGAGGTGGAGAAGAAGGGGGCTTGCAGCGGGAAAAGGAGGGGATGGGATTGGGCGACAAGGAGTAGTAATGACAGGAATTCACTGCATCCAGGCATGAATCCATAAAAGATTATAAACAAATGAAAACATAAAAGGTCAACTAGGCTCATGACATCCCAAAGGAAACCTCTTCAATGGTTACTGGTGTCACTGGAGGAGAAGTTTCCTGTGGCTCGGCGAATCCTGGTGGAAAAGAAGGATTTCTAAGTTAAAGTAGAACCTGTTCTGGTATGAACTCCCCATACCCGCATTGACTATTCACAACCCTGGCTAGTTACAAAATACACAGGGAATAAAAACGCTGTTGAGGAAAATCCAACAGATGTCTTCCTACAGTCCTGACTGGTCTTAACCAGTTCATTTGGCTCATGGCTAAATAAAAACCTTGCCATGCGAAGAAGCAGCCACACAAACCTACGCAAAGCAGGTGATCACAACATCACAGGCTGCCACCCAATCACAACGACACCCATCTACCTACCATCCCACTTATAGACATGTTTATTCTCATTTTCCAGGAAAAACAAAAACAGTGCTTCAGGGATTTTATATAAAAACCACAAGTCTTAGATTTGCAAATATAAAGGTGGATGGGTAACCAAAGAGGTGAGATGGTTTCATTGTTTGGTACTAAGTCCATAAATGTTTGTAACTGTCTTACAAAATGCATTTGCTTTCGGTGTCCAGTTTCTTTTCTTCTCTCCATCACACGGCCAAATACACTACATGTGAAATAGGACTGGAACATTCCCAGTTTACAAGTGACACTGGCCTTTGGAACTCATACATGACTACTACAGATAGAATATAGACCTTGAATTCATACAACATTGATGAACTTGCGATATTCTCTGTATGTGAATTGATTGGAATGAGTTCTCCGTGGGCTGTCGTTTGGCCTAGGTGTGCCCACGTACAACCGCCTGGCCAGGATCTTCTAGGAAGAATTTCAATGAACAAGTTAGAAGAATCTCTGTAGTCGATTTCAATAAGCAAATGGGAAGAATCCACTGCTCTCCTGCTAAGAAGAAGCTGTTATATCTTCAGTACATCATGGTAAAGATTTAAAGCAGTGCTTCTTAAAGTTAAAAGAGAAAATGCCAGAGAACCTAAGACCCATAGCCAAAGCGTTACAAACAGAATACACATGTGGTTTCCAGAGGCAAGGAAAACGAGGCCCAGTATAATGTTGCTTGTGGCATGGAAGTTTCCGGCATGGAAGGAGGCTCAGCATTGTACGTTTTCTTCTCCCTCTCTCCTCAGCCACCTGCTCATGAAGAATCCACCATTTTTTCACCTGAAGCGCAAGCAGAATCATGTTGACATGACCTAGCTGTGGCGGAAAGCAGCCAACAAGAGGATGTACAAAAGCTGTGTGCGCACCATAAAATGTACGGACACATAAATTACAAATGGAAACACTACACATGTGTAAGTTATAAACACAGCGGAAGCCAGACTGCTGTGGTTGATTTCAAATGTGCTTATTATAAAGCAGATGTGCAAGAAGTCGTCGATTTAAAAAAAATTGTTTTTCCCATCACATCATTGATTTCATGTTGTTCAAAAAGTCCTCCTTCTTCTGTGGTGGCAAAATATATCACGCAAGACAAAAAAAAAAAAAAAAAAAAAACCTCAGGGCCTGCAGGTGAATAGCCAATTTGAAGTCAATTTGAGATGCCTGCTGGCTGTTTTCTTCCCAGCTCTCCTGACATCCTCCTGGTACCTCTTCAATAAGCGTATGTGAAGTGCTCTGGCCTCTCTCCCACCCTAGGTGGGTTGCAGAAGTCAGAAGAAAGCATGGCTAATCTTGCCTTTTCTTATGAAACTCCTTCCCTATTCAGTTTTTTTTTTGAGGGGGGGGGGTTACCAACAGTGGTATCTCCACAGAGGGGCTTCTAGCTGTCCCTGTTTCTACTGACCACTGACACTCAGAAAGGTTATAGGGTCTCACCTTCAGACAGGAACTGTCATGGTTTGAAATGTGTCCCCCACAGTCTCATGTGTTTGGAAAGGTCCGCACCTTTAGTAGGTAGAGTCTTGTTGGAGGAAGGCAATCACAGGGGGTGGGCCTTGAGGTGGGTTAGTCCCACCATACCTCCTGGGGTTTGCTCTGGGTTTAACTCAACTACCAATTCTCTACAAATGTGCCCAGAGTTCAAACCCTCGACCATCAAGTTGACACCTGTATCTCATTACCATCTCTGCCTCAGTTTCCTCTGGTCTTGGGCTGTGGAGACCTTGCAAGATGTGCCGAAGCTTCTTCCACTGAGCTGTTTGTCTCTCAGCCCATCGAAACGCCGGGATCAGTGCTATACATGAACCATCCGGGCATCTACTTCCCAACAGTTCACTGTTTAATCTGTTCAGCCTGGACCAAGATGATTCCAACATCCATTAAAAGCGCTTCTCCAAAGTTCGAGAGGGAAAGGGGAGTGGAGTCACCTCTACTAGGGACTTCTGCCTTGACCTTCACGGTTCTTTAGGTATGGAATACTCCGGAAAGACCATGTGTTAAGGCATGATCCTCGGCTATAGTTCTTCTAAATGCCCATGTGTTGAAAGCACAGCCCCAGTATGGTTCCTAGTGGAAGGAAGTTAGGTCACTAGGTTTGTTCTGGAAAAAGAACCGGGTTGCCTCTTTCTTCCCATCTCTTCTCTGCTTTCTGGCTATGGGGGAATAGCTTTGCTCTGCCGCATTCTCCCCATGTAATAATTACTCTTAACTATTGCTGTGAGAAAACACCCAGAGTCGAGCAACTTAAGGGAAGAAGGGAGATTTATTCAACTTACAGTTCCAGAGGGGAAATGCAGATTTTTCACTGTGGAAGCAGCACGGCTAGGCTGGCCGAAGCTGAAGACAGGCTATGTTACACCCATCCGAAAGGCTGAGAGCTGCAAGACTGGAGAATCTCTCTTCTTTCTGTTCTGTGATTCCTTTTATTTGGTCCACTACTGGGAGGTTCCAGTGGGTTCTATGGAGGTTCCGATGGGATCTAGGGCTGATCTTTGTATTATCCAGATAATCTCTTCAGGTGGTCTTCAGGTGGTCTCAGCTGATCTTAGTTAATGCCAGCTGTGTCAAATTGACACGCAGGATTATTTATCACATCCCATAAGGCCCTAGACAATGATGCCAACCAACCATCCTTGTGCCAGGCCGATTCCCTCCAGTATTTTCTCGGCAACAGGACACAGGCTAAGGGAAGCATCTGAAGTGTTTTACTTTGATCTTAGTCACTTTTCTCTCCTGACTCCTACTCCATGTCTTCTCTAGCGTTTCTTCACACCTTGGACAAGTCATTCTTTCCCCCAACATTAGAAAACTAATGTAAACCCTCTGGCTTTCTTCGTAGTAAGTGGGAGCTATAGAATTTCTAACAAATCCTCACAGCTATAAAAAGTTCTTAATCAAGTTCAAAGACTCTAAACTATAGCTACCCTAGTCCTAAAACAACCACAATCTCTCCATGCATCCCACATGTGCAATCTGTAGACTGTACCTACTTCTAGCCCTAAGCAATCACACTTTCTCCTTGCATCTCAAGTGTATGATATCTAGACAGTACCTACTCTAGTCCTAAAATGTGTAGTTGCAAAGCAAGATTTAAAGGAGAAAAATAAAAGAGTGAATAACCCAGGAGTTTATCCTTCTTAGGTAGACAGTTTGGGACCACAGAATATTTCAAAAACTTCCTGATTGAACGTACTGGTTACTGTGTGAGAACCCAAAGTCAAGCAACTTAAAGGGAAAAAGAGAGATTTATTCAGCTTGTGGTCCCAGAGGGGAGATGAAGTCCTTCATGGCGGAAAAGGCGTGGCTGGCTGGCAGGAGCTGGAGGGACCTAAGTCACATCCATCTGGGAGACTGAGAGCTGAAAGACCGACCGCTTGCAAGCTCAAGAGCAGACCTCTTCTGGAAGCAGGTGGAATTAATCCACCTCAAGTCCCACCCCTGTGACTGCCTTCCTCCAGGAAGGCTCCACTTCCTAAAGGTGTCCTGACCTTCCCAAACACATGAGTGTGTGGGAGACACATTTCAAACCATGACTCTGAAGGAGAAAAAAAGCTTTGTGGACTAGCTGTTGGGTGAGACAGATGGAATCCACTCATTTGGCAGGTGGAAGGCAGAGGCTCCAGGTTGACAGATTTTCACTGCGAAGCAGCTCGAGGACCTGTGTGCTGTGTGCTTGCTTCAAGTCCTTCCCAGCAACAATCTACAAGGTCCTGAGAAGATCTGCCAGGGTAGAGAAGAAAAACATGAAAATAAACTGCTACTGCCTAAGCAGGCACACACATTCCCATATATGCACACATTCGGATGTGCACACACATGTTTGCATATACAGATCCATACACAGATAAACACATGTACACATATACAATGTAGACACATATTCACACATATACATATATACTATGTATGTATACATACACGTATATGTATGCATGCATAAACACAATACATATATACATATAAACATATACATACATACATGCATACATACACACAATACATGTACACATATAAACACACATATATCTGCATACATGTACACAATACATATACACATATAAACATACATATATATGTGCATACATGTACACAACGCATATACATATAACACACATATATGCATACATAAGCACATACATATATGCATACATATATACACACGATACACATGTATGCATTGGCAGCTGGCCCCATTCTATGAGAAAATCATGTGTCTCTTATATTGCATTAATTCATAGCATTAATGATTCACAGAACTGAGATAGTCCAAAATGAGCTGAAAGGCTATATGCAAATGTGTATGCAGCAGACATTTGGATGAACAAATACAAACATGCAGCTTTAGTTATGTTCATTTTACTCCTATCAGATGAATAAGCATCCAAGGAAATGATTCTTCAACTAGTTTATTCCCCATATACTTTATTCATCAAATACACATCCTTTCCGTAGTGTGCTTTGTGCTCATTATTCAACATATGCACACAACCTTAGGAAATAAAGTTGATGGGCTGACAAGGCTTAGCAGATAAAATGCTTACTGCACAAGCCCCGTGACCCAAGTTCTATCCCCTAGACCCCTAAAGATGGAAGGAAAGAGCTGACTCTACAAAGATGTCCTCTGATCTCTACACATGAAACACATGTCTACACACACACAGATAATAAAACTTTAAAAAAAATTAAATTGATAATGGCATTCCTCAAATAATGGCATTTTCTGGGCAATTTGGGAAGAGTTACTGCACAGGGAATCCCTCCAGAAGCGCGTGGAGACTTTGGGTTTGTCTTCCATCATGTGAGAGTTGCATGAGAATAATTGCCAAGCCAATTTTAGCTGCAAAGGTAACTACAGTATTTCAAGTAGCAAAGGTTGAGAAAGGAAAGCTATATTAAAACTCCAAGTTCTGTTCCTCACATTCTGAAACTCCAACTTCTTTCTAGAAACACAAAGACTCTTGATATATTTTTTTCTTGGAACTGGAGCTTAACAGGCTGCTATACTACTTAAACTATTAATTCTAATTAAAAAGAAAAATACAATTATTCCCCCAATACCAACAGAGTTTAGAAATATTTCAGTAAAGGAAATAAAAACCCACAGACATATCTTCTCCAGGGGGAGGGCAGAGCTATTTACATATCCACCATGGAATTATATATATGCTAATTACATGCTAATGTAAACATGAAAAAATTGTTATATGGAAATGGCAAACTGAAGAACTACTGAAAACACTCAGAGGCAGAAAAGAAAAGTCTGTTTGAAAGCAATGTGTGCCACCTTACTTATTCACGTGTAAACACCCAATATGCTTGACTTCGACATCTCTATTCACTGTGGGTGTGAGTCAGCTATAAATATATGACCTTTAATTGTATGCTTGATTTGTCAAAAATTCTAAAATCTCTTACATATGAGCCCAATTTCATATACGCGCAAACACTCTCATGCTTCCTACTTCTAGTGATAACCAGTTCTCTGGAAAGTTAAGATCCCTGAGAAAGTATGAGTGTGTGATCTGGCTCATTTGTTCAGCTAGTCAGTCAGAGCTGGTTTTTTCCTAGAAACTGCGTTTTTCCCTTTCCTTTGTCTACAGCAATGTTCTCAAGACATACTTAACAAGAGCGAGCTCTAAAATCCTGCAGGGCTGGGGAGCCCAACTAGGCTAGAGTGCCTAGTACACAGGCATGAGGATCTATATTCGGATCCCTAGAATGCAGTTAGAAAGCTATAAGGCCAGCCTTGGTGGAGGGCCGACAGGAGAGACCATGGGGTCTGCTGACCAGCCAGCAAAGCTGAATCTGTAAGAGACCCTGCCTCAAAAGTAAGGGGGAGAGTGACTAGGGAAGGCACTTGACATTGACCTTTGACCTTAGTACTTACACTAGCATATGCATGCAGACACACACCCACATGCACGAGAGAGGCCAGAGGGAAGCTCCATTCTCCCATCTAGATCCTGTGATCCACAAGCAAAGTTCTCTAGGCCAAGGAAGGAAAGAAAGAAAGATGCCCAGTGAGTTCAACAACTCAAGTTCCAAGCCTTTCCCCCAGGTTTTTTGAGCCCCTCCAGTCATGAACTTAGCTTCCGCATCTGGCAAACATATGACTAAAAACTAGGCCAAATACGGCCGGTGCATGTGGCCAAGTTCTTCCATGTGACCCAGTGTGACAGCCAACCCTGAGTTCCCCATGCCAACGCAATCCCACATGAAACCAACTCTGCAGCAGTGCAGATCGGTATGTGACATGTGAGCTGAAACGAAGCCAACGCACCTGCTAGGAGCGAAAGCCAACTCAAGTCGCCCGCGAGGAGCGTGCACGGCCCCGTGCCTGCGAGGATGGTGACGTTCTAAAATCAGGCAGAAAGCGTGCACGCGGCCCCAGGAGACTCTCACTCACACACTCAAGGGGAGAGACATGCTTCTGGGGCATTTACCAAGCTCAGAATCGTCTAGATTAGCCAGAGTATTTGGTCAACAGGACAGAATGGCTGAAGTCAGCTGAAACTTTCCAGATGTTGCTGATACCCCGGGGCTTCTGGAGGTACTAGTACCAACAGGACCAACGATTAGAAAACAGCCGTGTGTTTGAAGAAGGCAATTAGTCTTTATCCACACAGTTGATATTTTGAAGCGTCTACTCTAAGAGATAATAACAACGACACAGACGTGAGAATCTACATTGTTTTGCAATGTCACTGTAACAGATCTAAGAATTCCAGGAAGGATCCTAAACCGAGTTCTTTAGATTGTCTTTTTCAGCCCCCCCCCTTATGTCAAGTTAAGAGAGTGTAAGTGAGTTATTGTGTCAGTTACGCATTTTATGTCAGAGTGACAGTTGTTTTTTGCACGGCATTACCAAAGCTGTATTCTGACAGATGTATCAACACACATCAGCAAGGAGGAAGCTACTTTTCTTGGTCAGCTCATCCAAAAAGAAAGAGAAAAAAAAACTACTATACAAGAAATGTGAGATTAATAACTATGTCTGGGGGCTGAGGAGATAGGTCAGGGGTTAAAGTGTTTGAATCATTAGCAGAAGGAAGTGAGTTCAACCCTGAATCCCACACTAAAAAAAAAAAAAAAAAATCGCAGAATAGAAATGGTTGAGGCAGCCTGAATTTCTGGCCCTGGAGGGCGGAGCCTGGGAAATTCCAGAGCAAAGCAACAAAGAGGTAGGAGAGGTAAAGCAATCCAAGATGATTCCTGATTTCTGTCAGCCTTGGGCCTCCACAGGCACACACAGTATCCTCTTCTACACACACACAAACACACACACACACACACACACGCACGCACACACACACATGCACACATATTGGCACCTAACACATGCAAAAATAATAACAATTGTGTCTGTGTACAGATGTGTTTTCAACTCAGATAAGGAATACATTGAAAGTGAGCACATTATGTATCTCTTAAGAAAACAAGAGCATTGTACATTCAGGAAATTCTACGAAGCACATCACACACCCACAAACTTCGCACAGGCCACCTTCTCCATTTGAGCTTCTTTCTAGCGACAACAAACTTTCTCCTTCTTTCTTCTTTTTAATTGTGTCTTGTAAACACGGCCGAATCACTTTCCCTTTAAAACCCATCCTGGACTCCGGGAGGGCTCTGTGGACTAGGTGCTTGTGGCATGAGTGTGAGGACTTAGTGACCTTCCCTAGCTCCCGTGTGACATGCAGGGCATGGCAGCTGACACCTGCAAGCCCGCGGGAGGAAGAGATGAGCAAATTCTTGCCTCTCACTGACCACCAGCCGGTTAAGATTTGGAGTCAGTGAGAAATGGTGTCTCAAAAAGTAAGGTGGAGCAGGAGAGAGGAAAACACCTTGTGTCAATCTCGGGCCTCTCATGCATCCATGCATGTGCATGGGCAAGCACCCCGTTATTTGAATGAAGCACACACGTCATTTGAATTCCCTCCCTCCCTCTCTCCCTCCTACCCCCGTGACTACCTGATTCTCTGATTCTCTTTTGACGCAGAGTTTTTTGGGGGAAAGTAGCTATTTTTACAGATCCATCTTTCTTCACTCTGTGCTCATCGTGTGTGTATCCAGGGTTTTCTGGTTTCAGTGTCCATAGTTCAAGTGAAACTATTTCCTTCTAAACTTCCATGTAATTTTCTAAATCCAATGGCTGCCTCTCATTCCTGACCTGGTTCAACAGCTGTTACCTCTAACTTGATGACATCTCCTTTTCTAAGAGCACACACTCCTTCTGGGTGTTTCCATTAATTCCAGAAGGTTCTTCCCATCTACCTCAGCCTCTCCAACATGCCTGGGAGCACTCAGGCACTAGATTATCGGGGCTCAAATCTCATTGTTTCCATTGACTGGCTGGGAGGCTTGAGGTTACTCATTACCGTCCTCTCGACTTACTTTTCAGTCTGAAAAGTCACAACTGTAGGATTGGCCACCTGTCACTTGCTGCCTCGTAATGGGGATGGGGCAGCCTCTGCCTCTCTAATTGGCAGATGCCAAGGTCTTAGAAATGAACACTGTGGATCCTGCTCTTTCCCCATCTGCAAGTCTGAACCTGAGAGTCATGCCTGACCCTTCTGTGGGGTAGAGGGATTTTTTTCTAGGCTTCTCAGCAGCTGTAATGAGTTTACCCCCGAGCCCTGGAGGCAAGAGCAGCTCTCTCTCCTCCCAGGGAGGTGAAGGCTTCCATTCACAGAACTAGAATGTGTGGCGGGGCCAGTCCTCCTGCCTTTCTCTCCACAGCTGTTGCCAGCTCTCTGGCCTCAGCGCACAAAGGGACTCTTGAGACAGAGGTTGCCTGTGGCTCCGGCCGACCTTGAACTCATGATCGTCCTGCCTGATGGAGCACTCCCTCGCGCTGGGACTGCAGTTCAGCGCCAGGTCTGGGTTTCCCCTTATCCTTTCTTAGTCTTTGTGCTAGCATACAAAGTCATAGGTTTCCTTATGGAATTTTCATTAATATCTCTCATTATATTTTGTTTTTATTCATCTGCTTCTTCCTCCATCCATTCTGGATCCTTCTTGATGGTCTCCTTCCTCCTGCTAAATAACCCTCTCATCTGCTTTATGATGAATATATTCTGTTACCCTCTCTCCCCCCTCCCTTTCCTTTAACGTCTCTTCCTCTCAACTCATGGTCTTTCTTACACACACACACACACACACACACACACACAGGTCTTTCTTACACACACACACACACACACACACACACACACACACATAGCTAGAGAGAGAGAAAATGAGGTATTTGTGCGGTATTTGTCTCTCTGAGCCTGGCTAATTTTCCTTGACATCATCTCCACCTCTTCTGCTTTCCTGACTTTACTTTTTCAGATGGCTGAGATCACCTGAATGTCACGCTCTACCATCTGTTCATCAGGCACCTCTCGGTGAGGAGAA
Source organism: Typhlomys cinereus (assembly GCA_023101885.1). Taxonomy (NCBI): domain Eukaryota; kingdom Metazoa; phylum Chordata; class Mammalia; order Rodentia; family Platacanthomyidae; genus Typhlomys; species Typhlomys cinereus. The sequence continues at coordinate 2,525,367 of JALPQD010000087.1, read as the reverse complement.
GCTGTGAGGATTGTGTGATCCCCTCTGTCTGCATGGCCAGAGGTCTGACCTCTGCTTTCTCCTGCTTGGACTTTTACCAACCTGCTCACCATTCTCGCAGGTTCCCTGCCGGGTCCAGGATTATCAGGGCAGCGGACTCCTCGTCGCCCCCTGGAGGCAGTAGGTGTCACTTACATCTAAGGGTAGGCAGGCGCTGTCTCTTGTGCCTTGAAGAAGTGAGTTAATGTACAAATCGTCTACCATCTCATTGTTGGAAAAATAGAAAATTGTTTTCCCCACCTTTGTATATTCAGAAGCCCTAAAAATGATTCGTCAAACCAAGATCTCAAAGGTATTCAACACAACAGGTACTATTTGAAGAAAAAAATGAACTTTTCCCAAAATTGTCAACTTTTTCTCTAAATATAAAAATAAGACCATAATCCTTCTAGAGGAAATCATTGAAATAACATCTTTATCATGTGGAGAAAACACAAAAGCATCATAGAAAGTTCCACAAAATATTAACAAGGAATGAAAAAATATAATAAAATGGACTTTATCAGAATTAAAACTTCTGAATGTTGAGACACTGCCAGACAAATAAGCAACTGAAGCTATGGGCTTGGGAGAAACTATTCATAATCCATGTACGTAGCTGACAAAAGACTTCTCTCCCTACTATGATTCAATAATAAGAGACAAGCAACACAATTTAAAATATGGGCAAAGACTTGAATAGGCATTTCTGGAGGAACACAGATGAATAGCCAATAAGTGCATGACTTGGAGTTCCCCATCATGAGTCAATATAGGGATGCAAATCAAAACCACACGAGATGCTATCAGACACCCACGCCAGTGGCCGGAACTTCGTAGACTTTTGACCCCAAAGGTTGAGAATACACGAAAGACAATGCTCTGTAATGCGGGTGAGTAGAAGCAGAAACAGAATCTCTTTGGAAGCTGGTTAGATGTTTCTTATAAAATTCACCACTAACCCTTTATTATTCACTCAAAAGAATGCTAAAAAATAGGCATATGTAGTGTGTGTGTGTGTGTGTGTGTGTGTGTGTGTGTGTGTACACATGTACATATCCGTGTGTATACATTTGGGACTGAGGCAGTCATGCATGACTATAATCTCAACAGCCAAGAAGTAGAGAGGAAGATTTCTGCAAGTTCAAAGCTAGCCTGGTCTACACAGTGAGTTCCAAGCTAGCCAGATTATATAGCAAGACTCTCCCTCTCTCTCTTTCTCACACACACACACACACACACACACATACATACACACAAATAATAAATATACCAGTACAAAAATATTCCTAAAAAGTTTTTTATAAATATGGTCAAATACTGGAAACAGCAAACAAGGACATGGACCACCAAGCTGTGGGAACACGAAAACTACAGAACGCAGTCAAGTTCCTGTGTGGAGCCTAGAACAATGAAGGAACCCAACCACAAAGCATGGCATTCCACTTACACCAAGTCCAAAACAGGCAGAATTTCTCTGAGTGAAAGAACCGGAACGGTGGATGTCCCTGGAGTAACAAGGATGGCAGGACTAAGGGCCAGAGCAAGAGTTCTTTTGCTCTGGTAAAAGAAATGTTCTGCGAATTGATGGAGCTGCAGCTGGCAGGATCTGTGGACTTCCTGGCCTGTGACTCTGATTATATTCAATAAGAATATAATCAGAATCACAAAAAGAAGCAAATGGAGAGGTGGGAGGTGGCTCGTCAGAAGAGCGCTCGTGGCACAAGCATGAGAACCCAAATTCCATCTCCAGCAGCCACATAAATGTCAGGTGAGGGGTGCGCACCTGTTACCCCAACGCTGGGGAAACTGACAGGGCAAGCCCTTGGGTCTTTCTGGCTACTGGCCTGGCCAATTCAGCCAGCTCTAGATTCAGAATGAGAGAGAGATAAAGAGGGGTGGGGGAGAGAGTCTAGCTAAATAAGATGGAACGCAATAAAGGAGACACTTCGTGTTGGCCACTGGCTTTCAGTTGTGCACATGCATGCAAATGAACCTGTACATACATGCAGGTGCACAGACACACCTAAGTGCAAAAATATTTGCAAATGTATGAAGGTATGAAGGACTTTCTGTGAGTACCCTACAACATAGTTACCACTTCTGTCTCCTGGTTGAGGAGAGTCTGCGTTAGTCTTCATCGCGACACTAATATGCATGGATGTTAGTCTGTGTCTGCTTGTGGCGATCATCGCCTGTTAGAGCACATACATCCTGAAGGCACGCACATTCTTCCTACTTTGCCCAACACTAAGGACTCTGAGTAAAAAACAGACTCTAAGATTGCTGGGTGCCGAGCTTTGCTTTGCTTCCTGGTTCCTTCGATTTCTTCACCAGTAGCTTAATGAGGAGTTTTGAAAACCTCTAAGAAATAAAACGTGGATTGAGTACTTTGTAGTACTTTGATTAAATTCTAGACATTGGCTGTTTGTGAAAGATGTTCAACAGAAGACAGTGTAAATTGTGTAAGACAGTAACCTGCCTTCCAACAGTGCCTTCCAAAAGCGAGAGCAAGACAGAGCAGTGCAGGCAGCTCACAGGCAAAGCAGCTTCTGTCTCGAGGATGATGCAGGCTCTGATTACTCAAGTTCATGGCTCCCGTGATGAATGCAAATCTACCTTTAAGGCAGCTTTCAAGGCCTTGATTACTGCGGTATCACAGTGGTAGTTCAGTGGAGAATGTAAGCCAGCCCCTGCCTAAGCTAACTCCTGCCCAAGCTAGTTCCTACCCAAGCTAGCCCCTTCCCAAGCCAGCTCCTGCCCAAGCTAGTTCCTGCCCAAGCTAGCTCCTGCCTAAGATAGCTCCTGTCCAAGCCAGCCCCTTCCAAAGCCAGCCCCTGACCAAGCTAGCTCCTGCCCAAGCTAGCTCCTGCCTAAGCTAGCTCCTGTCCAAGCCAGCCCCTTCCAAAGTCAGCTCTGAGCAAGCCTTGACCCATCAAGCCCCTGCTTAAGCACTTACAGATTCATAACAAATCAGATCCTGTCCCCACCTCTGCTGAAGTCCTGTTAGCGAGACCAAAAGTCAAGAACATTCTCAGCTACTGGGGGTGTGCCACAGTCAAATAGGCCATGTTGGGCACACAGCTAAGAAGATCCTTTTCCTTAAGATTCCTTTAGTGGGAAGAGTAAACAAGTTGGTTTCAAAGAATCCACAGATTAATCTCAAAGACTGCAAAAAGAAGCCACCTTTCGAATTTCTAAACTAAGGTAGCTACAGATGAAATAAAACAAATGCGCCATTATATTAGTTCTCCTGGGGATGCAAATGCACTTAAAAATTTTAGATATAATAGGTTATAAAAGAAAATTGGGGCTGGAGAGATAACTCGGGGGTGAAGCCTTTAACCTTGCAAGCAGAAGGAGTTGAGTCCATACACCAGATCCCACAAAACACAAGACAGAAATGGCGGTGACCTGCACTTCCGGACCTAGAGGACAGAATGTGGAAAACCCAAAGCAAAGCAATGAAGAGGTAGAGCAATCCAGGGGGCCTCCCAAAGTCATCCTTGGGCCTCTATGGGCATGAACATGCAAGTCCCCTCTGGCATACACGTGCACATACAAGAATATTGAAGACAAAAATAAAAGACAATCAAGAGATGTGTGGAATAAGATGTGAATCCGTTCAATAACTAAGGAACTGTTCGGAGTTTAGGTAAATGATTGTGTAACAATCTGTTATGGTGTAGATTTAAATGGCCTTGTGGTATAGACTGAAGGGGTTTCTTGGCTAACATGCAAATGTACACATTCAAGTATAATAATCCAATGTTATAATTCATTATAAATTTGAAAAAGGGGCCTGACCCCCCAGGACATCAGAAAATATTCAAATGCAAATGATTCATATTAATAAGCTATGCAGTCCCACCACCACCTACCTACTGAATACACAAACATTCATTAACTATCAGAGCATAACATTTCAATTTGATTCAATGAGGTTTTCTCCTTTACTGCTGCGTGGTAACTTATTGGTGGCTTGATAGTAAATGACAGACTTTGGCCTATCTCAAATGTTCATTTGGACATTGCATATATATATATATATATATATATATACTTTACATAAACTCCCCTTAGTTATTAGTCAACATTGAAATTCAGCTTCATGGAATGGCAAGACAATATATCTCCGCAACACTGACCATCTAAAGACAATGAGTTGACAACAACAACATCGAATGTGACACCTTATTGCCTTTCCCCCATGGTCACTGCCAACACTTTCTACCCACGAGGCTTCACCCACTCTCCTCTGTTCACACTACTCAGTTTATTTGGAAGCAACAAGCTCAAGCCAAGCAACAAATTCAAGCATACATACAAATAATGTTGAAGAAGATCTGAACTGGTAGATCATCAAAACTTTTCAGAGTCCCTCTTTACTCCCCCCAAATAAAGCTAAAGGGTTTGTGAACGGGTTCAGAAGTTACAATTCTTGCTTTACAAGTCAAAGGGCCTGAGTTTGTATCCCCAGGCAAAAAAAAAAAAAAAACTGCCAGGCAGATATGGCAGTGACCTGAAATTCTAGTCCTGCAAGGCGAGCCTGGGAAACCCCAGCACAAAGCAATAAGGGAGTTAAGGAATCCAAGATGATTCCACAGGCACACACACTCAAACATACTCTTATCCATATATCTTACACACATGTATGCCCACCCACGTGTAAAAATAATGCACATGCATATACCCCATATACACGTAGCTGAAATGAAAAAAAAAACTAATGGCTTCCTAATCTAGCTCTTAATGCTAAGGTAGAAGCAATCAGAATGCACCCAATATATAACATTGTCAGAGTTTAATTATGTAGTGCTTTTAAGAATTGTAGAACAGGACAAAAGTCAAAAAATGTATACAGCAATACCAACCAGGGTCTCCCTGAACTTCTACACTGAGTCCCTGTGCAATTTTGTATAGAGCAAATGTGTCTTATGCTTAAGAGACAGGTAGGGGTGCACATGTCAGTGGTATTTTCCTCATTACAGGTCTTTAATCTTGAACAAGGGCTGATTCTGGGGGGTCCAGCTGGTGGAACCCACCATGAAATTTCCCACCAACTTATACTACAGACTCAGTGGGGTCCCCTGAGTGTCTGGATAGACAGCATTATTAGCTAGTCCCAATGACCAGTAGCCTGCCAAGCTCTGCGTTAATTTAGACTCGGAGATGCCAAAGCCAATCTTGAAGCCCGCAGGCAAAGGCGACAAACGGACAGGCCCTGACGATTCGTGTCTGGGCCAAGATCTGAACTTGCATCTGCTGTCCATCTGGCACCTGCCCTTATCCAGAAAGGTTACACCAGGAGCTACAGACAGATGGTTTTTTTTTTTTTTTTTTTTGGTGGGGGGAGAGTCTGAGACAATTAGAATAATGACTTCTGTTTCCACATCAAAGTCCCAGGAGTGATGAAAATTACACATAATTTGAGGCCTTTTAATTGCTTAAAACAGATATTGCCCCTGTTGCCAGCTATGAGAATAAATAAGATGATATTTGTGTTCCGTGCACTGAGCATGCCATGTCTCCATGGTGGACCACGAGCTGAGAGCATGTATGTGTGTATTATCTCCGCTTGACACTGTTTCTCCACCACACGTCAGTGCATTTTAACAATGTTATTAAACTCATAAAACTGAAATCCTTTATAAGTTTCTGGTAGTGTTCATTTTCATCAGGATCCTTTTCTATATAAACAGGAAACTGGGATAAGTTGGCTCATGTGCTAAACAAAAGCTGTATGACTTAAAGAGTAAACGCCTTAGCTAAAGAACAGTGTGTGTTTCGTTTCCATAGCAGACAAACAATGTTTGCAAAGCAAATGCATACCCAAGACACAAGGCGGCCATGAGGCGTGTTTAGCACACAGTATGCACCCACCGTGCCCTGGGCAAAGTGCTAGGTGTTCCAGAGAGGAAGAGGAGGAAGAAACAGATGTGTTTCTTCTGCAAGGAGATGCCAGCACAGCAACTGCTTATGCGAATACTATGAGAGGTTCAGGAATCACAGGGCTGGTCCTAAGTGGCTGAGATGATCACTAATGTTGTTTGGAAAAGTTGACCATTCCGTGCTATTATAACAAGACTCCAGTTTAACAGCTTTTTGTCTCTGACCAGGGAGTGACATACAGTGCCTATCAGAATGGAGTGAAGGGCATTGCAGGAGCAGCAAAACTGCAAAAGAAAATCAACAAACCACAATCCAGAACTTCAGAGACTCTATATCAACCACATAGAACTAGGCCAGCCTAATCTCTCCCCATCCTGAAGCTCAGGGACATTTGCGGAAGAGGGGGCGGTAAGATTGTAAGAGCAAAAGGATGGGAGGAGCAATGATTTGCAAGATTCTCCACACTAGTTAGGACCGAAGCAATCATAATAGGACTTTGCATGCCCTGCGCAATGTCCAACACACTATTGACCTCACAAAGTCTAGCATCAGCTAAAGGCACCAAGATCCTTGGAGGCAAGGGATTGACAGCCACAGTAGTGTTCCTATGCTTAAGGGGAACACGAGAAAGGGTTCAGGGAAATGCCACTGGGTCCTTGTATGTCATCGGAGAGGAGGACCCAGAGGAGAGTTAGGCATACACAATAAAGGACTCTCTGGGAATTGGGGCGGGAGGTATTGGGGGATGGGAAGGGAGGGAAGGGGGAGCAGGAGGTTTGGGGGAGGGGGAGGGAGGGAGAGAACTGGTCTACCTATTAAGTTTGTATGAGCGGAAACAATAAAAAAAGTATTAAAAAAACAAAAACAAACAACAACAACAAAAAATAAAGCTTATAAAATATCCTAAAAAAAAAAAGAAAAGTTGACCATTCCATACATGTAGAATGTTTCATTTTCACATGCTTTCAATATCTTTTAACTTTTTCTTTATAGTTAATACAGAAAAACCAAATGGGCATATTCTGTGTTCCAAAATTATAAGGATAATATAATAGAAATAAAGAGTAATTATTAAGTCTTAGAATCTGTATATATTTGGGTGTGCATATGTACTATATCTGTATTGTATGTATGGGTTCATTCACATGTGTATGTATGAACACATGTGTATGGTGACCACAGGCTAATGACAGGTATCTTTCTTTCTTGTTCTCCAAGTTACTTTTCTTTCTTTGTTTTCTTTTTTTTATTATTATTATTTCTGCTCATACAAACTTAACAGGTACACAGGTCCCCTCCCTTCCTCCACCTCCCCCCGACCCCCCTGCTCTCCCCTCCCCTCCCCCCTCCCTCCCCATCATCCAGTGCCCCCCCCCCAATTCCCGGAGCATCCTTTACTGTGCATGCCGAACTCTCTCCAAGTTACTTTTCAAACATGGATTCTTATGGCTGAACCTGGACTTAATCGGTTCAGCAAGCTGGCTGGCCAATCAGCTCCAGGGATCTACTCTACCCTCCTACACCCCACCTGCTGAGGTTACTGACACACGTGGTCATGCCCAGATTTACATGAGCACATGGGATTTACGTTCAGGTCCTTCTGCTTGTATGTCAGGCCCTTCTGTTGTATGTCAGGCACACCAATGACTGAATCATCACCCTAGCTCTTGAACACATCTATATTCTAAAACATCTCCCAAGGCCGTCTGGAATACAAGTGTAATTGTCCAGTTGCTAAGGAATTTATCTAATAGACACATAAAGATCATCTCCACAAAGATGTGTGCTCAAGAATTCCCGAGAGTTTTTTTTAATACTAACTTCAAAATGAAAGAAGCCACACATCCACTGAGAATAAAACAGATTATGAAACTGAGGCATATTGGTGCAATTGAACACTCCCAACAATGGAAACAAAAGAACACACAACTCGTGGAGGAATCTGAAAAACATTTTGCAAAAGAGTGTGACTCCACTTATATGAACTTTAAACATGGGCAACTAATCATTGTGGATAAAAACATAATTAAGTCTGGAAGAAAGAGGACAATGAAAGGAAAGAATAGAACTTTCAAGGACAATGGAAATACTTTTTATATCTTGACCAGGTCTATGTATGTGAAAAATGAATACCCTTGTGAAAAAACACATAACTGTAGTATTTGTGCATTTTGTTGAAAGCAAATGACACCTCGATTTTTAAAAGTAAAGCACTGAGTTCATGCGATACACAAAATTAATCAGGCATTTTAAAAAAAAATCAGAGCTACATGAAAAAAGTCTCTAACAAAACAGTGCAACATTTTCAGATAACCATTTCAGAAAATTGCTGTTTTTCTGCCCACAATTTCCAGGGACAAACAAGAATAACAACTGTTTGGAAAGTACCCATTTGGCAATTCTTCCATGTGAACTGCAATGTGTTCTTTCTCTTAGCCATATTTAAGTAACGTAATCTAATTCCGGGTCAGAGGATATCTTAAACATATGGGAAATCTTAGTCTTTTACTTGATCTCATGCCCATGTGGCCTTTATTTCTGAAGAGTAATTTCACCTCATTGTTACACAGAATGACCTTGGTACCTCATTCTTTATTTCCTTGAAATCTCTGGCTGCTACTTCCCAAATACAGGATTACATCAACCCCTGATTATACTGAGGGAAAGAAAAAGACCACGCTCCTTTCAAAATATGCACCCTCAGACACAATCACCGATTCATTCAGTTTCCTATCATCTCATTATGTAAACTCAATCTCATGAGAGCCACGGTTGACCATCTGTACTTGCTCAGAGGTGCCGCTGCCAACCATGGAGATTGAAGTTAGTTTCTTTTAAAAAGATATTTAAATCACCACAAAGAATATCTAAGGATTACCTAAGCATCAAATAATAACAATATAATTAACGTATTTATTTCACATTCAATCGGTTTTTCTTATTGATCATTCTGTGAGGGGTTAGGAGTATAGGCCAATGGCAGAGGAAAACAGAAACAGAGACAGAGACAGAGAGACATTGCCTAGCATGTTCAAAACTCTGCATTGCAGAAACAATCAAACATTTGCTTCAGCTTTTATATAGAGTGGTCAGAATAAAATCCTAAAATAAAATGGGGCAAAGCAGCTATTTTCTTAAGCCCTCTTTCTGTCTCTCTCTGTGGAGGGTGTGCATGTGTGTTTAAAATGGACACAATTGGCAATATCTTTTTCTATCTCTGTACAAAATGTGTTCATGAGGGAAAACTTCTTTTAAACCGAGAGTCTGGTTCATCTTAGCAGACCCGATATACACCTTGGACTGTAGGCAAAATGATTATCATTGCCGTCCCTTTCTCAAACAGATGAACACCTCAAGCTCTAAATATAAGGTACTGAGGCGTCTCCGAAGCGGGCAGATCCCAGGACAGCCCCCTTAGGAAAGGACCCTGAACAAAGCTGAGCCCCCACTTGACATTTTAGCTTTTCTATTTTCTTGCGCAAGGTAATATGGTGGCGAATCTGCAGACAGACTGTGAGATTCACTGGGGAAAACCACAAAGAGGGGTCCCTGCATGCCAGAGACTTGGGGAGATACTCAGGGAGAGTGGAACTAGGGAAAGGACCATCACTGTGATTGAGTCTCACGCGCACTGGTTCAGTTCGAGCTAAGTATGCATGAATCAGTCAGAGAGGACTTGGGAGGTGAGCAGAGATTTGCGCAGTCGGGGCGCATCTCACTCTAAACCCTGCAGTACGTGTGTGTAGAAGGCTCAGCTGGATGCCCAGGTCCCAGGGAGCTGAGCAGACTCAAACCACCTACCACAGAAGGGGAAACTCAAGTCGAAACTTCAGTGACCTCGAAGCACATTCATGAACCCCACGTGACAGAACATGAATGACCACGTCTAAAATACTCGGTAGGCAAAGATCGAGGAAATATCACCAGTTCTCAAGAGAAAAGATGAAATCGGAACATGCCCTGGGATTGAGCTTTCAAAGACACTTCAGTAGTTTTGCCACGAAAGTAAAAATAAAGGAAAATACTCTTGAACGAAGATATAAATGTTTTCACTGGGCACAATGAGAAATTAATGAAATCAGGCTGGAGAGAGAGATGGCTCAGGGGATAAGACTCTACTTTGTAAGCCCAGAACCCTCTATAAATGCCAGTGGAAAAGGTAGTGGCCTGAACTCCCAGCTCTGCAAGGTGGAGCCTGGGAAATCCCAGAGCAAAGCAAAAAGGAGGTAAAACCCACCCAGGGTGATTCCTGAAGTTACTCTTGGACCTTCACAAGCACACACAATGTCCTTTGATACATGCAGACACATACACACACACAAAAAAATAAATACAAGTAAAACAAAGAAAACCCAAAATATAGCATAAAATGCAAACCTGGATAAATGCAAAAGAAGTATGGAAATAATATCTTTTTGTTTTATAAAGCACATGTAGATTTTAGGGATGATCGAGCCGAAGGGCATTTGGTGAAAGTGAAAACCAAAGATATGAGAAATCAACAGAGCTCTGAGACCTGCAGGGAAATTTCCAGAGATCATAAGCATGTAATTGGATTACTAGAGAGAGAGAAATTGAGGAAGATGCTTCAATAAATAATAAATGACAGGTTTCCAAGTTCAGTCAAATAAATAAATTTCCAGATTCCAAAAGCTCAGTAATCCACAGCCTTGAAGAAACTCATGTCTAGTCATGTTAGTTAAACAGCTGAGACCATGAGAAAAGGACAAATTAGTGACAGCGGTGTGCATATGGGGTCCAACGGGTTACAATGCTCCACTCACAAAAACAACCGAGTGTGTGTGCACACACAGACCCATGCAGGACCCACAGAACACAACAGTGAACAATCACAGCCCAACACACATTCAGTCTACTGATTTGGGGCACCTGAGTCAAGGCAACCCAAAGTGGGAAAACAAAGTCTTTCACCAGTGATCTGGATGGAGGGGAAACTGGAGGTTGAAGGCAGGGCAGCAGGATACATTCCCTGCCCAGGGCCGCACCATGCATTCATTGCACTCAACAGAAAAGTCGACTCAAAGTGCACTCGAAGCTAAATGCACAGCCAGAGCTGTTCAACTTGTGAAAGAGAACCTGGTCCTGATCTTCTGGTGGGCAAAGCTTAGTTAAAAAAGGGAAGAAAATTAAAATTTTGAGCTTAAATTGATATCAGATTGCATCAAAATTTAAAATTTTATACAAGAAAGATACTACTAAAAATGAAAAGACACATTATAGTCACACACACACACACACTATAGTACTCAGTCACTTATATCCTGTGTTCTTTCTGAAGAGAAGGGAAGACATATATCTATTTTACCTTGCTACATGTGACTGCAACCAAATTCCCAGCCACAGAAATATTGGGGGACATAGGGGTTCCTTGGCTCACAGTCCACTTTTGCAGGAATGTCACATCTGAGCCACAGCCACGAGCCGGACAGCAACAGGTGAATGATCCCACAATCTCTTGCTCCCAGCCGCCAACTAATCCTCTATCCTTCCGTCCTCCCAGGTTCACCTGCTCAGGGAACGGCCCTGCCCATCAGAGGCTGGGTATCCCCACATCAAGAGGGTCCCACAAAGGCATGCCCAGGAGGCCAACCTCAAAAGACAGAACCCATTCAGGTGGACCTGCAGACCTGCCTTCTAGACTTCAGGTCGATGATTAGCACCAAACCACTTGCCCACAAGTGATCAAATGATTGTGGCAGCTGTATGTGAAAGGGCAATGAAAGCAACCTACAGGAATAACGCTCAGGGGGACTTAAGCCAGCAAGCCAGCATGGGCCATTGGAGTGCAAAGATGAAAAGGAACAAGAAAAAGAAAGAATTCCGATCTGTGCAAAGAACATAGATGCATTCACAAAGCATAGAAGCCCCAAGTATGGTTATAACTCTGATTCCATAAAGCTTTGGAAGATATAAACTTGCAATTGCCTGGGGATAGAGCAGGAGAGAGAGAAAGAATGTAAGTGGGCTCAGGAGAATTTGGGAGATGATGATTTCAGTAGTGTAGAAACAGTGAAAACTGGCAAGATTGTGTTTTAATAGGAGCAGAGTATTGCTCTTCAACTGTACCATAGGAAAGCCACAAAGAATAGTAAGTTTTCACAACGCAAATGCAAACCCGAATTTAAAAGCTGCCAGTGCACATTAGGTTTTAAAGAAAATTCATTCCTATTGTTTTACCACAAAATGGGTTTGGGCTTTTTAAGAGTAGAAAGAAACTAATGTGCTTGACAAGATGCCATTGTATTTACAGTGCTGTGAAAGTCTCGTTATTTCAAAGGGGATGCTGTGTACGGGGCTTTGTCCACGGTTGAAATATGAAATCTCATAACTTATCCCATATATTGAATAGCACCCTCGAGGATATTCTGTAGGAAGATCCAGCATACTAATCAGCATTAGGGAAAGTGATGAATTTTACCAAAGGGGACCGACACATTCCTGCACACAATTCTGATGCACACACAACTGTGAACTTAGAGATCTGACATGAAATTTTAGTTTTCATATAGCCACAGAGACTTACCTGCTCTGAGCACAAGCATGTGTAAGTTGCCTGTGTGTATCCTGATTCCGTCACTGCATTCAAATAGCACGTGCAGCCTGAAGACACAGGATGGGGCCTATGATAATCTAATTAAGAACATTATGATTCAAATTTTCACTTTTTTAATTAGCATACAAAAATGGACAAATTGTTACCTTATGGCTTTTTGTCATGAATACTTAGTTATGGTTGATCTTCCCCCTGTTTTCCTACCTCATCTCCTGCCCTTGCCACTCCCATGCTTAGCATCCCCCAAACGCACTGACTCAGGACCCCCTTTCTAACCTCCTGACCTCAACCTATACACATTCCCACAATAGCAAAGAAAGGAACTGGTCTATATATCTATCAAAAAGCGAGTGGATAATGGAAATATGATACATGCAATGGAATTTTATTTCAGCCATTTAAAAAAAATAACATTACCAGACTGGGGAGATGACACAGTGAATAAGAAGCCTAGCTCTGCAAGCATGAGGCACTGAAATGGAATCTTCAGCATGCATGTAAATGTCGGGCAGGTACAGCCACCTGCTTATAGTCCCAGAGATCAGGGGGTGCATTGGGGGAACCCAGGGCAAGAAGGCAAGTGAGACCAACCAAATCCACAAAGTTCTGACTTCAACTGAGCAACTCTGTCTTAATAAATATGGTGAAGAATGATGCAGGAAGACATCCAATATCAACCTCCACGACATGCAAACACACATGCACACACGTGCATGCATGCAACATTGACACACGTGCTCACACATACAAACACACATACAAACACACTTGCTTCATGTTTTTATTATAAATTGATCTTTAGGGCTGTGGATATGGCTCAGATGGTAGAGTGACTCCGTAACATACACAGAACCCCAAATTCAATGCTGAGCGTGGCATGCACCAGGCATGGCGGCCTCACAGTCTGTCCCAACACTGGGCAGGTAGAGCGTCCAAAATCAGAAACTCAGGGTCATCCTATGCTGAACAGGGGCTTGTAGCCAGGCAGAATTACTTGAGACCTGCCTCACAAGGCAGATTTTAGATTTTATTTTGTTGATGGCTTTATATATTATTTGATTCATATTCTCTTAGACTGTATAGTTTTGATGAATTACATGGATTAAATTTCAAATGTTTTACCATACCTTCCAGGAACAGACTTAACATGACTATGACATAGTCTCACATGTTTGTACTGCTGCCTTGTTTTCACAACATGTTATTTGGAGATCTACTTTAAAAAGTTCTTTCCCTTCTTTTTGATATGTGGATTATGATGGCTATTACAAAATTCTAATTTCTTACTTCCTTTGTGCTCAGAGAGATTTTTGCAGAAGCAGATGAGATTTTTGTTTAATTTTTAATTCACCAGAGAAGCACCTGGGACCTTGGGAACTGGCTGGTCTTTAGAGGGGAGCTGAGTTTGTGATAATCTATCTGATATGATACCAGAAAACATAGGCAGCAAATAAAAATAAATTAACTACAAAATTAAAATGTTAGCACATCAACAGACATTATGGGAGAAAACACCTGTAACTCATATATCTCAGGAGAGACTAATGCACACACACAAAATATTTAATATATATATGTATATATACATATATATATATACACACACACATATATATATATATATATATATATATATATATATATATATATATATAATACTACAACTTCAAAGCACAAATGGTTTTAAAATGACCAAAGCACAGAAAAGAATTGCTACCAAGACATACAAATGCCCGACAGGCACAAGAGATGTTCTGCATCACTGGCTGTCAGAGACCCACAAATCAAAGCCACAACAAGACATCACCCCACATCTGCTGCAGTGATAAATGGGGTAAAAAAAAGTCCTGAAAATAACAGTTGGCAACACATGGAGTAACAGGACCTGGTGCATGGTGGCAGGCATGCAAAAATGGCGGAAGAGCTGTGGAAGACAGTTTAGACAGACCTGAAGACCACCAAACAGAACCACCATAGAACCCAGCGTGCCCACCAATAGGAGTGTTGATGGGGAGGGATGAGAACTGATATTTGTACTACACAGTCATAGCTATGCTACATATACATGATCAAAGGTGGGTACAACCAGCCTTCTACTGAAGAATGAGTGGATAAACGAAATGTAGTGTGACTATATATAGACAGCTACATCGTAATGGTAATTGTGACCCAGGCATTACACAAATACTTCTGTCTCTGTAACAATACTACATGTCAAAATTTAAGATTGATAGAAATGGCCTAACTCAAGCAAGCAGCTAGTAGGTCAGTTATAAACACCCAGGTATGTTCATCTCTAAAGTATTTACCAATGAAAACCATCACAACTTGTAAGGAATCCAAATAAATTCACTTAAGAGATTGTTTTAATGTGCACCAACTTGTAAAAATAAACAAGTGTCTTATCTCAGTACAGTCTGATACCTTTTCAAAATGAGGGTATTTCTCTAGAAGTATTGAAGTCAGTTTTAGACATGCCACTAACCTAATTCTTTTGTATTAATAAATTTATAAAATTAACATTTTTATATACATGCTTTTTGCCTCCTTTGTTTCCTCTCCCTTTCCTCCCTTCCCTCCCTCCCTTTCCCCCAAGTCCCATCCCATCCCATAGGACCTAGCCTACTCCCTCCTATTTGCCTGTCTTTTGGTTTTATGGGTCTGGGGTTCCCCCTGTATCTTCTGCTCTCATGGGGGTTCAGGCCTCTGTGGCAGACAGAGAAGCCCTTCGTTGGGTGGCCCGCTGATATGGGCACACCTCTACCTCTTTCTGACCCCTCGCCCCTAAGGATCCTACTGCCTGGAGTTATTTCTTCTGAAGTCTGTGCCATTCCGTGGGGGCATGCCAACACGTTCACCACTGTGCAGATAGGTCTGAGCCACTAACCTAATTGTCAAGAAGATGACATATCAGTTAATGACATTAGGAATACTTACTATCAACAATGGGTCAGAATTCCAAGTCACTGTTGTTTCAATATTTCATTACACAAGCACCCTGCCTAGAGCTTACAAATATATGAAGTAAGTTATTGGCCGTGTTCATTTCTTCACCAGAGCCAACGCGCGATGATAAATGGGCACGAGAAGTTACTTACAACAAATTTGAAAGTGGACAGCCAATTAAGGAATGAAGAAACGCCATGAAGAGAATCTCACTTGTGCAACCGAAAACTCGCAATGTTCAATTTGATCTGTTGCAGACCTTCGGTTTCTTCACGGTGCCCTGGTCGCCCAAAAGAAGCAAATGATCATTTATTTCTCAGATGAAGTATTTCAACACATAACGTGTTCAACTCACGAGTCAAAAAGAAAAAAAAAAAACAAAACATCTGTGGTGCGAAACCCTGAACCGGCAACATGTGAACAGAGAATGAGAAGTGTTCGGACACAAGCACATGACCCTCACGCACATCCTCCAGCATTATCTCTGGCATGTGAACTTGCCAGGTGGCAACATAAAATATAAAATAAAGAGCATAAAGAGAGCACACTAGGCCTGGAGACATGGCTCAAGGGTTAAGGCTCTGCCTTAGAAAGTAGAAAGTCCTGAGTTCAGATCCTAGGTCCCATATTAAAAAAAAAGAAAGAAAGAAAGAAAGAAAACTCCAGGAGGAAAGGGCAGTCAGTGGTCTGCACTTCTGGCTCTGGTGGGCAGAGCCTGGGAAATCCCAAAGCTAAGCTAAAAGGAGGTAGAAGCAATCCAGGATGATTCCCAAAGTCACCCTTGGTCCTCCACAGGGACACACAGTGCCCTCTGATACACACACACACACACACACACACACACACACACACACACATACATACACACGCTAATATATAAACAAACAAACAAATAGACAATGAAGAGCTTTAAGAGAGCATACTAACTCTGGTTTTTCCAGGAAACCAACACTATCCATCCATTTTTCTCTCCTCTCTTAAAAATGTGACTTAAGAATGTTCCTCATTTCTCAGGCTGCAGGGAGGCAATGAGCCTGACCGCAGTGGGCAGCCACAGTGAATCCAGCTGTTTATAGCTGCGCATTTCCCTGCAAACTTAACTGTTATCGCTAAATGTAGCGTTTCTAGTACTTTCAGCCAGGGAACACTTCATAGAACAAAAATGCTTGCCTTGGAGTTTACAAACGCCATTTGGTCTAATTTTTCAGTGAGGGTTTGTCTAGTTAGAATATAAGATTTTTTTCCTGGAGAGCAACAACAGAGCGTTGCTTGCTTGCTATGGGGGAGGGGAAGTGTGTGTGCTATATTTTTGTCTCTTAGAAAAAAAGATACAAAGTAATGGGCAAAATCTCAAATGGGCAGGAAGCCATTAGCTACACAAAGCTCCCAAGATCTCTAAGAAAGGAACCCTGTTGAGTTAGATGCTGCACAAGCACACAGGGTTTTTTTTTTTTGTTTTTTTTTTTTTTTTTTTTTGCTAAATGTCCAAAAGTCAGATGGAAGTGTGTATTTGAGGGGCAAAATGCTTAATGCAGTTCCTATAACGTGACACCAACTCCAAAGTCAGAGGTCGCTCAGGAATCCCTTGGTCTCAAACACTGGGAAAGCTTCATACCAGAACAGCGCAGAGGTCAGATACAAAAGCAACACTAGAAATAAGTCTGGAGCTGGTTTGGCGAAAGAGTTAGGAGAACACGTGCGCGCGCACGCACACACACACACACACACACACACACACACACACACACTCGCGCACACATATCTTGGAAGATTTCTACAAGCCTTTGCGTGCCTGAATTTCTCATCTACAACATTAGTGTGGCTGTTTTCAGTGGCAGAAATATTTGAAAATCTAAACTCAATACACAGGTAAACATTTCTTTCTTAATGATGGTCTCCATGAGCCCAAATCTCTTGCTACAGAACATTCTATTCCCTCCTTCATTTATTGAGTACATATTTCTTATGCAGTTCAGCATGCATTTGGATTTTTTTCCTACAGATGAGCTCTATTTAGATAAATCTGATGTTCTTAGGGTCTAATTTTTAAGAACTCAAAGTTTTAAGCACCGTGTTTCAATACATACGCACAACAATTTGCAGACAATTTTACAATGCTTCATGAGATGGCTACATACGTCTTCAAATTTGTGTAGTGTTGAATATGAACTCAGGATAAAATTCTCTTCCCGTCCATCTCTCATGCACATGAACAATCCCTTACAGTGGAAATTAAGGGAAGAAGTTATGGAGTCAGATTACGACTGCGCTTCTGCCTCACTAGTTATTAACTGAATGCATGTGAGCAAATTATGCAACCTTTCTTTTTTAAATTATTTTTCTAGTTATACAAGCTTAATGAATAGTTATCCTCGCCCCCTCCTTTCCCCTTCCCCTCTTCTCTCCCCTTTCCCTTTCTGTCCTCCCATCCCTCCCTCTTTTCCTCCTTTCCTCTCTTTCTCCCTCTCTTCTCTCTCATGGTGTTTCCCACCTGCTCCTTCCCATCCTCCTGTCCATAAGCTTATATGGGCCTCCAGATTCCCTCTGAATCCTCTACTCTAATGGGGGTTCAGGACTCTGTGGCAGACCTTGGGGCCCCTTCTTGAGCAAGTTGTCCACTAATATGGGAACTCCCTTATACCTGTCTAACCCCTTGCCTCTAAGGATCCTACTGCCTGAAGCCATCTCCTCTAAGATCTGTGCCAATCTGTGGGGCTTATTGACATGACAGCCATTGTGCAGGTCAGGTATGGTCAAAACTCACTGCAGTGAGCTCCTCGCTGCTTCGGCCCAGTGTTGAATGGAGTATCTTGTCCAGCGGTGGACCTCCCCATCTTCCACAAGGTTCCCCGAGCTTTAGGATGGGGGGAGATCTGGTGGTCTAGTTCTGAGTGAACTCTGTAGGGTCACTGGTGTTCTCTACCACAGTTGGTTGTTTTCAGTTTTGCTGTTCTTGCACTGCACTAGGCTCATGCAGCCTTTCTTGAATCGGTTTTCTCCCACATCCAGAGGAAAAGAGAAATATCTACTTCACTTGTCCATCATCGTGCCTTACAATGACTGAGCAAGATCTGATGCTGAATGTGCCTGATCTCTGTGGAACCAGATGTGGTGACAGAACCTTTTCCCATGCTGTCAGCGCTTGTCAATCACCTCCATCCATCCCATACTGTCTCAGACTTTTCTATCCAGTGGCAGTGCAGTTTTCATATGCACCCTCAGAGTCAGACCAAGGACACCATGGATTCCAGATTCCATCTTCTCACACACCTGTGAAGTGTGACTTTGAAATGTAGATGCTCATATGAATCCTTTGCTTCTCCTGAAAATTTTAGATAATTTTGTCTGTGGGGATCAGGGATGGATATTCAGTAAATGTGCTTGTGTTTGCACTGTGCAGAATGAAACTTACAAAGCCATCATGGGGCCTAAGTAATCACTACCTTTGAGCTTTTTCACATGAGAAAGTGACACATGGCTCACTGGAGATTTCTGGAAGCAGGAGATGGTCCAATCCATGTGGCTCCCAACTCTTCCTAAATAATTCTGGGGTCAGAAGTCGAGCGGGGGCTGGGGATTAATGAGTTATCAAGCAACTAAATTTTACCATTTTTGTTCAGATTTAATGTCTATATTATCATAGAACGTAGCTTGACTTGTTGACATGGTTGGCACTTGAAGTCTATGTTACATTCCAACTAAGTGGTGGTAAGCTTAGCCAGTCAGAGGAAAGAATGAGGGAGGACGAGATGGAGTTCTCACCCAACAAGGAAGGGCACCCTTGCCTCAGATTCCCATCTCATTTTGCTGCTCATTTTGCTTTCAATGAATGAGGCCTTGAAAAGGACCAATGAACCCTTATAAATAGTATCTATGCTTTCAAAGAGGTAGCCAGCCAGTGAGGTGTACATACGAGGGACATGTGCAAAGATTATGAAGAGGTAATAGCCCACATGGTGTGTGCCACAGTCTGCTGAGGATAAGGAATCATGACCTTTCACAGTCACAATTCAAGACCAAATGGAGTAATTAAGGGGTTGGTCCACTATGACCAACCAAATTCCACGAACCAAGTTCAGCCTGCTTGAAGTCTTCTGCTGTTACTGAAATCAGTCATCTGGTGCCTGTTTTTTACAGCCACTTTTACAATAAAATAGCAGAGAGGTAGGTAACAGTGACGAGTGTTTGTCTCTGTGCTGATATGAACCGTGAAACATAACATATTTACCTCTGGATGGTCGAAGAAAATGTTTCTCACTCTGGCTCTCTAGCCAAAGTCCGATGGTCAGATGGTGTGTTCTGTCTGCCTAGCACTAGCCAATGACTTCTAGACTCACTTGAGTGAAAGAAAATGAAGACTGGCATTTCCCCCACACTCCTACCTTCGAAGCAAGCAGTGGTTGTCTTTTGTCTTGGTTTCCTTGCTGTTGTGAGACTACCACAAACAGCTCTTCTTCCAAACCTTTATTCTTTCTTTTTCTTCCACATTTTATTTTATTTTTCCCAATCATACAAGCTCAATAGGTACCCTGGTCCTCTCTCTCCCTCCACCTTTCCCCAGTCCCCCCTTGCACTCTCCGCCCCCCTATCCTTTCCTTTCACCCCCTTCCTTCCCTCCCCTTCTCCCAGTGCCTCCCTCTTCTCCCCTTCCATCCCCAGAGCATCTTTTTGTGTGAATGCCAAACCTACCTCTGAGTCCTCCACCCTAGTGAGGTGTAAGGACTCAGTGGCATAACCTGGAGCCCTTTCTTGGGCTCCCCCTTAGTATAGGAACACTATTATGACTGTTAATCCCTTGCTTCTAAGGATCCTACTGCCTGTGATCCATGCTAGACTTTGGGGGGTTGTTGACATGTCAGCCATTGTGCAGGTCATGCAAAGTCCGAGTATCTTGCGTATCATTGGTCCTCCCCATCTTTAGGCTCTTACAATCTTGTCACCCCCTCTTCCACAAGTTCCCTGAGCTTTAGGATGGGAAGAGATTTGCTGGTCTAGTTCCAAGTGATTAATGTAAGGTCTTTGGTGTTCTGAATTATAGTTTGTTGTTGTTTTCAGTTTTGCTTTTCCTGTACCACCCTTGGCTCCATCCTGATTGGTATCGAAGATCACCTCTTAACCAAAGATAAAAGACTGTTTAATATAAGAGGAGACTCAAAAGTAGATGGAATAGGAATAGGACAGTGAGGGGGAGGTCAGTGTCCCATTTGCTGGATGGTTACCGTCTATCTGCCAGTCCCTATAACCTCCCTGATTGGTGAGATCAAACCTCATCAATCGCAGGTGACCAGGAAGGAAAGTAAGAGTGAGCTTCACCAGATGTCTCACGACTTACATGCAATACTTGGTGGTGACCTATTTTCTCTACTAAAGCATGATCCCCCTCTCCTTTTTTTCTGGGGAGGAGAGTCTCCTTCTCCTTCCTCCCTGTTTATAATCTTTATGATTACAGTAGGTATTATAGAGATTTACTTTTGAATATGTCATTAAGTGGAGCACACCTTTATTCTTATCACTCTCCCTAGACAGAAGACGTCCACCCTAAAGATCGCAAGTACCTTTCTTCATCTCCTACATGACCTTGTAGCGTGAATATAAGAGAGTGCCCCCCGCTTCCTGAATTGCGTGTCTTTATCACACAGCATCACTAGCCAACACATAATTTCCTTCTCTGTTGCTTCTCCTTCAACAGAAAAGGAACTTCCTGGGGAGCTTGTATGTTTCATTTCCTGTTGGGCCTTTAGCATTTACAATCAAATCTGGCTCTCAAATAAAGAGAAGAGAAATCATAGGGCTTTTCTGTCTGAGTATGAAATAGAGAGAAATGTGGTGTGATGTGGTTCCCTTGTAAGTAGCAAGAAAAATAATCAAATAATTTTTAAAAATCTGTGCCAGGAATAAACAAATGCATGCCCCTCCGTCCTCTCTCCCTACTTTCTTACCCATATTTATATACCCATCCATCAATCCAACTCTGGCTCCCTAGAAACAGCAGCATATATAATATTGGGCAAGCATGATAATCTGATAAAAGCAGCTGACGCGAGCTATCATTCGCTTTGAAATGGTTTTGAGAAATGGGTTGTAAAAAACTGGGACCAAGCCAGTCATCCAAAGGGATACTGGTAGGATGAGGATGTTCTAGGATTTACAAGACCTAGATCGCTGGCTTTCACAATTTGCACAGAGGAGGTTTGTTTTGTTTGAAGAACCCAACAGAACTCGAAAGCATAACCGTAGACTCGATGCAGCGCCTGTCCCATCTTCGACACAACCTTCTCATTTCTCTTACCTCCATCTCCCACAACACGAGAGGCATCTTTGAACCTTCCACTCCCCAGAACATGATTTGAAACAGAAAACACTCGAGAAACGTTTTCGACATTTCTTCAGTTTTCCACCTCTTTCCAGTTTCCAAGAGTAATTTCAACATGGAAGAAATAAGGAAAGCAAGAATTAGAAACCGGACTGGGATGCTTAAGGCTGCTCAGGCATCACAGGAAAGTGCTAGGCCCTTCTCACAGTGAGACATCCACTCTTAGCCGCCTTGATCATTTGTCTTTCTTATTTATTATTATTAAATGGCAGCCAAGGTAAATGAGCTTGTAGACATAGGCACAGCAATCTGATAAAGATCAAGATAACAGAGCTGATGACAGAACATATGCAGGGCTAGACATGAGCTGCAGCGCTTCCACTGCTGATAGGCAGGAATGCTTCCAGAACAATCCACACGGAGTTCACCTTCCCTTTCTTTTCATCCCATTACTAGTGTCTGGATGTTGGCTTTTCGAGTACAGAGCAGCGTGCTGTCCTGTACTACAGTTCAACTGCACCTCATCTTTTGAGATGACTCCAAAACCAAGTGATAAATCACTGTCGTTTCTTCCCATCCACAAGGAAAAAGAGTTAAGTGTGAACATTTATCAGCATTAGCCTGTAAATACTGAGCTATGAAGTCTTCCGCAGAGCAGAGACATGTTTACACAACATTCTGGGACTGCTGTGCTGTACTAAATGCTTTAATCAAAGAAATCTGATTTTATATGTGTTTATTTTCTGGCACATTTATACTGTATCTGAACAAAGAAGGCTTTTTTCTTTATTTTTTTTAAACCTTTGAATTAAACTTGCCCTTTTATTGGCCATACCAAATGGCCCCAGTAGATGATGTTCTATGGGGTCAGGACAAATTGTCCCTACTAGATAGTGTTCTATGAGGGGTCAGAATGCTTACATCCAGACAAGCCTTTCATATTGGGATTCAACTCTTCTGAAAGTGTTTAAAGGCTACTTGATTCCTTGGGAGCCTTAAGTGGCTTCAATGGGTTAAGTAAAGTTATATTTTCTCTCTTAATGCAAAATCAAAGTACAATAAAAATGTCAGTGTAGCAACAGCATGTCGGTGCTTGAGAATGGAGAACAT
This sequence comes from Typhlomys cinereus, assembly GCA_023101885.1. NCBI lineage: Eukaryota > Metazoa > Chordata > Mammalia > Rodentia > Platacanthomyidae > Typhlomys > Typhlomys cinereus. Next base: position 2,502,514 of record JALPQD010000087.1, on the reverse strand, counting down.
GCTTTGCTTCTTATCTGTATCTGATGTCTAATCCTGAACATCATCATTAACTGCTCTCCTCCAAACAGCATTTATAGTTCCTGGGTTAGCTCGGGCAAGAATGAAAACTTTTCGGGGCTGGAGAGGTGGCTCAGGGGTTAAGCCTCTGCCTTGCAGGCGGAAGGTCCTGAGTTCGGATCCCAGACCCCACGTATAGACTGCCAGGCGGAAGCGGGGGCGGCCTGCGCTTCTGGTCCTGGTAGGGCGGAAGCTGTGAATCCTGGGGCTGAAGGAGGTGGAGGCGGCCATGGTGGTTCCCGATTCGTCCGTGGTTCTACACACACACAGACACACACACGCGCGCACATACACACGCACATGCGCACAGTTGAATAAATAATAATAATAAAAAAAATTTTAAAAAAAAAAGAATGAAAACTTTTCTTTGGTCAGAAACAGACAGACACATTGCTTAATTCTAAATGGTACAGCATTTCCATCAGAGCTTTCCTGATCCAACACATTTCAAATTGAAGACAGATTTTAGTATGAAGACCTAGATATAAGAAGTATTGTTCTCTTTGGAAGAAAGAGAACTATTGTTCTCTTTGAATGAAATTGTCACTTCTGTATATTTCAGTAAAGTGCTCTTGAGATAGAAGACCACGACAAGTGAACTCAATTAAGGCTTGCTTTGAAGCCAGATTAAGAATCCAAACTCAAGCGGCCCCACACCTCCTTGAGAGACTGATGAAGGTCAACACTGATGAAGAGGGGGAAGCAACGTGAAAAGAGGAAAGGTCCCACAGGTATATGATTCATGCTCCATCAAATGCTCAGGCCCATACCACCAAAGGCAAACCCAGTGAAACCCAGTGTGTCACTCACAGTTAAAAAAAATATAAGATAATAAAAGAAAAACTGGCAGGGAACTGGCAGGGAAGAAGGGTCGTAGTGGGAAGGGAAGAGATGATAAGACTGGGGATTAAGGAGTGAAGCTATCATAAATCCACTATCTTCAAGCATTAAATAACAAAAAGAATTTAAAGGCTCACATCAAATAAAAAAAAACCTCAGAATCTGAAGTCCTCAGATTGAATTCTCCCTTTGCATATGATAGTAACTTCTAAACACACTGAAATTAACATTTAAAGAACAGATTAGAAACAAATGACTTCTCTCCAATTCAAGTTCTGAACCAACTGAAATCATATTTTCATCCCCTGTCATGTAACAACAAATATCTGGCTAATTTCTTGACTCAATAGCAAAATCAACAGTGCCTTGCCTCTAACTGGTAACTCACACCAACAATCCTCTACTTAAAGTGGCTGGACTTCTGACCTCTCATCACTCGAAGATCCCATGAGAGCAATATATATTCAGTAGCAATCAGACTTCTCATTGAGGATTCTGGCTTCAGCTATCATGACAGGAAGCTCCCAGTTAATCACTGATTGCAGGTGGTACTGTGTGCCAAGCAAGGATGCTCTGGAGGTTGGTGCATACAAGCCGCTGTGCCTGACGATGTTTTTAGCTTACAATGATTTCATCAGGTCCTGTTTACACCATGCGTTGAGACACAACTATGTAGCACCTATAGAAATCACACCCCCAGGAAATTACTCCAAGTAGTCACAGCACTAAGATATGTCCCTCCCCTGGATACACCTATAGACATTGGCATCTTATCCTCTGAGATTAAGAATTGAGAAGCTGGAAAAGAACATAGTTCAGGGTGGGGGAGAGGGGAGGAAGGAGGGAGAGGAAACAATTCTTTTCGTACAGGACATAGTGTGATTTACATGTAAAAGTCGACAAGTTATCAAAGGCAACTTAATGGGAGTTAAATAATCAAGGCACAGGGATGAAATGCTGCTGCTCACACATAAAATGTTTGGGAGTTTATTTGTTGTTGTTGTGATTCACATGAGAGAGCTTATCAGGTATGCAGCCAGCAGAAGAACAAGGATGAACCAGCAAGAACAGAGCCGTCAAGTGGCACTTCAGCCCGCAGAGGTGTGGCCGGGGAAGTCGTCCAGGACCGTTGCCTGCAGATCCCGACTGAGTTTTCCAGACAGACAGTCCCCTGACTGGGGCTTCCAGCTTCCCGCAGTCACCGCAGGCATCTTTGCATCATAGACGGACAAAGGTCGCCTTTGTTGGAAATGGTTTACCATCTGGCTGTCCTCCAGGGAGCAATTACTTCCATTTTCCTTCTTGTTTCTTCATCATCTAAACCTAGGATCATCGTTTAGACTTTATTCATTGTGTCTGTATGTATGTGTGTATCAGAGGGCACTTTTATGTCCCTGCGGAGGACCAAGGTGACTTGGGGAATCACGCTGAATTGCTTCTATCTCCTTTTTGCTTCACTCCAGGATTTCCCAGGCTCCGCCCACCAGGGTCAGAAGTGTAGGCTGCTGCCTGTTTCTACCTGGTGTTTTTACGTGGGACTTGGGATCCGAACTCAGGGCCTTCTGCTTTTGGGGCAGAGTCTTAATCCCTGAGCCATCTCTCCAGCCCCTCAGTGTATCTTAAGCTTCCATCCATACAATAAAGTGTTAGTAATTTTGATACTCATGCTATCATGTAGTCACCAAAAAAGAAAGAAAAAAAGAAAGAAGGCCTTTAATTCATTAGCTACAACACCCACTGGTACATTTGTGATAAATGATAAGTGGCACCATCGAAGGACATTGACTTATGTGTTAACAACGGTGTCTTCGTGTTTCACTGAGGTTGATCTAACAAAGTCTCCCATGCTTAAAACTGGGCCTTGAGTATGACTGGGTTGATGTGGAGCAAGCACTAAAAGGTAGGGCTTTGTGGTCATTCATAATAGGTCACAGGGACTCCAATGTGAATAAGCAAATGCAGGTCAGAGAACGAATTTGGATCTGACAAGAGCAGTGAGCGAGTGAGCTAGCGGCCTCTCATAAGGACGGGTAATGATAAGCAAGACCACGGCACATGCTTGGTGTCTCTGCCCACCACCACGGTGCACTTGTCACAAGTAAGAAATTTAAAATATGGAGTTAGGTCATGTACAGAAGAGTTCATCATAGTTAACAATGTTAAGAAAAAGGCTTTGGCTGAAAATACCACACTACTGCTTGTCATAATTTATTTTCATGTTGCCGCTGATTTTATCCTTTTTTTCCCAACTTGAAGATTATCTCCTTGCGGGCCTCCAATGACTACTTTGTACCTTTCTCTGTATCCTGATTGTTAAGCATCCATTAAGAAAAGCAAGACAGGTGGCCAAGGAGCAAACCAGCAAATTTCAAACTGTGAAACTGGAAGATGGCTTTGCTTCTCTTGGGATCTACATTAGGAATTATAACCTAATAATGCAGATCTTCTTAGAGAGTAATTCCTGGCAATGTTTGCATTGTTTCTGTGCTATGCTTCAATCACGTGAAGGAGAGGGAGGGGAAATGGATAGTGGAGGGAGAGCAGAGAGGGAGGGAAATTTAAGACTATCGAGGTTAAAAGAGATCCCAAAAGTTTAATGAGAGAAAACAACACTAAACCTAGAGAGAGAAAACTGACTCCTTTTTGGAAATTTGCATTTCTTCTCCAGAAAAGGGAAAATGTAAAGGTCAAAACCTCAAGAAATTGAACAACAGGTTTATAGGTCAAGCTCAAAACAAACCAAGTGCAATGTGGTTTCAATCCATGTTTAATAAGGGTCTTCAGCTGATCTCCTTGCACTTGATTGACCCTTTCCTGGAAACCGGAAGTCGCAGAAGAATGCGAACCGAGGACCTTAATCGGTCGGCCTCAGGCTGCTCCGGTTCCTGAGTGTCAGACTTCAGCAACATCTGACTACATCTGCTGGAAGCTTTCTGGTCACGGGGAACAGAGGTACTGCGACCTCAGGTGCATGTGTTTGTGCACATGTAAAAAAGCAAAAGGGCCCCTTGCAAAGAGTTGGGGAAACCCGGCAGAGGCCTGTCTCTTAGGTATAAACCAGAGCTTCAAGTATTTCAGGACCTTCAGCACTATTCTGTCCCCGTGATGAAATGCCTGCCGGGGCAGGAGGCAAGAGAAGGCTTTTCGCGGGCCAAGTCAGCTGGCTCTGCTGCGGCACTTCAACACCAGGCAGAATGGTGTGGTGCAGTGTGTGGCACAGTGTGGTGTGTGCGGTGCAGTGTGAGGTGCAGTGTGAGATACAGTGTGAGGTGCCGTGTGTGCCAATGCAGCGTGTGCCAGTGCAGTGTGCAGTGCGGTGTGTGGTACTGTGTGAAGTGCAGTGTGTGTTAGTGCAGCATGTGGTGCAGCGTGTGCTGGTGCAGTGTGAGGTGCAGTGTGCGGTGCAGTGTGAGGTGCAGTGTGCGGTGCAGTGTGCGGTGCAGTGTGAGGTGCAGTGTGCAGTGCAGTATGAGGTGCAGCGTGAGGAGCAGCGTGAGGTGCAATGTGAGGTACAGTGTGTTGCAGTGTGAGGTGCAGTGTGTGGTGCAGTGGGAGGTGCAGTATGTGAGGTGCAGTGTGTGAGGTGCAGTGTGTGGTGGAGTAATGGTAGCGTGTGGTGGAAGCAGTGAGACAGCTCTGGCATCATCAGAGAGAATGAATAGCAGGAATGAATAGCAGGTCATGGAGACAAGACACACCTTCAGAAGCCACGCCCCCAGTGACTGACTTCCTACATCAAGGTAGCTCATCCCAACTGTCCAGTCTGTAGAAACCTTCTGAGTCCTTCTGCCCAGTCACCTCTCCAAAGCACCCTGAGCAAGGGATCTACCTCCAGCACATGAGTCCTTCCAGGTCACACTTCCTGTCCAAACCATGACAACTAGAAAGTTCATCCAAGGAATCCGAAACTAGAGTGTGTTTTCAAAAGTCACCCAAGGGCTGGGGAGATGGCTCAGGGCTTAAACCTTTTGCCTCGCAAGCAAAAGGATTGAAGTTCAGATTCCCAGATCCCACATAAAAATGCTAAGTGGAAATGGTGCAGCCTGCAATTCCAGTCCTGGAGGGCAGAGCCTGGGAAACCCCAGAGCAAAGCAATAAGGAGGTAGAGCAATCCAGGAGGATTCCTGATGTTGCCCTTGGGCCTCCACAGGCACACACATGCAAGTGCCCTCCAGAAAACACATGGACACACACATACACACACACACACACACACACACAAAGTGACACAATCATTTAAAACGTGTTGAAATTCCAGACAGTTCAATGGATCAGGGTAAGTTCCAGGGCTTGTATGGTTCTGTTTTGTTTTATAGCTGCCTCAAAGCTGCTGTCTCACTAACTGACAATTAATCAACAACAACAACAACAAAGAACAAAAATCACATGCTGTGTTTTCATCAATTCAGACAGACATTTCTACAATACACATGAAAACACCACTTGGGGACATGTTGTGCAGAGACACAACATTTATCATTTAATTTACAGGCCAGATAAGATCAATGTTGTGCTGACCGTGTTTCCTACAAGCGACTCCCTGGGCTGAACCGCGCTCTGTGGCCCCGAGTTCTTTTCCAGCGCCTCTCGACTCAAATGTGTCTGTCCCGTCTCATGTGACAAGGGAACAGAAGGGATGCAGGGCCCAGGCTCAGAAGAAAGAGAACAGATCTCAAACATTCCCATAGTCAATGAAAAGATCTGGGAGGCCCAGCCATCCCCACATTCCCTTTACTCTTTACTGGGTAAAGGTTTCCCTCACTTCCACTTTCTTGTGTGTGTGTGTGTGTGTGTGTGTGTGTGTGTGTGCGTGCGTGTGCGTGCACATGCGCACACACACGCAAGTGGGAATTTGTGTTTCTGTGCAGGGCCTAGGGCAATGTCAGGGATCATCCTGGATTGCTCTACCTCCTCATTGCTGTGCTCAGGGGTTCCCAGGCTCCATCTTCCAGGGCCAGAATTGCAGGCCACTCCTACCTGCCTGGAATTATATGTGGGATCTGGGGATCTGAACTCCGGTCCTTTGCTTGTGAGGCAAAGCCTTTAACCCCTGAGTCCTTTCCCCAGCCCTATCTCATACTTTTACAGAATTTTCTTTTCAAAGTTTCAAATCAAGCAGCTTCACGTACACAGATCGTCTTTGTGCGAAGACTTATTTTTCAACCACAAGGGGAACGGAAAGATGAAAGTCGTTGCTGTCATTTTGAACAAGGGCAAAGAGTGACTCTTACCCCCACCCCCCCTCCATGGAATGGATCCAAAGCTTTGCTTTGAGCTACCCCCAAGTCATCTCGTGGTATTTTTATCAACTTAGTATGGTCCTTTATCAGTTCAGACAGGACAGACCCGGACCCAGAGCACAATCTCACGCTACATTTTTAGTCTTTAACTAGCTTAATTCAAAATATTTGAAAACGAAGAGGAGGAACTTCAGCTCCAACGGCTCAAGGTCACACATAACTTGGCAGAATCAGAACAAGTAGCAGACCAAGTTTTATTTAACTGTATTTCTTTTTCCCTTAAATTTCCTAGGTATCTCCTGGACTCAGATCAACAAAGGGGAAAATAAACTCACAGAGAAGGAAGAAAAATAGTCCCGGTGGAATTTTGGTAAGGAAAGCACAAAGATAGCTGGGTCGTTTACCCGAAGAACACGAGTGCTTCTAAGGGCAAAACAACAAAACCCAAAACAATGCTGTTTCTCTCCCCCTTCGAGGGAAAAAGTTCATTGTAAACAGAACTATGGAAGAGGAAAGAACCAGGAGAGTGGAGCGAAGTATCCGCGATACTGACACACTAGTGAAAGCACGAGGTCCCCTTCAGAGGGGCTCCTGCTGGCCCCGCGCCCCCATGAATGACAGGCGTTCCCGAGGAGGGGGGCTGCCTCCCAGAGGAGCCAGATTGCTGGAGGAGAAAGCTAGGCCTGGGAACCCCCCAGAACCATCAGCTTAGGTGACACCTCCTATCAGCAAGCAGACAGGGAGCCTTCCGCGGGCAGAGCACCCAGCAGGGGCCAAGGCTAAAAGCAGACCCGGGTTCTGGGGTTCTGACTTTAAAAGAACGGAAGCCATGTGGGAATTGAATTACTGTTCCGCAGAAGGCTTCAGGTGACTTTATATTAAAAGGAACATTGTGGCCCATATCCCGGGGCACTTCCCTGCCCCTCCCCCCACCTCCAGCCGTGATCTTCTTTCCTGTTTAGGTTACACAAGCTCTGGCACATAGCCTTGGAAATCCCCTTACTATAAATTAAGCATGATGTCTGCCCAAGAAATTCTCATGGGCACACATCCAGCAGTTTGGTATTAAAATCACTCAGATTGGGGAAGGGGAGGGAGACTCAGTCAGGGGTTAAAGCCTTTGCCTCAAAAGCAAAAAAGGAAAAGGGTCTGAGTTCAGATTCCCAGATCCTCCCACATAAAAATGCTGGACTGATCCAGCAGTGACCTGTAATGCTAGCCCTGGAAGGCAGAGTCTGGGAAACACCAGAGCAAAGTGATAAGGGGGTGTCATAGTTGGACACAGGTGTTAACTCGACAATTGAGGGTTTGAGCTCTGGGCACATTTGTGGATAATTAGTAATTGAGTTAACCCCAGAGCAAACCTGAAGGAAATTGTCTAGTTGATGGGGAAGGCCCAGGCCCATGGTGGGTGGGACTAGGCCCTGGAATAAATCATGGAGAGCTGGTTGAGAGAGGCAGCATCCTTCTGTATACTTGGCCAGACATGCTGGTCTGGCAAATAAGGATCATCCCTCTCTCAGCTGTTATGTGGTGATAGTGTGGCCAGTTCCCTTGGCCCTAGTGGTGCATGCTCTTCCATCAAGCTGGACTGAGAACTATAACCAGACTGTCATAAGGAAATAAACCCTTTGTTCCCTTTAAGCTGTTTGATGGTCATTTATCAGCAGCCATGTAGGTGAAATTCAGCAAAGTAGAAGAGAAATCCATAAAGTTTCCCGATGTCACTCTTGGGTCTCTACAAACACACACACTCAAGTGCCCTCTGGTACACAACACACACTCACATATAAACACATCTTTTAAAAAATTCCTGCGATGACTCTGGGGAGAATAAGTGCGCGCGCGCGTGTGTGTGTGTATGTGTGTGTGTGTGTGTGTGTGTGTGTGTGTGTGTGTGTGCATGCATATTATGCATATATACCCTGTTCTTAAATTTTCCTTCTTTTTTAAGCTTTATTTATTCAGTGTGTGTGTGTGTGTGTGTCTATCAGAGAGCACATGCGTACTTGTGGAGGACTAAGTGTGACTTTGGGAATAATCCTGGATTGTTTCTACTTCCTTCTTGCTTCACTCTGGGATTTCCCAGGCTCCACCCACCAGGGGCAGAAATACAAGCTGTTGCCATTTCCACCTGGCATTTTTATGTGGGACCTGAGACCCGAACTCAGGACCTTTTGCTTGCAAGGCAAGGTCTTAACCCCTGAGCCATCTCTTCAGCCCCAACTTTTCCTTCTTAAGAATTACTATCCATGATACAAGGCACACTTTGACAATGAGACAAATTATCTGTCGTACGATACACGTCCCAGCTCTAAGGTATGATACCTGTTTCCAGCAGCTACAAACTACATGCACATGCTGATTCCCCACTCCAGCCCCTCTCACTGCAATTGAACAAAACCTTCCACAGCACATATCTGAGTCTTAATTCCCACATCTCTACAGAGGTAGGACCAGAGCGTATCAGGACTGATTGGATAGCTCCATATGCACTTCTTTCCCAAGTCCTGGGGAGGCAATAGCTGAAGCTTGCTTCTGGCCTATGTGGCTTAATGAGCCCAGTCAGTCCCACAGTGGACTGCAACCGTGCAACTATGTGAACTGCAACTGCGAACGGCAGAAGGGCATGATGGGAATCTAACGGTGACACTGATGGAGGAGCCCTTTGCTACATCTCACACACTTCACCACCTGAATCCGTTGCAGACATGTTTGACCTCCAGGGAGGGAAGAAAGTATAGTTACAATGGACAGAGTGTCCCCAGAGAAGGTCACCTGAATGACCACAGCAGCTCGCCAAGGCTTCGAGACAGCAACTCTGCAAGAGCACAGAACTCTTCGTCTGCCTGCTCAGCATGCCAGAGAGAGACAGGGGTCACCCTGGCCATTGAGGGCAGAGCCTCTGACACATCTGTGAAGATTAGTAGTTCGGTTAATCTCTGAGCAAGTCTGTGGGAAAATACCTCATTGATGTGGCAAGTTCTAGCTCATGGTAGTAGATGGAGAATTCAGGGGCTTGGCTCACTCTCCCTCTACTGTACAGTTCAAGACCCACGTGATGGCGTCAATCACCTGGGAGCAGCTCTCCTCTGCTTCTGGAAACACTGCGTTTCCTGGTGACTCTAAACCCATCAAGTTGGTAGCCTAGAGTGGCCATAACAGTCCGTACCCAGTTTCAGGGGCTCTGCCTGCTGAAAGCCCTCCCTCCCGAGCTCAGCAGGTGAAGCAGGGAAATCTCATTCTGCTCTTACGAAGTGACGGCAGCTGGCTTAAGTGGATCAGACCTTCAGTTCCAAAACTCAGGAGGTGGAGGCAGGAGGAGTCCTGGCTAGAGGCCAGCCTGAGTTACATAGAGACACCCTGCCTCAAAAACAATGAGGAGGAGGAAGGTGAAGAAGAGGAAGAAGAGAAGGAGGAAAAAGAGGAGGAGGAAGAGGAGGAGAAAGAGAAGGAAGAGGAAGAGGAGAGGAGAGGGAAGAGGAAGAAAAGAGAGGAAGAAAAGAAAAGAAGGGAAGAAGGAAGGAAGGAAGGAAGGAAGGAAGGAAGGAAGGAAGGAAGGAAGGAAGGAAGGAAGGAAGGAAGGAAGGAGGGAAGGAAGGAAGGAAGGAAGGAGGGAAGGAGGCAGAGAGGAGAGGATGTTTAGGAGAAAGAAGAAGATCGAGAGAAATGAGGAAGAGGAAGAGGAATAAAGAATGAACACCCCTCATTGTCATCAGTGTGCCCTGTTTTTCCAGAGCATAGTGAAGGTGCTCAGTCTCTGTTAAACTTGTTAACACACAATTCATGAAGACATACAGGAAGAATTTTATTATTATTCTCTTAAAGGGAACCAAGAGAATCTTTCTTCACTCACCTCCCCCTTAATGCAAATACAAACATTTTTCCCTCCATAAGCTCCCAGGGACATATCACTTCAATATGAGTAAGTTTTGCTTCACTTAGTTCATACAGAATCTCAAAGGAATGTCTGCACAAGAAACAGCCCCAAACATGTGTTATCTTAGAGAGAAGCTGAAGGTCAGATGGAGAGAATCTTGTTTTCTCTAGCTCAGAAATACTTTCCTAGCATTCCTTCTCTGGTGCATTCTCCCTGCCCCTGTATCCTAAACTTTCCAGCGGGGAAGACCGAAGGAATTATTGGAAAGACACTTGGGAGACTTTTTAGCAAAGTTCGGACTCTGCTTACTGTTTGCTAGATACATGAGAGACTCAAATTAAAAAAAAAAATCATTCCAATAGTATTGATGGAAAGGGCAGCTGGTCTGACTTACTCCCAATAGAAAGGATGCTGAGCTTTAATGCCCAAATTCGGGGAGCTGCCCGGGAACCAGTGATACTGCTTTGACACAGCTCAGCTCTGCAGGAAGAGAGCTACGGGGAGTTTACTTGGAGAAACCCACATTCTCTTGGAAAAGCTACCAATCCTGCCCAAGAAAAAAAATTATATCACCATAACACAGACTAGCTTCCTAAGTTGCTTTCCTATTCTCTTTACATGCTAGAGAAACTGAAATCCTCTGGACCGCATCTTTCTCCTCCATGACTAACTCCAATAGGATGGATCTCAAGGATCCCTGTCTAGCACAGCTAGTCAGGGGCAATGCTTGGTAGAGATCCGAACTGTACCTTCTTAGAGGGTCTTTGGGAATAGTCACCTCATTTTGAAAAGCTTGGACACACTCTTCATTTTTATTTTGTTAATTCATGTTGATGAGACTTGGATTCTAGGGTAGCGATATACTCAGGTGTCTGGTTTTTATTTACTGAAAGGGATTGATGAATGCGGGAGCAGCAACTACAGTGACAACTGATAGTTGGTGTTTCCTAAGAAATGGGTTCTGAGCCAAATAAATAGCCTCACTTAAACCTGCAAACCACCACCGCAAGTGAGCGCAGCAAAGACTTCCTTCCCACCATTCATGGTGTGGGAGTTGGAAAGAGGGAATTCTCAGTGGAAAAACCTGGCAGATAGAACTTCCAGTAGGTGGTCAGGAGAGGCATGCCCAGGGACAGGGCTTAGGAAAAAAATGGCCCTTTGTCTCCAAGCTTACAACCCAGTCCAATCATGGGAAAATCACTAGGCAAATCCCACAATGAGACTATTTGACCCAAGTTGAATAGCCCAACTCTTCTTACATCCTCAAAGTCATCCTAAAACCAGGAAAGGCTGAGAAATCCTTGCAGATACTGACAAGCCTCAGATGACAGGCAATGCTCAAGCTAAGATCCTGGAGCGAGGCAAGAAAGACACCAGGACAAACAGTGACACAAAATCAGGTGTAGATTTCTGCTAACAAGGACATGGTCACCTTCGCTACCTTAGGTTTGACAAACGTGCCTTGGGAGGGAAACGGCAGCCACTAGGAGAACCAGGGTGACCCTCCCTGTCATTAGGACCCTTGGGTAGATCCATCACTTCTGAAATAAAAGATTTCATTACAAAATCCCTTCTGAGAAGGAGAGTCCAACCAGCATTGTAGTGATTAAAAAACACATGTTGGTTAAGCTTCTTCTCGAGGTTGCAAGCTGGAAGCAAAAGAAATTAATTCACCTTTAAGTAGCCAATGGAACAGAGCTGAAAGATGAACTTTTTAAGTTTTATTTTATTTAAGTGAAGATTCTTTATGCCAAATGCTTTAAACTGAAGGAACTACGCTTCTTCATACCACTTTTTAATGACACCTACTTGTTTAGCAAGTTTCTAAAACACAGGAGCGATAACATCTTCTAAGTCCCGGGACTACGGCAGTTCTTAAGCATAGGGACTATAGCATCATTCGAAACATTCCGTCTTTATCTCCATCATGAATTTCAAGGACTAAGAATAGCTGTCATGAAGAAAACAGACAATACATGCTGGCAAGAGTGTGGGTGAAGGGAACCCTACTACACATCCTTGGTGGGAGTGTAAATTAGTTCAGCTGCAATGGAGAGCAGTATGGAGGTCTCTCGAACCAAACAAGCAAAAACTTCAAAATAGAAGCACCAGATGAGCCAATCCTGGGTCTAAACCTACAGGACTCTAAGCACATTTCAGAGACACTTTCATCGCCATGTTTATTCTGCATAATCACAGTAGCTGAGCTGTGGAATCAGCTCTGGTGCCTGTCAATGATGAATAATAGATAAGAAAAATAAAAGTGATCGCTATAATGGAGTTTAATTCAGCCAGGAAAAAAGCGACTCTTTGTCATTCGCAAGAAAATGGACATCATCCGGCTAACTGAAGAAAGCCAGACTTGGAAAGGCAGATGGATGTGCACAGGTAGAAACTGGACTTGGAGAAGATATGCAGGCAGAAAGGGCGCTATTGGGAACAGAGAAAGAGAGTGTTTGGGAGAAACAGGGAGAATAGGAAGAGCGAGGGGCATGATCCAAACAATGACCTGCACAGATGAAAACGTGCCAGCCATTGTTGCATAACTGTCGTACACTAGAAAGAAAAACAAGAATATTTGGAATATCAAACTTTTATTTTGTCTTTCCCTAGCCAATACTTCTTTACGAATACTTTCATTTTCTTTGACATCACATGTGTCTACAATGTGTTTGATCAGGTCTCTCCTCTCCCCCTTGCCATTCCTCCTGGATGTTGCCTTAGCACGTGACCCTCCCCATCTTCATGTCCTCTCTTCATAAAAAAAAACAACTGGGCTATAACATAAAGTACTACTTGAGCAATAAGAGAAAATACACTTAGGTTGTAGACGGTTGTAGTGCTTGACTTCCAGAGTGCTATTTGCAGCTTCTTTAATAAGGAGAGATAGGGGAGAGTGGGGAGACTTTTAGAGGTGGTAGGTTTCTTAACAACCTCCATCCATCATGGTGTTTAGACATCTGACAGAGAGTTGAGGATGCAGCTCAATTAGCAATATGAGACCCTGGGTTCTGCCCCCAGCACCTCACAAACCAGGTGTGACTCTGCTCAGAGGCAACCCCAAGGTCATCCTCAAAGACTAAGTCAGTTCAGGGGCAGCCTGGGTCACAAGAGACCTTGCACCTCCATATGTCAAGATGCTGTCGATGAGCAACTGATGTCAAATGAAGGTCGCAATCAGTTTAGGGTTTGTCAAAGCTTCTGCATTCCACAGCAGCAACCTCCTGGACAGGAAGCCATGAGTCCTCCCAGCACCCCCATCTCTTAGCTATTCTTGGGCACTACACTCAAACCCTCTCTTCTGAGACACAAGCTCGATACTTTGGAGCTGGGGGATCTTGGCCCACCATGCCACCAGCTGGCAGTCCCTACAAAAGACAGCGACCACAGCCCCCTCAAGGGGAGGTTTGTCCAGATCCTGGGACAGAGACGACCATTCGTGGCGGCTGCAGGCGCCTGATGCGTGCCAGGTGCCCCAAGAGGCCTCCCTTCTGACTTGGGGTGCTAGCTACAGAATGGGCGCGTCCCACCGTGGGAAGTTGCCTTGTTGGAAAAATTCCAGACTCCTCCCAGGAAGACACAAGCAGCCCAAGATATGCTCCTTGTTTCCTTGGGTCTTGCCAAAATCAGACAGTAGGATTCAACAAATCTTTCTAAATACTGTACTTAATATATTGTTCCCTATGAGGGTAGAAAGTGGAAGCAAGCCAGCAAGCAAAACAGGCTGCTCTGTGTGCGATTAGATTAGCCTGCGGAAGACAGGTTTTCTCAAGCTTGTTCTATTTATGAGTCTCTCTCTCTCTCTTTCTCTCTCTCTCTCTCTGTCTCTCTCTAATTAGAAGGGCAAGTGGTTTCTTGAATTCATGATTTTACCACTCTAGCCTCCTCTCAAGAAGAGCAAAGACTCTTTCCCTCCCCCATTTATAGTTCAAACTAAGCCACAGCAGTTGCTCAATGACACCATGGATGGATGATGTTGACCAAGTTTCCCATCGAAAGCGGCAGAAGCAGGAGACTGATTCACAGCCCAATGGAAACAAGAATGCTAGATATGAGCTCTGCCTTCGCTAACACAGAGAACCAAGCCACTGTCACCCCCCCCCAGACATGTGAGCACACCAAAATAGCCTGGAGAACTTGAAGTGACCCAGAGCAAATGCTTTAAAAAAAACTTTGCTATTTTTATAACTCATAAAAAAGAATCCTTCGTTTGGGAACCCCGGGGGATCCAGGGTGCAATTTAAATTTCCAAATGTCACATGGGAAATTGGAATGCCGAGAGAGGTCATGGAGAAGGTTCCTTTCCAAGGTCATCTCGGGGACACAGAGACTGGGTATGGGAAGAGTATACTTTGGGTGGGTTTGAGGAGAACTTGGAGACGCAGCTGGAGGGTTAGATGGCTGTCTCATGTCACCCCAAACACTTATCATCCTACAGAGAAGCAAAGCGTGCCTTCCCCTCGAATTCCCACTCCTGACGGGCAGACACGGATGCGCCATCCTCCTCTCCGCCCTTCCAGTCCTGCCTCGACTCCCCAAAGGCCACCTGCCGAGCATTAAACTCAGATTGGGTTTCAAAGCCAAAAGACCACAAGGCAAAGCAAGAGCAGGTTTTTCAAATCATTTGCAGATAAGCTTCTAAGTGTTCTTCGGAGCTTGGGTGAGCCCTGCCAGGTCTCTACAATGATTTCCACATTTGCCCGTGACTCTGCACATGACTGAGGTTGTCAGCTAAGGATGCACTAGGGAATGAGCGTGCCAGACGGGACAGGATTGATCAAACACAGGTGTGGAAAGACGAACCCGAACCATAGAGGGTGACTTCACTGTTACTGGCTCATATTGTTTTTATGTCAGTATCATTCACCCTCGGTTAGTGCTGGCACGTTGACGCTGATGCTCGGAGCCATTCACATGTTGAGCACACAGTGCCCGGCAGGAACAGACACACAAGCATTTGGCTCTGGTACCGTCTGCCAAGCAGCTACATGAAAAAAAGAAAGCCTCCTTCTCTGGCCGGCCTTCATGGCCATTTCCAGGTAACACTGAGGACTAGGCTGTTAACACACGCCCCCCAAACCATCTCTGCCTGTGTTCCTCTTGGTATAATGAATATGTAAGATCTCAGGTTACAGTCCATTGTGATGGCAAGAGAGTTTCCAGAAGGTGACCAGGGAAGTGGCCACACTCCAAACCCGGAATACTGGAGAGGGAAGGTCAAGGCATACCTTCTAGCTTGCCAGTCTGCCAAAGCCAACCATTCCTCTCTCCCATCCTCTCTCCCATCTTATGTACTGTCCAGCGAATGGCCACAGCCCCTAGAGGTTGGATCTTCCCGCCATCAATTATAATCTCCTGCAGGCAACACTGCAGGTGTGTCTAAAAGCTCAGGTCTCAATTGTCAAATTGATACCTGAAATAGTCACAATTTCTAATACCACCACAAACACAAGGGGATACCACACAGGATGTGCTGGGTTTAAGACAATAAAACAGAATCACAAAAAACCCTAAAGCATGTCAACACTAAATTTGGTATTATTATGCATTACTCCAAAAATGCATTTGAGCACCATGAAATTCCTAAGACATTTCTAGCAAAATACATCAGAAATAACTTTCTGATAAAGCAAGCTCATAGCTAAATTTCTTACACACTGGCTCATAGTCTCAGGATGAGCATGTCCAGAAGCTGAATTTCTGGAGCAGCATTGGATGAGCAGATCTTATAGCTTAAAAACTTACATATTACAAAATTATATGCAAATAGAATATAGTTTCCCCCTCAGTTGTGTGTTTTCTCCTAGATTCACAATGGTGCTAGATTTATATTTTCTGCCTTAGCCAATCTGATAGTTAAAAAGTGTGTCTTGGGGGCTGGAGAGATGGCTCAGGAGTTAAGACTTTGCCTTGCAAGTTGAAGAACCTTAGTTCAGATATCGGACCCCACATAAACACCAGAAGAAAATGGTGGTGCCTTGTACTGGCACTGCAAGAGGGAGTCTGGGAAATTCAGAGGGACGCCAAAAGGAGGTAGAAGCAATCCAGAATGATTTTCAGAAGTCACTCTTGAGCCTCCACAAGCATACACAGCACCATCTGATACACACACACACACACACACACACACACACACACACGCATGCATGCACGCACACACGCACACACATACACGTACACTGCGTGCACCAAAAAACAGTGTGTCTTGTTTTACTTGACATTGCTCAAAGATGGGATGAATTCTTACATACTTAAATACATGGTCGCTATATATTTTGAGGAACTACCAACAGTCGTGGTAAGATCATAATAATTATTGATGTTAATTAGTTCCATCTTTTGTACTAAGAGAACTTAAAACTTCTGCAGAAATCTCCAAAATCTCAGTTTTGGATAAGGTAATAAGATGTGCCTTTGTTAATAACTATTTCTTGTATCGGTTTTGACCATTATAGCAGTTTTTCTCCATGCTGTGACAAATACACAACCAAACATTAGCTCAACAAGGGATTTATCAGTCTAGCATCCTGGTTAGAGTTTATGGTCCAGCTTGGTAGGAGCTAAAGGAGCTGGCTACACCACAGCCACAGAAAGAGTTAAGATGGGAGCAGACTTTCTCTCTTGCCAGAACTGCAACATGCCAGAGAATACAACGTATGCCCAGGTACTAAGCCAGCTTCTCCACCTGATTGATCTGCCCAGGGAATAATCCCGCCCACTATCAGCTGGGTCTTCCCACATTGACTTACATAATCTCCCACTGACTTGCTCAGGACTTTCCTTGCCTACTAATTCCTCAAAGACGTGCTCAAAACTTCAGTCTTCAACAGTCAGGTTGACATCTGTAGCTACCTGCCACAACCCTGCCATCTAACGCAACTTTCTCAGGCGTTCATTTCTCTCTTTATCTCATAGCCCAGTTAGGTTTCACTTTAAGCTAGCTTGTGGTTGCATGTGTGCATGTATACATTTCTATGTCCACATATAAGTCACACAGACCCTAAGCATGTGCACAAGAATCTACGCACATATGTGCACATGAGAAAAACTTGATGTGCGCTGACGCTAGTGAATATATACACTGCTCTTTTTGGTGTTTTGTTTGCAGCAGTGAGAAGTGAACCCACGGTCTTAAGCAGCTTTGTCTCAGCTACAATGATCTCTGTGTTTTGTCCTCTTTCCTTTTCTCCCTCCTTTCCTCCCTCCTTCCTTCTTTCTTTTTATTTCCTTCTCCTCTTCTTCCTCCTCCTCTTCACTAGTTTTCTTTTTTAATTTTGGGACAGGGTCTCATTGGCCTCAGACTTACGTCCCTCCCGCCTCGGGCTCCTGAGTGTTCCATTCACGCGGATTCTTAAGCATGCATTTCTTGTGTGTTTTCTTGTTCACAACTTTAAAGGACTCATGCAAGCAATGGCCTCAGAGCGGAGCATCCCCAAGCCCAACAGAACATGGTTTGCTTCAGTGAGGATCGACCTGGGATGTGGCCCCCTCAGACAACCAGCCTGCTCGCTGTGCCATGGAAACATGGGCTCCAGGAGCCCTGCCTGACACACGCCCGCCATGCAGCCATCGTAACTGCCATCTGTGGGCACACCCGGGGCGCGCCCAGGGCCCTGCGCCTGCGTGGTCGCTCCTGCACCTGCTTCAACGATGTGAGAGCAGCCTGCGGCTTTTCCTTGATTGATGTCGGTGTAACTGCCCCCCGCTCCGTGGGTGAGGGGAAGTGGGTGCCGCTCGAAGTAGCAGCGGGTGGTGTCTGGGCTCTTCCATCGCCGCCACACAGACAAGAGCAGGCTGGCACTGGGCACGCAGCCTGGGGTGCCCCCCCACCCCCATAAAGAACCCAGAGCCTTAAAATAAAACCCAACACAGAGAGGCTTTGAAAACCAGGAAGTGAGCCAGCAAAGGAACCATTTGTCTTTTTACTCAGAAACAACCGGTCAGCCACACAAGCGTGAGCACACACACCATGCACACATGCACATATAAGACACATAAGCACATGTACACACATCACACACATTCGTGCACATATGTACACACACCATCCACATATACACGCACATGCACAATCATACACGAACACATATGCACAGCCCCCACGCACATGCACACACCATATAAGCAACATACATGCATACCACACACATGTACATACAGCACACACATGCATATGCCACACATATGCATACTGCCCACACATACACACAGCACGCACATGTACACACACCCATACACACATTTACAAACCACATACATAAGAACATACGTGTACACATACACACAGTGCACATATACATAGCACACACACACATGTACACAGTATACATACACGCACACACATCACCAATGAGCCACTAAGTTCACTATTTCCAGGTCTGTTGAGAGACTTTTTTTTGTCCTGACTAAGCATATTTACCCAAACTAGAACAATATTTATGAAATCATTCTGACCCAGAAAAAGAGGGAGAAAGTGGTTATTTCAGCATATTTTACAACTTTCAAACCCTAACTAATCGTATTTTCAAAGCACATCATTGAGTCAGCAAAGGCTTCGGCCCCCGCCTGGAGTCTGTGCAAGCCAGTGTAACTGGACCCCAGATTACCAGAGAAGCCTTCTGTCGCCTCCAGAACATGTGCTTCAGTCCTCCACGTCCCTCCACGTCCCTCCACGTCCCTCTACATCCCTCCACATCCCTCCACGTCCCTTCACGTCCCTCCACATCCCTCCATGTCCCTTCACGTCCCTCTATGTCCCTCCACGTCCCTTCACGTCCCTCCACGTCCCTCCACATCCCTTCACGTCCCTCTATGTCCTTCCATGTCCCTCCATGTCCCTTCAGGTCTCCTGGTTGCTCCACCAGAGGGTCTACATCGACCATCTGATTGTAGGAAAACACCTGTGCATTCTGCTCAGCACAGATCACAAATTTCAGTGTGTCAAGGTCCCGACTTGTGCGGCTTCTAAGACAGCTGCCTTGTGTCAGTCAGGGGAACCGGAAGAGTCTGCCCAGACATGGTGCCTCTCTTCAGTCTGGTGTAAGATGGTCATTGTTCATTGTTGTTGTGGTGGTGGTTGTTGTCGTTGTTATTGACACTTTCACACAGCTCGTATTGTGTGCAGTCACCTCCCCCATCTCTTGCCCTCCTCCCTCCCCTGCTGACCACCTTCTTCCCCATCCTCCTCCCCCTCTCCCACAGCCACTGTGTGCTCAGGCCACCATGATCACATGGTGACGTTCCTCCCTGTGCCCTGGCTCGTCCACCATGTCCCTCTGGGCTTTGGAGGACGTGGGGGCGATGTGGGGGTCCTGATGATGGCTGAGCCCTTGACATCTACTTATTTCTCAGCATGTGGGGCAGGTAAGACCTCCCACCCCCGCAATAACCACTGCCCACTGCAAACAGAAATGGCCATCGGAACACTTGCAGTAGTGACCATTTCAAAGGCCCAACTCAAATATCTCCTTAGGCTTAGACATGGCACCACAAGATCGGTGACTTGGACCAAAGCTTCTTAGGGTACAGACTCGATGCTTCTGGGGATGCCCTTTCCTCTATGTGGCATCTCCCAGGCGCAAGTGAACAAGCAGAGGTAGGCGAGGCCTGGGTAGACCCCTGATGGGCCCACTTGGGGTGGACATGATTTGAAGGCCGCAGGCAGAGCTTAAACTCCAGGTATAAAATCCACAGTCCTTTGTGGTTTCAGAGCAGCACTTTCTCCTCCCCCATCTTCCATTCGGGGCTTCCTGTATCACTAGCGTCACCACATCACTACCTAGGACTTCTGAACTTGATAACAGAGCTGATAGGGAATCGCTTTGATCTTGTGTATCTCGTCTCTCCCGCTGGTACCAGAGTTGCCTCCATACCTCCTAAGCCACTTGGCTTTGACTGAGAAACACACACAAGAAATTCCAGCTTGCCTTGAAAAGTATAAGAAACAAGCATTGAGATGCACGTTAAGCATTTTACAAAAAAAAAAAGGAGTGTGCACATCAAACATGCTTCCACTCAGGAAATCTATCTCCACAGGATGTGGACAAATAGCAGAACACCCACTCCTGACGCCCCCAACTCCCACCCACAGGGTTTCATGTAGCCCAGACAGGCCTTGAACACTCTCTGTGGCAAAGGATGACACTGAACTTCTGATTGGGGCTGTGGAGATGACTCAGTGGATAAAAGTGTCTACGCGCAAACCTGGCAACCCAAGTTTGAAACCAAAGTCAGCACCGATATCATCCACCTGACTTGAAGGGTAACTGGAATGGTGGGAGCTGAACAGGAGGGATAGAAAACTTCCAAAGTTTAGTTTCAAAGCCAAGACACCCACTCTGGCCAGAGAAAAATGTATGCACTAAAGATGAGCTGAAGAACAAGACTTTGTTGTCCTCCGAGTAGCACCTGTTTCCACTGGATCATTCCCCGAAAGAGAGCATGTTGCACGACCAAAACAGAAATGTGGGGGCTACTTGCTCTACTATCCCCCACTGTCTTAGAACAGATGTGTTCATCAAATTTTGTAATATGATCAATGTGACATTAAAGGATTGACTAGACCCGGTGTGGAGGGGTGTGTGTGTGTGTGTGTGTGTGTGTGTGTGTGTGTGGTATAGAACATGCTGGGGATGTGACTCAGTGGTATATTATCTGCCTAGACTCCACCACAGAGAGACAGAGAGCATGGCTCAGAGGCAGGGCACCTACCTAGCGTCCCTAGGTAAGGTCCAGGAGAAGGCTTCAGCTGCAGAACACTTGCCTACCATGCGTGAGTCCCTGGGTTCATGTCTCAGCACTACCAAAAAAAATTGGCATTAACTCACCTATGATGCAGCAATTGAAAACCAAGCTTCTGTGTGCAGAGCATGTGTGTGGACACTGATATTTCTAAATATCAAACATTTATCTCACATTACTCTTCACAGTAACTGCATGAAGTGAACAAATACATTCCCATTTTACACAAGAAGAAATTGGCTCAGAAGGTTAAGTGAGTTCTTCAGACAGATAAAGTTTCAGATAGATAAAGTCTCAGTGGTCAAGCTGAGACTGGCGCCTGGCTGGTCCCGAACAAGCTCTGTCCTGGGTGCCGGCTTGGGGCCTGGTCCGGTAGGTGAGACTTTGAAGGCCTTGGGGGTAGGGGGGGTTACTACTCTGACTGCCCCCCCCCCAAAGCATGACATTGACCCAGGCCAACAATGACCATGGTGGCTTAAGAAAACAGTAAAGCCAGGTCCGCTGGCTTTGGGGGAATGAACAACTAGATTTTGATAATAAAAACTTGAAATAATAAAAACATGTACACACACACACACACACACACACACACACACACACACACACATCTTGAATGGATGATAGGGCTCTCTGGCTGCCAGGTTATGTTATCTGCCCTAGCACACCTGCTTCTCATTTATTATTCCCGCCGGGAAGCCACATTGCTATCCAAGAATCCTAACAGACTGTTTCCAATTTTATATTAGGTTAACAAACCTTTTACACATCAATACTCTGCTTAAAGTGACAAAGACAGCCACTCATTTTAACAAAATCAACCATCGGATCGCATGCTCTCTACCTGCAAATGAACAATGGAAGACTAGCTCAGCCCATCTGGGTGGACCACAGGCGGGGCAGATCCTGAGTTCAAGTAGTCCAGCCTCTTGTCAGATCCACCAGCCAGTTGCCATTTCCAAAAGTAGACCCCAAAGTAAAGGCGCAGATAACCCCGTGACCTTCCTGTCCCCTCTCCCCTTCGCGTTTGATGACTTGGCAGTTCTGCGACCCTTGCATGGGGAGCTGGGGACGCGCTCGGCAGCCCAGCTGTTGAAAGCTCAGCCCAAGCTGTTCCACAGAGGCGGGCGTGCGGGAACCATGCGGCTGCGGTTCACCCTCATTGGCTGCAAGATCATCATCCTTCCTCAGATGGAAAGAGGGTGGGAAGGGAGAGAGCCCGGAGCATAATAAACCGAGCTCTCCCGGTGACATAGTTGGAGAAAGGTAAGAAGATGTCAGCCAAGCCACCTGGCATTTCTACAGACAGAGAAACAGGAAGTGAACAAGGGTAGGAAGCAGAGAGAAAGAGAGAGAGAGAGAGAGACAGAGACTGAGACAGAGACAGAGAGAGAGGAGGTAGCCAGGCTATATACAGCAAGCTTGCGTGCTCATGTAAGAGAACAGAACACCCGCACAAAAGTAAATTTTGATATAAACCGAGAGGTCATTTAATGTTAAGTCACATGATGCTACTTTTCTGCCAATTCCAACTCCACAGGCACAAAGGAACTTGGGGGAGGGAAGGGGCACAGTGGATGGATTCCAGACAGGAAGCATGCAATACCCCTGGGTAGCTTTGTGCAGAGCTGAGAGGCGGGGAGCTGGGGAATCCCGCTTAGATCATGTTGCTGATCTCCTGAAACAGCCAAACTGCAGCGTGTCCGTCCAGGCTCCACGGGAGTGTCACATGAGTATCCTCCAAACACACTTTCCCACGAAGCCTGGTGCTGAGAAAACGCCCTTTGATCCATCAGTGCCCGTTCACAGAAGGTCTACATGTCAGGCTGGCAAGGTGACTCAGCGGGTCAGGCGCCAGCACAGATCTGGGGACCTGAGTTCAATCCTAGAGGCATCATGTGGCTGAAGGAGGGAACTGACTTGCTGAAGCTGCCTTCTGACCTCCACCTGTGAGTAGTTGAGGCAGGGCTTGTGTGTCTTCTTCCTGTCTGCCATACCTGGGTGGGCATCTCGTGACAGAGGTCAGGGGAGCTACTAAATATTCTCCAAAGCACAGGACACCCCCCTCCCCAATATGGAATGATCCAAATAGCAAGAGTGTTGAGGTGGGGAGACCCTTCAGAGGGCTACATAAGGAGGACACTCTCATGAAGATATCTCTTAAGGGTGTGTGTGTGTGTGTGTATGTGCAAGCATGCACATACACATACATACATGCATGCATGCACATGTGCAGGCCAAAGGACAACATCTTCTTCAATTGCTCCCCACCTTACTTTTTGAGACAGGGTCTCTCACTGAACCAGGGACTTGTTGAT
Source organism: Typhlomys cinereus (assembly GCA_023101885.1). Lineage (NCBI taxonomy): Eukaryota > Metazoa > Chordata > Mammalia > Rodentia > Platacanthomyidae > Typhlomys > Typhlomys cinereus. The sequence goes on along the minus strand of JALPQD010000087.1, from coordinate 2,479,442 downwards.
TTGGCTAGACTGGCTAGACAGCCCCAGGGGTCCTCCTGTCGCTACCTCCCCAAGACATGCTTGGCTTTTATAACGTCCGTCCTGCTAGTTTGATTTCAGATCTTCATGCTTGAATGGCAAGCACTTTACCGACAGAGCCATCTTCCCAGACTCCTGTACAGTTTCCAGTCATGGGTTCCAACAGAGTCTTTCTCATCGCTTTATCACGTGGCAAAACACCTGACAGAAATAAAGGTGGGAAATCTGATTTTGGCTTAGGATCTCAGGGGAATCATGTCTGTTGGCCCCATGCACGTGTGAACAATGTCATGGCAATGAGAACAGTAATCGAAGGTCTTCCTACAGACAGGAAGCAGAGACACAGATAGGAAGTAGAGATAGAGACAGGAAATAGAGTTACAGAGATAGGAAGTAGAGATGCAGAGATAGGAAGTAGAAATACAGAGACAGGAAGTAGAGACAAAGAGACAGGAAATAGAGATATAGAGACAGGAAGTAGAGACAGAGAGAGGAAGCAGAGATACAGAGACAGGAAGTAGAGACACAGAGACAGGAAGTAGAGATGCAGAGACAGGAAGTAGAGACACAAAAACAGGAGGCAGAGATACAGAGACAGGAAGTAGATACACAGAGACAGGAGGTAGAGATACAGAGACAGGAAGTAGAGACAGACAGGAAGCAGAGGAGATAGGAAGTAAAGACATAGAGACAGGAAGTAGAGTTGCAGAGACAGGAAGTAGAGACAGAGACAGGAAGTAGAGACACAGAGACAGGAAGTGACCAGGAATAAAAGAAAATCATCTGAATGACAGGAAGTAGAGATACGAAAACAAGAAGTAGATTCACAGAGACAGGAAGTAGAGATACAGAAACAGGAAGTAGAGACACAGAGGCAGGAAGTGACCAGGAATAAAATAAGATCATCTCAATGACCTACATCTAGGTCCTACTCCAAAAGTGTTCAGATTGTCCCCACATAGTTCTGCCACCTTAGGATCTAGCCTTTAACACATGAGTGCCAGAGAGCCATTCACAGTTAAACTGTAACATATTTCTATTGTTGAAATATCTTCTCTCCACATTTAGTATCAATATCCAGGAGTTGAACGGACAGAGGTTAAGATAGGATCACTGTGGTGCTCTGACATCTATCCCAGCACTAAACTCTGCAAACGATGCAACTTGTGATTTTATTACTAAAATAGCTAAGAGGAAAAGAATCTACCAGATTTTGACTGAACTTGCCTTGTTTTGAAATTATGTGAGAGTAAATGGACTCAAAGGTTTCAACATGTAGTGTGTGTGTGTATGTGTGTGTGTGAATGTGGCGTGTGTGTTCATGTTCTTGTGCATGTACAAGTACATTATTGGTATGTGTGTGTATGTGGAGTTCAGAGGTCAACATCAGGTGTCTATCTCAATTGCTCTCCATATAATTTTTTAAAAAGAAAGGAAAAAGGACTCCATCTTCTAGTCTGCCTGTAGTGAGCTCCAGGGATCTGCCTGTCTCCACCTTCAGGAGTCTGTATTTACGGAGAAGCCAGACATTTTCCCTGGTCACCTCTCATGGAGACACCCAGTCACACCCTCACCCAGCAGCCCAGACAAGCTCTGTCACAGCCATTCGATTCTAGATTACAGACTGTAAATCTGACATTGGTTTGAAATAGAAGAAACTCGTCTGCAGTGTGAAGCGGGATTCAACCCTCTCCTAGAAGCCGAGAAATCCAGTCCTTGCACCACGCCTGGAGATCAATCAAGACCTTTGATGTGTCCGTCTGTCCTCAGACTCACAGTTGGGTAGAATCATCCCAACATTCACCGCAGCTGGCAGGAGATGATTTGCTGTGAGGTAGGTAGTTAGGTGTAAGCTCCGTCGTGTCCCGATCTTGCTAGATGAGCGGACTGGCCACAGATTCCTTCCTGCAGATGCAGCCTTCATACGCGTGTGCAGCCCCCTGGCGTCTCCCCTCACTCTTGTGTGCAGCCCCCTGCCGTCTCCCCTCCGTCCTTGATCTTCCCTCGTTTCCTCTGGCTGGTCAATGTGTGGGGCAGACTGCAGGCAGGGCTCACAGTGCCAGCGCTTTGTCTTTTCTGGATTCTTCTTCCAGTTCTGGGCTCAAGAGCTCCTGGGGGGAGAGACAACTGGATCAGCACCACACAGACCCCGCCCCACGCTGTCAGGAGAGACAATCTCAAAGTCCTGTGCAGACTCCACACACGTGGTTGTTCTGGGGACAGATTTCATCTCTACGTGACAGAAACATTAAGGGGCTCATTCACTGTGCTTGGTTACATACCGGAAGAAGGGACTTGGAACAGGAAGGGAAGTGTTCTCAGAGTAGAAGAGAATATCTCATCAAATTCAGAACAGACTTTCTCTTTTGCTAAGTAGTGTGTGTGTGTGTGTGTGTGTGTGTGTGTGTGTGTGTGTGTGTAGAAAAGGACTCTGTGTGTGCTCGTGGAGGCCAAAGGGTGAGTTGCTCCTTAATGCTTTGCTCTAGGGTTTCCCAGGCTCCACCTTCCAGGGCCAGAAGTGTAGGTCACTATTATATCTACTCAGCACTTTTATGTGGGATCTGAGATCTGAACTCAGGTCCTTTTGCTTGTGAAGCAAAGGCTTAACCCCTGAGCATTCTCTCCAGCCAGTTAAATATTCTTTATGCAATCAGAACATAAACTGTGAACTTGACAATTTAGTTAATGAAGTTGTCCATGGACTATTTAAAAAAAGAAGAACTTGGTGCTATCATAAACTGTCCATTCTCCAGATATACTCCACACTGGTTCCTTAAACCATGTTGGTAGAATTTCTCTCCTCGTGTGATGGCAATGACATCATATTGGTTGGTTGATGTCTAGCTTTGGGAAAGCAAAAGGTCAGGGTGAGGAGAACTACATCATTTACATTAGAATTAGGTCAATTAAGGGAACTTCTGTCAGTCAGTACACTTAAAATGTATTGCAAAACCAAAAGCCTGCCCATTTCAGTTCCTCAAAGAAAACAGGTAGAGATCAGCAAAGGCAAAGGGCGTGGAAGATGTTTTCCAATCTGGGCAGAATTCTAGAAACTACTAAATTGGTCAGTGATGTTATGTTGGACACAATTCTTATCCTAAATTTAATCTTATTAAATAACCCCCTGAGGGCTTTGTGCTTGGCGCTCCAATGGCTAGTGCAGAGAAGGTTTCATGATAGAGCTAAGGACTCCCGGACCCACAGCACAGCAGCTCATTTTGAATAATGACGGATCATCCTGCATAGTTTTTTTTACTCCCTCGGTATGCAACACCACATTGCTTATTAGGTTTGGTGAATAATTTATAAGAATTTAAATCACAAAATGAATTATATAACAACATGTGGGCTTCTACTATATGTCAAGAATAATGTGTTTCCTCCTCAAGCGACTGTTCCAAGAATAAATATGAAGCTCATCACAATCCGTCCACATCATCTTCCAGCATCAGAACACTGTGAGCGGGTGTTAACTGTAGCCTCTGTATGTGTGTGCACTGTGCTGCTGTGATGTGTACACAGTGCCCGGTCATCTTGCACACGTGTGATTATATGACTATCTGATTGGGTAAGCAAAGTTAGAGGCCAGAAATAAATTGTGTAACGATGGCAGCCAGTGCGAGGGCGTTTTACCTAATTACTGGGGCCCAGCAAACATGGTCCACCCTGCATTTCTGTTCATCCTCTTAGAGAAACAAGTGAGCGCGTATCAACAGACCCTTGTCCATTGTGGCTCCCATGCACCTGATGGGATGCGTGATGCACTACAGGCAAGTTCTTCGTGTTCCTTGTGATCGTAGCTCGGTTGCGTGTCATGCAGTGTACCTGAAGAAGCACGTGGTTAGAACAAGTAAAGTTACCTGCAGTGTCTCGTCGGCATGAGCCCGCTATCATCAGAGGTAGCTGGGTTACCTAACACGAGCCATCTGCTGTCTCCGCGCAAAGCCCCCAAGTGAGCTTATTTCAAGGGGTAAATCAAGGAAGCCCCCATAACATAGCAGGTGCACTGTTCGCAGAAAGCATCAAGGCCTGAGCACTGGGGTCAAAGTATTGCAGTGCAACAGCACAAAGTTTGAGTCACCTAAGGAGAAAGAATCCAAATGACAGAGAGGGGGGTGATATAACACTTCACATTCTGTGGGCCATTGGGGGGTGGCTTTTATATACATTTGTCAGCACATCAGTGTCTAATATGAGAAATGCCTCCCTCAAATACAAGCCTATCTTCCACAGAAGAAGAGAAGGAGAGAAGGAAAGAAAGAAAAGGGAGGGAAAGAAAGAAAGGAGGCCAGGAAGGGAGGCAGGGGGGAGGGAGGGAGAGAAGAAGAAAGGAATGGGAGCGAAGGGAAGGAGGGGACGGAGGAAGGGAGGGAGGGAGAAGAGGGAGGAAGGGACGGAGGGGAGGGAGGGAAGGCCCAGAGGGAGGGGAGGACAGAGGCCCAGAGGAAGGGAAAGCAGGGGAGAAAGGAAGGGAAGAAGGGAGGGCCAGAGGGAGGACAGGGAGGGAGGAGGAGAGGGAAAGAGGGAGGGAGGGAGTGAGAGAGGGAGGGAAGGGAGGGATGGAAGAGAGGGAGAGGAGGTAGAAAGAGAGGGAAGAGAGGGAGAGAGGAGAGGGAGGGATGGAGAGGAGGGAGAGAGAGAGGGAGGGAAGGAGAAAACAGAGGGAGGGAGGGAAGGAGGGAAAAGAGGATGAAACAAGGGAAAAAGAGAAAGATATGCAAAAGGAGGAGGAAGAGGAGAAGCTAGGAGGAGGCAGGGCTGTGAGAAGGAAAGAGAAAAAAGGCATCTGCCACCTCTTGGATTACCCAGTGATAAATGAGCAGAAGCAAGGATGGGGCACAGGGACCCTGAGGGACCTCAAATGTCAGTGGCATTTCTTTAAAGTCAAGCCAAGCTGGCTGTGACAGAGTTTTGCTTGCTGTGAGATAGGGATGATGTTTTCTGGTCCTTTCAGTACTTCAGGGTTCTTGTCCCCTGTCTTCTCCATCCATCTGCGTCTGCCTCAATCTACTTTTTAAAAATATTTCCTTATTTCATGTGTGTATGTGTGTGTGTGTGTGAGAGAGAGAGAGAGAGAGAGAGAGAGAGAGAAGAGAGAGAGAGGAGAGAGGGCACTATGTGTCCCTGTGGAGGACCAAAGGTGACTTCGGGAATCATCCTGGATTGCTTCCACCTCCTTCTTGCTTCCCTCTAGGGTTTCCCAGGCTCCACCCATCAGGGCAGGGAGTGTAGGCCGCTGCCATTTCCACCTGGCATTTTTTGACATGGGACCTGGGATCCAAACTCAGGACCTTGCAAGACAGAGTCTTAACCCCTGAGCCATCTTTCCAGCCCCCAATCTAGTTTTAATTTATTGGAAGATTTAAGTCAAATATTGATTATAGCTGCCATAATTAATTATGCTCTACTTAGTATATATGCAGAACTTTCCATTATGCTAGCAAAGCAATTCTAAACTGTACCATGTTTAGTGGGAAAAGAAACATTTTCTCCCACTAGAATCAAACTGCCTTGAGGACTGGGGAGGTGGCTCAGTGATTAAAGTGATATGAGCAAAAGGACCAGAGTTCGGATCCCCAGATCCCACGTAAAATGTTGGGTGAGTGTGGTGATCTAGCTGTAATCCCAGCACGAAAAAGTGGAGCTTTGGAATTCCCAGAGCAAGTTGGCTAACCAGGCCAGCCCCATAGGTGAGCTCTGGAATTAATTAAAGATTCAGTTGGAAGAGCAACTGAGAATGATTCCAATATCAGCTTCAGACAGACATACTTATCACTTACACATACAAATGTGAAAACACACATGAGCATGTGTGTGCATGCACATGAAACACACACAAATTTCAAAAAAATAGAGAATCCAACTGTCTTGAGGACAGATTCTCATCCTCAAAGTCTGGTTAATAGCTGTTCAATAATTATCTGCTGAACAAATGTGAATGAAACATTCACATTATTTCAAAGATTAAAAGAAAAACAGCGGAATGGAAAGAATCCCACTTGTATGTTTTCCCCTGCAGTCATTACTCTTCAAAGGACACTAAATATGATGTTTTCAGATATAAAGGAAAACATGTTTCTAAACAGGAAGGGATAAACAGCCTCTGCAAATTGTCACAGAGGACTGCGGACATAATAAATTACAGGCCTCTGTAACCTACATATTTCTTTCAGTTCCGTCTTCCCTCAATGCACTTTTCATCTTGAAAGAATCCAGTCGAAGATCCCTGAGGCACTGGGACACTTATGTACCTGGACATATGAACCCGGTTTCTCCACACATTCAGGGTGCCCGGGTCCAGCCCAAACTTTGGATTCTTCACAAGAAAACCACAGAGCTTGTCCAGACTATTCCAAAGGACAAAAATTACTAAAATCCCTTCATACCCTGCAACTCTGCCCCGGGTGATAGTTTATAACTGCTGTCCTACAAAAACACTGTGAACTACTTATAATATAAGCTTGGAAATAAACATGCAAACATAAAAATATTTCCCAGGTCAACTGAGGCCAAAGTCAGAGTTCTCAGGGAGTCACAGCATCAGCTCAGCAAGGCTTCTTGGAGTCTGGGTGTCTGGGCTTCAGGCTGGGGCTTGGAAACATTGGCAAGGGATGCACCCTACTGTGCTCATCTCCAATGGAGACCCAAGGCCTCGCTGTGAACAGAGATCCAAGACCTCTCCATTGTGAATAAACCAAGATCTCCCCACTGAGAATGGAGATCCAAGGCCTCCCACCATTAATCTGGAGACCCAAGGGTGCCTATCCCATAGTCAGTGTGAGGTGAGAATGTGCCTGAACTATCCCAAGCACACATCTAGGAATGGTGGAATTGCTGTTACAGAGTTGTCTCTGTGTGTCTTGGCTTTTGAAGTATTTTAGCAGGACATTCTTAGGGAGGAAAGAATGCTTCTTGTTACATTTGTTGCAAAGCCACCACCAGCTGGGACCTAAGAGGCAGCATAAAAACACCGTCCGAGTACACAGTCGCTCCCTGGCTTATAACCGAGCTCTTCATAGCATCAAAATACACTCAGGTGGACGAGTGTCAGACACACCTGACTCCTGGAGCCTCCCAGCTTGGCACCTCGGAGCATTACAGTGAGTTCCTCTCATTTTTGCATGGTGAAGTATGAGCCAGAAGTACCACCAGAATATGTAACTGTGTCAAAATTCAAAATCTGAAGCGTAGTTTCTAAAAAGTACACAACATGCACACAAGCACAAAGGCGAGAGTCTTCTGGAACATTCTCTAAACTGATAAATGATTAGATATAAGCAATCATAAGGACATCTACTAAGTTTACAATACATTGGTCTTACTACAACCCGTAAGCATACATACACACAATTTTTTGGAAACACATGCTACTAAGGGATACAACATTGTGTCTATCAGCATATCTTGTGGGCAGGCTAAGCCCTGCTCATCCTTCCTCTTTATCTGTCCAATAAAAGTACATCTTGCCATCGTCACCATCACTGGCACTTTTGATAAAACCTCGGTGTATGAGAACGGCCAATGGACTATAAACCATGTTATCTTTATTTTTGCTTTCCTTTCCATTTCTATCTGAAGCTGTGAGATTGCAATGACTCATTTCAGTTTTCCAAGAATTTTTCTGTTATTTCCTCTCCCTTCTGCAAGAAAAAGATAGGAAAGAGAGCAAAACAGATTTTTGTTGAAAAAAAAAAAAACCCTAATGTTCCCAATGAACAAATCCCCACTGCAATAGACTGAAGAATATCTGTTGTAATAAGTATATGAAGAGTTCAAAAGTAGCTAGTTATCACAAAATTACTGAAGACAATTTAAAAAACCTAGTATGAATCAAGTGAACTTCGGTGAGAACAGCAGAGTTAGCTTTGTCCCATAAACAGGTCTGAATTTAGTGTACGAAGAGGAATAAAGGACTTTTCAGTACAGTGTGAATGCAGAGTAATTGATAGAGTCATGAGATGCTCAACTCTTCAATAAAAAGAACATAAGCACACACACATATACACATATGCGCACACATAGGTAGGCACATGTATACATGTGCATATACACGTGTGCATATATACAGGCACATGAATGCACATATGCAATGTGTGCACATACATAGGCACATACACATATATTCACACATTATGTACATGCACATGTATGTGCGTACATAGGCACATACACAAACACACACATGCACATGTATATTCTCACACACACATACACCCCAAAGAAACAAAAGGGTTCAGGCAATGCATCTCCCAAAAGTTAGGCAACAGTACCCAGAAAGAGGTTTCCCTGCTAGATGGGAATAAGGGAAGGATAATGGAAGACAGCTGAATTTCACATGCAATTGGAAGGAGTAGAAGTTTAGGTCAGCTTTTGATTTGACTGTCTCAGGTCAAGAACATCACTACCTTTCCATCTTTCCTGCTTCATCTCCTGGTATGTGACCAGTGTTAGGTGGAAGAAATTCCCAGCTCTCAGACTTTTAAGAGGTGTGCTGGTAATATGCAATTCCCAGGAAGAATGAGTAAAGCATTGCCCTCCCGGTTGAGACGTCCAGGTCAACGTGAGGTTAATATCCCTCTCCCGACCGCCATGCCAGGAAAGGTCAAGCAAACCTCAAGATATGGATTTTGCCTGTATTGATTTCCGCCTTACTAAAGGCAAGTATTGGCCTTGGGGCAATTCTAGTTCATGGAGGTCAGACGAGGAAGACCGTGGGTTTCCAGGCTGTTCTCAAGCATTTAGAAATGAATGATGTCAAATATTTGCTCAGGGTACTTTCCTACGTGCTTTCTTCTCCTGTCCACTCGGAGTCCCTCACCTGGTGTCCCATGAATGACAGATCGTCACATTATACCACAACTCATCTAATACAGTGACCACAAGCCCCATCACTTCCCATGTGACAAAGGACGAAGAGAACTCAAGCAGTTCCCAGCCTTCCCCAGGGCCCCCTGCCTGTTTGGAAAAGACTAGATCTAAGTTCGGCCCACTGTTGGAAGCACAGAGGCATCTGCCCTTTCTAGGAGGAGCTGAGCAGGAGAGGTTTGGGAGCTTTGGGTAAAAGACTAATTAACAATTTCAAGTCCGTGGGCCCCAAGCCACAAATGAGGTCGTGGATTTGACTTGAGTGTGTCTTTTGCCTCTCTGGAGGGAGAAGGCAAGTCTGTTTAGAAGTAAAACAAATGGGGGTCTAACATACTTTTCCAGGGAGCACCAAGGCGATGCAGATGTTTTTGCCTCTCTTCTAGAATGAAGAGGACTGAACCTCAAGTGGAAAAGGCAGTCCTGCCTTGCAGTCCAATGAACAAACTGCACTCGCACAGAGACTGGGCACAGGGACCACAGGAGTTAGTGCTTTAGGTAATGCTGGCTTTATGGAGTGGATGGATGTACATATTTTTGAAATAAGAGCTTTTAAAATCCGAAACCAGAATATTCTTTCTTCTCCCAAAGGTAGGCAGGATGTGAAGGTGTTGGAATATGTGAGGCACGGTGAGGTCTTCTGAATCTGGCGCCTTTACTAACATGCAATGTCACCCCTTCGGGTCTTAGGAAGTGGTGCGTGTCGATGTGATTCACACGCCTGGCCTTTCTGCTCGCAAATGAAAAGACCAAGACACTGGGGCTGGAGAAATGGCTCAGGGGGTGAAACCTTTGCCTTGCAAGCAGAAGGATCTGAGTTCAGATTCCCAGATCCCATGTAAAAATGCCAAGCAGAAATGGCAATGGCTTACAATGCCAGCCCTGGAAGGAGCCTGGGAAACTCCAGAGCAAAGCAATAAGGAGGTACAGCAATCCAGGATATTCCCAGTCTCACGCTTGGGCCTCCACAGCGACACAACTCAAGTGTCCTCTGGTACACCCCCCCCCTACACACACACACACAAAACTGAACTGTTTGTGGGCTCACTGGACCGCAACCAACAGCCTTGCTTAAACTGCCAACTTTTCAACTGTTAAAGCCGGGAGCACTTGATAATGATCCTCTTTCAGTAGACCTCAGCTTCCTCTGCCTCTGGAACTCCGGACGAATCCACTCCCTTCAAAGCAAGCAGCAAACCAAGGCTGAGCTGCTCAGAGGGAATGTCGGCTCTTTAGCCAGCGCCTTCTACAAACTCGCACTAGAACCCACAAGAACCTGCAGGATCTTCACCATTGTCAATTATATAAAATATTCTTTTCACTATCTTTTTTTTTTTCTGGTTGCCATGGGGAAAGACCATGCTAGAGCAGATCCATCTCAGTATTATCACTGGCCTCCTAAAATAAATGTACATTCATACATGCACATGCACACACACACACACACATATACACACAGATAAGCCACACACATACATATATATACATATATACACACGCAGACACATACACATGCACAACATACATACACAACACATATGTGCATGCACTAACAGTCACGCATATGCACACACACACAGCCTACAGCGCTACCCAAAATCATGGATAACTAAAGAAACTTCCAGAGAGGTGAAGTTCTGCTAAGCCATCAATGAATCGCTGCATTGCTTTGTTACTGGTCGAACTAAACCAGGCGGCTATTTATTGTCAACAAAACACCATTTTCAACTGAAAATGTAACGGCAATTATATTTGCTCAGAGCTTAGTGTTTTCCACTAAAAAGCCTTACGTGAACCATTTTATATAATTCTCCATGACTGCAAACTTGTCGTTTCATTTTTATAGCAAAACAGTGACACTGCCAGAAGCTGGGTTAATTAGCAATGAAGCTGAGATGCAAACCCAGACCTCAGTTCTGCTGCTTTGACCACAGCCGTGTCCTGAGTTATTTATCATCTATCGAGAACGCCCAAAACTGCCACAGGAGGTATGTCAAAAAATTAAGCCCGCCATAAAGTCATCTAGGTGCTGAATGCATATGGCCCAGGTCTTTATTGGCAACAAGGATCTTCACACACGTATGTGCTACTCAAATCATATATGGCCTTGACATGTTCTTTTTTGATTTCCTAATTTGGCTCCATACGTGTACTATATATTTTCAATCAAAACGGTACTGCTTAATAATCCATTTTTATTTTCAACCATTATTTTCTTGCAGGCATGTGTGCAGTATGCATTGTGTGGGGGGGGGGACTGTGTGTGCCTGTGGAAGCACAAAGGTGATATTGGGAATCATCCTTGATTGCCTCTACCTACTTTTTTTTTATTTGCCCTGGGATTTCCCAGGCTCTGCCTTTCAGAGTCAGAAGTGCAGACTGCTGAAATGTCTGGCTGGCGTTTGGGTCCGGGATCCAAACTCATGTCCTTCTGCCTGTGAGGGTGAGTCTTAACCCCTGAGCCATCTGTCCAGCCCATGATTTTCAACCAGTTTTGACTTGCAGGGGATCTCCAAGTGCAGGGCCATGAGACCAACTGTCTTTGTTTTCTGCTGTTTGGTTTTCACGACTGAAGAAGTATTTTGCACTTGGCCTCTATTTCAGGAAATCACTGTGATTATTGTGATTTTCATACCTCTGATCTGACTTCTCTGGGGATCAAAAAGCATACTGAATCCACATGAAAATATATATACCCATAGCATGGTATTATCAATGACTGAAAGAGCCTGGGGAGCATCAGATCAGATCCTTCGGCCACGTCAGCAATATGCACTGATCGACCATTGATCGTGCCGTCATGGGTTAGAGAATCACCGGAAGGGCCGATGTCTCTGTTCCTTTCATACAGTCCTATTGGCTTTGACTCAGCCCATGAGTAGAGAGCCACGGGCTGGGTGCCCCAAGCCTCCCGACTCCAGGCTCACCAGGCTTGGCAATCATAACACTGCCTGTTGAGAGTTAGGATTCTGGCTGTATTCCTGAGTTCCACTCATCTCCTGCAAAAGAACGTGTTTCCCGGCCCCGTCCACATCAGCAACAGGAAAAGAATTTGCATTCTCTGGGTGCTAAGTGACCAGGACAGGAGAATGTCTTAGAAGGGACATAAGCACATGTCTAGGAAGTACAAAATGAGAGATTTTCGCTCTGCTGAATCCCACCTCTCTTTGGGCGGCAGGAAATGCCAGAAGGGAAAGCAAAAGGAAGAGGGAGCCAAGCAGAACTGGTTCTTCCCCTTTCCTGGCATTTGGCAGCTGGATGGCCAAACATGTCTCCAGCACTATCCACACGAGGAGTCAGGGAGATGTATGCGCTTACACGGCTTAGGGACTTCTGTAATGGGAAAGTATTGTGAGCACAGTAGAAAACACAGAAAAGTTGGAGCAACACCCACAATGTGACCTTTGCAGGAAAAGCTGAGCTCTGGGGGGGGAGGTGGGGTGGGCTTCCCAGGTGAGTCTGGAGAAAGGAAATCAAAAGGTCTTTTTTCTTTCTTTTCTCCACCACCTCCCTTCCAAACACCCCGTGGGTGCCTGGTGGGAGAACAATCTTGGCGAGAGAGCTAGTGAGAGTTCCGCTTAGGGACAGAGAGACAGGTTGCAAAGACAAGCAGGCGCATTGGGATGGCGACATCCCATCCCACAAGCCTGTGGCCAGAGCAGAGCGTGTGAGTCAGTGTGGACTGCCCGGCGGCTCTCCTCGCAAGAGGCAAAAAGTCAATGTTTGACAGTCTGGGATCCACGCCAGACTCCAGCTCAGTGGCCTCCCACAGGGGACTACTTCAAAGAAATGAGATTTAGTGAAACAATCTGTGTACGTTGTCAGGGTCTGGCTCACAGGTCAGGTTTGAGCTGGTCCTCAGACCCTCCGACACTCCACGTCCTGTCCATCCTGGGGCAGTCAGCACCAACACCAGTGTTCTATTGATTAGCTTTGTCCACCAGGCAAGGTGAGGGCTGACCTTTTCTGTATCAAATAGGCTAACTCTACATGGTCCACTGTGGAGGCCGCTAGACACATGGCCCTTCAATACTTGAAATATGACCAGTCCAAATGGAGTGCACCGTAAGTTTAAAATACACAGTGGGCTTCAAAGACTTAGTATGAAAAATAAAGCAAGACCTCAGTAATTATTTGTATTCATTAAATATTGAAATAATGTCTTAGATATATGACATTAAATAAAATAGATTGTTAAACTGGATGCTTCTTTTTCTTTTTTGTAATTACATATGTTAATATGATATATATTTATTATATTATATAATTTTTATATTTTTTATTTTATACATTATATTTATATATTATATATAATATTTATTTTGAACTGCACTATTCTGGTTGCACCATAAGTGCAGTTAATAGATGCATGGCTGAATAAAAAAGAAGAAAAGACTTAATCATTTAATCAGCATTAACGTTCAAAAATCAGCATAGAACTAGTCAACCGAAACAGTTTAAAATTTTGAGGCATAGCCGTTTTTTTAAATAACCCTAGAATCTGGAGTTGCATTGCGCTCTGAGTCATTTGCTGTGAAAAAAATGCTTACTAATCACCCAGAACTCCTACAGGATGAGGACACGATAGAACGTCGGCCAGACCACAGACCCCCAAGCCAGACTCAGTCCCCAGTTAGGCCTTTGCTAAGGACGGATGAGAACAGAGAACCAAGGGCACGCACTACAGTGAATTATCAGAGAGATAAAGCAACCAATCTAGAAATCCCACAGTTTATCTTCATTCTAAACATAAAAGCATCCAACTGGCTGCTTTTAACATGTTCACTAAAATTACTATTTAAAATGCATAATTTTCTATCAACATCTGAAAAACAATCAATGCCGCTCCACAAAATTTTCACACAAAAAATGAAGAGGATAGAAGGAACATTTGCTAACTTATTGTCTGAGACAAGAATTACAACTATTATCAAAGACAGACAGTAGCAGAAAAGAAGACCATATCTCATGAGAGATATGTCTCTCATGAACATTGATGCAAAGATCCCTTGTAGAATATTAAATGAAGCTTAGTTCAGCAGGTCTGTAGACCATAACAAAGAGATGTGTTCCAAGAAAGCAGAGATCAACCAAAATCAAACAACATATGACATTAACAGAATAAGATATTAAAAAAAAATACACACCATCAGGGCTGGAGAGACGGCTCAGGGGCTAATCCTCTGCCTTGCAAGCAGAAGGTCCTGGGTTTGGGTCCTGGATGCCATGTAAAGGAATCAGGTGGAGATGGTAGTGGCCTGAACATCCAGCCCTGGAAGGTGGAGCCTGGGAAACTCCAGAGTAAAAGCGAGGAGATAGCGCAATCCAGGATATCTGAAATCACCCTTGGGCCTCCATGGGCACACATGGTGCCTCTCTCTCTCTCTCTCTCTCTCACACACACACACACACACGCACACATACACACACATGCATCCATGAGCACGTACACACATGCACACACACATGCACACATACACACATGCTTGCACGTGCACACACACGCATGCACACGCACGCACACTAAAATAAAATATTTTTAAAATTACATGACCAACTGACGAAATTCAACATCCATTCCAAGTGAAAGCTCTCAGCAAATTAGGAAGAGAACTTTCAACATAGTGAAAGTTAAAAGTGACAAACCTCCATCTGGGCCAGCGAGATGGCTCAGCAGGTCAGGCCCCTGTTCACAAACCTGGTGACCTGAGTTCAATCTCCAGAAGCCCACATGGTTGAAGGAGAGAGCTGACTTCTAAAAAATCTTCAGGGAACATCATATCCAGGACAAAGGATGGAGAATCTTTTCTCTGGGATTAGTCGCATGTCAGGAAAGGTGTTGGACAGCCAAGGCTCAGAAGACTGGGGCGCAAGCAGCAGAGATACATAGAGTTAGAAGATAGCCCGAGGTGAGACACCGAAGTGAGACCCTACTTCACAATAAAGAAATCAACAGTGAATGAGGAAGGAAGAAAAGTTTGCCTGCTTTTAATACTTCACGCCACATGGCACCAGAAAGTCTAGGGAAGAAAAGGAAATAAAAGACAGATAAATAGGAAAAGAAATCAAATATGTTCACAGCTAGGTGATAGGCTTTTACTCAGAAAAACATAAAGATTATAAAACATACCACAAACTGTTAGAACTAATAAATCAGTAAGGAAGTTTGACGCAAAGTAAAGAGAGTCAGTTGAATCTCTTTATAGTAAGCTCTCTAAAAGGAAATTAGTAGAATAACCCTGTTTATTAAGTAATATCAAGAATAATGAAACAATAATTAATTTCAAAGGTAAATTTATGCAAACTGCTGGTGAAAGAAATTGAAGAAATAAACAAACAGAAAGGTAGCAGACACACATGGATCGGAATATTTGTGTTAAAGCGTCATCTATACCCAAGGTCACACACAGATCTAATGCAACCACATCAAAACCCCAAGGAAATTTTCTGCAGACATAGAAAAATAATATATGACTAATACTATTCATCTGGACTTGCAGGGAACCAGAAAATAGTCAAAGCAATCAAAGAAAAAGAACAAGGCAATAGGAACTCACAGTTCCTGATTTTTTAAAACCTGTAACCAAGTCGTATTCATCAAAGCACTGTAGTAACTGGCAATACACAAACACATACACTATGCTGGTTGGATACTGGTGTCCACTTGATAATCTGGAAGTGTGGGCATATCTGTGAAGAATTGGTAATTAAGGTAAGTCTTAAGCAAGCCTGCAGGAGAGTATCTAGCTGATGTGGAAAGTCCCAGCCTGTGGTGGGTGGGATGTAAACAGGTGGATAAAAGGAAGGGAGCTGGTTTGGCAGACTTGGGTATACTTTGGCAAACTCACAATCTGGCAAGTGAGGCTTGCCCCCTCTCTGAGCAATCCCATTTCCACGAAGAAAACAAAAGTAAGTGCAGAGACGTGTATGTGGAAATGGGAATGGAGGGAATGGGTAGTGGGATGGGGAGTGTGGGGAGGATGAGTAGGGGGGTAGGATAGTGTGGAGATGGATGTGTGGGGGGATGGGTATGTGTAGGGATGAGTGTGTAGGGGCATGGGTGGGGAGTGGGGTTTGTAGGGATGGGTGTATGCAGATGAGTGTGTGTATATAGATGGGTATATGCAGACGTGGTTCATGGAGATGAACACAGAAACATAGAACATAGCTAACTCCTCTGCAGGGCCATGTTGGACATCTCGACAAATCACATATGATTCTGCATGCCAATGTGTGATGTCTGGAGGCAAAGTCCCTGGGACTTCCTGTCTATAAACAGTCTCTAATTCTTAACCTTATGAGTAAACATCAAGGGCTGAGAATCGCACTCAGTTGTGGCTAACATTGGAAAGGCCTTAAGTTCAAGCTCCAACACCATTTAAAGAACAACAGAAAGAATAAGAACCTTTTGGTCAAGAAGAAGGTTCAAAATCTCTTATTAACCACGCCCATTTCTGCAAGTCAAGGAGAGGAATAATACAAGGCGAGAGAAATGGTCAGAATAATCAGAAGTGTTGTGGGGGCACACTGGCTTCAAGGGGAGAACGTCTTCAAAATAACATGCGCCTTCCAAAATATTACATAGCACAGGAAGTAAAGCCTCGGCTTGAGACACATCCTAAGACCACTTGTTTCCCTGGGACAGCTGGGGCTGACAGCTGTCCCAAGCCACAGCCGTAGGCTGGAAGAACTTCCCCAGAGCTTGGTTATTAGGTGATTCAGTGAAAGGGGACAGAAGCCCCCAAGGAGTGGCGGCCATAGAATCTGTTACAGCCATTTCCGCACTCACCAGAAGCCCAGAGAATCCCTTTCAGATGTGTTGCAGGATGAATGAAGTCTGCCCCCTCCCCCTTTTTTTTCTGGAAATTCACAAACTTCTTCCGTCCCCCCAAAAAAGCTTTCTTACCAAGCTGCCCACTGCTCGGCTCTCTAGATCCATTTAAGTACCTGGAAAATACAAGCAGGGGAAGCGAAGGGCAGATGCCAGTCTGTGACCTCTGTCTGGGTTTAGCCAAGCGTGATGGGTGAATCAGGTGTGTGGAATGCAGGTTACCATGGCAACGAGACTGCCAGCCCGGCAGGGCCTTCCCGTGTGTTCTTTCCACCAGAGTAACAGAAGAAAAGCAACCAGTGAGAGGAAGCCCGGCGAAAGGGGGATGGGGAAGGACCAGGTGCGTCCTTCCACGGTGACCAGGCCACTGTTGGCGTGACTTGTGATCTATCATCACTCTCTGGGGTGGTGAATGCAATGGAGAAAGGGAGCTGCCCATGAGAAAGATGTAGAAAGGGCTTTTGTATGTATATTGAGTGTTTTCCATGGAGACCCTTCCTGACACCTGCTGCCCCCACCCACCCCACTGTCCCACAAAAACAAGTGCTTCAATTCCTTCTGGCTTCTGTACCACCCCAGCTGGACCCCAAACAACATTCTGCAGATCTCGCGGATCTGATAATCCACAGTCGCTCAGACACTTTAAAGTTGTTCCAAACTTTTAAAACACTTAAAAGTAAACCAGTCTGTTCTTTTACCCCCATGCCTTGGAGGACCACAAAAGAAGTACACACTTTTGCTGGAATCGACGACATCTGGCAGCTGCATGGGGGGAAGGCGACTTGTGTATCTGGGGCTGTGTCAAGCCAGTGGCTTTCCAGATGTTTCCCTGATCTGAGGTTCAAAGAAGCTGAGGAGACCCTCATGAATCTTCATATCGAATGGAGTTTCGGAGGTCAGCACACCCCATATCTCCCCTCTTCCTCCTCTGTGGCTGTGCTCTAGGAAGGACTTCAGGTTCCCAACGGGCTGTAGAAAGTTCTGGATGCCACCCCAGAGGGACGCTCCTCAACAGACTTCCATGAACACAGCAGTCATTCGCCTGCTCTCCCCACTGCCCCTCCAAGGGTTCGGAGCTTCTCCCTGCCACCCCCTTCCCAGCCTCATGGTGCCCTGGGAAATGCCAACCTCCACGCATCACTGTTGGAACCAGCAGTGCACCTCACTCTCCATCCACAGCTTCCTCTGCAGCCTTTGTAACAAGTCCATTGATCCTCAGCCAGCCTTCAGGGGAGCCCTTACAGCGTGGATAAAGGTCTCAGACCCCAGACGACAATGTCCCAAGAGCACACTCAGCCCTATGTGTGCCTCGCTTCTCTGTCCTTACATTTAATTTGCAGATTAGGCTCAGCCAGCGATTAATGCTAAAATAATTATAACGAATTCTGTGTTTCATTATAAAGTATTATTTACGGGAATGTTCTCCCCGAATTATAATTTCTCATTACACAATAGCAATACTTTCTAATCGAGGCTGGGCACACAATGAAAACCTTGACACTCAGGGCCACAGGTGAGGGGAGACACTATAGTCCATTCTTCACTCTCACCAAGCAAGGGCTCCTGAGTTCTTGATTTCTGTAAAGAACACTTTAACCCTTTCTCGACATCCCAGTGTGGACACCATGTCCTTCGGGAGCGTCAGCCCAAGGCGCAATGTCATCCTCTTCACGTATGGTTGAGGCTCACCAGGGGACCACCCTCAGAATCACAGCATTGGCCACCCATGAGAGTGAATTTCGGTTGTCATCTTGAATGGATTAAGAAGCGCCCAGAGCATTCTCAAGGCTTGCTTTTTCCGTCCCGTGCCTTGGAGGAAGGTAAAGCAGAGAAGCACATTGTTTCCCTGAAATCAAGCCGACGGAGTTCTGCCCTTCCTCTCTCTCTCTGCTTCAGGGCCTCCGTGCCTTCCGTGCCATGACGGACAGCACTCCTCTGCACCATGAAACCTTCCTCCAGAGGTAAGTTCCTCTTTGCCAGCAACACGAAGGATAACTGCTGTCCAATTCTAGACGTGATTTCCAGCATTGTTCTCTGAACCTCCCACCCAGCTAGCTGAGGGAACCAAACACCCCCTTGTCTAATTTTGCCTCAACCTGGAGACTGGCATACTGTCTGTGAGGATGTGCTGCAGGCGGATGGTGGGAAGAATAAAGACAGGCATGAGCGGGGCAGGATGAGCGGCCAGGGGTGTGGTGTGACCGGCCGCCCACCGACTGGAGTCACGATCACGGTGCGCCCGAGCCTCGAGTCCCCTGCAGTCTCCTGAACCCACGACTGCAGGAGACGTCACTCAGATTTTTAGGACCTCAGCTGCCTCACTTCAAACTCATGGACACCTGTCCGAGATTATGGTGGTGAGCATCAAAGAGGACAGTTTCATGAAATTTTTAATCAGTGTACAGAAAGGCGTACCCATGAGGGGGCTAAGGCGGGTGTAGAAAGAAAGGCGGGGGATGCGGAGTGATCGATCCATCTTCAGCTCCAGAAAGGAGGAGTGGGCTTCCACCTGCAACACAGGCTGATTCTGATCTGAGAAATCACTGATTTCTTCCTTAGCACACTTTGAGCCGGGACCCCTGTGACCTCAGAGATGCTCGTTTATATATAACATCACTCTTTTTTACTCTTATTTTCTGTGTGTGTGTGTGTGTGTAAAAGTGCACTTGAGTGTGTGACATCAGGAATCATCCTGCGTTGTCTTATCTCCTTACTGTTCTGCTGGGAGGGGGGAGAGGGTTGCCAGGCTCCACCTTCCAGGCTGGAAATACAGGCCCCTGGCATTTCTATCAGGCATTTTTACATGCTTTAATCCCCAAGTCATCTCCCCAGCCCCACATCACATCACTTCTAGCAAGTACAAATACAAACATGGTGCTGGCGAACAAACCAGGGCCTCATACGTGCTAAGCACACAGTCTCCTAAGGAGCTAAACCTCAGAGCCAATTGTTACATTTATTTTGTGTTTGAGGGAGAAAATCAGAACTCCAAATGAGTATGCAGGGTGTCCTTAGACCCAGCTGTCCTCCAGCCCAGCCCTGCCCACAAGCCAAAGGCTACAAAAACTCCACATCTGCTTCAAATGTTGCCTTTCCTCCCTTCTTCAAGAACTAACCCACAGCAGTATGCAGCAACCAATAAACTTCTTCCATCCCTTGTCCTTGGCGTGGCATATGTGGGACTATACCTTACAGCTGCAAGTCTTTTTTTATTTTCTGAGATTTCTATAAAGAACATGAATTACCATATACTTGAATGCTACCTTGCAAGCTGGGTTGAGTGACATATGCCTGTCATCCTGGCCATCCCAGAACTGAACCAGGAAGATTTCTTGAGTCCAGGTGTTCATGGACACCCTGGGCAACAGCTCAAAAACCAGTCTTTAAAAAACAAAGCTCCATATGATGTGATGGATAATCCTGATCGTCAGCTTGACGGGATCTGGAATCAGCGAGGACGGCGTCCAGGTGATCCATGAGGGTGTTTCTACAGAGAGGAAACTGTACCAACAAGACCCAGCTTAAAAGCAGGTGACACCTTCTTCTGGGCTGAGGTTCTGGAGTGCGTAAAAAGCCGAAAGCAAGCTGAGCACGCACACCTGTGTCTCTCCCACTTCCTGGCTGCATATGTAATTGACCACTGCATATGTGACTGACCAGCTGACCCAGGCTCCTGCCACCATGCCGGCCCTGCCACAGTGAACCACAGCCTTTCAAACCTTCCTGCCTTAAGTTGTTTCTTATATGTTATTTGGTTCCAGCAAGAATGAACACACACACACACACACACACACACACACACACACACACACACACTATAATGATTTTAACTGACAACTGAAAATAATAGTTAGAGATAGTGGTCCGAAAAAACATGAAAGCAATCCACAGTTCAACTGTCCAGTGACAGAGTCAAGGTCTTGATATATTTCCATAGATGCATGAAGACCTGCCCACCCACCCTATGCCCCCGTGTGCAACCCGTTGCTATGGGAGACACGGAAAGCTAAGCATAGGAGGTGGGAGGCACAGCTCAGTGGCAGAGCTCTTTCCTGGAATGCGCCCAGATTTAATCCTCAGCACCTATGTCCATATGCATAAAAGTAAATAAATATAAAACAACTATTCCTTCCACAATTAACTGTCCACACTAAAGAGTTTTTGGAAAATCCTTTCATCACTAGTTTCTCCATAAGACAGCAGTTGCAAGAAGAGTAGATTCCCACCAGGGACTACACAACCCCACCTTCTCCTTCTTCCTCTGTCTCCAGTCACCCCAACCCCAGACTCTGAAAGCCCCCAGCAAACCGTGTAATACTTGCTGCTTTCTGCAGGAGACTCTGCACGCTGCCCCCAGACCAACATGGTGGCATTTCCTCTGTTTTCTTCCCTGCTTTGTGTAACTTTAGAAGGGTGGTCTCTGTTCAGATGCTTCGAGTTTCTGAAGCACGTCTCGGCGTTAGCTCTCAGGGTGTTTACACACAGCACACAAGTCACCTACAGGTATACAGTACAAAAAGGAGACACCCACAAGTCAATTCAGTCTCATTTCATGGGTCACGTGACGCCTGCCTCACTCAGCACCCAGTCTAAGCCTGGGCTAGTGGGATGTCAAAGCTGGAAACGGCAACGATAGATGGAAGAGAGACGCTTGAAATGTTTCTGTTACTGAGCTGGGCAATTAAAACGTTCCGTGAGAAAAGCCAAAGCACTGTAAATTTCCTAATATGGTCGAAATGCTGAGTTTCCCAAATGCTGTTTTCTCATCTTTCGACATAGGGAGAAACATGCCAAAACCCCCAAAGAAACATGTCCATTTCGAAAACAAAAATAAAACCACACGCATCCACCTCTATTCATATCGCCTCCTTCTGAAGACCCTGAGTGCAGATCCCACGTAAATCTCAGGGCTACTGAAGACCCCATCCAAAATAAACCGGACAAGTGTGCATGATTCAGGTTGGATTGAGGGGAAAAGAATTTAGTTCTGTCTTTTCCTTACTCGAGACTGAAGGTTACCTTCCCCACACCTTGGAGTTCTGGAAGCATGTTCTACCTCCCTGGCCACATTTCCTGCAAGAGGAAGTTCGGCAGAAGATAACAGATGTCAGTTGACTGCTGGACATTGGAGGGATAAGAAGGTCCCCAGATCTACCCCACGCACTCCTGACACCATGAAAGGGGGTGGTTAACACATGGCAATTTATGTTTAGAGGAAACAAATTAAATGTGGTGCTTCCTCCTTTCTCAGGTCAAATGCCTCTGATCTTCTCCCCCATGCCTGCCTGCAAGTTCTCTACTTGGGCTGAGTCTGGTAAAAAGCAAATGACTGTGTCCCCAAAGCGTGTCTGTCTTTGATGAACAGAAGTGACAGATAAAAAGACCTACAGCGAGAACAGAAGATCGAATATTCCATCCTAAAAGATTCACCAGGCAATAGAAATGGTTAGTGCAGTCCCAAAGCCTGGGTGGATGACCTTACAGGAGTAAGGTGGTGGAGAGAGACAAGAAAGTAGGAAATCCAGAATGATCCAGGGATCCTAGATCCCCACCCTAGATCAGAGAAGATAAGCAGGACAGAGACCTGGCTCCAGACACTAACTAGAATAGAACTAGAAAGAGAAGGAAGGAAGTATGGTGGGCTGGTGGGCTGGTGGGGTTCAAACCGTCTCTCTCTAAAGCCAACAGAGCGGAGCTCACAGTCTGTCTGCTGCTTTCTGCACAGTGAATCCACTTGCTTCCCAGATCTTTTACTTAGCAAACACCAATGTAAGCTCCGTACAGTTCTGATCTTTTGGACACAACACTGAACAATGGCCATGGTTCTGTCCACATGCGGGAACGAAGCCCAGCCGTGCATAGAATCCAGTCGTTCAGGCTCCCGTATCTGAAGGTTTATATCGCCTTAGTCGATTTCAGAGACACGAATGCGCAGCACCCAGCCTGGAGTTTGGCATTTAGCAGGGACTGAATAATTCATCTCTCTGCTCCGCCTCCCTCTTGCCCTCTCTCCCCACACTGGGAGGTCGTAGGCAAGGCTGCCCACACAGAAAGGCAGCTGTGTTAATCTGCAGGGGCCACAGAGCCACAGGGCAAGCTGGGAAAGAACGAGTCTGTGTCCCCAGAGGCCTGAAAGGAGAACTCTGACTTGGGCAGGCCGGGCAGTGTCTATCCACACAGACGCAGCCTCTGTCTGTCTGCATTCAAAGCACAAGCATCTACACAAAGCCCGAGGCGACTACAAGGGCTGTGATGTCTACAGCAGAAATCACACACTACACTACACACACACATGCATGTGCACACACAAATATGCACTCACACACACCACTCCTAACACTTAAATCATTCCTACTGCAGAGGGAAATCATCTCCTTTCCAGAATCTTCCACCGCCTAGAAATTGGCTGAGTTCCTGTGTCAGGCTGCAGCTTGCTCTCAGACGGTCCAGACATTGCTGGGGGCTAAAAGACAGAGTCTCTTTTGAAAATTATTAAGAACAAATTGGACTCAGAGGCCCAAGGGAACCGTGTTGTAAAACATTGGAAAATGTTGTTTTCTGTCTCTCTGGTGTATTTCCATGAACTAATGACATTAGGAAAGAGGATCGGGACCATTTTCATATCTGGACAGCAGTCTGCAATATCGCTGAGGAGCATGCAAATGCTATCAGTTAAGCAATTGACTAAGGCAAGCACTGACTCGCACAACATAGGAGCTTAATATCGGTGCAATCTTCCAAGTGCGTAATTAGAGCACGTTGCTAATTACAAGACATTTTCGCAAGGCATCGGGTAAGAAAACTGTCTAGTACACTGTCATTTTTCCTTAACTTATTAAAAATCCTCTTTCTTTGCTAACATCAGGACATTATTTTATTACATCAAAACGGCTCGATAATTGAGTCTTCAAACCGTTGCTCTGACCCCCAGAGAACTTGCCCACATGCTTAAGCTGCCCACATGCTTAAGTGTCCTTAAGAGGAAAAGTTGCCAATCGCTCTGACTACTGAGCTCATTGGAACCTGTGAAGTACATATGGAAGTACAGTCCTGTCCGTGTGGTTGAAAAGGCCCTGCCAGTTTCTGTTGTGAATAAGCAGTGTGTGTGTGTGTGTGTGTGTGTGTGTGTGTTTTACAAATCTGTCTGCTCACAAGGCATATTGCAGAATGGCCAGGTGTGTGCCTTATGAATCGTGTGGTTCAAGTGACACAGGGAAGTGAAGGAGTCTTTTCCCCCAGATGTTCACTGCATTCTTCAACTGCATCGGCTGGAGTCCTCAACCAGGAATAATGTGGCTCTTACTTAGCCTCACTAAGGCCTGAGGCGGAGCTCAGAGCACAGCAGGGAGGGGAGGCCAGCGGAGCAGGACAGAAGGTCAGTATGGACAGAGAAAGATGGGCGGGCCCAAGAAACAGTTCTCTCTGGCTGAGATGGCTGGCCAGCTCCTGCTCCTGAGAAAGGCTGTTTGTTATCTCCTTAGCTGATCTGAAAGCCATTAAGGCAGGGGAACAAATAAGATACTGACCTCTCCCTCTCTCTCCCTCCCTCTCTCTCCCTCTCTCTCCCTCTCTCTCCTTCGCTTTCCCTCTCCCTTCCTCTCTTCTTCTCCCTTTCTCCCTCCCTTTCTTTCCCTCTATCTCTCTTCCTCTCTCTTTTCTTCTTCCTCTCTCCCACTCTATCTTCTGTCTCCCTACTCTCTCTTTTTCCCTATCTCTCTCCTTCTCCCCCTCTCTTTTCTACCCCCTCCCACCTCTTCCCCCACCCACTTCTGAGTCAGCAGAGGCCTAAGGTCTAGCAAACAGCATCAAACAACAAGCTGGGGTGCACAATAGCTCCCACCTCCAGCCAGTGGGAAATCACACACCATCCTAAGGGATGGAGCCCACCCAGGCTGGGGGTAGATAAGTGAGAACATTCTCTGCAGGGCCAACGAGAGACCTACAGCCACAGCTGCCCACAGAAGCCCTGGGTGGTCTCTCCTCAGCTGCTCCACATGGATTCAGGGCATTAAAAAAAAAAGCCTGTGTTGCCGGGTGGTGTGCAATGGAGGAACAGAGGGACGGGCCAAAAGAGGTGGGGGGGGGAGCGGTGCCGGAGACTCCTCCAGGTGTACTGGGCTCCTGCTGGGGGCTTGGAAATCACAGAGGGGACTGAAGACTGACTCCCCTGAAGCAGCTGCAGTCTGTCTTTCCACTATTAGGGAGAGAGAGAGAGAGAGAGAGAGAGAGAGAGAGAGAGAGAGAGAACAATTGGGTCTGCCAGACCCCCAAAGTGCACAGCTTTCTTTCTGTGTCCCGGGATGCTAGCGAGAAGCAAGAGGATAATGGATGCCACGTGGTGAGGGCGGGCAGGCACGCCACGGGCGCAGAAAGGAGCCTCTCCACGCTGTCCAAGACCCCTGGAAACGCGCCTTTCGGAAGACCAGGCGGCCCTGACCAGGTGCCTCCATACACAGGACATCTGCCACAGACCCTCAGCAACTGAGGGGCTCCCAGGCCAGCGAAGGGGTGCACGCCCAGATGCCGCCAGCCCAGAGGCCGCCATTGTGTGCAAGGGATCGCTTGAGCAAGAGCATTCTTTTCTCTTATTTAATAGTGCTTGGTAGCTTGTTTTATAATATCCCTAGTTTTATAATAGTCCTTCTGTTTGCTTGCTTGCTTGGGGAAGCCTTTTCGCTTTGTGTGGGCGCTGTAGTATTTCTTTATTTATTATTTATTTTGGAGATAAGGTTTGCTGGTAGCCCCATCTGGCTTCAAACTCCTGACCCTCCGGCCTCACCCGATCCAGTGCTGGAATTGCAGGTGTGTATCACGTGACTAGCCCACTTGACAGTGCTCACTATCTGCCATTTCACAGCATTTCAGGTGACATTAGGGGTTTGTTTGTTTTCTTTTCTTTTCTTATCAACCATTAATTCCAGCATACTGGACAGACAAAACCCAGGAAGTACTGAATGGACCAAGGTTAAAATCTCATCAAGCTACACAGAGAATAATGCCCCCCCCCAGACCACATGAGACCTGTTCCAGACTGACTGCTGCACGTACAGGATCTTGTCAAGAGCGTTTCTCATTTCCTCTATACACATGGCATGTATGCAAAGACATACTTATGGGCGGGTTTGCAACAAAGGTGGGGTTCTTCACAAAGGATGCAGGCCACAGAAAAAATGCATATTTCTGCTGGGGTGTTGAGTCAGAGAAAGAAAAAAAATATTGTTTTCAAGTAAAACCAAAATGGAAGTTAAAGTTGCATCCTCTGGTGCCAGGATCGCCCAATGGAGAATGAAAGGGTCCACTCAACCCTGACTTCCTGGGGGGCTTCATCAGGCCCCCACACTAACAGCTGCCAAACGGAGATAACAGCATCTCACTGCCTACCTCAGAAGGCAGTTAGAAGATGAGATACCAGAAAAAGAAAATGCTAAAAGCCCTTGGAGCGCCTCATAAATATATGAGGCGTACCACGTACCAAAGTGCGAAACCTTCTCAGCCAAAGTCTGGGGCACTCACAGCTGTGGACGCAGGGAACGCACGCCAGCCAGCCACGCACGCCAGCCAGCCACGCACGCCAGCCAGCCACGCACGCCAGCCAGCCACGCACGCCAGCCAGCCACGCACACCTGCAGCCCCTCCAGGCACGGGCTGCCCTGGGAGGGGTCGGCCCTCTGTCCCCAGCTCTCAGGCACTAGATGGAGGGGGAAACTGGAATTCACAATGACTGGACCAGAAAAACTGCCCCATTTCAATCCACGGCCACCATGTTCCCAGATGAAATTCCTGACTCTTGCTCATGTCTAAAGCCACGCAAAGACAAGCGACGTGATGGTTTTCTAGGGTGAGAAAAGTCTCTGAGGAGCAAATCCGTGCTTGGGGGTGGGTGGGTGGTACTTTTCTCTCACTGCGGCATCCAAATAAGCAGACAGGAAGCACATTAGGAAGGGAAGCATCCATTGTGGCTCACCGTTGTTTCCAGGGTTGACGTCTATTATCAGAAGAGAATATGAGGTCTCTGTGGAGGAAGGAAGGAGTGCGAAGTAAAGGGTTACATCCAATCAGCACTCAGAGCTGGGAGAGGAGGGAGGAAAGAGAGACAGAGAGAGAGAGAGAGAGAGAAGAGATTGACTGGAGCTTGTCCATTGTTCCTAAAATATCCACCCACCTCCCTTCCCTCCAGGGAGGAATCTACCCCTCTAAAGTTTCCCTGTCCTTGTAAAACATCAGCTCAGGACCAAGTCTTCACACAATGAACCCATGGGGGCATTTTATTTTATTTATTTTATTTTTAATACATTTTTTATTATTTCCGCTCATACAAACTTAATAGGTAGACCAGTTCCCTCCCTCCCTCCTCCTCCCCCCGAAACCCCTTGCTCCCCCTCCCTCTCTCCCCATCTCCCAGTGCCTCCCCTCCAATTCCCAGAGAGTCCTTTATTGTGTATGCCTAACTCTCCTCTTGGTCCTCCTCTCCGATGACGTACAAGGACCCAGTGGCATTTCCCTGAACCCTTTCCCGTGTTCCCCTTAAGCATAGGAACACTACTGTGGCTGTCAATCCCTTGCCTCCAAGGATCTTAGTGCCTTTAGCTGATGCTAGACTTTGTGAGGTCAATAGTGTGTTGAACATTGCGCAGGGCATGCAAAGTCCTATTATGATTACTTCGGCCCTAACTAGTGTGGAGAATCTTGCAAATCGTTGCTCCTCCCATCCTTTTGCTCTTACAATCTTACCGCCCCCTCTTCTGCAAATGTCCCTGAGCTTCAGGATGGGGGGAGATTAGGCTGGCCTAGTTCTATGTGGTTGATATAGAGTCTCTGAAGTTCTGGATTGTGGTTTGTTGATTTTCTTTTGCAGTTTTGCTGCTCCTGCAATGCCCTTCACTCCATCCTGACTGGGCACTGTATGTCACCCCCATGGGGGCATTTTATAACTGAACCATGGCAAGGTATGTATAGGTGATGACCATCCCTCCCAACACACAGGGAGAAATCAGAGCACAGAGAACGCAAAATGATTTTAATCAATCTGCATGGGAAGAGAAGCTGTAGTTGTCTGTGCTTAGCTTGCCTGTGGGTCTATAAGGAAATAGGGAGAAGAATATTAAATATTCATGTATATTAAGATACGCAGAATTATAGAAACCTTACATCTTAATCAAGTAATTAAACACATTCTGTATTATAATTATATCAGCACTCAGCAGGAGCAATGAGTCAGATTAAAAAAATAAATAAGGGGCTGGGATAGAGCTAAGGGTTAGAACCTCTGCCTTGAAAGAAAAAGATCTGAGTTCAGATCCCCGGATCCCATGTAAAAATCCAGGCATAAAGGGTGATGGCAATTCTATTACCTTTGGGGAGGACCCGACCTCCTAAAGGTCCCCTGTCCTCCTAAAACATGAGCTCAGGACCAAGCTCAGGACACATACGAATCACATACATGTATCACACATATGAAGAACAATTGCAATTCCAGTCCTGGAAGGCAGAGATTGGGAAACTCCGGAGCAAAGCAGTAAGGAGATAGAGCAATTCAGGATGATTCCTGATATTACCCTTGGGCCTCCATAGATACACACAGTGCTCTCTTGTATACACACCTTCACACACATACATATACACACACATATTTTGTGCATATATGCATGCACACAAAAACTCTAATTTTCTGTTCTTGCTAAACTCAAAGCCTGGCAAAGGCTCTGATAAAATAACGTGATCTAGAAAGTGTGATGCAAATAAGAGCAGGCTCTGAAGGTGAACACAGAACAACTGTTTGGGAAAGGGCGCTGGGGGCTCAGGGCACAGCCTCTGGAAGTGAAGGGGAGCCATGCAGAGCACCTCGTTAGCTCCACCTGGGGGATGATCTTTCCAGGTAAGTGAATGAAGCTCACACTTGATGGTATGTGTAGCTAAGTCCTGGGATCCTGGGTAAGTGAAACACAAAACATGGTGTAGACTGGCAGAAAGTCTGAATCACAAGGTCTCTGTCAGGAAGGAAACAGAAAGGATGTGACTTTAGAAGCAACTTGATACACACACAAGCACACACAGACACACACAAGCATACACAGACACACACAGATACACAAACAGACACATGCACACATAGATATACACACACACATATGTGCACACACAAGCATACACAGACACACACAGATACACAGACACATGCTCACATAGATATACACACAGACACACATACATACGTGCACACAAAGGTACACGCACAGGCACCCAGAATCACAGATACATGCACGCATATAGATACACAAACAGACACATGCGTACACACAGATACACATAGATACACACAGAGATATACAGATATGCACACATATATAGATACACACAGACACATGCACACACAGATATGCATAGAGACACACAGACACATGCACACATACAGAGATACACATGGACAAACAGACTCAGGCATACACACAGAGACACACACCTAGACAAGTGCATATGCATACATAAACATACACATATACATACACAACATGTGTGTACACACACAGAGATACATGGACACATACATACATAAACATATATACACATATACATATACACACATATATGTGCACATATAACTAGACACACAGATATAGAGACAGATACACACATGCTTACAGACACAGACACATACACAGAAGTACACGTGGACACACACAGAAGCCCAATGCCATGTGCTCTCTCACCTTCCTTTTGATACATCGCTATGAAAGGAACCCTATGATATTAATACTCTAAAAACAAAATGGCAGAGTTATAATTAAACACATACATGGGGGAGGTCTCTAAGAACTCTAAGAAGAAGGGAAATCTTACCATTAATGACTGTCCTTCACCTTCAGTCAGGTCTGAGGGCACCTGGAAGGAGGGCCAGAAAGAGTGGCCGACCACAGGTTGAGGCACGTGACCAGGGTGTCCAGTGGTGACCCCTCGGGAGGACTCGGCTCCCAGACAGCAGCTCACTCCAGACACTGGCAAGAACACCAAGCTAGACACAACCAAGGCAGCAAGTGCACAGCCTGCAAGAGAACAACACAACAGTGCGCTCAATCAAGAGACACAGATCCACCTGGGAAAAAGGGACAGATGCCAATCATTTGTCCCAGTGATGATCAATCTTGTTGGTCAACTGGGCTGGCCATGGAATCACCCAGAAGACACAGCTCTGGGCATGTTGTGACAAAGTTCCCAGAGAGGTTTCACTGAGGAGAGATGACCTGTGCTGAACGTGGGTCCTGACCTGCCACATGGGCTTGAGTCTGGGTGGGCTGAGCACAGCATTCATGCCTCTCTGCTTCCTGCCTGTGTGTCCCAGTCAGATACAGACATGCTAATGGGCAAGTGAGGATGGTCCCTCTCTCAGCAGTCCTGTGGACGTGGTATGGCTGGTCCCCTTGTGTCTGGCGTTGGTGTGGGCTCTGCTGCCGAGATGGACTATAACTGGAAAATCATAAGCCAAAATAAAACCCCCGGTTCCGCCATAAGCTGTTTAATCATAGTTTATCAACAACGTAAAGACCAACCGCCATAGCGCGGACGCCACGTGTCCAGCTGCCTCACACTCCTCCACCACATCGTCCCCATCATATCCTCCAGCTATGAACCAAAATCAGTCCCTCCTCCCTTAAGTTGCTGTTTGTGGGGTATTAGGTCAGGACCATGAGAAAAGGAGCCGTCCCGCGCCCCAATGCTGTGGACTCTCCCCAGCGGTGCTCGGGTACACAGCGGTGCTCTCCTGCTCCCTGTTGTAGCCTGTGGCTTTTCATGCCTGGTGCTCCCTTGCCACATGGAAAAGGCTCGGGTGGCGGGCAATGTGTGAAACTCTTAAGTTAGGCACCTGAGAGGCACCATGGCGTGGGTAGGAACCACAGAGATGCACAGATGTGCAGGCCTGGAACACGATCCCTGAGCTGAAGCAACTTCACGTTCCAATAAACAAACTTCTTGGCTCATCAGCAGAGTCAGGCCACGCAGTAGGGACCATAATTACGACCTCTGCGGCAGTTGTAAGCAAACCCCAAGAATATGCATAGTGTACATATTAAAAATAAGGAAACTGTGTAATTAAAACAGTAAACACGTGCACGGATACAGGGTCTTCTGTGTGTAATCTGTTAGGAAAACATGTGTCAAGGTCTAAAATTAAACTCCGACACTCAAGAGAAGCCCAGACAGAGAGCAGAGATTCCTAAACAAACAGGACAGTATCCAAGAACCCCCAGACCACCGGCAGGCGAGACACTCGGACTGTGAAGGTGCTTGTGAACAAGTCTGAGGACTTGAGTTTGGTCTTCGGAATCTATGTGGTGGAAGGAATGAACTGGCTTTTGTGAATTGTTCTCTGACCTCGACACACACACACACACTGCATGTGCACACATGTACAGATGTATAGACACACAGACGCACATGTATGCACCGCATACAATTAATTAGGTCAACATGGAAAAAATAAAACCCTACATATTGTTTCATTGCATCCCTTGGGTCTGCCGGGACGTCTATGAATGCCCCTTAGATAATAACATCTGATTTGCTCCAACACTGGACGGTCCATTCTGGACTTCCCCAAGTTCTTGCACGACTCACTTTCCTTTCCATTATGAGTGTCTGTTCCCAAGTCATGTGGGTGGGTCCTAGAATGTAGGTCATGCTTCCTGCCCCCAAGGAGCTGCAAAAGTGGACAACTAGCCGTTAGGTATTCAAGGAATGAGAGACAGAAAGTGCCCAGCTCTTTCACTGGCAAAGTAGAAGGAAGGAGAATGGAAGGCCTGAGGTGAGGGGTTAAAAGGGGTAGACGACATGGATGCAGGCAGGTGGATGCAGGGAGCTCCAAAGGATGGATAAAACACGAAGCAGGCACGTGTGGGAAGGACAACCTTGCTCCAGAGGAAGCTGAGGTCAAATCACTGACCCACAGGCCAAGCAAGGAGCCTGGGCTGTTAGCAGAACCGCTGGATGTTTTAGATCAGAACTGAAAGATGTTTTAGATCAGAACTGACCAGAGAAGAGGAGATGGGCAAGACGGAAGAGGGGAAAAGAGTCACCACTGAAGAAGTAAGGCTAGGAGTATTGCACGGTAGGAGTTCAAGATGGCTGGGCAGTGTCCTCCAAAGCAGGACAGGATAGAAAAGAGGGAGGGAGGAAAGAAGGGAGGGAAGAAGAGAAGAGAGAGGGAAGAAGGGAAAGAAAGGAGGGAGGGGGAAGGGAGGGAAGGAAGGAGAAAAAGAGGGAGAGAGAAAGGGAGAAAGGGAGGGAGGGGGGAGGGAGAGAGGGAGGTGACTTCCTTTCTTTCCCCTAATTTTATTCAGTTTAAATTTTAAAAAATCAGGGAGGGATCTGGCACGTGATCCTTGGGGAGCAAGGTGACATTCTTTAGAATCTGATGTTTCAGTCTGCAATCATACACAGCAGATTTTTAACTGAAGGTCAGAAAAGGAAACGAAAGGTGAGGGGAAGGAAGGGGAGGAAGGGAGAGAAGAGGAGGGGAGGGAGGAAAGTAGAGAGGAGAGGAGGGGGAAAGGGACAGAGGGAGGGAGAGAGAAGAAGGAAAATAAGTTAGTTTGAGAAATGATTCTCTGGAAGACTCTTGAAATAAGGTTGTAAAACCCAGGAATGGTGAGAAAAATATCAGTTTAGATCTAAGACCAGCTAGAAGTCATCCCTCTGAAAGGAGCTGAAATAAGAATATCAGTTGGGAGAAAAGCACTGAGAGAAAGAATTCAGGAACTGAGGTTATGAAGGTTTTGGAATTTCTCAAACACACATCCACAGCATTTGATTTTAGTGACAAACTATCAGGAAACATTCTAAGCTAAAGAACTTGGACGCACTTCAGAGAGGAGTCTGGACTCCTACAGAGATGACGGCTCCCAAAATATTCCAAGGGAAACATCTAGAAAGTAAAAGTCATCCCGAAATATCAAGCTGTCAATTTCATGGCCAGTATTGACATTGAGTAGGCTCCATGGAATCTGGCTACATGTATAAATTATTATTCACAAATAACCTCATCGCAATGCCATGACCAAAAAGAGAAAAAGGAGAAAAAACAACATCCTGGGCTGGATTAATGGCTCAGGGGTTAAGACTCTGTCTTGCAAGCAGAAGGTCCTGAGTTCTGATCCTAAGTCCCACATAAAAACGCCGGGCAGAAACTAGTACAGCCCGCACTTCAGGCCCTGGTGGGCGGAGCCTGGGAAATCCCACAGCGAAGCAAGAAGGAGGTAGAAGCAATCCAGGATGATTCCTGAAGTCATCCTTGGTCCTCTACAGGGACATGCAATGCCTCTGACACACACACACACACACACACACATGCACACACGCACACATAAAAAAAAAATAGAAAAAACAACATCCCTAGTCACCTGTCGGGTGTCCCGTGTCTCCTCACAGATAGTCTTGCAGCAGCCACTGTGGGCGGCTGACAGACTCCTAGGACCATCAACACGACACATTCCTGTCACAGAGCACACACATTTCTGAAACTAGGAAACTAAACTAAATATTCTCCTTGGCAATTTTCAACCTTCTGCAGTCAAACAGGAGGCCAGAAGTTACGTCCAAGGCAACATAGACAGAGGGTTCTGGAACCTGGTGGAAACTGGGGTCAGTGGTATGACTTCTGTACCCATAAAAAAATACGTGGCAATCAGGTCCCATGTGCCAGCTAAAGATAAGCTGTCTGGGGGGGGACGCCTTATGCAAACCTGGTGACCTGAGAGTCTACATGGTGGAAGAACCAACTCCCAAAGACGTTATGCATTCCTGTCCTCTCTCTCTCTCTCTCTCTCTCTCTCTCTCTCTCTCTCTCTCTCTCTCTCTCTCTCTCTCTCTCAAATGAATAAAATATTTTGAAATCCAAAGTAAGTTCATTAAAATAAAAAGGAGGGCTGGAGAGATGGTTCAGGACTCTGCCTCATAAGCAGAAGATCCTGAGTTCAGATCCCAGAGAAAAAAGGGCAGCGGCCTGCACTTCTGGCCCTGTGGGTGGGTGGAGCCCAGGAAATTGCAGAGTGAAAAGAAAGGGAGGTAAAAATAATCCAGGATGATTCCCAAAGTCACCCTTGGTCATCCATAGGGATACACAGTGCCCTCTGATGCACGCACATGCATCCAAAAAAGAGGAAAAAGACTGAATGTCTTTCTCTACACCAGTAACATGCAAGAACCAAGGAATAAGATGGAAACTACTGTTTAAAACAATACAGTCTGAAAACAGTAGTTAATAGTTGCAACACATTTATTTAGTAATAACAGCTAATATTTATTTCATACTCACTTAAGACAGGACTGGGTAGTCCTATCTTAAGCTCGTCAATATCACAAAAGTGTACTCAGGAGAAATCATTACCAAAATGATCAAGTTCATTTACACAATCAGCAGAGGCTGTGGAAGGTTAGGTCGCCCGAGGTTGCAGCTCACACGGGCGTTCCAGGTCTGAACCCAAGCGTTAAGCCTTCATTGCCTTCCACTCTCTATACTAGCTCTCAAACACATGCTCCCACACTGCGCCTATTAAAAAAATTAACGATTGTTTAAAGACAGCAAACTCGGTCTATGACATAAGTGTTATCTGATTATTTTGAAAATCTCCAAGAAGACCAGACGCAAACAAAGTAAAGGCCAATATACAACTTTCTGAGGATAGCTTAAATGAGAAAGAGATCACTGGGTTATAAAGAAATTCTGCCCATGTAGGGTGGCAAGATACAGTGAGCCCACTAAATAGCAAAGCTGGACATGCCCGCCCTCAACATCTTTCATAAACAGTTCTCACAAAGCTCCCATGCACCTACTTTAGCATTTGGACTAAATGCAGAACAGCCTTCATGTTAACATCTGGATTTACACAGCAGTGTAATGACCTAGCTTTTTCCCCTGTCTCCTAATTTTATTCCATCTAAGTTAGAAGAATTGTAGAGGTCTTTGGAGAGAAAGGCGACATTCTTTAGAAACAGATTTCAGCCACAGTCATGAAGAGCAGATCTTAACTGAAGGTCTTTACAATGAACAATCGATAGATTGTGTTGCTGATTCTCCCTGCATTTATCTGCAACCTCGGTCCTTGTTTTAATTCTGTCTGTCATCTCATTTCAGCACTGAAAGAAGCTGAGCCAACGAGATGGCATAGCAGGCAAAGGGGCACACAAACCTGGAGATCTGAGCTCCATCCCAAAAGAAAAACTGCCTTTCAGAAGTAAATTGACCCCTGGCATGTGAGTTCAGCACGTGTCATAGTTACATACAAGTGTTAATTTGATGGTTGAGGGTTCAAGCTCTGAGCACATTTGGAGAGTTGGTAGTTAAGCCCAGTAAACCTTCAGAACACTGATTGTTGGGGAAGACCCAGCCCACAGTGGGGTGACTAGTCCCTGGGCAGGTGGATAAGATGGAGGGAGCTGGTCGAGGAAGTTGGCATCATTGTGTATCCTTGGAGAAATGTGCTGGTCTGCAAATAAGGATTGCCCCTCTCTCAGCAAGCCTATGGATTTGGTATGACCAGTTCCCTCAGCCTTTGTGCTGATCTGAGCTCTCCAGCCAAGCGGGACAAAAAATTGTAACCAGACTCTTGTAAGCCAGAATAAAATCCCTTGATTGCGGATTTATCTCCTATAACAGGCAAACTACAGCAGCATGCAATAATCTGTGCGTTAGCAGTTACCGACAACCTGATGCTCTACTTACAAGGAATTGTTTAATTAAGGTAATGCTGAAGGAGGTTGTCTTAGTTGGATGGCTGGTATAGAAAGACCCTGGCCAGAGTGGATGGGACCATCCTTTGGCATATGGGTAAGATGGAAGGAGAGCTGCTGGCAGACCAGCGAGCGAGAAGGTTTTCACCTCTGCTCCTAAAGTGGACGTGACGTGGTCAGTTCCCTCGGTCCTTCCTGGGAGCTCTCCTGCCATAATGGAAATGACATGAAATCATAAGTGGGAATAAAAACTCCTTGTCCTCCTGCTTTGTTTGGGTCTGATTTTATGAGAGCAATAGAATACTGTGTTATGTCAGAATGTTTCTTTTTAATAATTGATCTTGGAGTTGGTAACTTGAGTTTCATAAAAGCTGCTCTATGAATTTTTATTTGGGATTAGGAAAGAATTTTTAACAATTTCTGAAGTGTCCCTAAGTATATGCCTGTCTGTTTGCATTATATATTTATGCAGAAGAGTATTCTGAGCACTGATGATTATAAAATCAAAACATCAGGGCTGCGGAGACAGCTGAAGTGCACAAGGAGCTCGCTACACAAGCTTGAGAACTAGAGTTCTCACATAGAGATCTCACATAAAAGCGAGCAGACATGGCAGTCACTTGTAATCTCAGCCCTTTGGAGGCAGACATAGGGGATCCCGAGGGCAAGCTGGCTAGCTACACCAGCCAATCAGCTAGCTCAACTGAGAGACAACACACACCTCCACACGCAGAAAATCAAAACATTAATCAAATCTGAAAATTGTTGAAAACAACACACCCTGTGCATCAGAGGCTCAGATCTGTGGTTCTGCATATAGCAGCAGACATGCACATCCCTGTCAGCCTGCAGCCTGGAGATCTGTGGTCTTGCATGTAGCAGCAGGCATGCACATCCCCTGTCAGTCTAGAGGTCTGTGGTCCTGTGTAACAGCAGGCATGCACATCCCTCATCGGCCTGGTTATCTGCCCAAGTTTTAACAAATGTTACATATATATTTGCATAAAATGTCACATATTATATATACATATATTTAAAACACTTTATTTAATAAAGTTATATGTATCAAAGAATTGATTTAAAATAAATTTATGATTCGTGTACATGTGTGAGTGCAGGTGTGTACATGTCTGAGGTTTTGTGTGTGTGTGTGTGTGTGTGTGTATAGAAGACACTGTGTGTGTCAGTGGAGTTCGAAGGGTAACTTCAGGAATCACTTCGGATTGCTCTACCTCCATGTAGCTTTGCTCTGGGATTTCCCAGGCTTCTCTTCCAGGGCCAGAAGTGTAGGCCACCACCATTTCTGTCCAGGATCTGAACTTAAGTCCTTTGGCTTGAAAGGCAAAGACTTAACCCCTGAGTTATCTCTCCAGCCCCAAATTTATGATTTGCTGTGAATAAATGCTTGAGTCACATACTTATCTATATCTGTAGAGAGAGACCCAAGGTTATGTGAAAAAAATTCCTTTGGTGGGAAAGGGGCACCAGGTGGGAGAGCACTCGGAAGCTCTGTGTCAGTCCGGCCTGCTGCATGGGCTCCTGGCCCAGCTGAGAACATTCTCCAAGGTCTTAGTTTTACTATGACAGATGTAGGAGACATTATAAAGGCAGTTAGCTGATCTGTGTTCAGGCTCTGGAAGCCCACCTGGTGGAAGAACTAGAACTGACTTCTGAAAGTGCCCTACTACCCTGGCATGCATGCACGAGCCTTCGCTCTCTCTAATAAGAAAATCAACATTTTAAAAAGCTTTTTTGCTATAAAGTTCCATAGTTAGAATGACTGTTTGGCGTCAGAGACCCAGGGGTACTCACACTTTTCTACACAAGAGGGTAGATTAGAAGTCTTGAACGGGTTGTCTGAGTTCGAATCCCAGCTCCAGTTCTTGCAAGACACACAATCGGAACCACCTAGTACAGTCTTTCCTAGTATCGCCTCGTTTCCTCATCTAGCGAATAAGGATAAAGTATCATCTATTCCATTTTAGGGTACCTCGAAATTAGAAGTTAATATCCAGGAAGCTCTTTCCACATGCTTAGCATGCAGAAAGCCCTGGGCACTTATTAGCACTGTTACCAGCTTCTGATCTAAGTGAAAGATACGTCCTGAACACCGTGGCCGTGGTGTGAAATCGGCTTGGCCTCCAGTGTTCTACCTTTTAATGCCGCTTCGTGGATTTCTCATTGAAAAGGAGACAGAGTAGACTTGAGAGGGAGCTCGTTAGTCATAAGCACCAACAGATCCTATCTCTGACCTCCCTCCTGCGGAGGAAATGAAATTACAACTTTAGACCAGAGATAATGACCCTGGAACATCCAGTAGGCAACTCCCAGTTCTGCTGTGGACTGACCGTGGAAGTCAGGTGTGGGTGTGGTACTGACTGACACACTTTCTGACTGACACAGCTTCAGAGCAGCGAGAGAAAATGGGCAGACGGTCATTCTACTAAAGTCACTTTGAGCACTACAAACATGACTCTTCCTCTCTTCTCTGACATCAGAGTCTTCCTCTATTCTCTGATTCAGAAACAGAAAGATGTTGCAAAAGACAAACATAGCTTCTTAGTAATTCTTATTTCATGTAACACACCAATGAATGAAAAAATACGGAATCTCTGTTTTCTCTTATGATAGATTTGAAAAATTTCTTCTTTCACTATCAAATAAATGCAAATGAGTTCAACTAAGACTCCAAAGGTACCCTGTAAGGAGAAATCTAAAACTCAAGTCGACTTTCTGACCTTCCTGGTTATTACTTATTCTTGGTTACAGGTCAGTTTCTGACTTTATAACTCACTGTCTCTCACACTTGGTTTTCTGAAACTTTCTCCTTCAGCTTTCTCATCGAGCTGCTTCGTGGGTTTGGAGCTAATGCAATGTGCTACATTTTAGTAGTTTTTGCTTTCTTACCGTTAAGTCTCTTCCGTCTGCCATTCCTCCTTTGGGAAGCAGTTGGGTTTGGAGTTTGATGATTATATACGACAGGAACTGACAGGGGAGCTTTGAATAATCTTGCTGAAATCAGGGGTGTCTGTAGGTACACTGGCCCCTCCTCTGTAAAGACAGAAGTCCTGTGTTTCCACTTCCTACAACCATCCTACCATGGGTTCCAAGGAGAAAACAGACAAATAGCGAACACAGTTCTGCATTACGGCACATATTGAAAAGTTTCTCAATGTAAACAGCCTGTAAACTATGGAAAACACAAACTGCTTCATGTCATGTTTATAATGCAACACACAAACATGTTTATGTGCACACACAGAGCAATTTTGTAATACTGATGACATTTAGTGCTAATACCCTTATTTGCTTAAGAAATGGGATTCCAGGGGCTGGAGAGATGGCATAGGAGTTAAGACTCTATCTGAGTTTGGATCCTGGATATCACCTAAACACACAAAGGCCTGTGCTGCCCCTGAAATCATCGCTGCTATTACCACACAGGGGTGTTTTACAGAGAACTGCCAACGTGTCAGCTTTCCAACCTGTGTCGCACTTGAAAGACCTGGGCACTTCCACCTTCCGTTAAAGTAAAAAGAGAATCAGAGGGCGCCTGAACTCAAGCTCCTTCCTGTGGGTTCCTGTCAGCCACAGATGAAACTTAAGGACACAACCCCCCTTCTCTGACTCTGGCACTTCTAGCTTGATATCGAAGCGCATGAATGCGCCACCAGCAGAAGCCCCTCCCCCACCCACTCCATGTGCTAATGGTGTCTGTGGGGTGAAGGTGTGCTCCCCCAGCTTCCCTACCTGCCTAGGCCTCCCCACCTTCCCGTGTAAGCCCTGTTCACTGAGTTGCCAGTGTGGCTCCCATACGTGGCCTGTGGAGCCCGCAGTGGCTAAATCGAAAGGACCTAACAGCATTTCACCTTGTGTGGCCAATGTCACCGATCTCAGTTTTCACTAGGAGTCACTTTAAACATGCACTTTTTTAAAAAGTCATCCTGAAAGAAGACCTCGAATAAAAACCACTGGGAGAGCCAGCAGAGGCCAATTTGTGAAATAGGCCAAGTTTGGGGGTGCGGGAAGACTCTTCTGAGATTGCTTTATAGCTCCCCTTTATTCTAAACATCCACGCAAACCCCCTCTCATCGTGCTCGCGCACCCGGTGATTTTCACCCAGGCCTCAGACCTCTTTCTCCCCATCCTTTCACCAGAACTTGCCATCCCAGCCCTGGCTCCGGCTTGGCATTCTCTGACCTGTGTTTCTTTTTTCATTTCTTCAACTTTATTCATCTTCAAAGAGACACTCATGGCCCGTGGCTTGCATGTGGCTCAACTGTCCTCTGTTCCCCAAGGGTTTTTGGGTCAGGAGTATAGTCCTCAGGGCGGGCAAAAAAGACTTTACAGGTGGAGTCTCCTGGAGACCACGAGGCTGGACCCTCTCTGCTCATGCCACAATGACACCATCCAACCTGAGCCCTTCCCCAGAGCCAATGCCACGCCTCTGAACCACCAGAACCGTGAACTGGATAAACCCTTTCCTTGGGAAGAATCCAGCATCAGGCATTTCGTTATAGTAACAGAGAGCACACTTTGACTTTCAGACGCTAATACTCATTAAGGCACAGTCACCCATCGCATATGTCCCCATGAATACCAAAGGCCTCTGGCAGGAAATTGAAGGGCTGTAAAGGGAAAGGGAGGAAGATGGAATTGGGGATTAAAGGGTAAAAAGAAAAAAAAAAAAAAACAATTATCGAAGTCCATGGCTCTTCAAGTACGTGAGAACAGCACAGCGTTTGTGTATGGCTTACGTACATCCTCCTGTATACATTTCATCATCTCTCAGTCACAACAGTACGTCATATAACAGTTGAGCCATGTTGATCGCCACACTGTAATGCTTAGGGAAAAATCGACAAGAAAGGAAAGCTGCACATCTAGCACAGTCTCCTGAACATTTCTGACCCGCAGCTGATTGGTTTCACTGAAATGAGGCTGTGATTTACAGAGAGCATGATGGGTATTAAGTGTCACATCGGGGGACGCTCCCGGCTCACCTGAGCGGCATTCTCCAGATCAAGGTTGGGCTCTCGCCAGGCCTGTGAGGGATCGGCATGACTGCTCTGAAGCGGGAAGACCCAGCCTGTTGCAGGAGGGACCATTCAAAAGGTCCAAGAAGCATCGCACTGGATGGAGCAAGCTTGCTGAGCTCTAGCCCACAGGCAGGCATACAGCGTCTCTCTGCGTGTTGACTGTGGATGCGGATGTGATGTGACTGGATGTGATGTTGTGATGCTGTGTGGCTGTTCCAGGCTCCTGCCGCCGTGACTTCCCCGCAATACCTGGCTGTAACTAGAACTTTGATAAAGTCAGTCCTTTCTCTCTTGAACTGGCTTCTTGGCAGGTATTTGAAACCACTGCCGGCAAGGTAAGTATGCAAAAGCCTGACTATATTTTATCGTGTTTTCAAGATCTGTAGACAAACACAAGTAGGAATAAACCACAGCCTGGAACTCTCACCCAATGGTAAAACCAGAATTCAAGAGAAATTCTCTAAAAGAATCTGAAAACTGATGCGATTTAAATGTGGCAGATGACGTATTCCTGGATGGTTGTGACCCCTCACGGTGGTATCGTGGCGTAGGCACAACAGACAGGAATCTGCCGACTAGAACCGCATGTGCTCGACTTGACTCAGCGCTTTGTCACACATCAGAAAATGATGGCTTCTGCCCCAATTATTTGGGCCTGACTGGCAGGTTCGTTCATCTGCCAATCATTAGCTACAGATGAAGTGGTGACATTGAGGCATCACAACCAAGAGGAAGGGCTAAACTTTTGTAGAACTGGACTTCGTCGTGCTTCGAATGTGATTTGTTCCTGTTGCAGCAGTTTGCCCGCAGCGTTGCTGATAAAATCACAACAAAACAGCTCCAGGAAACACGGATTTATTTTCTCTCATGGTAGCCTGTTACAGTTCTTAGTCCAACTTGGCAGGGGAGCACTCACCACCACCAAAGGGCTGAGGGAACTGGCTGTACCATCTCCACGCAACAGCTGAGAGAGGGACGACTCTTACTTGCCAGACCGGCATGTCTGGCCAAGTGTACACAAGGATGCCAAGTTCCTCCACCAGCTGTCCTTATTTTATTCATCTGTCCAGGGCCTAGTCCCACCCACCTTGGGTTGGTCCTTCCCCATCAAGTAGACAATCTCCTGCAGGTTTGCTCCATGCTTAACTCAACTACTAATTGTCTACAAATGTGCCCAGAGCTTGGCCCTCAACCATCAAGTTGATACCTGTATCTAACTATGACAGACCCCTATAGGCTCACAAGTTTGAATACTTGGCCCCCAGAAAGTAAAGGTTTAAAAGGTGGTTCCTTGAGATTGGATTACCCAAGCCTGCTTCCTCTCTCTCTTTCCTCTCCCTTTCCCCTCTCCCGTTTCTCTCTCTGCCTGCTGACTGCCGCTGGGATATGGACAAACCTCTTGCTTCTGTTTCCGTGCCTCCATCTACCTGTCCCCCACCACAGCGGCCTGCATCCCCTCTTGAGCCAGAAGTCAAATTAGTAGCTAAAGTTACAATAGTCCATCTCAGCAATGGAAGGGCAAGTGCATTGCAAGGTTATTGCTGAGATGACTCAGCACATGTTTATGACATTTCAGCACTGTTATTAAAAGGCTGCACCGAAGCAAGGTCTTTTGTAGACAGATGAAGTATCGACTCTATGGTGAGAGCTACAGGTCTCCATGCCAACCTCCAAACACGGTCTTCCACCTCCTCTCTGTCAAGTCACCACACGCCGGAGTACACAATGCATTGCTTCCCCGACTCGCAGCCGCATCTTGCTCTCCGTGAGCATCAGCACTCAAAGAGAAATTCTTGCAGAAGCCCACAGAATCTTTCATCCAAAGACTAGGAGATTTCTGGTGTTGTGGGAAAGAGAGAAAACAGAGAAGGAAGGAGAAGCAGAGAAAAGGGAGAGAGAGGTAGCCAGGCAATGGAGAGGGGAGGAGTGTGGGAGACGGAGTAAGAGTCACTTGAGGGGTGCAATTTTCATAGAGATCACCTAATTCTGATTGCTCAGGAGAAACTGGGCTCTCCACACGGGCTTTCAAAACTCCTGCATGCTGTAGTATCCTAGCTGTGATTACCATTTCCACAGCAAATGAAGATCTGCGTTAGTGCACGCACAGGGCTACCCAGACGTATGTGTGCAGCTAAGGGCCCTGAGTCTGATCAAAAGATTGTCTCAGGACCAGAGAGGAGGCTCAGATGGCTATGCAGAGCTGGTGATCTGAATGACATTCCCAGGACCCACATGGTAGTGAGAGAGAGAACTGGCTGCTGAAACTTGCCCTTTGATCCCCATGCACACGCCACGGTGTACATAAAATAATAGATAACTAACTAAACAGATAACACATACATAAGCAACTATAAAAGAAGTTAGGCTTCAAACCAGGAGTCTGTCCTTATTCTTCCTTTCGCTCCAGCTCCTGGAGAGAAAACCCACGTGTCCTACAGACATGACGAATCTGTCCCATGCTGTGGGTCCTTGCGCTGCCCAGTCCTCAAAGACAGAGCTCAGTGTTGGGGCAGAGCAGAATTAAGGCTGGTGGAAGCGCAACACTGCACTCAATGGGAAACACTCATTTTTGGCAACACCAACGCATCCCGTTTCTCCAAGTCTAATACACAATATTCACTGTACCACCGGTACCTTTCAGGAAAACAGAATGACCAGGAAACGGTCACAGTTAACAGCAGCGGAGCCCGTGATGGTCACAGGTCACTGCACAGTGCCAGGCGCAGGAGCCACATGTCTTACCAGAGCTTGCTCTTTTTTTTCCAGGAAAACTATTCATTTAGTAATTCATACATGAATAAAATAAAGCTATAGTCTCGTGTCTTAATCCCCAGCTTTATCCTTTTTCCTTTACGACCTTTTCCTTCTCTTCCAGCCGCCCCCCCTATTTTCATGTTGTTTTACATGTGTGGTCCACTGAGCTTCATCTAGGTTGTGTGTGTGTGTGTGTGTGTGTGTGTGTAAGAGTGCATCTGAATGTGTCTCTGTGGAGCCCCAGGGATGACACCAGGAATCATCCTGGATTGCTCTTCTTCCTCATTGCTCCCAGGGCTTCCAGGCTCAGCCTTCCAGGGCTGGAATTGCTGGTCACTGGGGCATTTTTACATGGCACCTGGGGTCCAAACTCAGATCTGTTTGTTTTCAAGACAAAGACTTTAACCTCTGAGTCATCTCCCCAGTCCAAATTTGACCTAGAGTTTTCTCTAAACCCTGCAGCTATGAGATGCATGTTTTGACCAGAATCCACACTGTCTCTCCCACTTCACACATTCTTACACGGCAACTCCTGCGTATTCTAGCACTGAAGTTGGAACCCTGAAATATCACTAACGTGCTCTGACACAGAGGGGCGCACAATGCCATGGACTCTGTCTACATTTGGAAATCTTTTTAACACACTGAAAAAGACACAAAATTATTATTCATGACATGGCTGAGGGCCAAGGACTTTCTTTTTAAATACTTGATGGGATTGTAGGAACGGTTTAGTTGGCAAGGAGCTGGTTCTGCAAACACAGAGACCGGAGTTCAATCCCTGGCACCTGAAGAAAACAAACAACTAGGCAAAGAAGAGCCAGGCACCTGGCGGCACATGCCGTGATACCAGTACTGGGGGAAGAGACAGATCCATCTCTGGGGCTTGCTAGAGCCATGTAACGGGATCGACAAACTCCAGACAAAGGAGAGAACTTGTCTCAAAGGAAGCCGGTGACAGTCTTAAGAATGACAGTGGAGACTGTCCCCAGGTATTGGAACGCATATGTACCATGTACACACACGTACCACACACACACACGTGTGCCTACACACACATATATACACATGCACCTCACACACATATGCATCTATATACACATGCATCTTGGAGTGCACACGCACGTACCCCCACACATACATATCTACACCTGCACACACACATATTCTCTTGCACATATATATATATGCATCCCACAGACATATGCATCTACACATATGTACCACACACATATGCGCATACACACAT
Organism: Typhlomys cinereus; assembly: GCA_023101885.1. Taxonomy (NCBI): domain Eukaryota; kingdom Metazoa; phylum Chordata; class Mammalia; order Rodentia; family Platacanthomyidae; genus Typhlomys; species Typhlomys cinereus. The sequence continues at coordinate 2,434,969 of JALPQD010000087.1, read as the reverse complement.
GCACCTGTATACACACAGGTATCCCCAACATATACTCTTGCACATACACGTGCATACCCGCACACACACACACACACACACACACACACACACACACACACAGATGTATAAAAATCTCATTGCACAACTTCATGCATTTCAAAGGCCTTTTATATTATATTTAATATATATTTAAATGCCTTTATATTATAAAGACTTCCTCAGTGGCTAAGCATTGGATCTTACACTTGGAATTAGAATGAGGACGTCGATAAGAGCTTACTTCAGCGCGGTTACATTCACTGCGACTAAGCTGAGTGAAGCCAGATTAGTTTGCTGTGTTGCCACAAGAAGAGTCCACAGTAGGGGGGTTAAACAACCAAAAAGTGGTCTTACTCTTTAGAGGCTGGGCATGGGTGGGGCTGGTAGACTTCTGGGGTCTTCCTCAGTGTTTTGCACACAGACACGCCCTTAATTGCTTCTCCACTGCTCACCTCTCCTAGAACAGAGCCTGCTCTAAAGGCCTCTCCTGATGTAACCACCTCTCCAAGAGACCCTGGTTCCAAAACAGTCCCATGTCAGGATTTGGGACTTACAAAGAAGAATTTCGGAAGGACCCAGTTCAACCCATAATAGTCCTCAATAGAAAGCTGAAGAAATGGCTCAGGAGCTAAGTTTCTGCCTCTCAAGCAGAAGATCCTAAATTCAGATCCGGCATAAAGATGTTAGGAGAAGATGGCAGTAGCCTGCGTGTCCAGCGCTTAAAGGAAGAGCCTGGGAAACTCCAGAGCAAAGCAAAGAGGAGTTAGAGCAATTCACAGCACACACAGTGAACTCTGGTACACACACACACACACACACACACACACACACACACACATACACACACAAATTAAAAATAGTCACCAGTAGAGCAAGTCAAATAACAAAGTGCACCTTCTCTCTCAGTTTGACTTCTCTTGAAGGCAACCACACTTCTCTTTTGTATCTTGCATTTCCCTTCTGCTTGCTATTTGTCCCTCGGACTGTCTGCTTATGTTCTCAGACAAAGCCTCAGACTGTGACCCCAGGCTAGTCTTCCTCCTGCCTCAGCCCCCCAAGACCCCTGTGAGCTACCACACCATACTGACCCAGAGTTGCTTGATGAGGTGACCATGTCTGCTTTCAGGGTTTTAAAAAATCTTACTTTTTTCCCCTAATGGAATTATCGAAAGCAATATATTTCCTTTCTCAGCAGAGCCTGGGCCTCATTTCCCACAGACTTTAATTCACTGGGTATATATTATGATAATTTCAGAACGTACTGTAATTCCCTTCCGATTTCTTCTTTGACCTATGGGTTACTTAGAACTAGATTGTTTAATTTCCCAATGCGGGGGATTCTCTTCATGGCTTTCCATTATTAACTTCTAATTTAATTTTGCCATTGTCCGAGAAAACACTTTGCCTGACTTCAATCCCTTTTAAATGATAGAGATTTGCTTAATGGCTCAGCATACAACCATACATTTGGAATTAAAATAATAAACTTCATAATAGCATAATTTAGTCTAGCTACATTCCTGGTGACCAAGTTCATTCAAAATCTCAGTCTGCTCAAGTGAAGAAAAGCTAGCTTAAAAAAATTAGTTTTCATTAAATAAAAGTCTGATTATTTGCCATGGAAAATAGACATAGATTTTATTTTTAGAGATATAACGTTCTTTTTCACCCCAAATGTTGACTAAAAGGCCACGGAATGAATATAATCATACCTTAGGATCTTGCCATCTTTAAAAACATACCATACAATTTCCTAGACAAATACCAACCACCTGCTTTACTTCTAGGAGTGAAGAAATGAGTGATATCAAAAGATCAAGAAAAGAACTTAAAACATGCTACAAGAAATTGAACTGGACTGGTATTTCATATTTTTAAAGAAATATTGAGAGAAAGAGAGTGAGATTGTGTAGCAACAGGATTATATTTTAAAGGTTACATACAAAAATATAAACCCTTTTTTCCAAATATATTAAGACACATTATAAGAAAAAAATATACACAACTACTTTTATAATTCTAACATGGATTCTAATGTACAAATATTGAAAAAAATAAGTGAAAAAAATCCTCTGTGCTTACTGTCTTACTTAATTTAGGGAAAATCATTTGACGGGACAGCACATTTCATTCCAAAGTTATTTAAACGCAGGATTCAGAAGTAAGCCTTACTTAGATGAACTTCTGATTAAGGATTTGACCCACATAATAGAAGTTGTACCAAAAAAAAAAAAAAAAAAAAAAGTACAATGCTGGAAGAAAAATTCTAAAAGTGATTTAAAAGTCTTTTCAGCCGGGGGATAAACACACACTAAAAGGCAGTATCCATTTTATGGAAACTTCGCACTGCATAGTTACATAGAGAGGACATTCAAGGTCTGCTGGTTAAGCTTCTTTAAAAGGGAATTTTCACGGTGCTTAAGTTCCAGTCGCACCCACAAGCATCACAAGTATTCGCGGGCTCCTAATCACCCCTCGGAAGGAGGCTCTGTGGACCCCACTTTCTCTGTTGCTGTCTGCTAACCACAGGCTACGGTAAGGCTCTGACCACTGAGTTCTTAGTGTGCTTGCTTCCTCCCGGCCCCTTCAGACGTTCTTTTGCTGAACCTGTGTCCACGCAAATTCTCTTTTCCAAAGTCACACGTGTAATTCCCCACGGTAAGCTAAAGCAGGAAGATGCTGGGACTTCAAGACCAGCCTGGGCTGCAGCACTAAAACTCGGTCTCAAGAACAAAAACAAAAAGCCAAGTTTCTTATCTGTGTGTGTTTGTGTGCATGTGGATACACACATTTGTGCACACATACATTCATGTATGTAAATGCATGATGTAGGTATGTATGGACCACAGCTCAAGTGTGGAGATCAGAGGACAACCTTGAGTTTCTGGGCTTCTCTGCGACTTTGCTTGGCACAGGGTGTCTGGTGATTTCCCACTGCATCTGCAGCCTAACTGTTCTGCAAACTTCCAGAGATTCTCCTTTCTCTGCATCTCCGTTCCCCATAGGGGCTCTGGCTTCCCAGCTGTTCATACTTCAATTCGGGCCCGTTTCTGTGAGTTTCAAGAGATCCAGCCCAGGTTCTCACATGTGCACAGCTGCGTGCCCTGAGCCATCCCCCGGTCCTGAATATGTCCTAGGTCATACCTTCTATACAGCCTGTGGGCAGTCTCCTCATCAGATCAGCAACTGTGCATTCTTCAGGCATTACACTAGATTTTCTACATGGCCCCCTTAAATTCCAAACCAAGCCCTGGGAAACTGAGCGTACGCCATCTTAAGTTACTTGATGTCATAAGGAGATCGGTGGTTACAAGGACAAAAGGGTAAGGCTTTAATCTTACACTCTGGGGCTGGAGAGGTGGCTCAGGGGTTAAGCCTCCGCCTTGCAGGCGGAAGGTCCTGAGTTCGGATCCCAGATCCCACGTGTAGACGCCAGGCGGAAGCGGGGGCGGCCTGCGCTTCTGGTCCTGGTAGGGCGGAGCCTGTGAATCCCGGGGCAGAAGGAGGTGGAGGCGTCCATGGTGGTTCACGAATTCGTCCGTGGTTCTACACATACACAGACACACACACACACACACACACACACACATACGCGCGCGTGCACATACACACGCATATGCACAGTTGAATAAATAATTTAAAAAATTTTAAAAAATTAATCTTACACTCTATAGATAGTGTTCCTGGACAGTTTGGGGTTGCCTATGGGACAGGTAAGCCTTCTGGCCACTGAACAACACCTCTCCCACTGAGTGCAAAAACAAACTATACCACAGGAGAGAAGGGGAGGAGGTTTTCATAAAACTAAGTTTAGTTAGTGGTAGCCCGAAATTATCTGTTCAGGACATCCTGGATTAGTCCACCTTCATGGTCAATTCCTGATAGTGATGGAGATAAATCAGTTTCTGCTAATGGTGTATCCTTATCAGTGGAAGATAGGATTTGATTGATAAGGTGTCAAGGGTAAGAACCACCAACTGATTTGAAGCATACAAGGCAACATCCCACCTTACCACAGGCAGAAGAAAAAAAAAACTTTTTTTTTTTTAATTTGCAGTGCATGAAGTCATTCAACACAGCAATCAACTTCTAATAGCATGCAGATGTATTAAAATAATTCCAGCTGTCAGGGCCCAAGTTGGAGGTCACTCCACACTGTCATCAAAGACCCACACAAGCCAGGAATTCAAAGTTCACAGGGCTAATGTGCTTACAGTTAGAGCCTGACAGAATGGACAACATGAGGCTCTCCCTCTGCTAATGGAAATTCCAGGTGCCTAACCTCCAAGCTATCATCTGCAAAATGTGTAGACCCCTACCTTCAAGAGTGAGTCGCTGACATAAGATAGTAAATGTCAAACACCTGACATATGACGAAATACCATTATTTCCTAGCAGACATTTATATTAGTATTGTCAACCTTTAGCAAGTCACTGTAGATTATATCATTTTGTCCTTCTTTAAATTAAATAAGAAAAAGCAAAAAATTACATTTAACAGGTTCCCTTGGTATTTCTAATCACCATTTAAAAAAAAAAAAAAAAAAAGGTCTCTTGCATCTCAGACCAGCCTCAAACTCACTACATAGCTGACAGTGACCTTGAACTTCTGGTCTTCCCATTCTCTGCCTTCCAAGGATGGAGACTACAAGCACACCACAGCTCCTCAGAGATTTCTACAAACCAGCCAACCATTTCACTAACTGATTTACATTCCTGGGCCCCAAATACCTTTTGAGAGCCAGCTTCTTTTTAACAGTGAAATCATATATGAGATCCTTACCGACACACTGGCCTTTTACAATATTTTGATGGAGGAACAGTAAGCCAATGCTGGGTTCTAAAATGTCCTTCTGTCAGAATATACATCTAAGGCCTTCCCAGTGTAGTGAACCCTGCAAATCCATCTAAGGCTATCGAGTCTTTACAAAATCCTTGGCAAAGGTAAGAAGAGCTATCAAAGGGGCGATGAGAGCATCACTGAATTCCAAAGTTTACTGCTCTTAATGAACGATTGTGGTTGGCTCAATTCTAAACAGGACCTTGAAATCACCTTCTTATTCCAAGGCTCAGGAGACATTTTGGAAGAAGGGGCAGGAGAAATGTAAGAGCTTAAAGTTGGGACAAGAGGGGAGAAGGGGTAGAAGAGTAAGGGATAAACACACACAAATTCATTGTACTTATGTATGAAAATGTCAAAGAAAAAATTGTAAAAATAGCGAACTTCTCTGGAATTTCATTTCTTGGAAATATCTGTGTATAAAGAGATTGGTGTCAAATTTTACGAGAGATGAAGGAAATAAACTTCCCACCTCCAATCAGACAGGAACGGAAAAGGAAGACAAGCAGGCCCGGCTTTCTCCTTTGACAAGCCTGGCAAGTCAGGGAAGCACAGAGGACGTGATGTGTTTGGACTTGAACGGAGCATCTGACGGTAGAGCCCGTAACAACCTGGAGGACACTAGAGGAAAGTGCAGGCTGATGACGCAGGTGCCGCATTAGACTAAGGATATTGTCAACATCCCTCACTGCCGGTCTAGGAGACCCCTAAGGGCTTCTGCCCTTGTCTTTCTGTTTCACTGTTTTGTGTGTTTTTTTTTTTAAGCAATGGTCTGGATCAAGTTAAAGAATAACAAACATGTGTGAACAAGTCAGGTTACCATGTGGAGGCTGAAGAAATGGCTCAGGGTTAAAGCCTTTGCCTCCCAAGCAAAAAGACTTGAGTTTGGATCTCAGAAACATATAAAAATGTAGGGTAAAAGTGGCTGGGACCTGAACTTCCAGCCCTTGAAGGTGGATCTTGAAAAACCCCAGAGCAAAGCAATCAGAAGATAGAGAATTCCAGAAGAGTTCCCAAAGTTACCTTTGGGCCTCCACAGCCACGCACGCAAACGCTCTTTTGTGTACACACACACACACACACACACACACACACACACACACACACACGGGAATTCAAAAATAGAAACTAGAATTTACAAGGCAGTTTTCAACACTCCCTCCTTAGATACCTGTTCACATAGAATTTTCACAGTAAGAGTCCAAATACTTTATTTCCCATTTTGTGTGTATTTGTGTGTGTGCGTGCATGTATGTGTGTGTGTGTGTGTCTGTGTAGGAGGGCACTTGAGTACGTATGCCTATAGAAACCCAAGTATGACATTAGGAAGCATCCTGGATTGCTCTATTTCCTTACCGCTTTGTTCTACAGTTTTCCAGGCTCTGCCTTCCAGGGCTGAAATTACAGGTCACTGCCATTTCTGCCTGGCATTTGTATGTGGGATCTGGGATTCTGAACTCAGTTCCTTTTGCTTGCAAGGCAAAGGCTTTAACCCACGAGACTCCCCCCCCCCAGCCATTTATTTCTCATGATTTACAGATAAGAAAGTGAATCCTAGTACAGCCTCATAGTCGGTGGGTGGAACTCAATAGAAAAGAACAGAGCCGAAAGTCAGCTTCTTGTCTCAAGTCTTCCGACTTTAAATCCCCAGCAAATCCTCGAACGGGCAAAAACTACAGGCATAGGAAGCAACAAAAATAAAACAAAAACCTTGACAAGAAGTGAGGGGCATTATCTGAGAAATAACTTCAGTTAGAGTCCCCCTGTGCCTATAAGGGCCTCTCTCTGTCAGGGAGGTCCCGAGACACACAGCGCAATGTGATTTATGAGATGATAAATCCGCTAACCTCCAAGCTGTGCTATAACTTTAGAATAAAAAGGATTATAGCTGTCCCCTCTGCTCTCTCTGTGGGTCACAGTCCATCTGGGTAAAGAGATTCACCCCTCAGATGGCTATTTAAGATCCTCTCTCACTCTCCTATGTTAAGCACGCTGCGTGGTTAAACAAGCGCTGGTTGAGAGTAAATGCCCAAAGAAAAGCCACGTGACCACCAGAAATCTGACCAAGAGTTGCCGAAATGCAGAATCCCAAGTGTGAGTGAAGGCTGATTCAATAGTTACTGATAGAGACAGCAAGGTGTTCAAGAACTGCACACGGGCACACACGCCTGTTGTCCCTTGCGGAACAAGATCATCACAACTCTCTACCTCAGGGGCCACGGCGAGAGCTACCTCACAGCTGGGCAGCCCACGCACATCTGTGACGTGGCCACAGAGGGTATTGTGTCCCCGGGCTTCCAACGGACTGCAGACTAAGCCCCTCCCAGTTTACCCCTTTTCCATGAGCTAGTGGACATTGTGTCTGTTCTCCATCCCTGAGCCAAACCTGGGGGGGGGTAGGCACCATAAGGGAGGCGCAGTGCATGTCTTGAGTCTGGCAAATCCTCCCACAGAACCTTTTCTCATCCTGACCCAATGTCACCCAGCTCAGGTTGGTAACAGTTCTGTCCAAGCCAGTCAAAGGGAGGGCAGGGGCAGCCTACCCAAAACCTCTCCAAGCAGCGAAGGAGACCCCTGCTCTGTGTGACAGAGACCTTTCCAAACCTGTGGCGCTGTGAGTGCCCCCCGGAACCTCTCTAAGATTTCCTTGGTGTGACCTATCAGAATCTCTGCTTCCACCTGTTCCACGGCTACCCAAGTTCCTCCTTCCCACCGGTTTATCTTTGAAACTTTTCAAAAAGCCGCTTTTCCCCTCGCATATGATCTTGGGCTCCTCTCATTTCAAAGCGTCTCCCTGCCTTCCTTCCACTTCTGATTTTCCCTGTGAATTTTCACATTTTCGCATTCCCAGTTTTTATGGTGATAGTATCAGAGGCAAAAACCGTGGGCTCCACCGTCTGCTGCAGAGGGAACTGAGGAAGGAATGAACCGAGATCAGCACTCGTAGCCTGGAAATGGGGGTGTGTGGTGTTTGTGCCAGGAGGTGTCGGGCTCCTGGCTCACACGGCAGCACTTCAAACAACGGTGGCTGGTGGCACCAATACAGCTGCCGAACCTGGCACCTGCCATCACCGGCCCGCAGCCAAAACCCACCCAGTACCGCACACATGCTCACAGCTTTCACTCCCTTAATCTTACATGAATGCATATCCCACCCTGAGTTTCTGATGATTTTATTTGAAGGCTGAGTAACGCCCACCTAGACATCATCAACACCCAGCAACCCCAAGGTGGGGGGGTGAGAAGGGTTTCCTGTTTACACATCCAACCTCACGGAGACTTCTTTGGAGTGGATGTATTTTTCCAGTGGAACCAGAAACAGGCAGAATGTAGTCACTGGAAGAAAGAGAGAGAGAGAGAGAGACGGAGGGAAGGAGGGAGGAAGGGAGGGGAGGGGAGGAGATCATGGGAAAGAGAGAGGCAGTCGGCTGAAAGAAATCGCTAACAGACATCCGCGGCTCTAATCCACCAGGCAGGTAGGGATTTTACGACGTGGGCTGAATGTGGTCAGGAGCAAGTTCCACCAAGCGCCCCCACAAAGAGTGTCTCTGAGTCCAGGCAACATCCTTGCTCCAGATGGTATGGAAAATAATTTATAAATGACAGAAGTTCAGAGAGTGTGTGGCAGCTGTTTGGGCCCCAGCTCTCTGGCCACCCACTTCAGTAGAACTGAGCGCTTTCAATCAGCCCCACCCCTCTGAGGGCCTTCAAACAGCATTGGAACATGTGTACAATATGTTCTCCGAGAGTCGCTGGCCAAATATGAAAGATTAGAAAGTCAAGTGAAAGAAAAATAGAGGGAAAAAAAAAAGCTCCGCTTTCTCCCAGCTCTGTGCAGGAATGAGAACAAAGGATCCCCACTGTTTAAGCTAAGCTTTATAAACTGCCCCAATAGACCCACAGCTTTCTTCCCAGGAGGGAGAACTATCTAGACCTTTGTATTTATGATATACAGTCAGCATTTTCCTCGCCCTCCCTCTATTGAGTCTGATAAACTCTTAATGTTATGGGGGGGGAGATGCTCAGTCAGAAAAGTGCCTGTCACATCACACAAGCACAGAGATCTGCATTCCTGGCTCTCATGGAAAAGCTAGGCTTAGTACTACATGCCTGTGACCCCAGCTCTGAGCGGCAGGAAGTGGGGCGTGGGTGTGGAGACAGGCAGATCTCTGGAACTCAGTGGCTATCCAGTCGCACCAGTCAGTGAGTTTCAGGCTCAGTATGAGACTCTGTCTCAAAAAAATAAGAATTATTGCAGAAGATACCCTACAACATTGACCTCTGGCCTCTGCATGCACACACACGTATGCACACGCACACACACACACACTTTTAAAAAAATAACTACATGGCGAAAGCATTTCACCCTAGTGTCAGCCAACTGCTTCTCGGAAGCCCAGGGATACCGTCATTCTTCATTTGTGTTCTGAGTTTCCAAGCAAAACTAGGGACTTTTAAAAGCATTTCATTTGAGAGAAGGGACGAGGGGAGGGGGAGACAGAGAACATGGCATGGTGCATGTGTAGACATCTGAAGACAGTTGTATGAAAGTTGGTTCTCTCCTTCCACCCAAGTCCTTCAGACTTGTGGGAAGACACCTTTACCCACTGGACCATCTCACCAGCCCCAAAGTCACTTCTTCTGAGAAGTGCTATCTTAGAAAATAAGCACGTGCTCTTCTTTCCTCAGGAAAAGTAGCTCAGTTGCTAGCCAAATCCTGGTGACTCATTCCGCAGAGAGAGTGAGGACGGAAGCCGAGCTCCATCACGCCGCCCTACTACAGGACAAATGCAAGCGTGACAGTCCACCAATTCCAGAAGAGCAGACTTGGATCTTGGCAGAGGCATAGGGTGATGCCAGAAGTGAAAGAGAAAACTTGCAGACAGCACTTGTGATTGCGGCCCATCTGCCATAGCGACTCTGTCATGTGCTTCCAACTGACCTGCAGATGCTTCTGGTTGTAGCCCGGCCAGGGCGGCTTTGGATGGAGCAGGGAGAAGATGGAACGGGAGGTCAAGCTGTCTCTACTGCAGGCTGCAGCACAATCTCATCTTCCTCAGGATGAGATCTAAGCGAGGCTGGGAGGCTGTGTGGCAACATGTGGATCATATGCACGGGGTCAGCTAGACAGCTAGTTTGGTGGGCTGGCCCAGACCTGTCACCCCAGAACTGGGGGAAGTCAGAGGCAGGAGGATGGTGAATTTGAGGCCAGTCTGGACTACATAGCGAGACCCAAGCCAGTCTGGGCTTTGTCTCAAACCAAACAATGCACAGCAAGCTTCATGTGAAAACATTGCACATGCAGGCAGGGCTTTGAAATGAAGGCAACTGTAATTACAAGAGATTTGAAAGACCCAAGAGCGATGGTTCAAAACAAAACTAGGTTCCAAATTATGTCCTGTAGATGAGCCCTTGTCCATATGCCTTATCTTTTAGGATCACGGAACTAATTGCATGGTTTATAATTTTTTAAAAGCCTCTCGCTACTTTGCTCACCAATGAGTCAAAAGTATACGAATCAGGAGAGACAACTCAACAGGTCAAACCTTATGTGCTCGGAGGAAGCATGGGCCAGAGGCACATTCGCCATCTTGCACACTTCTTTAAACACACACATCCTCTATCTCTAGTTGTTACTAGAGATAACAAATCAGCAATGCACACCAGGATGAAGGGAAAAGGATTTTTTTTTAACAAGTACAAACGCTTGGGCACGTACCCAAGACTGGGTAGCAAATATAGAAATCTGGCAAGTGCTAAACTCATGCTGAAGAGTTACATTTCATACCAAAGAAACTGTATTCACTGTACGAAATAGCTCTAGTTAAACAAAGTATTCAAGCTCAGGACTGAATCCATTCAGGGAAGCTACTGGAGAACATTGAGCCATTGTCTCCTTTCTTTGCCTTGGGGGAACTTAGGCAGACAGTCACCAGACATACAAGTGAACCTCCTTGGCCTTGGAGGGTGACTTTTCTGCAGACTGTCTCCTGACTACAAAGAGGTTTAACATGGGCCATGCTGGAACGCAAGGGGCCCAGGTTTCCACACTGCTGGAAATAGTGCGATCTCCTGACCTACTGCTGAGGGAGTCACTCCCTGAAGATACAACCAAGCAACACCCAGGTGCGGTAATATATGGAACGAAATGATAATTAGCTAGAACACAGACCCAGAAACCCGGTGAAACTGTAGCTGCCAAATCTGCAGCTCTTGCTTCTGAAGGCCCATGCGCATGTACAGAGCCTCCCTACCACTGCAGGTAGGTCCTTGATATTTTAACCCAAACACCTTGCTGACACGACAGCAGGGCTGTGAGAATGGACTTGGGTGACCACCGTCCGTTTCAACTTTGGACAGCGCAGGAGGAATTCCTGCAGGTCCAGCCTGGTGGTCCCCGGTAGCAGGTGGCTATAGAACACTGGAGGTGTTGCTCTGAGAGCCAGAGACCTGAATTTTAAGTATACCATTATTGCCTTTCCTCTCGCATTTAAACATTTGTATGTCATGGGTGATTAGCACATCAGGCACAAAAGACTTTGCAACTTCGATCTTTAAGAACTTTAAAAGAAATCACTACTGAGGCTTGGGTGGAGCTCAGTAGCACAGCACTTTCCTAATAGGTCCAAGTCCCTTGGTTTCAAACGCCATTGGTTCAAAATCATTTTAAAATCCCTAATGGCAAAAATAGTCTCAGAAGCAGAATCATCCAGTCCTAACAGACCAGATGTAGCCATGCACCCAGCCTCTTTAAAGCCGCTACCAAGCAGGCAGGGGTTGAAGATGAAACGTCCCCACAGGCAAATACGCCAGATCACTTCCTCACCAGCTAGCTGGCGGTGCTGTCTTGGGGGGCTGTGGAACCTTAGGAGGTGGGGCCCTCCCAGAGGAAGTGGGTCATCAGAGGCAGGTCTGATGAGTCCCAGCGCTGCCTGGTACCAGGCTGAGCACTGCACTTCCTGATCTTCCAGATGAAGCTAACAGTCCTCGATCCCGCAGCCAGATCCACGGGCTGCCAGAAACTCCACAGCACCTATCATACCTCAGTGGTCAACACTCGGCAAAACGAGAGTGGAAAGAATTCCTTCCTCCCTTAAATGGCTTATTACTGGCATTTTACCACAGAGGCAAGAAATGTACCGATGCATAAACTTTCAAAAGTAGCAGGAGACAGTAGTCTAAAGATATTTGAATTTTAAATACCACTTGCAAACAATACCAGGATCTGAACCAAGCAAGAGTTTCTTTTTAAAATGGGAAGTGGGTGGTTTTGTGTTTAGGATGAAAAAAAAAAACTGCATTTGGGAAACTGATCCATTTCACTGTTGGTATCCTTTGCCCTTGACTTTAAGAATGAGATGATGGGAGGCGCCTTTGTCTGGCGCATTGCAATTTGCATTCTTGCACCTTGACAGACACAACAGTGAGTGGATTCTGTCAGGTGCAAACAGTGTTTTCACACTTCCTATAGAAGCGTGCCTTCGTTATCATTCAACATTTAATTAAGTCATAACACCAGCAAAATCTGGCCGTATTGTGCACCCGCCAGTGACAGAAAGCTGAACGTCGGCACAGAAGGGTGATACTGCTGGAAACCAGCAGGAGAGGAGCCGTCTAGGGTCAGAGGTCACACAAACATGCCACACAGCTCTCTTCTTCGCATCTTGCTGAAGCTCAGCTCACCTCTCTGAAAAAGTAGAACTACTGCACTGAACTAGGCCAGTCTACCCCTATGGGATTCTGGGACCCCAGAAATCAGACAGTAAGTTTGTTCTCCCCTATGCTTGTTACCACAGTAAGATTGACAGTGGGACTGGGGAGATGGCTCAGTGGTCAGTGGACCTGAGTCCAGATCTCCAGAACTCTCTGGAAGGTGGGGAGAGGCACCGCCAGACAGCAGTCTCTGTCCACATCGGGGCACGTATTGAAGAGTTTGACGCAGCGGTGTCTGCTACCAATAGTCCTCCACAGTCGCCGCCTATCACCATGGAGGAGAGAAGGTCTCAGGCTCCACTCTGAGAGACAGTTTGGGACGGATGCTGACAGGAGAGTGGGAGCTTCCTTACTCCATGGTCGACCCATAGCTGAACTGTCTGTGGTCCAGAACATGCCCAGACACTTGTTAAAGGCGTCCTGGACGGCCCCGATGGATCACAAACACAAAAAGACATAAGCGTGGAAGAAGATTGGCTGTAAGAATGTGGAGAGGACTTGGGGAGAGGTAGAGGGGGGGGGATATATAGATACATTGTGTGTGTATCTGAAAACTCCAAAATCGTTCCTAAAAATCTCAGGCACATATGCCAGCCCACTTGTAATACTGGCTCTGGAAAGCAGAGCCTGGGAATCCCCAGAGCGAGTTGGTTAGTCAGACCAGTCTTAACTGCCTGCTTTGGGTTTAAGTAGAGAGCCAGGCTCACAACAATGAGGTGGAAGGGTGACCGAGATTGATTCTCAGTATCACCTTAGCTCTCCATAGGCATGAGTTAGCACTCAAGTGCACTCACGCGCACATGCCTACACATGCCCTGGGTCTCACGAGAGACCCAGACTCATAACCGTAAGGTGGAAGAATGATTGAGCATGATTCCTGATACCATTCTTGGATCTCCATAGGCACAGACACTCACGTGTACTTATATATGAACATTTTCCATCTCCCCACATAATTATCCATACATTTACAAACACACACACACACACACACACACACACACACATGCATGCATGCACCCCATCTATACCTATATGAAAGAATAAAAAAGCTATGAAAGTTTGAAGCAGCTGCCCACAGTTCTCCCTTATGTGATCCAGTGAAGACAGATAACAACTTATTCTCGAGAAGATTTTCTCTTTAAAGTTCTTTGTGACTCTTTGGCCGATCTTATTGGTCCCCTAGTTTCTCCCAGGACGTTGCTGTCTTTTCAAGGGTGAAGGAAACAAGTGCTTCAGCCCAACCATCAATCATCCTCATGAACACACTGCACATTGTCAGATATCAGATCTGCTGCGAAGAAGAAATTAACAATTCAAGAAGTACATCTAGAGCCAAGATGACTTAGCTGGGGGGAAATCTTAGGGCTCATCCTGTCTAATCCCCTAAATTTCTCCTTTGGAGCCTAACCCCTCAGAGGTCAAAATTCCTTGCTCCAAATTTCCCAGCATTCTATTCTTGGGCTCTTCCTGTTTTAGGCCCTAGCGCCAAAAGTTGACATCAATATTTACTTAGCGCTTAGTAGTTCTCTGATTCTCCTGGCCAGTAGAAGCTGCTAAAGAGAGTCGTACTAATGAAATTATAGCAAATTATAATTTGCACATAAAAAATGCAGATCAAGCATAGTCCAATAGCACTGCCTTTAAAAGGGGGTGGGGGTATTATCAGATGTAAGCAAATGGCCCAGTTCAATAATGTGAACTCGTGAAAACATGTAAACTTCTGTGAATGCACACGCCCAGCCACATGTATGTGAAGGGGCACAAAATCTTCAGAATGTTAAAGATGCATTTAATAGTTGACAATTTCTTGCTCTGGCTTCTCAGGAGTACTTGCAAAAGACATTCAACATCCTGTTCCTTTTATTTAAAATAAATCTAGAACTACATCTGACCTGCTGTAAAGTCAGTGGGCTCCCACAAGCTGATCCTGTAGAAAGCACAGAAAAGCGCGACCGAAACCCAATAGTGCACCTGCTCATAAAACATCTAATGAAAGATGCCAAAGCCCCCAGGTGAGGTCAGGTATCAGCATTACAGCCTTTACCATTTCCCAGTATTTCTGGTACCTGAGCCAAATGAACTCACTGGCCCTTCATCTTGGAGGGAAAATTAAAAGTAGTTCCCAGTACAAATAACGGCTAATTTTGTGAGTGGGCACTAGTTTGAACACCCCTCTGCTGCACCATGGATAACGGTCCATGGGCTCAGGAACCTCGCTTTCTCTTTCTGATCTTTCTCTGGATTCCCAATGCCTGCCACAGTGGCCAATCACGAGCAAACAGTCAAGAGACCCACACTTTTTTTTTTCCTTTCATGTGTGTATATATGGGATACATGTGTGTCTCTGCATGTGCATGGGCATGAACAGAGGTGGACTCAGCCTGGAAGAGGGGAATTTGAAAGTTGGTGGGAAACTCAATCACAGAGAGGGGCTGATTCAGTGTGTTCAATTTTTTTCTAGTTTAATCCACCAGTTTTGAGACAAAAGCTAGTGATCATTGAGTGGGAGTTTGACAGGTGATGGGGCAGGTTTCCAGGGTTACACGGTCAAGTGCAGAGTCATAACCAGGACAAGTGGTGTGGAGAGGGGCAAGACCAAGAAAGGCCAAGTGTGCTAGCTAGATATACAGGTATCACCTTGACCATGGAAGGCTGAGCTCTGGGCACATTTATGAAGAGCTAATAGTTAAGACAAGCCTGAGCAAGCCTGCAGGAGATTGTCTGACTGATGTGGGAAGACCCCGCCCATAGTGGGTGGGGCCATTCCCTGGGCAGATGGATAAAAGAGTGGAAGTTGGCTCAAGAAGTTGGCATATACTTTGGCAGACTTGCAGTCTGGCAAGTCAAGTTTGTTCCTCTCTCCACAATTCTTGAGGAAACAGTCCAGCCAGTTCCCTCAGTTCCTGGTGTTGGTATGAACCCTCCCGCCAAGCAGAGTTAGGAACCGTGTCTGAGAATCCCAAGAAAACATGAAGATCCATGGGTGGGACCCGCTGATTCTTGTCTCCCTACCACAATGGACTGTGTCCCCTGGTCACAGGCAGTGTGTGCTGAGGCAAGCATGTGGATTGGGATTGTGACTACAGGCAAGTCACAGTCAGGAGTGGGGTGGGCAGGAGAAAGAGCTGCAAAGTCTGAGAAATATCACTTTACGGACCTGTTCTTCTAGCTCTTCCTTCCCAGGGCACCTGCTCTAGGCACAGCTGTTTCTATCAGTTACTTTTCTTCTTACGGTTAGCAAATAAACACTGGACAAAACTTAGAGAAAGTAGGCATTTTTTTTTTTTTGGTTCATAGTTTTAGGGGATGCAATCCAACGTGGTAGTGGAGGGTGGGGGGCCAGGGACAATATGACCCCATCCATCCACGCGTGACATCTTTGTGGATCAGGACAGGAAGTAGAGCTAGGCTATGAGCCTCAAGCCACGCCCTCCCCCAAACAGTAGGTTTTCTCCAGTGAGGCCCAGCATCCTCTAAAGGTTCCACAAACTCCCAATACATCCCCACCGGCTGGTGAGCAAGCCCACAGGCCCTCAAGCCCAAGGGGGAGGGACCCTTCAAGAGAAGGTGGCAGCTCATCCAGACTAACCTGGTCTCATCAGAACATTCCTCTCCCTGGGCCCTGCTGGGCCTGCTTTGGATGCCACTGGCTAAAGGGCTTTCACCCTCCATGGATGGAGCGTGGTTCCTACTCAAAAGCTTCAGGAAGGCATCTCAAGCTCTCTCTCTCTCTCTCTCTCTCTCTCTCTCTCTCTCTCTCTCTCTCTCTCTCTTTCTCTCTCTCTCTCTCTCTCCCCTCCTCTCCCAGACTGCAGCAGCAAAACTCACAGGCATGGCCCTTGCATTTACAGAGTGAATATTCTAGTTCAGAGGTGGGGAAAAGAGATCAGCTTTTTAAAAGTCAGATAAATAAAGATAATGTCAGAGAGAAAAGGGAATCCAAAGGCTTTGAGACCTCAAGAGTGGGCAGGCCTGGGGAGGGTGCCGGGGAGGGAATCAGGCAAGGAGCAGTCTGGGGCTGGAGGCAAGGAGCAGTCTGGGGCTGGAAGCTGAGAGGACTTCACGAGATGGCTCGGTGGATAGAACCTTTGCCCCAAAAGCAAAAGGGCCTGAGGTCAGAGCTCCAGATCTGATGCCTGAATAGAGTGGCAGCCCCCTTGTAATCCCAGCCATGGAAGGTGTGGCCTGGAAATCCCCAGAGCAAGCTGCCTAGCCAGATTAGTCCTAACGCTGCTCTGAGTTTAATTAGAGACTCAGGCCCACAATAAAGTGGAAAAGCAATGGAGGATGATTCCTGATGTCACCTTCGGGCTTCCACGGACAGACATACTCAAGTGCATTCACGCACTCACCACATGTGTTCCTCCACATGCAAACACACACACAGACAAGCGTTCACACACAGGCAAGCATGCACACCCCGTATACACATGCAGGAACATAAGAAAAAGATGAACAGGAGCTCCTGAGGCCACAGGCAAGGAAATGGCTGCATTTCTCAAAGCCAATGACATCAGGCTGGGGAGACGGCTCAGCAGATAAAACACTGGCCCCTAAAGCCTGAGGATTTGAGAACGGATCTCCAGATCACGCCTGAGAAGCTAGAGGAAGTGCTGAGCATGTGCAATCCCAGCATGTCTGCTGCAACTGAAAGGCAGAGACCAGGAATCTCTGCAAGCTCGGGGGAGGGTTGGGGGGAGACAGAAGTGAGGTGAATAGACCAGGTCTCAAGCAGATAGAAAAGTGAAAACACCACAATTGTCCTCTGTCCTTTACATGCACATGCGACGTGCTCACACTACGAGTCTCACACACACACACACACACACACACACACACACACACACACACACACACATGCATGCTTGTACACAAAAGCAACAGGTAAATATCCCAAGCACTCAAGGGAGAAAGGGAGGCGAGACGCATACTGATGGAAGCCACTGCTATCTCTGCACACCTATGCTTGTCTGGACCTCATTGACATTGACAATACAAGTGGTAGCTTGCACTGGGAGGCTCCCAAAAGCACAGCAGGGGGTCACCTGAGCAGATAGTTAGTGGTCAGCCAGCAGCTGAGCGCGGGAATGTTGGGGCCAGGACTGAAGAAGATGATGAAGTTTGGGCAGAAGATATCAGCAGCGCAGGGTCCACTGAAGAGTCAGGAGACCTTTGGGGGAGACAGCACAGTGTCTGAGCTCCCAGCTCTCAGGTGGAGGCAGCCAGATGAGAAGCTATGTAGGGAGTTCAAGGCCAGGTGAACCATAAGAGATTCTCTCCAAAAGGAGGAGAAGGAAAGGAAGAGGAGGAAGAGGAGGAAGAGAAAGAGAAAGGAACAAGTTGAATAACCCACCAAGATGGGAGGTCTTGGATACTAGACTTGGGCGGAAGCAGCTTCTTGACTTGGGAGTATACTGCAAAAAATTCAAGGAACACAACTCTACCATAGACCCGGGCTCCGCTTCCATCAGCGAACTTGCTGGGGACACATTAGCCAAGGGGATGGAGCGTGGAACAGCTGGATCAAGACAGGCGCAGAGAAATATGACACTGAAATTCAAAAGGAAAGCAATCTGAGCCTTACAGTAGGGGTTGGGAGGCTTCCCTCAAACATGTCGGCTCAGAAGCTCTGTGACGGCCAACGGGGAAGGGTGATCCCATGGAGGATACCCTCCAACTTTACATGGCTTTCTCTGACACCCCCCCCCCCGAGATGGCTGGCCTCAGAGACACATGCATGTAGACATGCATGAACATACACACATGCATACACAAGCACCCACACGTATAAATATATGTATGCACACAAATGTTGCACACACACATACATGTATGCATACACATGCACGCACACACAATGAACTTAATTGTATGTTAATAGCTCTTCTACACAGACACATTTAAAATGACAAGCAAAATGCCATGCTATTTAGATTCAAATGCATCATGTTAAAATGCCATGAAATCATGCAGGCTTTGACAATGTGATTCTACTGATGTCATTAAAGCAGAAGAATTAGTCTCATACTTATTCCCTTATGGGCTCTACTGTCTGCCTAACATAGAAGGAGTACTCACTTCTGCACCAAACCACCTATCTGGGGGAAGGAGGTTAGAGGGTTAAGACAAAAAGCCCATATCTGTGGGAATATGTCTGTCCATAAGGAAACAGCACTTCCCAGTCGCTGGAACTGCTAACCCATTCAGACTGTGGCATCTCCTACAACAGTGAGGAGAGGCGGGTCCCTTCTCTCTCTCCAGGCTTGCTGGCCATGTGCAGACTTTAATGCATCAGCACGCTAATACATGCCAAATAACTTGTGCAAGTGCATCCGTATGTATGTGTGCATACATATCTGTATTCACCATCCACCAGAGCTAGACAGTAGGAAGAAAGCTGTTGAAAATGAACCCAAACACTAGCCCGAATCATTCATAAGTAAACAAGAGGCTGGGAGGTCAGCTAAGTGGTGAGTATCCGTTTGCCACAAGGCACAAGAACCTGAGCCAGAACCCCATATGAACAGCTGGATACAATGGCGGGGGCTGCAATCTAGTGCTGGGGAGCCAGAGACAGGGTAGCCTGATTGGATTCAAGATCCTCTTTCACAGGAGGGAGTTCATTACTGGTGTTGTAAACCCGCTCAAAACCTATTTTAGAAACAGTCTCTGGGTTATATGATTTTCCCATCTCCATCATGTATTGGTTGCAAGTGTTACAGAGAGACCCCACGTACGTCAGTTTTCTTTTGCTGTAATAAAATACCTTGGATGACCCACTTATAAAGAAGAAAAAAAAAAGCTTACTCTGCCTCGCTGTTTTGAAGAGTCTCATCCCAAGATTGGTTAGTCCTGTCTATCTGGGCCTGGGGCAGGAGTTATCATGGAAGGGTGTGGCAAAGCAAAACACTCCACCTGGTAGCCTTGAAGCTACAGAGAAGATGTGGACAGAGGTCCCAACGGCCCATGCAAAGGCAAGCCTGGGGTGATCTGGGTCTTCCCACTAGACTGCACCTTCAAAAGATCCCACCACCTTGCAAGGTGTCTTGTGGGGACCAATCCTTACACACACACACATACACACACACACACACATGCATGCACACACACCTTTGGGGGTCATTCATCATCCAAACTGTGGCAGTCTACATCTCCATGACTAATAATCAGAGGCCAGCTGGGGAAAGTTTCTGTTTTTAAAGGTTACTATTGGAGCTAAAATGTCCACCAAAATTCACTTCTAGAGCAGAAGACTGATATGTTAGCATTGATCTCAAGATTTGCACGGAAGAGCATGTATAGATGCCAGAGTCAACTCTGAAAATAAAGACCAATGGACAGGATGTACTAAACTATTAAATTATACTAACAAGGCACAGTTGCAACACAGCATAAACCTGAGACAAGATTTGGCCAATGGACACACAACAGGACCAAGGCGGACACCACCTCTAGAAACAGAACCACTCTGAGAAAATGTAAAACTGGTTCTCACCAACCATCAGATCCACGCATGCGCTTCAGAGGCTGGAAGAACTCACTGGGAAATACCCCCGCAATGTCAATGCAAGAGATAAGATCATCTTAGAAAAGGAAGACAGGGAAATTTGATTTTTTTTTTATCAAACCCATAAAGCCAAATCTCAGCAAATTAAATTATGACTACATTGAAGACTGTTCAATGAGGAATATAATGAACAAAATTAATTGAAAAATGCTTGGATGAGAGAAGGCTGATTCTAAGACTCAATCAGAGTCTTTATGGAATATTCAAAGCATGCCTAGAAACGATCAGGAAAACTCCAACAACTTCCAGTAGGAAAATATAAAACAAAGCTTAAAAGAAATTTAGGTAAAAGCAAAAAATGCATATGTTAAAAATATCCAGAGATCGTTGAACTCATTGACAATCAGCTAAAAGCAAAACAAATATCTCCACTACAGAAATAAAGAAAGTTTTAAGGCTGAACACCAATGTCTCACTCTGCTGCTGCTGTGAGACACGCGCAAACACAATTTAAAGGAGAAGGGGAGATTTACGTGGATTACAGTTCCAGAGGGGAGATACAATCCATTATGGTGGGAAAGGCCTGGCGGGCAGAAGCTGGAGGTGGCTCAGGTAACCGCAGCTATCATGGAAGCCGAGAGAGAGCAAGTTGCAAACTGCACGCGCAGACTGCTAGCAGTCTCAGGGTGGGGCTACCCAACCTCAAGCCCCACCCTCTGCGACATGCCTTCTTCCAGCAAGGCTCCACCTCCTCAGGGTTCCTTAAGCTTCTCACACATTAACATCAGCTAAGGATGCAAACACAGGAGCCTTCGGGCGACAGTTTACATTGAAGCCACAATGACCATTAAGCCCTGGTGGGTTGGTATTTGAACACTCATGCAGGGGGTTCTCTGGGTAGTGAGCAGGGTAAGATGGAATCTAAGGGTCCTGTTGGGAAACTTCAGTGACCACAGGAAATCACTCGCCCACGTGTCTAGTGGAACACATCTGTTAGTCTCGGCCCCAAGGAGTTCTCCTTGGTTTTCTCCAAGCGCGAATGTCTCTGAGGCTTTTCACCACAGTTCTGGCCGAGATGAAGGCTAAGAGTGTTTTCCAATAGAATGTTGAGGGGAGAACATACCAAGAGCTAATGAGAGCTCACATTCACAGAACTTCACAATGCGAGCTAGGGAGACAGGTCAGTAGAGAAGGGGCTTGTGGCACAAGTGTAAGAACCACAGATCGGATCACCTGCAGCCACCGGAAAGCCAGGAGGGTGTGAGACACGCGCAAACACAATTTAAAGGAGAAGGGGAGATTTACATGGATTACAGTTCCAGAGGGGAGATACAATCCATTATGGTGGGAAAGGCCTGGCGGGCAGAAGTTTCAGCACTGGAGAGGTGGGGACAGGGGATCCCTGTAACAAGGTAGTGAGCTCTGGGTTCAATTAATGGACTGCCTCATGTGTAAGCTGGAGCACAACAGAGAAAGAAGTTGGACATCAACATGCACTCACACATGTGTAAAACACATATACACACACGCACATCCAAAGAAATATATCAATGTTAAAAACATGATTACAATCAACTAATGGAGGGGTGTCCGTTTTAGAATCAATAGCAGCGCTTTGCACAGCCAGCGACTCCTAATGCACTGCATTAGGGGTAATGAGGCTATGCGCACATCAGCACGCACACACATGTGAGCAGGGCCCTGTGACAGCGTGCGCGCTGGGGATGCATGCATGTGCTATCGAACGCAATGACGCACGCTAAGCGACACATAATGACACAAAAGGCACGTGGCTCAGCTTTTCTTCTCTTATTTCCGATTTCATTTTTCAACCCTGATCGCTGACTACCAAGATGTCTGCAGAAGCTGTAAATGGATTACAACTTTCCATTTTGAGGCAGAAATAGCAGAGAATACAGTGAATGCTGGAACAGACCCGGCTGTCAGACCCTCGTCCCCAAGTGAACCCCCCAAGGAGGAGCTCAAGTGTGGACGGCTGAGAGAGTCGGAGAGATGTCCCTTCTCACACGGCCTTTTCCTCTCCAAGAGTCCCATCCACGGGCGTGGCCAGCAGCCCTAGACTCTCCTGGACACATGACATGCCTAAACGGGACTTCTGGAGAGTGAACTCTTCACCTCAACTTCAGCCTGACTTGTGGGACTGGGGCCAACACGCAGGCTGGACCCGCCGCTTGCTGAAACACAAAGGGGTATTTCCAACCACCCGGCAGCCTTCGAAAGCATTCCTTTAATGAGCTAAAATAAGATGTGGAAATACAAAGACAGAACCATTCTCCTGGGAAGAGGAAACGTGGGAAGGCCAAGGACCGAGAGAAGAAGGTGGAGAATTAGGGGATGGAAAGAAGTCACCAGGCCACTTGGGAGGCAGAGGGTATGGGGACCACAGAGCAAGTCAGCCTGCTCCTCCCAGAATACAGTCCTTTTCAGGCAGCCTTAGCCCCCTACCAGAAACCACATGTATTGCCCCTGCAGGTAAAAGCTCCCCCAGCACGTTGATAACTTGGGTTTGAGCTGCTGAATACAAAATTGCCATTAGTTTTTAACATATTTAACTGTGTCTACAATTTCTGAGCTACACAGAGTTAGAAACCCCTGGGCTGGAGAGATTCATCACAGCAGGACACAGGGCTCCATCTTTACCATCTGCCCACAGACAGACGTGGACCACCATGCATGTACAGTTCACATTTTCTGCCATCATGGGCTACACAAGACCCCCAACTCACAAAAACAAAACCAACTGAATGAAAACCACTAAGGTAGAGGATGGGCTGTGATTCATTAATAAGGGCCAGGCTTGCCAAGGGAAGGCTCTGGGTTCAGACCCACACACCTCAATCCCACTATGCAGGAGGCAGAGGCAGGAGGATCACAAGTTCAAGACTAGCTTGGGCTACGCAGAAAATTCCAGGCCGGCTGGACAGTACAGAGCAAGAGTCCATCATGCCGACTAGATACTTCTATTTGTTGAATACTCTGTACCTTGCAACACCATAAAAGGAATAACATATTGTTTACATGTAAGATAGACTCTTGGGCTGGAGACATGGCTCAGGGGTTAAGACTCTGCCTCACAAGCACAAGGTCCTGAGTTCGGATTCCAAATCCCACGTAAAAATGCCAGGCAGAAATGGTGGTGGCCTGCTCTTGTGTCCCTGGTGGGTGGAGCCTGGGAAATCCCAGAGCAAAGCGAAAAGGGATAGAAGCAATCCAGGATGACTCCTGAAGTCACACTTGGTCCTCTACAGGGATACACAGTGCCCTCTGATGAACATAATAAAAAAAAAAGACAAATAAGATAGACTCTTGCCTATATAAGCAAGAGTCTACCTCAAAAAAAAAAAGTCAAGATCAGAGAGAGAGAAAGAGGAAACAGATGTATAGATAAAAATCTATGACTGGTTTCTTCTAACTTGTGATCAAATTGCCTAAAAATAAAAGATGAAATCCCTTTAATAGTGGCAATGGACTATTAGCAAAGTTATCTAGTATTATTTTTTCTTCAAGAATGTGTATGCGTGTGTATTTTACTTTATTTTAATTTGTATATGGGTATGTCTTTGTGTGTATCAGAGGGCACTGTGTGTGCCTCTGGAGGCCCAAGGGCGACATCAGGAATCATCCTGGATTGCTCTACCTCCTTATTGCTTTGCTCTGGGGTTTCCCAGAGCTTTCCAGGGCTGGAAGTGAAGACTACTGCCATTTCCGCTTGGCATTTTTATGTGGGATCCAGGAACCTAACTCAGGTCCTTTTGTTTTTGAGGTGGAATCTGAGCCATCTCTCTAGCTCCTTGTATGGGCATCTTAAAGGATGATTCTCAGTTATCAGCAGTGACCTAAATGCCTCAGGAAACACAATAATACTGATACAGTTTACCACTCCGTTTCAACAAATTCTCATTAAGTATATAGGTCATGATATATCTTCTAAATGAATTTTTGTGTTCAGAATTTCTTCCTACATTCTGTCGAACATATTTATATACAAGCCAAAACCACAGCCACCATGACATCCAAGTGAATTAAACATTAGTAGAATAAATGCCTAACAACATAAAAAGCATATAATACTTGATATATCATACAATTACTGGACTACTTCCCCCCTTCCCAGGGAACAGGACAAATGTTAAACAAGTACTATTTCTTTTTTATTTTTTGACATTTACTTATTCATCATGTGTGTGTGTGTGTGTGTGTGTGTGTGTGTGTGTGTACATGTCACACATGCTGGTTCTTTACACCATGTGGATTCCCGGGATCAAACTCAGGTCTTCAGTCTTAGTGACAAGCAACTTTACCCACTTGAGAACCCAAATACGACTATTTGTTCAATGTCTTGTACCCTCACAACACTATCAAAGGAAGAATAATGTATCTATTTTACATATAAGATAGACTTCCAGGAACTATGTCTCCAAAGCCACACGAGTATGGAAAGCAAATAAGATTCAAAACCGTGTCTCTAAAGAGGACTCGGCTCACACACATCTTTGCCTGGCACACTTGGTTGCTATGTTAAGAGGCGCCCGAAGCATCCTTCACCCACCAAACATTCACGGCAAACCGTTCATTCTGAGCACGTTCACAGGTTTGAAAAAAAAGAAATTCAGTATTCGGTCCTGGCTCTTATTCGAAACTAAAGTTTGTTACTGAAGCTGAAGAAAAATCTTAGGAAAGTGAGGGAAGTGTGAGCAGCTCTTCCGCATGCACGCTCACGTGGAAACACAAGAGGAGCGCTGCCAAGGGCATCTTGGCCCGAGCCACACAATCTCACTGATCTGCATCCAGCTTGCGTTTGTTTCTCTCCATCCTTCCCTCCCCCGCTTCCTCTTCATTCCAGAAGCATGTAAAAGTCACAGCAAAAGGTCCAGAGAGTTTCCAAGAAGGTATTAGAGACTTGGTCAAATAAGGGAATGGCTACTCCATCCAATCACAACCCGTACCGCCTGGGAAAATCCTAAAACACTAAGCAGAATGTCCGTAGCATCACAAGTAACAGAAAACAAAATCATCTAAATATCCATCACAAAATTGAATATATTTCGAGGGTGAATCACTGCAACGAATTAACTGTGTCTTTTGATCCACACTTATTCAGAAGACATTATAATTTAGCTGAATTTTCATTCAACCTTATCTTTTAGTCTTTAATTATGTTAATTCGCCCTCTGATCCCATTCCATAGTCGACCCCTCTCTGCCCAATGCTGATGGTGACTAGTTTCAGTTTTCGGTACTTTTCAACGAAAGCCCATCAACTTTAGGCTAGATTTAGTCCACAGACTGCATGCCTTGTACTGGCCTGGACCAGACTCCATATTTGGAGGGTTTTTTTTGGGGGGGTAGTTGTATGTAACTAGTATTGTTTTTAACAAGAGCAAGGGGTTTCTCAAGCAACCTTGCTATTGATAGTCAAATAATGATAACCTAGTGATTTCATCATCAGATGAAGACATTAGGAAATGGGAAACACATACATGTACACACACACATAATGGAATTGTATTCAGCTAGAAAGAAGGAAATTAGGCCATTTGCAGTGTCTATCTTAGTCTGACTTACTTGCTCTAATTACCATGGTAATTGTGCTGCCTCTTTTTTCTCTGTCTAACAGAAAGCATCAGCAAAATAATAATAATAATAATAATAATAATCCTATGGTCCAGAGCTCCAGCAAACTCACTCCCAAAGTTCCTGTGATATTAGAAAAAGAGAAAGGCCAAAATGATGGCATCAAACACAGGACAGATTCATGCAGGAGATGAAGTACAATCAAGATTCAGTGTTGTGAGAGGCATCACAAAGGCAAACATGGGGTGCTAAAAATACAGAGGAGAGGGCTGGACATGGGTGGAGGGTGATGAGGAGCCCACAGAGTTCCCAGAGTTTTCCAGAGGAGATGACTCAAGACACTGAGGACGAAGTCTCCACTGAGTGACCATGTTAAAGGGGCCAGCATGGCCAGTGGAGGGAAAACATGGAGAAGTTGGGTCCTTGTAAGTGCTGGAGGGGAGAAGAGGGGACTCTGACCACGTTGGGAAATGGTTTGAAAGCACCTCAACACGTTTGGCCCAGAATTACCCTGGGAACTTTTCAAGTTCTCTCCTAGACACATGCTCGAGAGAATCCAAACCTACATCCACACAAAACCTGTGCACAGGTGCTCACAGCAGTGAATTCAAAATGCTGCAAAGTGGAAACAAGTCAGTGTCCCTTATGAATGGACTAGTTACATCTCAGTTTATATATGGACCAGTTACACCTCAGCTTATATATGGACTAATTATACCTCAGCTTATGTATAGACCAGTTACACCTCAGTTTATGTATGGACCAGTTACACCTCAGCTTATATATGGACCAATTATACCTCAGCTTATGTATGGACCAATTATACCTCAGCTTATGAATGGACCAGTTACACCTCAGCTTATATATGGACCAATTATACCTCAGCTTATGTATGGACCAATTATACCTCAGCTTATGAATGGACTAGTTATACCTCAGTTTCTATATGGACCAGCTATACCTTCAGTTTATGCATGGACCAGCTACACCTTAGCTTATATATAGACTAATTACACCTCAGCTTATGTGTGGACCAGACCAGTTACACCTCAGTTTATGTGTGGACTGGCTACACCTTAGCTTATGAATGGGCCAGTTACACCTCAGCTTATGAATGGACTGGCTACACCTTAGCTTATGAATGGGCCAGTTACACCTCAGCTTATGAATGGACCAGTTACAACTCAGCTTATGTATAGACCACTTACTTACACCTCAAAATGGATTGTTTGCCGCCATGATGAAGGAACTTGGGGAATCTAGGCAAACTTTGAACGGTGTCAAAGAAGATTCCCAATGTCATCCTTGGAGCTCCACATGCAGGTGTCCACATGGTCAGGTGCTCCCACACATATGTGCATGCTCACACACGTGAACACACATATGCACACACACAAAACATGAAAAGTAAAGACAAATTAATCAAATTACAGAGTACTAAAATGTAAATGTGGCTGGAGGTTTTAGCTTTTGCGGAAGGTGGAGCACTTGCCTAGCATGCACTAAGCACTGGACTGCATCCCCAACACAGCTAAAAATTAACTAACTAAATAAAATTAAAGGTAAGCTATAAGGTATATGAATTAACGGCATTAGCCAAGGAAAGAAGGCTTAAAATGCATGAACAGAAAGGACATGTCAGGAAGAAGAGAAAGGAGGAAGGCTGGTGGAAGAAAGGGATGGGAGTGTCAGAGTAGAGAATGGTCCAAGAGATACGTGTGCAAGTGTGCATGCATATATGTGCATGTGTTCGTGCATACATGCATATGTGTATGTATATATACATGCATGTATATAAGAGCTCAGGTCAGCTGCACAAACATGGAAGGGAAGGGGACACACGCAGCTTCTGATCTCCCTGGCTGAAGTGACCACCTAGAAGGGCAGAACATCTGGGAGGAGTGGAGGAAACTATGTACAATCTCTATGCAAAGAAAGAAGAGGAAAATAAGCCAGCTGCTGGAACCCTCACACCCACCCTTCAGAAACACACTTCCCATAAAACAATTTACCTGGGCAAAAAAAGAAAGGGATGCCTAACAACACCCCCCCCCACCTCACCCTTGTTCAATCCCATGGATCCCTAAATTAGAGTGTAAGTGAATCCAGACTAGTTTACCATTGTTTTTACAAGCAACCATCTGCGTCCTCTCCAAGACTTTTCTCCACATTATCCACCGAGTCTGACCTGCAGTGGGTGCTCCCTAGCTTGTTTGTGGCCCTTAGCTTGTGATAGGATCTTGAGACCCGGCTGCTGTGAATGTCAAACATGGATGGGAAGATATTTATCATGAAGTTTTTCATAATATGAAGGGAAAACAAACCCTTTTATTTCTGTACTCCACTCATATTATCATCATGATTTTTATCAACATTAAGAAAGAATTCTGGGTTGGGGGAGGCTTGGTTACAGATCACTTGCTTAGCATGGCATGAGGCCCAGGATTTGATACATGATACTGCGTGTCCCAAAAGTACATCAATGTGAGGTGTTCTACATCAAGACACGGCAATCATTTTTATGTCCATGCTTCAAAAATGAGTAACTCTTAAGTAAGCAACTCTTGACCTTCATTTTGCAGCATTGATATCGAGTCCAAGGCTTGCCAGGGAGGTTCTGTCAGGAACATCCAAGACAACATATGGACCTCAATAAATACTGGAATCTGTCCAGGACGCGATTTTACCTGTGTACAAAAGTCAATGTTTAATTCTGACTTGGTGTGAAAGAACAGCATGACCCATTAATACGGAACTGTGTGAATGTTCTGGCTCACTGTTCCCACACACTTTCTACCCTGCACAGAGTGGCAGTCTCAAAATGTCAGGAAATCATAAGTTTTAAGCTATTGTGATATAGTATACTGCCAAAGTTGTTCTGTTTTATTATTTTTTAGTGTCTAATTATAAATTATTACATATATATGAATGGAGGATGGAAGGGTGTAATATGTATGTATATATGCACATACTGTATGCATGCACCTATGTGTATAAGTACATTTTGTGCAAACGTGTGTGCATATACATATTTACTTGTATTATGTGTATACATGTGTATATGTGTGTGCATGCAGTGTATGTATGTTTGCACATGTAGGCAGGTAGGTAAGTATAGAACAGCGTATGCATAAAGCATTACTGAAACCAAGCAGTGATTTCAGAATGCATCCCCTGGGAAAATGCAACACTTTGTCCTCAAAGTTTGAAAAGCACTTAACTTTCTGACTTCTACCAGTTACACAAGGACATGCCGATGTTCTTCAAATCTTCCTGTACAGCAGGGCATTTTGCAAAGAATCACGTTTATTTCTTACGCTGCCACGTCACTTTACATATGACAAAAACACAGCCATTAAGAGCAGAGGTGGTGGCACACCTTTGTAATCCAGGCTGTGGGGAGACCGAGGCCCATGAGCCTGCAAGTTCAAGGCCAACCAGACCCCTCAACAAAGAGGAGCAGACAGAGCCCGAGTGCACCCGGATGCTGACTTGGTTCTTCTTCCCTCCTTTCAACCGAGACACAGGAGCTCTTGGGGTGTTAGGGTTCAAATTCTGCATCATACATTTCAAGAATATTGCTTACCAGTCTCTGGGCAGTGTGTGTGTGTGTGTGTGTGTGTGTGTGTGTGTGTGTGTGCGCGCGTGCGCGCGTGTGTGCGAGCACATATGTGTGCATGTTGTGCATGTGTGTGTGTCCATGTGTACATATGTGCATGTTGTGTGTGCTTACATGTGTGCACATGCACATGTCTGCATGCATTCCTGCATGTGTATTTATGTTCATGTGCACATGTATGTTTGCATATGTGAAGGTCAAAGATCAGCCTTCCTTGTCTTCCTCCTTCACTCTTCACCTTATGCTCTGAGAAACGGTCACTCACTGAGCCAGAGCTTAGCGATTTGGCTGACCAGCTGGCCAGGGACGGCCCCTGACTTTGTGTCCAGTTCCAGCATGACAGATGTGCACCACCACGCTCAGCTGGATTCAAACTCAGGCTCTGCTGCTTGAGTAGCGAGCACTGTTAGCCACCGAGCCATCTCCCCAGTTTATAGCCTGTGTGTGTATAAAATACAGTACACCATACTTGATGAGAGAATCTTGAAATTCAGGGATAATAATCTTAAGTTACCAGGTATCTAGCTGGCACTCCTCAAAATAAATGTGTCCCCAAATGAAGAACACTATCTAGCTGGGCTCCTGTAGTGAAAAACGACGGAACCAAAGGAAGGGAGCCTGGGAGTTTAGGTGGCGTGCGCATCACTGAGTGGGGCTGGATGAAGCTGGAGCTCCTTTGCGTGAGTTTCTTCAGTTAAACAGCCACGAATGCACGGATGGTCCCAAGGCCGCACGGGAAGAGCGGCGCGCACACTGCCTTCTCCTCCTCCTGATGAGTCACTTGCTGCTCATTCTGGTCGCGCCAGATGAAGTCTCCCGCTCACCGCCAGCTGTTTGCAGCTTTCTTGCCAGGTCTTGTCAAGGCCTGTCCAGTCCCCACAGGTCAGCATTGATTAGCATGGCAGACGCTGCAGACTGTCCCCGCAGATCTTTCTAAGAAAGGAACAACAGATGAATTAATAAACAGCGTAATGCCCGATGCTCTGTCAAAGTGGTGTGTCACACGCTGAACTGGAGCCCTTGGGGCACACAGTGCAAGCTGAGGAGCCAGGAGCTGAAGGCCTCAAAGGACACATTACCTAGAAATACACTCAGCAGTGGAGACTTGAAACATGGAGGAAGGAGGTGGAAGAAGGCGCTAGAAGAAAGGCCACCCATGAAAATGGCTATGTTGCCATAAGTGGTCACGAAACCACTGCAATTCCCCTCCATCTTCCGGAGGAGGACCTCACAGGAAGGAAGACGCAGTGCTGAGTCTCCCGCAGAAACACAAAAGACCCCGAATCTCCAAGGCAACCCTGAGACAAGAAGAGCAGTGTTGAGCATCCCATCACGTGACTTTAAGTTTCACTACAAAGTACATAACAGGCAGACACACAGAGCCACAGCATAGAACAACGGACCCAGAAATAAACCCACTCAGGCAGCTACAAGCCATCTTTAGTTATCACTAGGTGTCAAAAACAGGCACTGGGGAAAAGACAGTGTCTTCTGCAAATGGTGCTGGGAAAACTGGATGTGCTCATGAATGAAACTGATCTCTGTCTCTCAGCCTATGGGGCAAAAAGCAATTCAAAATGGATCAAAGGCTTTAAGATATGATCTGGCACCATTGCAGGAAAACGGGGAGTAGGGGGGAACTCGCTCGATGGTTAAAGACATTGCTTCACAAACAAAAGGATCTGAACTTGTATCCCCAGATCCTTTGTAAAAAATGGCAAGCAGAAATGGCAGTGGCCTGCACTTTGGGCCCTTGTAGGTGAAGCTTGGGAATCCCCAGAGGAAAGCGATAAAGAGTTAGAACAGTCCAGGATGATTCCCAGGCACATGCAGTAAAGTGCTCTCTTGTAAATAAGCACACCAAAATAAACAAATAAATAAACAAACAAAATGGCCTCCAGTAGCTCCTGAAATAATTCTGAGGACTGAGGAGAGGGTTAAATAAAAATAAAAAGTTACTGAGCAGACTGAAGAGCCTGCAGGGTGGGAAAAGACCATTTTCCTCCATATCTACAGGAGATTTGCATCTCAAATAGATAAAGAAATAAAAATTAAACACTAAAACACAAGTAATGTAATCAATAAGTGAGCAGATAAGCAAGTGGTCAATAAACACATAAATAAATAATGTTCAACCTCCTTAGATACCAGGGGAACGTAAATCAAAACAGCAGTGAGATTTCTCTCACCTCCATTCAGATGGCTGTAAATTACAAAGAACCTGAAATCCTGGCTAGGATACAAGAGACTGGAGAGAGGTGTGGCCATCACGCCTGATAGGAATGTAAACAGTGCAGTCACTGTGAAAATCAGTATGTAGGTGCTTCAAAAAACCTAAAAGCAGGGGCTGGGGAGATAGCTCTGGGGTTAAGATTCTGACCCCCAAGCAGAAGATCCTGAGTTCAGATCCCAGGTCCCATGTAAAACCGCCAGATGGAAACCACCAGGCGAAAACAGTGGGCAGACAGCACTTTCGCCCTGGTGGGCAGAGCTTGGGAAATCCAAGAGCAAAGCAAAAAGGAGGTAGAAGCAATCCAAGATGATTCCTGAAATCACCCTTGGTCCTCCACAGGGGTACACAGTGTCCTCTGATACACACACACAGACACATACACACACACACACACACGCACACACAGACACACACACAGACACACACACACACACACACACACACACACGTGCGTGCGCGCTGCAAAATAAATAATATTTTTAAAAAAAACACAAGTAGGTCTTTATGAAACCTAGTTCTTCCCTGCTGAGCATATACCACGGGAATCAAATAGGCACAACAGATACCTGTGCATCTGTGCTGACTGCTCACAAACCACAACGGCCAAGTTATGAAATAGGTCTAGGTGCCTATGGACAGATGAGTGGGTAAAGCAGATGTGGTACTATGTACACAATGGGGTTCATTCAGCTATAAGAGCAAAACCATGTCACCTTCAGGAACATGGATAGAACTGAAGACCATCATGAGGAGAGCATCATATCCTTCAAGCATATGGGATTAACCATCAATTCTTCACAATAAGCCCAAATTATGGGTACTATTACCTTTGTTTCTATCTACACTTTATAGATAAGAGACACGGTGGTCCATCAGGTCCTGTGTAGTATAGATACTACTACCTATTGTTTTTATCTACGTTTTATAGATGAGACACACAGTGGTCAATTATTTCCTGTGCTAGAAGTCACAGAGGTAAGTGACAATGTACTGTATCAGACAGAGAGAAAAAGAAAGACACACACACACACACACACACACACACACACACACACACACACACAAAGCTATTAGGAAAAACAAATGTCTGATTTCAATCCTATCTACAACCCAGATTATTAATGTAAGGACACGGAGATTATTAGGAAAAGGAAATTGACCCTCAGGGAGGTGGGCAAGACACAGGGTGTGGTCAAAGCACCTGACATGCTTGAATGCGTCATCATTGGGCACAGGTGTCAACTTGACTATTGAGGGTTTGAGCTCTGGGCACATTTGTAGAGAATTAATGATTGAGTTGGGCCCAGAGCAAACCTGAATTGTCCAGCTGATGGCAAAGGCCCAGACTGTAGTAGGTGGGATTAGACCCTGGAATAAAATACAGAGGATTGGTTGAAGGAGTCGGCAACTTTGTGTACACTTGGCCAGACATGCTGGTCTGGCAAGTAAGGATCGTCCCTCTCTCAGCCATTATGTGGAGATGGTGTGGCCAGTTCCCTTGGCCCTGGTGCTGGTGCAGCTCTCCCGTCAAGCTGGACTGAGAACTGTAACCAGTCATCGTTAGAGAAAATAAATCCTTTGTTCCCTTAAGCCGTTGGATGGTGATTTATCAGCAACCATCAGGCGAACTGCAACAGAATTCAGTGTCATGGTGAAACCCCACACTCGGGACAATGAACACATGGTAATGAACATCCCCCAAACAAACACACTTTATAACAGTGACACATGGGGCTGGAGGCCTTCTGGGGACAGGGAGCAAACGGATAGCCACAGTGATGTGCTTGGGTGAGTTGCGGTCCTAAGTGGAGCTCCATCTTTGAGGACTGCTGACCTGCACCCCTTTTAGATACACGCACACTGACTCTTGCAAACATGAAAACACGCCTAGTGAGCGGCGGGCAGCCAACTGGAGACAAGGCTGCAATTTGCTAAACATTTTTTTTTTGCCATTTTGCTTCTCGAATCTCATTTTCTTGTTTTGCTTTGCTGTGAACCTCTCTTCTGTTGTTCACCTTTTCCTTCACAAAGCAGAAAAAAAGCAAAGCTGTGCCTGGGCTAGTGACTGGCCTTGGAGACGAGAGAAGCAACTTAAAAAGGGTAAGTGCGTGGTCTTCATACCCCCAAATAGCGTCATTACTGCCTTTGTATCATCAGGGCAAGAGGAGCGATCAATCGACCAAAAGCAAAGTCCTTAACCAGTCCCCCAGCATGTACTCTGCATAAATTATACATACCATCGCAGTCGAAGCATCGATAATTGTATGAAATAATAATAGCAGTGTAGCACTTGGCCGACACTGGCTGCCCTTCTGAGAACTTTTACTGGGATTACGAGTCGCTGAGTCCTCACAGTAAACCCACGTGACGGGGATCACTATGGGTTTTTACCACATTTGGAGATGAAATGAAGACCACCTCAGGTGAGTTCTGAGAAACGAGACTCACATGGGGGAGGGGAGAGTGGCGTGTGGCAGTCTGAATAATAACTCCCAATTGCAGGAATCCAGAATACCTCCCACCAGTGTGACGTCATCACGCCGGCACCAAGGCACCCGGCACTCACTCAGATTTGAGAATTTGGCATCTAACCACACAGCACATCCTGAGGAGTCCTAATTTCATGAGACTAGATGCTATCCCACATAAGGATTCCCATAAGAAGTACCCAAATTTAAAGGCCTGATTTAACACTGACGCCTTATAGGACCCTCACTATTCAAGGAAGATGCAAAATTAGGGAGACTGCGGAAAGTCTTCTTTCCACCTTGGACAGTAGAATAAAACTAAAAGCCCAACATTCCTGTCCTGGTCATCCTTGCTTTTAATTTCAAAAGAATCTGAGGAGCAGGGCAAGTTAGCTCATATCTGGAATCTCCACACCCAGAAGGCAGAGGAAGGAAGGGAGATTGCTACAAGTTCAAGGCCAGCCTGGTCTACACAGCAGGTTCTAAGTCAGCCTGGTCTACACAGCAAGTCCTAGGCTAGCAGGGTCTACTTAGTGAGAATCTGTATGGGCTATAAATGTGTCCAACCTGCTTATCCAGGGGTTCGCAGGCACCCCGTCATAGCTATGACCGCAACCACGTGAACAGTGGTAGACCACAACACCATGACAGGATGTTAAAAGGTTGGGCCCCTGTGTTGCTTAGTCTCAGTTGTCCCGGGACTCCTGAGGCAGGACCCCTGGGTGTGTCTGTTGGATGGTCCTTTGCTGGGCCTGGGAAGGCCCCTCCTTGTGGGTGTGGCCTTTCCCTGGACTGCTAGGAGTGGAAAGAGGGGATTGGGCATAGGCAGGAATTCAAACTCACTCTATGTTTCTTGACTGTGGATGGCATGTGACCAGCTGCTGCAGGCTCCTGTCACCCGTGACCTCCCTGCCTTGATGGACTGATCCCAGGAACCAGGTGTTGGCTAAACCCTTTCTCCCCAAAGCTCGCTTCCTGTCATAGCAAGGAGAGGATGCATAAGCAGGAGACAGCGGAGACAGAAATCTCACAGAGGATCTTTTGCCCTGGGACCTCAAAGGTGAGCCAGTTTCTGCCAGCAACGCATCTTCTAGCTGAAGAGTTGAAGAATTCACTCCACGGTCATGCCTCCTACAGCCTGATACTTGATCTTTTGACCTTCATGTTATCAAACATGGAAGGTCATTATTTTCCAGGATGACACTGAACCAGGATGGCTGGTGTCTTCTTCTGCAAAGATCCAAAGATGATATTTCACTTAGAGGATTCTGGGCTCTCATTGCATCTTTCATCAAGGGACACGTGATACCCGCATGTCATGCCACCCATGGCGGCCTCTGGTGCTAGAGCAAGGCCAAGCCTCTCCTAGATGCTCCAGTAAAGTCACGGTCCCTGTGCTGCAATGCACAGTCAGTGGCTGTACAATTAACCTGGCCCCACCCAATTTTTACTCACCGATTTTTCGCACCCATTAATGTTCCCTGACCAACTTACTATGATCATTCATTTATTTATGTGTCACGGTAGGTTAGGGCATTTCATGCTTGCTCCATAAAGTTAGTAACTATCCTTATATTCACGCTCAAAGCGCTCAAGACTTTGTAGTATAATGGGGGTCTCTTTAGAACAATGACTGTTTGTTAGTTTGTTTGTTTGTTTGACATTTTCCATTGGTTCTTTGAGAACAGCCATATCCAGACATTCATCTTGTACCTTACCCAGAAATGTTGTTTCAAGGGGAAAATGTGGACCATCACAGAGCTGGCTACCTGACCTCTCCCATCCTCCACATGCACAGACACCTGTGCATACACAGGATACACCACCAAACACACAATTTCACCTGCATATAGTCAATGCAATTTTCTAAGCCCCCCCCCAGTCCCTTGCTCCTCAGAATAGTGGACAGGGTCAGTTTACCCAAGCATCATGGCACGACACAAATTCCACCACATAAGAGGTCCAGTTTTGACGCTGTGCCTCACCAGAGGCTAAGGAAGGACAAAAAAATTCCAGAGCAGTTTTTAAAAAAATAATACTAAAAAGTAAATTTCGTGAAAGAGGAAAACTGGTCTAAAAATCTTTTAAAGATTTCAAATAGATTAAAAACAAAAAATAACGTTAAGGATGGCCAAAAATGGTGGGTCTATTTTTGTAAAGGCAAATGAACATCCAGCAAGCTAAGCCGTAGTTTATTACTCAAAGCTTTCCATTTTACTATGTGTATGTTTTGTGTGTGTGTCTGTGTGTTAATCTGTGTGTCTGTTATTATGTCTCTGTGTATATGTGTGTCTGTGTGTTGTGTGTGTGTCTGTGTTTGTGTGGGTGTCTGTTATTATGTCTCTCTGTATATGTGTGTCTGTGTGTTGTGTGTCTAGCATTCGATGAAATGCCAGGTGTACTATGGTTTTCTCGTTTAAGAAAGAAAAACAAAACTCTTCCCAGTCAGGGGTTTGGGTCTGGCCTGTCAAGCAGGAATTAAAACCTCATTAAGCAGCAGCTGTGGACAGTGTCCTCCGGATACGAGCTGAATCAGCTTGGTGGGGAGGGGGCACACACAGAGGAGGGGCGCCCAAGGGAAAGGTTGGCAGGAAGCAGGACAGAGAGAAGAAGCTGTGCCCTCTTTTCTCATCCTTTTCTACCCGGCTCCTCCCTCTCACTTACAGAAATGGCATAATGTGAGCAACTGAAGACAATAAAAACCCGTTTGCTCCTCTTTACTCACAACTGTGCTACATGTGCGGATTAATCCTTCAGAAACAATTATTTTGTTTTCCTCTGAGTTCTATAGATGTTTCCAAAAATCCTAACAAGGACACAAATGGCAACCACCACGCAGAACCACCTCCTCTTGGTTTGTTTCTAGGCCCTGGTTTTCTGAAGTCCGAAGGCACAAAGCTTGTTCAGCAAAAGCTGCTGGGTTCCTTGAAAGGAATGCATCCACTATTAGCTAAAAATTGGTTATAAATGGGGCCACTTAAGCCTCCGTGGAAAGGAATTGCAGGGGCTTGGGATTAAAATTGCAGGAAGCCCGAAGAAAATTGGAGACAAGAAAATGATGACTGATGGGCTCTGTGCTATTATCTCTGCGAATGCTAAGGACAGCCGGGCTCTGGCAGGAAAGAAAGCTGGCAGGAATGACCTTGAGCAGCCATCCTGTCTGAGATGGGGGGCTCCGCACAGTGGCCGGCGGGGGTGGGGGTGGTGGGGGGCCCCCGAGCAAGCTGGATTCTTCATTTCCCAATGGGCAGCAAAGACATCTCAAGCAGTTTTGATTTCCTTTGAGCGCCTGGGGCCGAACGCTCCATCTCCCTACAGAATAAACACTGTGTGCTGCTTAAAAAAAGGGTCCATGTCTATATGGGGGCTGGAAACTGGGACGTCTGGGATGCGGGAGATTGGAAACCCTGCGTGGACGCTGGACACTGGCGTCTCTTCACCCTCATCCTCTGTCCCCTGCCCTGCTCACCAAGGAGCTGTCATGTCAAGTTCCAGAAACTGCTGCTCACAGACTGCAGGGAAGAGAGACCCAGCCCCCTGCACATCAACAGTGCAAAGACCCGCTCGATGCTCAGACCTGCTGGAAGTACTGCCCGAGAGACAGCTTCAGACCAGCATCTCTTGCAGGGTGAATTGCACGGTTTCAAACAACCGACAATTCCAAAGAGCTTTCGCTCACAGGACTTGTGTCAGTGAGCACTAGATAGTATTTAGCATTTTTAATTTTTTAACGAATAACCTCCAGGTATCGAGATGGCTCAGCAGGGGAGGACCTGCTCACAAACCTACAACCTGACTTCCATCCCCAGGAGCCCACAAGATGGAAGGAGAGAACTGACTTCCGAAAGTTGCCCTCTGACCTCCATTCGTGTACCATGGAATACATGTTCTCTCTCTCTCTCTCAAGTAAATAAACAAATACTTAAAATTATAATTTTTGTCGAAACTCTTTCCCTAACAAACAAAAGGATCCAAGTATGACCCCCAGATCCCACATTAAAATGCCAGGCAGAAATGGTAGTGGCCTATAATTCCAGCCCTGTGGCAAACTCCACACAAAGCAATAAGGAGGTAGCTCAATCCAGGATGATTTCCTGATATCACCTTGGGCCTCAGAGATAGGTGCATTCAAGTGCTCTTTTCTATACATGTCCACACACACATGTAAACATGTACATACATACATGCATGCAAAAAATAATTTGCAACCCACTACAAATATAATTAATATTTCATCTGTAATAATTTGATCCTCTCAAAACCTCTGATACCAAAAACAGTATTTTGTCAAGTTGCAAAGTCTTGTCCATGTCTGTTTTAAACAGAAGACTTTGAATCTCCTGGCAGTTGCATGAATCTATCTGCTCTACCTGGCTTGGCTGACGGGTATAGAAGCCCCATCCTCACAGGGACATGGTGTTGTGTAATGAAAAACCAGGCTGCTGCATTTTCAGTTACATGTAAGCTTTCTTTCAGTCTTTGATATTATGCTGAAACTCTAGCACTAATGATTTCTTAGGCACCTGAACACCCATGAACTGATACGCTTCCATTGTCTGAAAGATCAAAACCTATTGATCTACCCAGCACCTTCATTGAATTATTTTTGCATGTGTTTAGCTGGGGGTAATTGCATATGCATATATGTGTTTGCATGTGTGGGCACACATGTGCACATGCATATAGAAGCCTGAGATCTACAACAGACATCTTTTCTCATTACTCTCCACTTTCAATGATAAAGCAGCAGGCTTCTTGCTAAACCAAAGGCTCACCAGTTACAGAACCAGCTGGCCTAGCCAGCTTGCCCTGGAGATTCCTGTCTCAGCCTCCGGAGTGCTGGGTTACAAGCAGCTTCCATGCCTGCCCGGCTTTTTATATGGGTTCTGGGGATCCAAACTCTGCCGTTACACTTGCAACACAAGCATCTTATCATTTGAGCCATTGGATCTTTAGCATACATACAACTTGGCTACGTCAAACACCAATCATTGACAAGATGCGAAGTCACTGAGTTACACGGATCTTCCAAAAGCGAGACTGCTGTAGCAGGAAGACCCTAAAAAGAGCATATGGGATCTCCGTAGTATAAAAACAGATGTGACTTCTGAGACCTACTAAAAACACACCCTCGTGGCCCATGAACCACACCTGGAAAACTGTCACTCAGACCTCGAGGGCGAGGGAAACATTGCCTGCTGAGAAAATGGCTCTGTTTCACAGTCAGGATGGGTGCATGTAGGGGCCAGAAGACATGACAATAAAACATGTCCCCGAGATGACTTTATCTACACACCACAGCCCTATAAAGTCTCTGGGTTTCGGCCAGAAAGTGGAATTCTTCGCTAGACATTGACCTCCAACACACGAGTGCCTTGTTTGAGCAATAATCACCACGCCTCAAGCCAAAATTCAGATGTGAAACTGTCCCATGACAAACATGTCAGAGGCACTCACGGCCCACTCTTCACCTCTTTCTAACCCCGATGTCCCCACAATCACTTGAGAGTGTCCCACCTGCAATAAGGGAAACTTAGCTGCTCTGTCATTAGATGTAACTAGTGCCAAGGTCCTCAGTCACCAGGTCCTAGGGCAGGGCTCTGCTCTGTTCAGTATTCACAGCCCCTAAACTCAGTGCCTATCCCCCTCCAAAGCTCAAAAACTATCTGACTGCTTTAGAGGTCGTTAGCCATTGCTTCAACAAAGTACCCTAGCCAAACAATTTAAAGAGCAAGGGTTTGCTTCCGGCTCACAATTTCAGGTTAATGTCCATCATTGTGGGGACATTGCAGCAGCAGGAGCTGGAAGCACTGATCACATGACACCCAAGGCAAGAGCAGAGGGCAAAGACCACGGCTGCAGGCTTGCTTACAAAGTTCACCTAGCTCCCTCCATCTTTGAACAGCTCCCACCTAGGAAACGGCCCCACCCACAATGGGCTGGATCTTCCACATCAATTATGCAATCAAGACAGCCTCTCATAGGCAGGTCTCTCAGGTGAGCCTAGAAACAGGCCTTCTAGGTGTCAGGTGTAATTAATGTGGAGCACCACCATTTGCATCTGAACAGCACTAAATACTTCAGTGGCAGGTCTGCACCACACTGCAAAACAGAGCCCAAAGTCCAGCACGGCGCTGTATTGGGTGAGACAAGCACGATGCCCTGTCGGCATGGCGGAGCTTTAACAGAAATCATCTCAGTCACCACATCATGTTGAGGGCAAATGCTTGATGCCACTTAGAAATTCAGATCTCAGGCTAGGGCAGTGGTGGGTAAAGTGTTTGCTGTGCAAGCTTGCTCTGAGTTCAGATTCCCAGACCCTCTACAAAAGCCAGAAGAGAAGGGTAAGTGTGGGTAATCCCAGTGCACCCCTATGGGAAACAGAGTCAGAGACAGGAAAATCTCCAGAAGCTTGCAGTTCAGCCAGCCTGGAGGGTGGTAAAAAAAAAAAAATCTTGACTTACAAAGGAGGGAGGCAAGACACACGCTCAGATTGTCCTCTGACTCCCCTTACACACACACACCACACACACACACACACACACACACACACACACACACCCCACACATACACACACCACACACATACACATATGAAATTCATATTTCAAGTTCAAAGCCCATTTTAATTCAATAACACACAGAAAGTAACTGAGGGAGATCAAATTCTTCCTATCTACAGGCTTTGTAGCTAAACCTGACACTTGATGGAAGATGATAAAATTTTCCCTAATATACTAAAAATAAAAATTCTGGAAAATAGTGGCAAGAACTGATACTCTTGATACTGCCAAAAGTGTGTGTGTGTGGGAAGGGAGGGAAGAAAAAGAGGGAGAAAGAGAGGGAGAGAAAGGAAAGCAAGAAGGGAGAGGGAGAGAGGGATACATAGAGAGGAAGAGAGGAAATAAAGGGAAGGGAAGGGGGAGGGAAGGAGAGAAGAACAGAGAGGGAGAAAGGGTGAGAAAAAGAGAGAAGGAAGGAAGAAGGGAAGGAGAAAAGAAGAGAGAGGGAGGAAGGAGGGAGAAAAGATGAGAGAGGGAGGAAGGAGGGAGGAAAGAAGGAGGAGGAAAGGAGGGAGGAGAGAGGAGGGAGGAGGAGGAGGGAGGAGGAGCCGTGATAAGCCACCAGGTCCCTGTCCGCACAGCAGCTCTTGCCTGATGCGGCGGCGGCGCAGGACGTCAGCATCAGGAGCCACCTGGTGCCTCGGAAGGTCTCATCATGGGCATTATGTTGGCTACTTTTCTTTTTTTAATATAAATAGTACTGTTTGCAAGAGGAGGCGGGGGGGGGGAGGGGCGCCTCCTTGAGGAGGCACAATTGTGAGACACAATTGATCATCTGCCCAGGTGGCTCGTGCCGCAAGACCGTAAGGAATTGCAGATGGCTCTAGTCACCGGGGAGCTATTGGTCACCTGGACTCCTGACGGCGTTTCATGTTCTGTTGTCACAGATCACTCACCCGGGTTACTTACTGGCCCATGAAATCTAAATTTGGAGTCCTACCTACAGGCAAGTCTATTCTCTGTAGTCCTTACAATAACTTCGCATCTCAGAGACAGATGGAAAGAAGCAGCTAGACCCACCTAAGCCACCATCCTAGCCACAGGTTGGTATCCAGCACCACCCCTGTTTAGTTCATTCCTGAGAGCACCCCAAATCTCAAAGACCTGGGAAAACCTCCTCAAACCTGTCACAACTTTTCATTATGATTGGTATGGGCTGATAAACCTTTATTTTCCTTCAGTGTGTGCTTATCACTGAGTTGTAAACAGACTTAATTAATTGCATCCTGGTCCCCAAGGCTTGAAAACTCTAAGGTATGGGCTGTGGAGATGGCTCAGTGTTTAAGGCCCTTGTCTGGAAAGCAAAGGGACCCCAGTTGGGATCCCCACATCCCATGTAAAAGCACCAGGCTTTAGGCCTCCATGAAGGTCTGCAAGGGGTGACATACAGTGCCCAGCAGAATGGAGTGAAGGGAATTGCAGGAGCAGCAAAACTGCAAAAGAAAATCAACAAACCACAATCCAGAACTTCAGAGACTCTATATCAATCACATAGAACTAGGACAGCCTAATCTCTCCCCATCCTGGAGCTCAGGGACATTTGCGGAAGAGGGGGCGGTAAGATTGTAAGAGCAAAAGGATGGGAGGAGCAACGATTTGCAAGATTCTCAACAATAGTTGGGGCCAAGCAATCATAATGGAACTTTGCATGCCCTGCGCAATGTCCAGCGCACTGTTGCCCTCATAAAGTCTAGCATCTGATAAGGGCACCGAGACCCCTGGAGGCAAGGGATTGACAGCCATAGTAGTGATCTTATGCTTAAGGGGAACAAGAGAAAGGGCTTATGGAATGCCACTGAGTCCTTATATGTCATCGGAGAGGGAGGACACAGTGGAGAGTTAGGCACACACAATAAAGGACTCTCTGGGAATTGGGGGGAGGCACTGGGGGAAGGGGAGGGGGAAGAGGGGGGAGGGAGGGAACTGGTAACAAATTTTTAAAATGTATAATTAAATTTTTAATAAAAAAAAAAAAAAAAAAAAAAAAAGCACCAGGCTTGTGTGGTCGCAGCTGTAGGTCCAGCCTTGGAAGGCAGAGTCTGGGAATCCCAGAGCAAGCCGGCTAGCCAGACTAGCCCTAATGGCTGCTCTGGGTTTAAATGGAAACCCAGGTTCACAATAACAAGGTGGGAGAGCAAGCGAGGCTGATTCGCGGTATTACACCAGGCGCACCACTCCAGTGCACTCGTGCACACACACCTACCCACATGCATCCGCCCACATGCAAACACACATAGAAACGCACATGCATGCACTCAGTCCACACACACATACATGAAAGCACATGTTGTAGTTACCCTGCATGTTGCTGATAAATCATGACAAGTGCTTAAGGGGACAAGGGTTTATTCTCTCTCATAATAGTAACCAGTCTGTTTACAGTTGCTTGTCCAGTTTAGCAGGAAAGCACACACCAACACCACCGGCCAACTTTCTCAAACAGCTCCCTCCATCTCATTCATCTGCCTAGGGACTAGTCCCACCCACCCTGGGACTATATGCTCTACAAAAATGCCTAAAGCTCGACCCTCAACCGCCAGATTGACACCTGGGTGTATCTATGACAACATGCATAAAACCTGTCTGAGCAAGCAGAGGGACAGAGATTTTTCAGACGTTCTCAAATGTTCATCTCTTTGTCTCATTATCTCCTGGTCTAAAAGAACACAGATTCAATTTCTTAATTGTAACGCATGGCATCAAGCAGCACTGCCAAGAGCAAACGTCGCTGCGTAAGCCCTTTGAGCGCAAACACATCCGACGTTCAGGTGTTTTCATTATGCAGATTAAAACAACTGAGGAACTTCTGGTCAACTAGGGCTCAGGTGCGACCGCAGGGTGACCAGCGGGGCGTGGTTTTGAATTATTGCAAAGTGGCCTCAAGGTATCAAAGCAGAAGAATTAGCTGCAACTGAAAGTGCTTCATCTTCTACCTCAACATAGTGGGTGCCATCAGACCCACCATCCAGCGAGCCCGGGGGCCTCTGCTTGCCAGCCAGTGACATCCAGGGTCTATCAGGCTCCCTGACTTTAGGGCCAGACTGTGGGAAACTAACATCTGATCCATCTTTAACTCATCTGCTGATTCCTCTGCAGACCGTGGAGAAACCCAGGAGCTGACACAGGCAAACATCAGAGTTTGTGAGCTTCAAAGGCAAGGCACCCTGGTTACAATCAGGCTTCCAGCTGGAGTCTGCAAGGTGCAAACCAAAACAGGGCTGTGAGCTCAGGCCAGAAACTGACCAGACCTTGGAAAAGCTGAGGGGCATCCTGCGGGACACAGTGTAATCCCTGCCTAGAGCCAACTGTCCTTCTCTTACCAAGTCTGCCCTCTGGGGATGGGGGGGTAAATAAATCCTCTGCAGGAGAAGCAACACCACCACAGCTGAATGCTAGTTCTGTACTTTTCATACATAATGCCCAGCCTCCATCAGAAGTATCCATACTTAGTAAGAATGAACCAAAACTTAATAGACATGCAAGAGCAACTGAAGGAGATGCTCAGGGATTGACATCATAGTTGAGAAGAGAATTTTAAGAGAAGCTTGACTGTGTTTCATGATCAGACAAGTAAGCTAAAAATAACAGAGTAAAATAAGCCAAAAATGGAATCTGAGATGCCAAAGACCCTTACTTAACACCTTACACTATCCAATACTGATAGTTTAATAATCAAGAGGCAGATCTTAAGGCAGGGAAGATTCCTTGAGTTCACAGTTTCATGGGGCTTTGAATGCTGGGAACTGAAGATCTCAGAAGATAGGAGGGTTGGGGCACACCTCTTTTAAAATTCTACAAGCCCAAATGACCAAGCTTCAAGATTATAGAAAGTTAAAAGGTTTTTAGATCAAAACCAAATATCTTGGGTTATTTTCAGTCTCTGCTAAAGTCATTCACTGTATACCC
The DNA here is from genome assembly GCA_023101885.1 of Typhlomys cinereus. Taxonomy (NCBI): domain Eukaryota; kingdom Metazoa; phylum Chordata; class Mammalia; order Rodentia; family Platacanthomyidae; genus Typhlomys; species Typhlomys cinereus. The sequence continues at coordinate 2,390,502 of JALPQD010000087.1, read as the reverse complement.
ATGTATCTGACCTATCACCCTGTAACTAGCAGCACCTTAAAATGTATTCCTAGCAAACCGCTAACATCTAATAATCCAAAAACCAAGAACATCACCAGATAACACTGAGAACCTGGAAGAATTTTATAGCACTTGGCAACTGCAGTCTGCCTACATGTAATTCACAAATGCTTTGATTTGTGACTGTCACAGTTAGACACAGGTGTCAACTTGATGGTTGAGGGTTCAAGTTCTGGGCACATTCATAGAGAATTAGTAGTTGATTTAAGTCCTGAGTGATCCTGCAGTAGACTGTCGAGTGGATGGGGAAGGCCCAGCCCATGGTGGGGGAACTAGTCCCCAGACGGGATTTCTGACTGGATCTACAGAGTCAAACTTTCCCTAGAAAAGATTAACACAGGGTCTGATTTCTGGAGGACTGAACCAGGTAAGAAACAAAGATGGGGAGAACTGGTTGAGGAAGTTGACATCCTCGTGTACACTTGGCCAGACATGCTGGTCTGGCAAGTAAGGATCGTCCCTCTCTCAGGCATATGTGCTATGGTGTGGCCAGTTCCCTCGGCCCCTGGTGTTGGTGTGAGCTCTCCTGCCAAACTGGACAAGGAACTGTAACTGAACGATCATAAACCAAATAAAATCCTTTGTTCTCCTCAAGCCCTTTACTCATGAATTTACCAGCACAAAGTAACAGCCACACTGACTCTCCTTATTCTTTAACTAATCGGTTCACCCTTAATCATTTCCACTGTGGGTCATGGTATTTGGGGATCCTGAATCTGTGTGTTCCCAAGCCTCAGTCCTTCATATTCAATTCCTGAATAAGCTGTTCTTATGCCCTTCGAGGTGAGAGTTGTGGTTTCACATGGACATGGCCAGGCTGCGGGGATAGGGGATGTGGCGCACTGACACAGTCTGCAGCAGCACGAGCGGACTGGGGTGATGGCTCGCGTCACGATGGACCAGGAAGCAGAGAACAGCGTGCTGGGACAAGGGGCAAGTACAACCATCAGAGTCGCCCCTGGTGACCTAGAGGTTCCGTGGCCTCCCAGAATAATGCCCCAAGCTGGAGACCAAGTGTTCAACCCGCGAGCCAGTGGAGACACTTCAGATGCGCACCATGACACCCAGTTGCACAGCAATACACATCATGTTCACATTTTGTCTAAGGCATTCGACAAATGTGTATTTGATCACGAGCCAAAGTTGAACACAGAGAGGTGGACTCTGCTTGCTGGAGAAAACAGTGTGTGAAGAATCAGTAGGAGAGAGAGCGAGAGAGCGAGAGAGAGAGAGCGCTGTGATGGACACCCAGAGGAGAAGCATTCCGTCCGCAGCCCTTGGGGTATAATGGCCAGATCTACAGCAGTCAAACTTTCCCTAGGAAGGATTAACACAGGGTCTGGTTTCTGGAGGACTGAACCAGGTGAGAAGAAACATGAGAGACGCCTTCCATGCAGGTAGATAGGAAGAGCCAAAGGCAAACTGGAGGAGTAAGAAGCAGCTAATTGGGTTAAGAGTGTGTGTTTGCAAAGACCCTGGGGTAGCAGGAAGTTAGCAAAGAAGAGGATGCAAAGAAGATCCCATCCTCCTTCTCGACCTCAGGAATTCTTCCCTTCCTTGGCACAAAGGGGCCCCCTGCCTCCTCTCCATACACTGAGGTCTCCTACCACCATACGGTTCTTCCCTGTCGGTGAGCATTTTAGCCCAGTGCCTGGCACTGATCCATTTATACATCTGTCTCCCTCTGTAGACTGCAGAGGAGGGCAGGGGGCTTACAGCAGCTAAGCACATTGATAACGCTCCTGAATTCAGAACCATAGTCATGGTTCTGAATGAATCAGAACCATGACCATGGTCCAGCCCCACACACCCGGGGACCACAGCTTTAACCTTGCAAAGCCATTTACCTACTTGGTGAGCTGCTTTGGCTTCCCATAAATTCTTGGCTATAAAGTGGTAACTTTTTGCGCCCCCCCCCACTGCCCACTGTGAATCACGAGGTGTGAGCTACTTCACCATCACAGCCATCTGCACAGGCCCTGTGAGCACAGCGACGTCATCCGTGTTATAAATATCACACAATTATCTAATTTCTAAAAGGCTCTGGCTGCTTTGAAAGGTGTTATTTCGGAAACAAGTCCCGACCCATCCCAGGGAAAGTCCCGGGCTGCATTGTGCTTGCTAAGAATATCCACAGCGCATGGAAAGGCCGGCCAGGGAGGAAGCAGAAATCCCGGAGGCACTGTGCCTGCTCAGGGTGCTGCCGGGCAAGCAGAGGGGGGGCCACACGCACCCCTGCCCCAGGCCTGTGCCCCAGGTGAGGTTTGGGGGTTGGGGAGAGACTCAGCTCTGTGTAGGGGGATCAGAGCCTGGAGTTTCCCCCTTGTGGCTACAGGCTCCCCGTGGGCTCTAAGAGCAGCAGGAAGGTTGGGGACACTAACATGTTGGCTTACTGGCCATGCTGCTGACCCCTGACGCACAAGGCGGCAGCTGGGCATTTGCCTGACTTGGTATCAGCAACTCCAGGGCGATTCCCAAGCAGCCCCCCCCCACACACACCATTTCACTCTCTCTCTCTCTCTCTCTCACACACACACACACACACACACACTCCACACACACACACACACACACTACAGGAAGAAGAAAAACAATACAGTGGAGATTAGGGTACCCCTCTGCGACCCAATGCTCCAGCTCCTGGCTACTTGATACAGGCTGTCAGATGGGGCTCTGCCCTCCCAGGTCTATCTGACCCATCTTCGGAGGATTACGGGGGAGAGCTGGCAGGGGTGGGCTGGTAATTTAAACCCAGGGGCTCCCAGAGCTCAGAGTTGTGGGAACATAAGCAGATGTGGGGCTTATCATTCCTGCACAGCCAGGCATACTGACCCCCTCCCCAGCCTCGTCCTGGGCACAGACCAGGCCCCCTGAGAAGCAAGCTACACCCCACTTCCGCCTTGGCCTGTTCTCTGGTTCAGGGCGGCAGGATGTGGGCGGCCTGGGAAAAGAGCTTCACCAGCCGGGTCCTGAGGCTGCCTTTTGATCTCTTCCCACCGGACCACGGGGTGTGTGTGCGTGTGTGCGTGCATGTGTGTGTGAAAACCTGGCACATACAGGGCTTAGTGCTTCATTGCAGACTTTCTGGCTTTAGCTCTATTAATTATAAAGTCCCCAGGGAGAAGGAAGGGTGCTACAAATACCAGGAAGGGACAGATGCCATCAAGGATAGAGGTCAGGACTCCAGTCAGCCTTGGAGTTACTGCAGGACTCTGCAAACTACGAATGCTACGGGCTCCTCTGCCAATGTGGCAGGACTCCACCTGCTTGCCCATCTCTCTCTTGAGAATAGAAGCTGCCTGCTTTCCTGGCCAGTTTGGGGCATCCTTCACAGGTCAGAGTTTAGGGGAGATCTGTGAAGCGGGTGCAGGTCAGACTGCACTGGAAGAAAGACTCCACGAGCACCTCGCTGGAGCCCCTCAAGTCCAAGCCTGCCCCTTGCCCCAGACCTCTGTACTCCTGGGGAAAAGGTACCATCTTAGTCTGACCCTGATGCTGTAACAAAACACCTCAGGAGGGACATTTTATAAAGAAGATGACTCCTTAAGGTTCTGGAGGATGGAAAGCCCAAGATGGAGGAGCACAGGGGGGGCCCTTCAGTGAACCTGCCCAAGGTATGGGGTCAAAGCAGCTCCCTTTATGCTAAATCACTTCCCAAAGACCCCCTTCGACACATTCATGCTGGGAATTAAGTTCCCACACAGGACTTTGGAGGATCGCATGGGACAATCACATAGGGACATGTTGAATGTGGCACTTTTCTCCTCTTGAATCTCTTTCTGTCTGATCCTGCCCTCATCTGCCACATAGGAGACCCCTTCACCATCTTCTCGGGCTGCATATGCACACCTTCTTTAGGGCCTTTAATCATTGCTGCCACAGTCATCTCACGCCCCTGAGCTTAACACAGGACCAGCACATGTGGCCAAAGTCAACCATTTCCCATGCATGGCTTGCAAACACTGAGCCTCAGGTCGCAAGACTAAAATGTTCACTGGTTCACTTCAAATCCCAAAGAAAGGCTGGAGAGATGGCTCAGGGATTAAGATTCTGCCTCACAGGCAGAGGGACCTGAGTTTGGATCCTGGATCATATGCAAAAAGCAGCAGGCAAAAATGACAGCAGCCTATACTTCCAGTTTGGGAAGGCAAAGCCAGGGAAACCCTAGGGAAAAGCAAAAAGGAGGTAGAAGCAATTCAAGATGGTTTCTGAAGTCACTCTTGGGTCTTTGCGGACATACATAGTGCCCTCTGAAACACACAGACACATACACACACTCACACACACACACACATTCCAAAGAATTTCTATATTAATTAAAATATACATGTTTTCAGAATTCATGGGCAAGACGGCATGCAAGAAGACTAATTTGATCCTAACAGTGGCCTCCTTAACTCAGCCCTTGAGTGAATTTCATGAGCCCGTGCTGAGCAGCTAGACATCACCCTCACAGCTTTTTAGGTAAAACAGTTCCTCCCCACAGACAGATGCTGTGAGCCTGAGAACATGCTGGAGGGTAAAGCACTGCTTCCTGCAAACCTTCCCTCGTCCCAAGTTGGATTGGTTTGGATTGGATCAAATTATTTCCCCCCTCAGTAGGATCTCACTTTCTAGTCCAGGCTACTCTGGAACGCACTTTGTAGCTCACTCTGCCCCTGAACTCACAGCAATCCTCCTGCCCCAGCCTTCCCAGCGTTGGGATGACTGGCCACCTAATTGGAGGATCCTGCATTTTATCGCCCAGCCTTCAAATTCGAACTCAGAACACAGGCTGCCGGGATTTCCTCTGAGTTTTCTTCAGTGTTCTTGTAGACAGGGTGCCTGGATCGTGAAGACGGGCGAGATGTAACACAGGGCAATGGTGGAAGAAGACGAACCCTGTCTTCACACGTCCCTGGAGAAATATGGAGACAGTAGAGTCTCGGTTTCCACAGGACCAGGAGACAGTAAAACTCAGCAATACATGAGGCTTATGTGTTCACCCAGAAAATGGAAATAAAACCCTGCAAGCGTGTACGTGTGTGTCGGGGAAGGGGTGGGACCCAGTGAGGGGTGTCTCTTCCAATCCTGTTCTCTACACAACAATCACAAACATGCATGTCGCAACACCCATTTCTTAGAAACATGTTTCCAAAAGGAAGACAAGATAGCTCAGTTGGTAAGTGCTTGCCAGCATAAGTCTGAGTACCTGGGTTCAAGTCCCGGCACTGACATCTAAAGTCCAGATGTCCTGGGATCCCAGGGCCAGCAAGACAGAGATGGCAGGATCCGGAGGCCGGTCGGCCAGTCTAGACAATTATCGGTGAGTTACATGTTCGGACAAGAGTCTGTCTCAAAAAATAAGATTGAAACTAATGGAAGAAAACATCAGACATCAACTTCCACCTCCACCCCAGTGCATGTTCACACACACACAGATACACACACATGCACACACATAAACCCAGATACACACGCGCGCACACACAGACACATACACACACATACACACATGCACACCATACACACATGCACACACAGACACAGACACACAGACATAGACACAAACACACATAGACACAGACACACACACAGACACACACACATATACACACATACACAGACACATACATACATGCATACACACACATATACACACATAGATATACACATGCATATATATACACACACATCCACACAGAAACACACATCCACACATATACATATACTTACACACACAGACACACACATACACACAGACACACACACATACACCCACATGCATAATACACACAACAATGTGCGTGCATGCACATACACACATACAGAATAAAGGAAGACAAGCTACAGTCCTTCAAAGAAAACCCAACATTGCTGCACACACTTTAAAATCAGCAGTGAGGCAAACTGGGCCATCCTGGTTCTCCTTGCATTGGGAGGCCGAGGCAGGAGGATTGCCATGACTTCACAGCCACCCTAGATTACAAAGACAGGTCCACCAGAGCGAGACCCTGTCCCCAAAATATTAACAAAGGAGAAGCAGTCTAGAGTTGGAGCTAGGCTCCAGCACTAGCGATGGTTTCCTGCTAGGGAAAGACGGTGCGTGTTCTCTGCCGTGTGAGCCACACCGTCTACTACCAAAGCCTCCACTGTGCACTGCAACCATTAACAGCAGAGACAGACATGAGAGGATGGGTCTGCTTGCATTTCAATAAAACTTTATTTACAAAACCGGACAATAACCAGTGGCTGAGCGCTTTCTCGAGACCCGCAGTGTTAAACTGTGGAAGACGCAGTCTGCAGCAATCCTGTCTGCACAAAGTCTTCTCTGTTGCCCCTGAAGCTGAGCTAAAATCAGCTCATGTGCCCCAGGGTTGGGGCCGTCAAGGGATCCCCAGAACAATGGTCCATTGTGCTCAAGACCATACCTCCTCACATCTGCAGGGTCTCTGGCACCAGGGAAGTCAGCACTTTCTCTTTAAAGTAACCTCAGTCTCAGGATGTGTTTGTGAGCTGGCAAAGCTGGGGAAGACCCGGGTGGCAGAAGCTGGGGAAGAGCCACCTGACCCTGGAAAGCCAAGCGTAGATTCAGATCTGCCTAGAAAATTCTCGTTAGCCAGCTGAGTTCCACCAGATTCAGTTACTAGAGCACCAAGATAAGTTACAGAGCATTTACCCAGCACACAGACTAAATCAAGGAAAGGAAAGGAGAGGAGAGGGAGGGGAGGGGAGGGGAGGGAGGAAAAGGGAAGGGTGGAGGGGAGGGGAGGGGGGAAAAGGGAAGGGGAGGGAGGGGAGGAAAAGGGAAGGGATTGGGGTGAGGATGGTATGCGGGCGGTGTATGGAGGTACTGGTGGAGGTCAGTATGATGTGTTGTGGTACGAAAGAAAGAAAAACGATAAAAGAAAGCTCAGGAAGAGGAGAAGAAGAAAAAGAAAAAAGAGCCGACCAAAGAGAAGAGCGAAGATGAGCAAAGAGAAAGGAGACAGAAAGAAAGAAGAACGAAGAAGAAAGCAGAAAGAACGAAGAAAGAAAGAAAGAAGCAAGAAGGAAAGAGACGAGCAAGAGAGAAGAGAGAGAGGGAGGAGAAGGAAGGAAGGAAGGAAGGAAGGAAGGAAGGAAGGAAGGAAGGAAGGAAGGAAGGAAGGAGGGAGAAGGGAGAAGGGAGGGAGGGAGGCAACTACACACTGGTGCTACCGTGACCCATGACTCCTACAAAGTGGGGGGGTGTCACCCCTCTGGCCATGCTGTGCCAGGCAGCTCAGACATTGCCACAGGATGGAGGACGCGGGATGCGCAGCTCCTGCAGCTACGACGGTCTTCCAGTCCTTCAGACCCCACTGAAATAGTGTGAGTGGCATGAGAAGCAGACCTGCCCCTCCCCAGGTAACTCACCCCATCTCCAGGAATTCTGTGTGCTCCACGAGAACCAACCGTGGGGACCATAGTGAAGTCACTTCCGACCTGCCCCCCCCTCCCCGGTCCCCTCATCAGTCACCATGTGACCCCTCAGTGTGCAAAGCCACCCCTCTGTGCATGGCAGAGTCCTGTTTTCCCTGCCTGTCACCAGTCAGGACTGGTGCTCACGGGAGGCACTCCTATGCAGAGACCCAGCGTCACCCTACAGGAAGTGCCTGCTCCCCGAGCCGAAGGTCAAGTGGAAGCAACCTGCATTCTTTCCACAGGTGTTGGCTTCTGAAGAGGAATGCAGACTTTGAGCTCCATTGATGTTTTCAAAATACTGCTTTTTCTTTGAACTAGCGTGGAATGTGTAACTGAACACACAAACTGCAATTTCACAGCCGGCCAAGTTCCACGATATAACTCTCGGATATTTCAACTATTAAAAAAATGCCCTTATAGAATCCCACTAGAGAGACCCAGAAATAAGCCGTCTCTGTCTTTCTCTTGGAAAAGCTGTGGGTAATTGTGTCCATATGTGCTTATGCATGTGAACATATTTTTAGCTTTTTTTTTTTTTTTTAAAGACAGCCCTTGTTGAAAGGTCAGGGCCCGAAGCCCTCTTTGGGGCTCAGACTCAAGCAATGAGTCTTCAGCGGCCGACCTTCATAAACCAGACCCAACTTGAAGGGACCCATTCCCCAGCCACTTAGTCCTGTAAATAAAACACTACTAAACACGTTGGGGAAATTTGCAAAAATGTTGAAAACACTGCCAAGTATAGCAGTAAGAAATGAACTCAAGCTAATCAATTACAGAATAACGAAAAGGTTTTAGATGAATAACTTCTAGAAATAAATATGTTAGATAACACTGGCTGGGCTCTTTAGGCCTGACTGCATAAAACTGCTTTGGAAACATTAGCAATACCAAGCAAAACACTAACAATAAATGTTGAACGCACAGGAAATAGGCAAGCACCTGTAGAGACTAATTGCAGGATGAAATACACACACAAACACACCACACACATGCAAACACAATGCACACCACACATGCAAACATACATGCACATACCACATATACCACACACACATACCACAAACACTACACATATCACATACACACATACATATACCATACACATCACACACACACATATTCCACACACATACACACTACACATATTCCCTCATGCATGTGCACACATATGCATGTGCACACATTAACAATTCACACACGTATTTCACATACATGTGGTGCACATGCATATAACACGTGGTGCATGTGTGTGCACTCACACATATACATGCACATACCTCTGTACACACTCACAAACACCTTTATAAAATTAAAATGCAGGAATCAAAGCAAACACCAAGTATGTCCAAAATCAACTGAGACATCTGAAAGGGGATTTCCCACAATCAACCAGTGCTATCAACCCAATCAAGTTTATTTTAAGTTGGTCTGCCCGATATATAAATTTCCCTTTGTGTTTGAAATTCTTGTATCCGATAAGAGCTTTTGTTTCAGCTGCTATTTTCAGAGCGGCTCTGGGTTTGAATGCACACACAGGAGGGAAGCGTGAGATTTCCTACCCGCTTCAAATGTGTTTCTTCTGTCTGTTGTATTTAGTAATTTCCTGTCAAATAACCTCCCATAATGAACTTTCCTTGCTCCAACCTCCTTTTTTTTTTAACCTATTCTGACTTCCTGAGAGCGGTAATAAAACGCTGATTGTCCTGGGCCTTCACGTGCCCTCCCTCTTCCCAGGTTCCTTGGTGGGTCCACAGGCTGGGGTCGAAGGGTTGCTGAGAGGGACAAAGCCTAGCGAAGGCATCTCTAGGAATTCCTGATCATCCGAGCAGGTGAGACAGAGTCTGGCCAGCAGGTGCTGGAAGGTTCCACCGTGTCCCTCAGAAATTCCATGAGACTTGCAGACCGCGTCCTCCCTCCGGGTGGAAACTTGCACTCCCTGCCTGGCAGGGCCTGCCAGGGCTTCGGGCGGGAGGTGCCCACTGGCACTCAGCAGCTGCCTTTGCAGGCATAGCTGTTCATCGCAGAGCTGAGCAGGCGGGAACGGGCTGCTCCTGAGCACCCCGCGTGCCCTCCATTTGAATGCTTCGTTCTGGAATGGCGCCAAGGGTCTCAGTGGCTCTCTAGTCCGACCCTTCCAGACACACACTGCTGGAGGCCCTTCCAGACACACATTGCTGGAGGCCCTTCCAGACACACACTGCTGGAAATCTTTCCAGACACACACTGCTGGAGGCCCTTCCAGACACATGCTGCTGAAGACGAGCGGCATGTGACACCTGATGTGCCTTGCTCCTGTGTTAGGGTGGTGTATTCAGATCACCTGTCCGTCCCCTCGCTGGACATGGGACTCACCAGCTTCTCATCATCCCGCAACCCCCCCCCATGCCTTGAGTCACGTAAAGGACTGGATCGGGTTGTTCTAAAAGGGGTCTCCAGCCCACCCACCAAATGCTCTAGAAGGACAAGATGACACCTCAGACCAGGCTGGAGCCTTGATTCACAAGACACACATGACAAAGACGGAACGAACTCCCCAGAGACAAAGCCATAAACATCTTCCAGGATGACACGCCACCACAGGCAGGGCAGGCTCGACTCTGGAAAAGCAGGAGCTGGAGGCCTGCAGGGCTCTGGGCAGCGTCCACACCAAGGCTGGGTTGGCCCTACAGGTGCCCAGGAATCTGCTCATGGGCAGCACACAAGGCAAGTTGTTATTACAGCAAAGCAGACACTAGAGGGCCGGCGAGATGGCTCAGTCCATTAAGGTGTCTACACACAAGTCTAAAGACCTGAGTTCAATCCCCCAGGCACACATACACGTGGGAAGAGAGAATCAACTCCACGAAATTGTTCTCTAACTCTGTATGTGTGTCCTAGCATACATTCCCCCCAACATACACACAACAACAACAACAACAATAATAATAAATAAATACATTTTTACAAAATTAAACATAAAATAATGCAGGAGAATAGATCCAGTCCTCCGCCAACAACATGGCCTGTAACCAATCACAACTGCAGTGAAAGTTCTGCTACAAGAAGCATGGGAGGGGGACGGGGTAGACTACTACACAGAAGCTGTAAAAAATAAAAATAACTATATATATAAATATAACAAAAATACTAAAAAATAAAGTTCAAATATAAGCAAATCTTGAATCTACCAAAATCGACTTTTAAAACCAATTTATTTATTATATGTGCACTTTGAAGGCAAAGAGTCAACAAATGCCAAGTTCAGACTTGATAGTCACTGCTACGAAGATGTAGGGGAGAGGGCTTCCATACACAGCTGGGCGGCACTGGAAGGGGCTGACGGGTATTTGTTCACTATTGCCCTATAATATAGTACACACAGGTGAGTGGGTATAGGGGTGCTTGTATGAGTATAGAATTCCATGAGACTTTTGTCGTTTATCTTCAAGAAAAGGGGAAGCAGCTCCTATTCTACAGAAGCATTTTGAAACATGTAAAATAAATAGATGTTTTTAAAAAGTGAAACCAAGGCCTAGCATGGGGCATAAGCAATCACAATTAAAAAAAAAAAACTTAGGAGAACACCAGTACTTTTAATTAACAGACTAAAATTAACCATTTTAATATTAAAAGATACCGAGCAAGATAAGAAGTGTTTAATGGGGACTAGGTTTCGCTAAAGTCTTTCTTTACGCAGAAAGAGGGTAAGAGGGTAAATAGCTTGTGGAAGAAAATCCTTAGCTAAAAGCAAAGCTGAGAATTATGTACCTTCTTGTGAAAGAATCCCCAAATGACCAAGGGGGAGGCATGGTCACTGCAACCCTGGTGGGCCAATGCACCAGGAGCCCAGCCTTGGGGACAGGACCACACTGAGAACAGGAGACCCCTGGGGAGGGAGCACCATCCCCAATAAGTACTTGCCACAGAAAGAAAGAAAGGGAGAGGCAGAGACTGGGAATTCCCAGAGCAAGCTGGGTAGCAGTCATGTCCACAGACTCTAGGTTTTATTGAGAGAACTAGCCTCAAGGAAGAAGACGAAGAGCAACTGAGAATGATTCCCATTATTAGCTTCTGACCACCCCGAACATAGCCACACCCCACACATGAGCCACACATGAGAAGGGAAAGAATGAATGAATACTATGTGTGCTGCATTTAATTACCGCTATGAAGCTATAATAAAAAGTAGAGATTTACATGTGCGTAATACATATGTAAACATGTATATGAGCAGATAAAACAATAATAACTTGAGAGAGGAAAGCGAGAAGAAGCAATACATATTAATGATATCTGTCCTAGAACTTAGAAACTTCTAAGACAGAGTGGTTTCAGTATACATCTCATTGATTTGGATATGAAATACTATGGTTATATGAACATTAATGATAAAACATGGAAGTCAAAAACCAAGAATATTCACTAAGTTATTTTATTCAACATTACTTCATGGTTCCTAATCAAAGAAATAGAATAATAATAACACTAACTATAGTAGGTAAAGAGAGCTTGGAACAGGGTAAACTGTCTGAACTGGTGCCAATGATCAGTATGTGAATATGCACAGATTCTAAAACTTAATGCAATTACTTAGAATTTGAAAGATTCCTTCAAAACAAGAGGACCTGCAGGAATGGCAGAGGTCCCCAATTCCCATTCTGGAAGGCAGAGCCTGGGAAACCCCAGAGCAAAGCATTAGGAGGAAGAACAATCCAGAATGATTCCCAGTGTCGCCCTACAGCTCTGCAGACACACCCTCAAGGGCCTACTAATATATGCACAAAAATAAAAATAAATAAAGTAATCATGACATAGACCTGTGATCATAAACAGAGAGATGCAAAACTGAAAAACAATCTCAAGACGCTCCCTCAGCTACTGTGCAAATGAAGTTCAGGGCCAAACAATTATGCTACTAGACCATGCGTGGCCTCACGTACCTCTCTATAGATGCAAATATGCACAGTGAGATCGAGGACAGCCTGGGCTACATGAGCCGGTCTCAAAAACAAAACAAAACAGGGCTGGAGAGATGGCTCAGGGATTAAGACTCTGCTTCACAAGCAGAAGGTCCTGAGTTCAGATCCCAGGTCCTACATAAAAAACAGGTGGAACTGGCAGCAGCCTGCGCTTCCAGTCCTGGTGGGCAGAGCCTGGGAAATCTCAGAGTGAAGCAAGAAAGAGGTGGAAGCAATCCAGGATGATGCCCTTGGTCCTCCACAGGGACACACAGTATTCTCTGATACACACACACACACACACACACACACACACACACACACTCTAAATGAATGAATAAGTAAATAAAGTAAAAAAAAAAAAATCACCCTAAACATATAACATGTACTTTAGGATGTGTAATAATCTGATTAGATTCTAAACTGAATTTCATATAATAAAAAAAAAGCCAAGAGCAATCAAGGCAATTCAGAAGACCAAACTCCTGGTGGTGTGTGGAGGGTGGGGAGGGGGCAGCAGAGGGACGACCCCAGAGTGGGAGACTGGGCTGATGGTCCCACAGTCGCAAACTAATGAAGACCACGCAGGGTGGAAAAGCACCTTCCCCTTCCAATCTGTGACCCCAGAAAATGGACTCCCCTGCTCATGTCCACACGTCCACACTCTGGGTGACCAGAGTACTTTATGATGAACGGACCCTGAACCCCATGGCAAAGGCGGGGTCCGTCGGCAGGGCCCAGGCTCTGAGCTCTACGCTTCCTTCCTACACTCGCCTGATACTTAGCTTCTCTGTGTCTCATCTCCCAGTGGGTAACATGTGGGTAATAATAGCATCTCCCTCCCAGGACTAATGTGAACATTTAAAATTTTAATATGTGTAAAGCACTTAGAAAAGTTCTTAGAAAAGCACTAAGTACTCCATAAACCCGCGCTGTTATTATTACCAGCTTTCTAGTGGATGCCGCTGGGCCCGCGTCCTTGAATCCCGGGGCCTCAGCCTCCTCCTCCTTAAAACAGAATACTGCTGTCTTCATAACGTCGCTGTGTGGCTGGGGGCAGAACAGGAAAGATGGCTCTTGTAAATTGTGGGCATTTGCACCAATGAGCGTCACGGAAGGGAGAGCACTCTCTTCTTGTGGAAAATGATATTTATTCACTCCCCAGGCTGCCGGAAACTTCCAGAAATTGTCGTGCACAAAATCAGCCACTCTTGGTTTGTTCTAAGCAATTAAAGGGAGTGTGGTCACGAATCAGCTGGTACGGGAGATGCATGTCCGGCCGGCAGACCTGTCTCAACGAATCAGCTCAACCTTGGCCAGACACATGGAGCTGGTGCAGAGAAAAAAAAAGCCACAGGTCCCGGGAGTGTTAGGTTTCAGTCGTATCTTTCCTTCTTTTCATGGTTCATTCTTTCTTAAACAGCAAATTCAGGAGTTTCTTCCCCCCCCCCCCACTCTTTCCTGCAAGTTCTTCTCCTGATACAATAAGACATGGCACATTAAACTTATTTATGAGGATGCCCGAGAGCAGGAGAGAAACTACAGAATCCACAGCTATGGAGGAGAAACTGTTTCCTGAACACTCCACAGCGCCCCATCTCTCTCAGGTGGGTCTGCGTGCTGGCCACACAGGGCCTGGCTGTGTCTTGCCATCTGAACAGGGTCCTGAATCACCTGCTCACAGAATGGCCCGCCCACTGATGAGATGGGTGGTCCCACAATAATTAGCTCAAGATAATCTTGCACAGGCAAGCTGGGAGGTCATTCTCCCACGTGATACTGGATTGTCAAGCTGACATGTGACATATACCACCACACCAACTAAAATTAAAGTGGTAACATCTTTGAACTTTTCAAATGCAGTGTTCACTGAGGAAAATCAAACAGATTCAAAAGAATATTCATACAATAGTATTAGATCCATCCATGGATCATTCAAGCGCACAACAGCCTGAGTAGATCCCCAGGGTCCATGAGAAAGTTGGCCTAGCAGTATGACCTGTGATCCCAAGACTGGGAGGGGGAGAGACACTGGGGACTTCTGGGCAACCAGTCTGGATGTGTCTGTGAGCTCAGGGTTCAGTGAGGCACACTGTCTCAAAGAAAATAGTGGAGATCTACTGAGAGAGACACTAAACTGAGCCTTAGCCTGCCCATACACACCACAGGGACGCATCATGAACACAGCTGTACACACACTTTCACCCAAGTTAAGTATGAATCGGAATTCATGAAGCAGAGACTTTAAAATGCTACCCAGAGATGATTGATGAAATCACAACCAATTAAAATGGAATACTTAACAGTTCAAATACCATAAGCTATGGCAGGAATATTAAAACAGATGAAAAATTTTAATAAGGAAGAAAACAGAATGGTTGAGCTAAAACCAAACTTATCAACAATTGAATTAAACATACAGTCTAAACACGGATAATGAAAAGTCAAACAGTGTCAGAGCAAAATTAAAGAAATACACCTCAGGTTGGCAAAAGCATATACATAGCATTGAAACACACACACACACATACACACACACACACATACACACACACACACATACACACATACACACACACACACATACACACACACACACATACACACACACACACATCTGAGTGCCGCATAAATGAAATGTATTTATATATTTATAGGTTTAAAGAAAAAGGATTTGAATAATGAAATGCAAATAAAAAGAATGCTGGAAAACAATCCAATTAGAAAAACAGCCAAAGACAAAATTGAATTTCTCCAGAGGAAATGTAGACAGTAGATAAGGGTGTATAAAGACCTGAACCATTACTAGCCATCAGCGAAATGCAAATTAAAGTAGCAATTGGATATAAAAACACACCTATCAAAACAGCTAACATAAAGCATGGTAGAAAATCAAATTCTGGCAAAAAAAAAAAAAAGACAGACATGCTGGAACACACACACGTGTGCACACATGCACAGGCACATCCACACACATGCACACTTCATCTCAATACTGCCACAGTGAGTCAGCTTTTGGAGACAGGGGAATGGACTGGAAGCTCAATGCCAGAAATAATAAGACTCACCTGCCTGGAAAGTGTTGGTCAAGATGGGACCGCATTCCCAGAAGGTCAAGATTTGACCTCCCTGCGTACTCTGTCACGCATACATGTACACAGGTGCAAGTACACACCACACGTGTGCACACATATGCACATATAAGTGTGCACGTGTACATGTATGCAAGTACAGGCAAAATACTTAAGATTTCTATTACACAGTACTTATTCTCAGGTACTATTATAATACAAAGAAACTAGTAAGTCACAAACAAGGCAATTCTACAAATAACAATAAAAAGTATGTAAATTCTTAAACTAGTTCCAGGTAGACAACTAAAGTTGCATATGACCAAGTTTTTGAGTATGGACAATCAGAAGGGGGTTAAACATATCAGTTACTCACCAGGTCAACTCAGCCCACGCCCACCCGCTGCTAAATGGGGTGGGGCAAAGAAATTACTTCCATTGTCTTTCATTAACTGCAGCTACCATTACACATAGACAGCCGACTCTTCCTTTGCTGGTCACAAGTTATTTACAAAACTGCTTTTTAATCAGATCTCTTTTGCCTTAGCTTTCCCTCCTTGCCATCTTGCAATCGGCTATTAACATTCCATCAACAATCAGTGCTGTACAACAATAAAAATCTGTTCTCTGCCTGACCAGAACCTGTCTGTTCAGCCTCTTCTCACCTTGGGTTGAGTTCAGATGATCTAAACCTGTTTCTGAGACGTGGATGAGTCACACACACTTGATACAGAGGACACTTTCTAATCTACAGGAAGTTTGGCTTCTAGCAAGGTAAGAAGTCAGAGTGGATATTCTTTCTCTGAAATGCATAAGAACACGGAGCTAGTGACAACATATCTTAATCTTTCAGGGATATACGCACAGGCAGTGTTTGGGAGCTTTTAAATTTTAAATTGGAGACTCTGATCTTCAACCAGTAACAAAGTAGTCATTTCACAAGCAAAAGGAAAATGAGTTATTATGGTTTGAATGTGAGTTGTCCCCTGCAGGCTCATGTGATCGCATTCTTAATTGTTAATGCCTTTAGGAGGTGGAGCCTTGCTGGAGGAAGGCAGGTCACAGGTTTGGTAGCCCCGCCCTGCTTGCAGTTTGCTCTCTCCGCATCCATGATGATGCATGTGACCTGAGTGGCCTCTCTGCCGCCCACCATGTCTTTTCCGCCATCATCAACTATATCCCCCCTCTGGAACTGTAAGCCAAATAATCTCCCTCTTTCCCGCAAGTTGTGTATGAATGTTGTTTCATGGCAGCAGAGAGAATAGCTAAGACATAAGCCAAAGACTACACAACAGGACTGTCATAATAGACACACAAATCTGTACTGCTACCATGATCCACATAAAAAGAAATAATGAAATGTCTCAACAGGCAGAGCCTCGGGCTTCAGTTGAAATTCACTCCACCACATTTATTGGCCCTCTATTGGGTGGCAGCCACTGTAGTCATGGCTGTTGAGAAACACCCAGTTCAGTGGGGTCCACGGACACACCCTCAAACAGTTACACTGTGGTGTGATATTGGCTAAGACAAAGAAGCCACAGACTGACAAAGGGAAGGTGTCTGAGGCTCGGTGGTAAGCAGATCCCAAGAAGCAAGCAGAGGGCGCAAGCCAGGATGAAGCCGAATGCAGCCGCATGCAGCGCGCTGCAGGGTATCTCCAGCCTCAGCTTCCTCCCCCTCACGCTCATCTTGCAATCAGTATGTCCTCAGCACACCAGAAGTTAGCGCACCTCAGGCAAGTGGGAGAAGCTGAGATCTTACCTAGTCTGGAGGCTTCGAGCAGCACAGGGAGTTTCCCCACACATCTAAGTGTGGGATCAGGTAAGTCTGCTGCAGTTGTCTGACAAGAGACGATAAGGGAAGGAATTAAATAACAGCTCACAAAGAAGGGCGGAGGATGGCTTCCAGGCATTCTTAGCAAGCAGACAGAAATGGGAAAGATCTGGAAATCCAGCTGCCTGTGGGAACGGGATGTCACAGATCCTGCCTTCTCACGTGGGCAACCGTGAGTACGATAGAGGGCATGAGAAGGAAGACCAGAATAGAAGACAAGGGGGCAGGAGAACAGCTCATGATGAGAGCCCATCACACACGAAGGGGACCTGAGTTCGGATCGCCAGCACCTGCACAAAGCAGCCAGGTGAGCGCTCCAGAAACTCTAGCGTGAGAGCCGAGGAAGGAGACCCTGGGCTCGCTGGCTGCGGCCTTGCTCAGGAGAGACGCTGTCCAGAGGAATCGGTGGAGAGCAGCAGAGCGGAGCCCTGGAGTCTTCCTCGGGTTTCTGCACAGACATGTGTGCTGGTGCATGCGCGTACATCCCCCCAACACACACATATGCCACACATATGCACATGCTCACACACACACAACACACATCCACGCTCAAACACATCCACACATCCACCTATATTCAACACACATGCACACCCATGCTTTTGAACATATGCACACAGACACACACACACACGCACATGCTCATGCACACACACAACCATGTGCACTAGTGCATATGTGTACATACCATATATACACATACAGAAACAAACATCCATGCATGTTTGCACACACACGTGTAGTGGTGCACACACCGCACACATATAGACAACACATACATAAATGCACACACAGAGAGACACAACCATATATGCACATATGTTCACACACATCCATGTGCACTGGTATACACATGTGCATACACCATACAAACACATTCACATGCATGCACATGAGCACACACATGCCCATGAGAAGAGAATAGATTTGCTTCGGGAATGTTCGAGTTACATGCAGTACACATTCCAGCCAGGGAGATGGAGTCTGGAAACAATACTGTGGAGACCCAGAGGCAATCTGAAGCCAATAACAAAGCAGATGGAAAAGGTTTTAGAAATCAGTGACTTACAAGTTTGCTGAAGTCCCAGGAGATAAAAGAAATCAAATAGGGAAAATGCATTTTTATGATAATTTCATAAAAAGATTCCTAATAAAGCACTGATATAAAAATTGATTTGAAGTGTAATGGTAACGGTCCTATTGCGCCAGGGAGATGTCTCAGTAGATGAAGCGCTTCTTGCACAGCAAAAGGTCCAGAATTCCAATCCCCAGATTCCATGTAAAAGTGCCTGGCAGGCCAAGGGGCCACCTGCAATTCCAGAAGAGGAAGGAAGCTCGTGGGAATCCCCAGAGCCGGCTGGCTAGCCAGACTGTTCTACCGGCACGCTCGGGGTTGAACTAGAGACCCAGTCTCTCCACAGTAAAGTGGAAGAGCGATCGAAAATGATTCCTGATATCACATCAGGCATTCACAGGCATGCATGCATGGCCACAGACATGCGTGCACATTTACAGGCGTGCATGCTCATTCACAGGCATGCATGCACATTCACAGACATGCATGTGCATTCACAGTCATGCACAACTGCATACACATATATGCCACCCCCATGCAAACCTATATGCATACATGCATGTGCCCCATACTCATGAAACTAAAAACTTCCCATAGTCTCAAAGAGTTTGATGTCACTTTTCTAATGTGATACTCAGAAAAATCAAGAATTAGTCAGTGCCATCAACCCTGAACTTCACATCTGGAAGGGGAACTAAGAAGCAGGACTGTCTGCAGAATCAGAACCCAAAGATTGCAAGTCCTCCTGCCGGAAGTCCTGATCAAAACCAGGGCACTTACTCCCGCTATTTAACACGCATGTCTTTTTTGTGCTCTCTGACTTCTCCTCTTCCTCTTTGTCCTCTTCCTTCCCTCCTCTCTTCATCATTATCATCCTCCTGTTCCTCATTCTTTTCTTCCTCTTCCTCTTTTTCTCCTCCTCCTACCCACTCTTTTCTCCTCTTTCTCTCTCTCTCTCTCCCCTCTCTCTCCATTAACTCATCCTGGAGCAGGTGATGGAAAGATAAAATATCATAAATTAAAAAATAAATAATGTCAGGATAAATTACATTCATAAATTACATTCATTCTTGACAGCTGTAAGAAATCAAACGGGAATCAAAACCAAAGAGAGAGAGAGAGAAAGGAACGTGGTACAGGTGAAACCAATAAATGCTCACTGAGGACCACCTGGGGCAGCCAAGCCCAAGCAGCGTTCCTGTGAGTTCACAAAGCTTCAGCAGGGGCTGTGGTGGAGGGGACACAGGGGAGTCCCCAGTTCTGCTTCTCCAGATCCAGTATTAGAATAAGAGAAGAATCTGCCTGAGGCCACAGAACAATGAGTGTCTGCCCACAAAAACCCATGGGGAGTCAGGGGAGATGGCTCGGGTTAATGCTTTGCCTAGCAAGCAAAAGGACCTGAGTTCAGACTCCAAATCCCACATGAAAACGCAGGTGGAATGGCTGGGGGGGGGGGGGGTTGCTGTGATTGGGGGCTGGAAGGCGGAGCCTGGGAAACCTCCTCCAAAGCAAAGCAGTAAGAAGGGAGAGCAATCCAAAATGATTGGGTATCCACAGGTATACACACTCAAGTGCCCTTTTGTGCGCGCGCGCGTGTGCGCACGCGCGCGCGCGCGCGCACACACACACACACACACACACACAGAAGAAGGAGGAGGAGGAGGAAGAGTTGAAATGATTATTAGCACACTAAGCCGCAGAGATGTGGAAGCAAAGGGTGCAAATGATTCCAAGGGGTGACAGCTCAGTGGATAAGACCTTGTAGGCTTCAGGACCCAGAGGTTGGTTCTTAGAACCCATCTGAAAGTGGGGCAGACATGACAGTGGCCTGTAGTCCCAACACAACAGAGACAAGAGACAGGGATACCCCAGAGCAAGCTGGCTGGCTAGACTAACCGATTGACAAGCTCTGGGTTCAACTGAGAGCCCCCCCCCCACTAATAACAACAGTGGAGAAGAATACGGAAAGATAAGCAACATCAACTTCAGACCTTTCTGTGCACGCACCTGTACACACATAGATGTGCTCCTATACACAAGAACATGCATACACACACCCTCGCATGTACACACAAATGATCTAGTTAGTTAATTAAATAGAAAAACATCTGAAGGCCCGGGAATTGGAAACGTGTTGAGTGTTGGAGCCCTGAATTCCCAAGCTGAGCTCAGCCGCCTCTGTCAGCCATTCATGAAGCTCAGTAGTCCTGCTTGACGCTAATGTCCCTGCAATACTGATGTTCTCAGAGAGAGAAAGAAACTCCATCCAGAGCCCTTCACCCCTTGCCCTGACATGCACTTCTAACTAAAATGCTTGACCCCCTGATGAGCCTACTCATTATCACTAGAGAAATCTCTGGAAATACAGAAATCTGAACTGCTGGTGTCTGGAGGGACCTGGCGCTTCTCCTCGACTAGCCCTAAAGGTGTAACAAAACTGATTGACACGCCCAGCACATCCACCACTCTTGCTTGGAAGGAAGTACCATGAAGACACTGTGTCACTCATCAGAAAATTCAGAGGGGAAAAAATAATTTTAAAAGATCTATCAGGAAAAGAAAAACAGTGCGTGCTAGCAGTCTCCAGGATGATGTTAGCTACAGGTCAAATCCAGTACAAGAGGCTAAGCCAGGAAACCACAGAATCCAACACAATACCCCACCCCAGACAGATCTACACACTCGCTAACGACCCAGAAATAGCACTTGACTCTCTGGACAGAGAGCTGTTTGCATCCGATTCTGCCCCTGGAAAGTCAGACCCCGGGTTAGCATAGACATCCCCTTTGGAAGCACCTGCCGGTCCGGAGGGTACCACATGGCATCTTCAAGTACTTTCAAAATCATCGAGTTTGGTCTTTCTCATCTCCCTACATCATTCCTGCAGCCTCCTGTTCTACCCAAGGTGCAATGAGGCCAGCCTGGCCCCTGAGGGGCCGTCAAGGCAAGAATAGCTGATAGTGGTGGGCAGAAACCTGACTGAAAGTAGTTGAATGTTTTCTGTTTTGAAAACTTACTCTCAATCCAACCAATTAACATATGGGCACAAAGCCCCAGTGCACAATGTGGGGTGGGATTCACCCCCATCCCCTATCCCAACACACATACAAGAAGCATACACTCTCTATTTTCCATAGGCTGAAGAATCTTGTTTTCTTGGGAACCCACTGGTGTGTTTTCGCTTGGCCCTCTTTTGTCTGTCACCACATAAGCATCCTTTCAATGCGTAAATGAGGCAAAGTTCCCTAAGACTCTCCAAAGCCCAGTGAGAGGAGACAGAGACAATTCATGTTTTTATCTTTCTTTGGGCTGGAGGGGAAGATCTGTGTGACCACAAGACCACTGAGACCCTGAGACTCCACCATTCCCACATCCAGAGTCTCTGGGTAAAAAAGAAAAAAGACTGAGATAACAACGACAAAGGTGTCATTATCTCAGGGACGTTTTTTTCCCTGCTTCTGTTAATCATCACACACTAATGGCCCGGGTTCTCACACCACTGACCAAATAGTACCTGGTAGCAAATATTAGGATCCCCAACTTTGCATTCCAGAGAAGTCGAGAAGCTTATCAGAAAGGTCAGATCTCAGTAAATAAGGGTGCAAAAGAGAAGGACAGAGAGAAACTCTCCTATCACTGCCATTTCTCAGTTCCACTGGAATGCCTGTGGAATTCCCCCTAGACTCATGACCTCACCCTCTGTGTCACCTGTGAGATTAGGAAAAGTTTGGTTTCCAGACTCCTGGAAGACACTTGTGGCTGAGAAGATCCTTAATCCGAGGTCCTTAGCTTTAACATGTGCTTTGAACACCTAGAAATTACAACTTTAAAATGGGTGCCCATTTTAAGCTAGCTCAAAACAAGATTCCAGAACTTTCCTAAGTTCTCAGCTATTCCTTCAGCCTGCTGTACTACAAAACCCCGATGATGGTTCTCAGTTCCTGCTGGACAGAAGACTCTCTGGGGAACTTTATAAAACACACACATCCTGGGCTGGGCAAGTGGGGGGAACACGACTCAGTGGGTAAAGCCCTTACCTCAAAAGCAAAGGATCTGACTTCCAATTCCCAGATCCCATTTAAAAATGTCGGGAGGATATGGCAGCAGCCTGTAGATGCAGTCCTGAAGGTGGAGCCGGGGAGTCCCCAGAGCAAGCCAGGTAGCCAGAGTAGCCCTAATGGTTGCTCTGGGTTCAATCTGAGAACAAGGCCCAAAATAATGAGGTGGAAGAGTGGTCGGAATGGTTCCTGTTATCACCCTTGATCCTCCACAGGCACAACACCCAAGAGCATTTATGCACATACACAACACATACATGTACATCAATGCACATGCACACAGGAAGGAAGGAAGGAAGGAAGGAAGGAAGGAAGGAAGGGAGGGAGGGAGGGAGGGAGGGAGGGAGGGAGGGAGGGAGGAATTCTGGTCTAGTTAATTAGAATATGGACTTGGAATATGTGTCCCTCCCTCTGTCCTTCCCTCCTTCTTCCCTCCCTCTCTTCCTTCCTTCCTTCCTTCATTCTTTCCTTCCTTCTTTCCTTCCTTCCTTCCTTCCTTCCTTCCTTCCTTCCTTCCTTCCTTCCTTCCTCCCTCCCTCCCTCCCTTCCTCCTTCCTTCCCAGGCTACAGTACCCATGCTAATCTCATATTCCTAAATTATAGTGATCCTCCTGCCTCGGACTAAAGTAAAGCACATGCTGCCGCCACTTCCTAACTTCAGATTTAACAACCAAAAGAATTTTATTTATTTGTTTGTTTGTTTGTTTATAGGAAGAGAGAGAGAGAGAACTCATGAAAGCACAAGCAAGAACAGGCATACACATGGAGGACGACTATAGAAATCAGTTCTTTCCACTGTGTGAGCTCAGGGGATCAAACTTAGATCGCTAGGTTTGCATGCAGACGCCTCTTCCCACTGAGCCTTCTCACTGACCCAAGAAGAAAGGAACTTAACAATTATAAAATGCATTCTGGTTGATTAGACACCATGCTAGTGAAATGATCAATATTTTTATTTTATCAACTATTGAATTTTAATGTTAGAAAAATGTTAGGGCTGGCAAGATGACTCAGGGGTTAAGACTCTGCCTCACAAACAGAAAGTCCTGAATTCAGATCCCAGGTCCCATGGAAAAAAAATGGCAGCAGCCTGCACTTCTTGACCCTGGTAGGTGGAGCCTGGGAAAGCGGAGAGAGAAGCACAAAGGAAGTAGAAGCAATCCAGGATGATTCTGAAGTCATCCTTGGTCCTCCGCAAGGACATACAGTGCCCTCTCTCTCTCTCTCTCTCTCTCTCACACACACACACACATACACACACACACACACAATAAAAAAGGAGAATAAATAAAGATTTTTTTAAAAAAGAAAAATGCCAGCTATAAAAACGTGCTAGCTAGAATAGAAAGTGCCAGAGCCAAGACACAGCTCAGTGCCTGTCGCACATGCTTGAGACCTCCGTTCTCGTCATCCTTACCACAAGGGGAGGGAGTGACAGAGGGCTGCAGGGACATGAGCCAGATCCCCTGAATAACTTGCTCAGGATCTTACAACTTGCCAGAAACAAAGCCTAAAATACACTGCTTTACTTTAAAAAAAATCACACATTTTTATTTAGAAAATCATAAAACTGGGTTAACCATCTTCTTTCTGCTCAACCCTCTACAGAATTTTACCATCTTTGGTAGCTGTGGGTAAAAATTAATCTATGTCTGCATAGATTATAGTAAATATAGTAAATACAAAAATGATGGTTTAAAAAAACATTGAAAAGTCCTACTCATGGGAATAAACCACAGAGCGCGTGGATTAAGAACCACAGTGCATGTAGATTATAAAAAATTCACAGTGTAGATTGGTTAACTGGTCCACTAGCAGGTGAAAAGACGCTGATTGTCAAATCACGGCTCATCACAATTGGCTGTACTTGTCTTTGATTTTTAATCATCACAATGAAGAGGCTGTGATTGGCACCACAAAGAGGTGTTGACAGCGAAGCATCTCCTTGCTTCAGGGAAGTGTGTGAAAGGCCAGTCCTTTATCAGCAGATCAAATAGCACATATTTATCTGAGCAGAAGACTCTGGAAATGCAATTTGAGTTTAGAGAAGAGAGGGAAAGGGAAGATGTGGTTTTCCCCTCCTTAATGGTCACACTAAACATAAGTGAGTGTCACCCAGAACTTTTCAACAGCAACTGAGATAGTTACTAGTGACCTCTGCATGTGGAAGTCCCCAGAAAGAAAAGTCAACTGAACCCAGGACAACGCTGCTCAGGAGAGACCTACTGTGTGGCAGGCTGTGAGTACAGCTGACCTGGGCAGAGAAGTTGTACACAGTTAGGACTTGTGACATACCAAGAACCAAGACTACTCTGAGGCTACCACATGCCCCATCTCAAAGTTTAGCTTATGAGGTTCCTGTTTAGCCTCTGGCAAAGACAGCAAGCTCTGGACACGCCTTACAGAGAGCAGAGGCCGAGTAACTTCAGACAGATGACATGGTGGCATTCCAGATCTGCACTCCGAAGAGCACGCTTGTTCCTGCAGTGCAACCTTGAATATCTCAGCAGAGTCTAGGCAGGCGAAGCTACTAGAACCTGGCCGGGAAGGGTCTTTTGCTTTGGGAGCCTCCTCCCCGCTCCTACTGTCTCAGAGGTGAGTGTCTCCAGCCCCTGACTGGAGCCACGGCCATTAGTTGAGAGCAAATGAATGGGCGAGGAGGAAGTCGCTTGCTAGAGAGCTTCAGTGGGTTTATCCTTTTAGCTCGCTTTCTGCTTCATAAAGCAAACTCTCCACAAAGACAGGAAACCTTCTGTTTGCTGCTATTGCCAATAGACTGGGCTCGTGCTTAGGAAAGAAGTAACTGAAGTTGGGCTCCCGAACTCCTGGTTGTACGCCCTGTAACAAGAAAAGACTATGTCAGGTCCTAAAATACAGGGTGATACGCCTTTCTATTTTCTAGGAACCAGCTCTCATTACCAAACAAGGATCTGTCCAAGGCTGGTCGGAAGTTCTTCTGCTAGAGAATACTCTTTCATGTATGACGTTATCTTTTTATACAAAGCTCAGCTGTATGTACTTTATGGAAAATGTCTGCTCTGATCCTGCATGCACAGCAATCCTAAGTGCTGACCAGAAGCAACTCCATCCACTGTGAACCTCAGCCCCACACCGACCCCATCCACTGTGAACTGTACCCCCATACTGATTCCATCTACTGTGAGCTGCACCGCCCCCACCTCGGGGAGCAATTCCATGGGCTAAAGGCCAGGTCTACCAGAAGCCCCAAATCCTCTTCAAGATCCTGAATCAGGCACGAGGACCTGAAGTTCTCTACTCTGCCACTCTCCGCCCACCAGGTCCCCAGGTATGTGGCCCAGAGAGGCCTGTTCCTCTATACACGGCTCACCCAGGTGTCCTGGGGGCCTAGGAGGGGAGGAAGGAGGACTTGCTGTGAATTTGAGGCCAACATGGACTAGACAGTGATGGCCAGCCTAGGCTACAGTGTAAGAGCCTGTCTCGAATCTAAATAATTACATATTGTATGTGGTGTGTGTGTGTGTGTGTGTGTGTGTGTGTGTGTGTGTGTACACATGCGCACACAGCTTGTCCACCATGGGGCAGGGTTCTGATTCTGCATAGACTTGCAGACTGGCTGCCCACAGGCCTAGACACGAGCCCCCTGTATCTTCCTGCCTAAGTCTGAAGCTCAAAGCCATAGTTAGCTTTGCAGGTCCTTACGAAGGTATCTGCACAGAACAAGCCACCTGAACGCGTATCATCTTGGAGGGTGTTTACTCTCCTCCTTTTAACATGTAGGTAGACACATGTAGATCTCCATTTACATTCTGGCTCTGGGAGACACAAATATTAGGGGTGGGGCTGTCGGGCAGAGAAACTGAGTCCAGGCAGGTGGCCTGCCCAACAGCACAGAGCCATTAACTGGAAAATACAGATTCCCCAACTCAGCCTGGGGCAACGTCTCCCTCCAAGGCATCATTTCAAAGTGCAGGGGTGGACTTGCTTCCTCTTCGGTCTTGATAACAGTACCTCCAGAGGTCCCCAGGAGGGCAGTCCAGGGGTGCAGGAACACGGGATCATTCCAGTAGGTGAGGTGCCTTATAAACATAGTGGCCAACCCGGATGGCCACGCGCAGCCCCGCAAGTGCAGGCTTGCAGAAATCCACAGCGCAGACAGAATCTCTGTGCAGGAGGCAAGCAGGGGCACGTGCTTCGGGAACTCACAAGAAGCAGCCAGAGGCCTCTCTGTGTACATCTTAAACTCTGAACCCAGAAGTGCATTAGCGTTCTTGCCAAACAGGCTGAGTGGCAGTTTAGAAAAGCCCACGCATAACACCTTCCTAAGACCTGTACTTACAGGGACCCTTTCATCCCGGGCATTTAAAGTGCTTTACAAGCTCAGAACTATTCATCCAAACACTCCGGGAGGTGTGCAGGTGGTGGGGTTTGACTCACAGAGGAAGAAACTGAGGAAGGCTGACAGCCCTCAGTACTATTCTAGAAGGGGTTTCTGCGTCTTCAGAATGAACCGCTTTGAGCATGCAAAAGGTGTGCACGCCAGCTGATTGCAGGGAAAGGGGAATTCTCGCCATTTTATAAAAATTAAATTGAATGCAGCAGAATTAAATACTTTGCTTCAGAAATCTATACCTGCCGGGTTCTTCCAGCCAGAAGGGTCATGAAAAAACTAATTCACAGACCACTGAGAAAGGCTCATCCTCAACTTTTGAGATACAGCAGCCTTGCAAGATGCAGATTCTATAATCACAAACTCTAAAGATCGAAATTTCAAGGGGATAGGGCACTTCCGTCCCAAATGGAAGCAGACTTTTACACCTTTGGCCGAAAGCACTTACCAAGGATGATTAGCATATTCTCTCTGGGTTAGATGGAATCAATACCAAGCCCTGGAGATCGGCTCCTTGGCTTTTAGTGGGAGGTAAATGGCCAAGGAAGGGACTCAAAGCAGAGAGAAAGAATCATCCTGGGGAAACTGATTAAGGCCTCAGGAAGAAGAAAACCTACGAGGGAGCCACTCCCAAACCCTGACATTATCACAACTCAACGTTAATGCATGAAAGACCTAGTGATGAGTAGCTACCATTTAGTGAGCAGTTACTACATGCTGGTCTCCAGGCGACTTGCTCATTAAATGATCTATTTTAGGGTTGAAGAAAAGACTCAGCATCTGTGCCCAAACCTGGGGAACCTTTAGATGGATTTCTGGAAGCCCATGTGGTGGAAGGAGAGAACTAACTAACTTCTGACGTTATTCTCTGCCATGGTATGTGAGTATGTGTGAGCCTTCTCTTGCAAATAAATAAATAAAAGCAAGGAGGAGAAAGAAAGAAAGGAGGAAGAACATACGAATTCCATTGTACATGGATAGAAGTCATCCACTAGAGAAGCTTCCAGAGATCCAACCCAGTGTTTTTATTATTATTATTTATTCAATTGTGCATGTGTATATGTATGTGTGTGTGTGTATGTGTGTGTGTGTAGAACCACGAACGAATTCGGGAACCACCATGGATGCCTCTCCACCTCCTCCTTGTTTACTCTGCCCCGGGATTCACAGGCTCCGTCCTACCAGGACCAGAAACGCAGGCTGCCCCCGCTTCCGCCCAGTGTCTATACGTGGGGTCTAGGATCCAAACTCAGGACCTTCCGCCTGCAAGGCAGAGGCTTAACCCCTGAGCCACCTCTCCAACCCCAGTTTGCCAGGCTTTTGAATAGGTACCTACTGAGTCATGTTCCCAATCCCAATAAAATGCTCTCTTTAAAAAAAAATAGAGAAAAACCTAATTTATAGACAAGGAAACTGAAGTTCAGGAAAATTCCCAGGGGATGAAGATATAAGCCAGCGGTGCGGCTTCAGCTTAGCGTGGGCTAGGCCTTGGGTCACATCCCCGGTGCATCAGAATTACAGGAAAACAACACTGACTTTTGAGATGGAGTCTCACACTGTAGATCATGCGGGACCTGAAACGCACTGTACAGTACAGAAGCTGCCCTCAAATTAATAGCAATTGTTTGGCTCCAGCCTCCCAAGAGGGGAGGAGACAGGATGGAGTTCCAGGGACAGCCCGGCTTCTTTATTTTGTTTTAAAGAATCATTTAGGGTTCAAGAGATGGCTCGGGGTTAAGGCCCTCTTCACAAGCAGAAGGATCTGAATTCAGATCCCAGATTTCATGTTTAAAAAAAAAAAAAACCGCCAGGTGAAAATGACAGCAGCCTGCAATTCTAGCCCTGGAAGGTGGAGCCTTCAAAACCCCAGAACAAAGCAAAAAGGAGGTAGAACAATCCAGGATGAGTCCCAGGTGTCTCCATAGGCACACACAATGTCTTATGGCTCACACAGACACACACATGCACATATACCTGCACTCTCGCAAAAAAAGAATCTTTTAAAGAATTAAAAAATAGCATGTACCTACAGTTTAAAAGAACTTACAGTAGCATTGGACAATGTTCATTCATTTAACAACCAAATAGTCCCTGAGATATGAAAATTTATAGCAACTTCTTTTCCCCATGGAATCCATGGCCCAAGGAAGAAATACACAAAGGAAAGGATTTTCAGGGCTGGGGATGTGCTCAGGTGGCAGAGTGCTCACTCAACATGCACAAGGTCCTAGGTTCAAATCCTCAGCACCACGTAAAACCAGGCACATAAACCAGGCATATGCCTGTCACCCAGCGCTCAGGAGATAGAGGCAAGAAGATCAAGGATCCAAAATCATCCTCAGCTGCTAAGGGAGCTAGAGACCAGCCAGAGCTCTAGCTGGTCTGGAAAACGGGCTAGTTATAGAGACGCAGTCCCATACTGGGGAGGTTGAGGCAAGACACTCTACAGCCTGAGGTCACACTGGGCTACATGGTGAGTTCCCAGCCAGCCTGGACTACAATATAAAACCATGTCTCAGAGCAACAACGGCACCACCTAAATAAAAGAATTTTCAAAAAGGAAGGCACCAGGTTCCCTGACAACATTGTAGACGCTGCCTGTGGGCGCCACCAGGATCACCCCCATCCTGGGGAAGGCAGATGTCAGAACTTGAGTCTGCCAACAATGGCTCGAGCTCCAGAGACCTTGGAAGCAGGAGAGGATCCTCTAAAAGCCTCAGCTGGGCTAGATTCCTGGACAGACAAGACCAGGATATCAAAGACTAATGACTGTTTCAACTATAAGTCTCTTCCAGGTTAAAAAAAAAAATGAAACAAACAAACAAAAAAAACTCCACTTGGACTTGTTTTTTCCAGAGCACTGCATCCCTGAAATTGTTTAATCTCAATCATTGATTGCTGTTACTCTATCAGTAACATCAGAGCCATCCCTTAGGTAATGAATGTAGGCGACCCACCTTTTCTTCCAGCCTATTTCATTTCAGAAGAGCCCAATGAGGTGACTTCTATTGACTAACACCATTTTATAAGAGGGCGTTGAGGCCCAAGCACTGGCTGCCGGAATGCACATCTGCTAAATGACACTTAATTGGAATTCATGTTCCCCAAACACACAGACACTCAAGTGCAAATTTATGTTGCTGAAAATACCTGCCGGGCGATAGACCTCCCAACTCACACTCAACCACTACAAGGAGCAAATATCAGGGGCTCCCCAGCCGATGACTGACAGCTCACAGCTACAGCTCAGGATCAACGCTTCCCAGCATCACCAGCTCTGTGCTGCTTTCTCCCCTCTCAGTGACCACCACCACGGAGAGCCCAAATGACATCCCGGTCACCTTTCCAGGACACTCTCTTGTTGCCACCAACCCATCCCTGAGGCAGACACTCATGTCACGTGACACGTTCAGCATGGCATGCGGGTTTCATGAAACCATTTTCATGAGGATTTGCTCTTACTTTTCACAAATTCAATCTAGTTTGTTTCCAACATGAGATTCCACTGGGAAGTTATCCATGTAACTGTCAACATGCTCCCTTGGAAATAGCATTCCTTTTGCTAACACGTTTTGGAACTCTGTGTGTGTGTGTGTGTGTGTGTATGTGTGTGTGTACCAGAGGGTCAAGGGGATATTCAGAAACACCTTGGATTACTCTACTTTGCTTTGCTCTGGGGTCTCCCAAGCTCCCCCTTCCAAGGCCATAAGTTACTCCCATTTGTGCCTGGCATTTTTACATGAGATCTGTGATCCAAACTCAAGTTCTTCTGCTTTTGAGGCAAAGGTTTAACCCCTGAGCCATCTCTCCACCCCTATTAGCACATTTTGAAGCATGGCTTACTTACATAAGCGTACGTTCCTCCACTCAACTGTGAAATTCTTGGGGCGTTAGGAGGCACCACATTCATAGCGCAGGCTGCGGCTGCTTCACTGAAGGAGTGACAGAAGGGTCATCTTCGAACCCTGTAGTCAGCTCTTTGACACTGTACATTCACAGCCCCATTTCTCCACTCCTCTGTTATAAAACAGGTTAACATCAATGCATACATTACATGCTCTGAAAAGATCTGCAAAGCTCTCAGAGGTTTCTTGAGGAAACAGTGAACGCTCAGGAAGTGCTAGTGGCTATCAGGAACATTATTGACATGTACATATACTAAGCATGTGTGTGTGAGTATATGCATGGGCACATACACAGGTAGTCTTGCTGTCATGCCTAGACCAGTCTCAAACTCTAAATCCAAGCAGTTTTCCTGGCTGAGTCTCCCAAGTAGCTGGAACCACAAGAATGTGCCATGTGCCACCTCCCCCAGCGACGTTTTGCTTTGATGACACGACATCAGCACAGCTGTTTGTCTTTGGGCATCTCTGCACATTCAGACACAGCTTCGCATAGTGCTGAGTGGCTTTTTCCAAAGACACTACAGCAATCAAGAAAAGCAAACTTGTGCAAACCCAAGTCCTGTGTCTCTGGACATGCCCTAAGCATGTTCCATAGCATGAGCGAGCACAGGTGAAGCCAAGCCGTCACACACACACACACACACGCGCACACACACACACACACACACACACGTGTCTTGAATTGAAAACTATCAAGGAGAAAGGAAAAACAGACCCACACATGAGCCTGAGACACAGGGCGGCAAGATGGCCAGGTGAAGAAAGGTGCTTGCACAGAAAGCTGACTGCCTGAGTTCAATCCCAGGACTCACGTGGTGCGAAGACAGAACGGATCCTGCAAGTTGTCCTTTGACTTCCACATGCAGGGCATGTAGTTCTCTCTCTCTCTCTCTCTCTCTCTCTCTCTCAATGAATATTTATTTAAGAAATAGGAAGCCCATATAACTGATGCAGCAGTCACTGCACACGGCAGCCTGCCTAGCGCTTTGGTTGACACCTGGACGTAAATCCAGTCACCGCCTGCATGACCCAACCCCTGACCCGAGCCTGAGGGTTTCTCCTGGGATTTCTGAAGTTACCAAACTGAGAGAGCATCTCACTGGCCCTCCCTCCCCAGCCTTTGCAGCACAGCAAACGGAGGCCAGCAGGCAAAAGCAGACACTATCCATATCCATCACCCCAATTACCCAAAGAAGATAAATATGTGCGGGTCTCTGCTTCCAACAGAAAGTGAACTGCCTTAGAACCAACTGACTTCTGTCAGCCCTTCAGTCTCTTCCTTTTGTCTTCCATGAAATAACACGCAGGTCCCCTGACCAAAGGATGTCCTTCTCAGGCAAACTAAAAACAAAACAAAACGAAGAACCAAAGAACCAAGAAAAGAACCAAAGAACCAAAAAAACCAAGAACAAAGCACCAAAGAACCAAGAACTCAAGAACCCCCCTGTGTCATGGTTAGGCACAGATGTCAACTTGACAGTTGAGGGTTTGAGCTCTGGGCACATTTGTAGAGAATTAGTGGTTGAGTTAAGCCCAGAGCAAACCTGCAGGACATTGTCTAGCTGATGGGGAAGACCCAGCCCATGGTGGGTGGGACTAGGGCCTGGAATAAAATGCAGAGAGCTAGTTGAGAGAGTTGGCATCCTTGTGTACACTTGGCCAGACGTACTGGTCTGGCAAGTAAGGATCATGGCGAGCTCCCTCAGCCTGGTGTTGGTGCATGCTCTCCCGTCAACCTGGACTGAGAACTGTAACCGGACTATCAGTAAGAAAATAAATTCCCTGTTTCCTTAAGCCATTTGATGGTGATTTATCAGCCATGCAGGCTGACTGCAACACCCTCCAAGGCCCAGCCTTTTCCAGCTTGTTTTCTTTCTTTCCTTCTTTGGTGCATTCCCATCTATTAACAGTAACACAGCTTAGCACTCTGCCATCCACCCCCAGTATTCCGACCCACCTGGCACGAATGAGCAAACTCCAAAGAGACAACACACCCATTTTTTTGGGAGGGTAGACTATTGAATCAATGACAAGACATTAGAGTCTCCTCAAGAACCCCACCAATGGGAGAAAAAAAGACTGGAAGTAGGTAGGTAGGAAGAAACACGTCTCTCAGGAAGGTGTTTCTCGCAGTTCTGAGAGCTTGTGACCCACTATGCAAGAGAGACAAGAGGTTGAAACTGAAGCACAGGACCACATCTTGGCAGGACCATTTCGGTGGGCATACCTCTTACCTTCTATTTAAATCACAATCTCCTGTCAGGACCTGGGGAGACAGACTTGAGGGGGGAGATTCCTAATGGGTCCCTAAGGAACAGATCTCCTTTCTCTGCTTGTTGCCATCACTTGTCCGTTTGGTTGGCACATGAGGCCAGAGGGCCAAGTCAGCTTACTGGAGCAGCCAAGACCAAGGCTCTGACGCTACCTGAACAGCTCAGGCAACAGTCCTAGCACAGAAAAGTT
Source organism: Typhlomys cinereus (assembly GCA_023101885.1). Classification (NCBI taxonomy): domain Eukaryota; kingdom Metazoa; phylum Chordata; class Mammalia; order Rodentia; family Platacanthomyidae; genus Typhlomys; species Typhlomys cinereus. The sequence continues at coordinate 2,357,303 of JALPQD010000087.1, read as the reverse complement.
GAAATCACACGGACAACGTGTGCGATCCTGCCACTGACTGGCAGAGTGCTCTGAGCGGGCTCTTCCTGTCTCCTGCCTCAGTCTCTGTGCATTTCTGATGAAGTTGATCCCTACGGCCCTCAACACCCACATCCCCATAAGCCATTGGACCACATGAGTATTCAGGAAACAGTGGAAGGCAGAATCCTGGGACGTCAGGTGTCTCCCTGGCGTCCAAGCAACGTGGGAGGACTTCAGGCTGGGGAGCCGCCTCAGAGGTTCAAACCTTTGTCTTGCAAACAAAAAGACTTGAGTTCAGGTCCCCAAATCCCATGTAAAAATGTGCCAGGTAGATATGGTGGTGGCCTGCAATTCCAGCCCTGGGAAACCCCAGAGCAAAGCAGTAAGGAGGTAGAACGATCCAGAATACCTGATGTCACCTTTGGCCCTTCACAGGCACACATTCAAGTGTCATCTTGTACACAGACTCTCTCTCTCTCTCTTTCTCTCTCTCTCTTCTCTCTCTCTCTCTCTCTCTCTCTCTCTCTCTCTCTCTCTCTAAACACACAAGCACAAGAAGGGAACCATCAGGGAAAGGACCATTAAGGTTTGAAAAGAAAAAAAGGACAATTAAATAAATACAGGAGCTAACTGTGTCTCTCATCTTGGAGTGGACTGGCAATCAGTGAGTGTTCCCAGTGCCAAAGGAAGAGCCTGCTGGTGTGAAAGAAACCCCGCCATCTCTTCATCCTCACTGGGAATTGGGGAGAAGGGGTATTTTTAGAAGTCGGCAACTTAGCTACTGCTAAACAGAGGCAGCGGATACATGCTATTGTAGCTGACCTCCACGCCTTTCCACTAGTTCTCTTAGGAAACCCAAACCCATCCAGAACCTTCCACTCTGTCCTCTGATCCTTACTTAGCAAATATCTGCGTCTAACATACAACCTCACAAGCGCAGGGCAGCAGAGGGTCGACAGCTATAACCAAACACCAGCGAAGTTAATGTTTTGGGATCCACCCACCAGCACTGACAGCTTGCAGTGCATGGAAAGATGTTGCTTTGTGAAACGGGCCTCCCCCGACCCCTGCTTGAATCGGCGTCCCAGAAAACCAGTGCTGCCTGAGAGCCTAGGGACCGCATTCAGATTCCGTGTCGGCTTCAACCCCTCAAGCTGGGCTCCAGGTCCGAGAAGGCTCTGCCCCCGGATATGAAGTCTGCTTTGTAGGAACAATTCAGGAATCCTCCAGAAAGATGATCCTATTGTTTCCATCGCCATCGTTTATTTCTAGTCCCCCCCCACCTCCATTTGCGTCTCCATTTGAAATCCCCTCTCTCCGTGGTGTGCTCAGGTAATAGATCTACAGATGCTTCCACAGACAGATGGGTGAGCTCCTCTCCTGGTGCCCATACTTCTTAACGAAAGACGTCCCCAAAACAGAGCATAGTGATTCCATCCCCTCCAGGGCTGTTAAAACCCCTACGGGGAGCACTTGTGCAACTCATACTGTGGCCCACGGATATATAAATTGGGGCTACCAATAATGCTTGACAGCTCAATCAAGTGAATATTCTAATATTCCCTTGTCTAACACACACGCTCCACAAAGCCAGAGGAAAAGAACAGCCAGCAGCCAGACAAACATTGTTAAATGTGTGAAAATCAGTCTCTGTGCATGTGTATTTGTGTATGTGTGTGTGTTTGTGTGTGTCTCTCTCTGTGTCTCTGTCACTCTGTCTCTCTGTCATTCTCTCTTCTCTCTCTCTGTCTCTCTCTATCTCTGTCTCTCTTCTCTACCTACCTCTCTCTGTGTTTATCTCTTTCTCTCTGTCTTTCTCTCCATGTGTTTCTCTGTGTATCTCTCGCTTTCTCTCTCTGTTTCTCTCTTTGTCATTCTTTCACTGTCTCTTCTCTAGCTCTCTGTGTTTCTGTCTCTTTCTCTCTGTGTGTCTCTCTGTGTATCTCTCATTCTCTGTGTCTCTGTCTCTCTATCTCTCTACACACACACACACACACACTTCCCTCCTTCTCTTTCTTTACTCTGTATATGAGCTTTGTGTAACTAAACATCCACTCCAGGACTGTGAGAAGTTTTCTTGAGCCACAGGTCTTACTGCTTTTAAATGCTGTTCTCAGGGTCACAAGATGTCTAGATGCTGGTTAGTGTATTTAGGAAACCTGTCTGGACTGATGGCGCACAGTTAAGCTTCTGCCTTTGCAAGCAAAAAGACCTGAGTTTGGATCCCAGATCCCATGTAGGAATGCTGGGCAAAAATGACCTGCACTTCTGGCCTTGGAAGGCAGAGTCTGAGAAACCCCAGAGCAAAGCAAAGAGGAGGTAGAGAAATACAGCATGATTCCCAAAATCACCCTTGGATCTCCACAAATACACAGTGCCCTATGATGTACACACACACACATACACGCACACACACACACACACACACACACACACAAGTGCTCAAAAGAAACTCACTCAAGTGCTAATCAAAATTATATGTCTCTCATTTAAAAAAGAAGAAGAAAAGGATAACAGAGAATCACAACTGAACAAAGGGCAGAGGATAAGGGACTGTGGAGGACTTGCCCCTAACCCACCACCTACATTACCTCACTCACAAGACTCAGGACATCGTGGAAGGGGGGGCGGAAAGATATGAGCAGGTGGGAAGGGGTTTGCCCAACAGTGGGCCATGGCTCACTGCAGCTGCATTTGCTTCTACAGACCTGCACAAGATCTGGTCTGTCAATATTTTATCACAGAAACGGGGAGACCCCACAAGGCCCCACCCCTCCCCAAAGGACTATTAAAGATGGATGCTGGCTGGCTGTGGGCAGGGGAGCTACTTCTTGAGTTGTATATTCACTAAATCATCCATATCCCAGAAAATGCCCAAGTGCATGCTAATGCAATCCTTATGAAAGTCAGTGGGTCACAGAGAGAGACAGAGAGAGAGAAGAAAAAGAAGAAGGAGAAGAAGGAGGAGAAAGAGGAGGAGGAGGGAAGAGAGGAAGAGAGGGAGGGAAGGAGGGAGGAGAGGAGGAAGGGATGAAGGGGAGGGGAGGGGGGTAGAGAAAAGGAAGGAAGGAGGGAGGGAGGGAGGGAGGGAGGGAGGGAGGGAGGGAAAGAAAGCAGGGCAGTCACCTATCCAGGGAGTTCCAAGCCAGCCTGGGTTACATGAGACCCATCTCAGAAGACAAAAGGCAAGGTAAACATAATGATTCCAACTTCATAATAAAAGTCAGACCGAAAGATGAATAACTGACCTAGATCACATGCCTCAAGCAAGACTTGAACTGGGAACTCTAATTCTATGCAGCTAACTTTTGTACAGTACCACCCTGCTGGTATGACAGAGTTCTTTAATTTGAAAAGGTGGCAGTACCAGATTTCTTATATTTTCAAGGTTTTTGTAACATGTAAAGCTTGTCAGTTACGTATGAGTTGCCCTGGTAAACGCTTGTCACAGCACCAGGCTAACGAGAATCCAATACAGTAAACCAAGCCCGATACCCACAGAGAGAGACCAGCAGACCATAGGAGGGAACAGGCTTCTTAGTGTTAACTGTAAATAGCTGACAGTAAGCTAATCGTCATACCACAGATCAGAGAAGCACTCAGCACCCAACCAAGAAGCACCCATGTACAATGGAAGATGTGTAATGCAAAGAACCACAACTGGCCAAAGTACAGAGTAAAAGTGAACAGTGCCCTGCTCAACCCTGAGCAGGACATCTAAACCATCCATCTCAAGGCCCAGGGAACCTTGCGGAAAAGGGGGTGGAAAGAATGTGAGAGCCGCGAGGATACGGAGGGGGAGAGAGGGAAGGTCACACAATAGCCTTTGTTCACACCAAGGTGACCCTACCCAAGAACTCAATGCAACAGTGTCTGCTTCCACTAGATCCAACAACAACTGGCAATGGACACTTTGCCTTGGAGCACAAAAGAACACTTTCCTGAGAGACTGTGTGGGGCTGATGCTGACCAGGAGAGAAGGGGGTCTCTATACCCTACAGTTTACCCACTGGTGGGCCATGCACGCCCAGGTAGGTGCGTAGGCACTGGTTAGTCCAGGTGTCCTAGTGATTGCACGTGCAGGGGGAGGAGGGAGAAGGAGGGAAGGGTGGGTAGGGCTAGGAAGTGGTGATGAAACCATATCAATGCATTGTTAGCATAATTAAAGCAATAAATTAAGAGAGAAGCAATTCAAGGATTGCATCTGAAGACTCCGCTACCTGTAAGACATTCTCCAGGAATAAATCCAGAAAAAGGACTATGACAATTTCCCCGGGAACCGCACCATTAACGAGCACCTAGCACTGTTACCCACCCACCCAACCTGCTTTTAGTTTTCTGAAGACACTGCAGCTCCGGACCCAGCACATGCCAAAGAGGGGGGACATCAATACTTATATCCCATGAACCTGAGGTCAGTTCAAAAGATCACCAGTTATTTATGGGAATGTTTTAGTCACCCAGGGCAGACGGGAGAGAGGGAGAGCTTGGAACAGCTCCCACGTGATTCCCCACAACCAGGCACGGAAGAAGCCTCCTACCAGCCACGGAGGTTAAGAGGCAAAAATGAACATTTCTAAGAAAAAAAATATCACTCTCAGTGCTCAGTGTTCATGAATTGAATGTGGTCAAAACTGACAAGTCAGGAGACTGTATCACAGGGGCGAGTCATGAAACCTCTGAACAGGGAAGTCCAGTGTGAGAACCACTTTAAGTAGAAGATGAGAGCTATTCTCAATGTTACAGCAGGCAGAGTGTGTGTGTGTGTGTGTGTGTGTGTGTGTGTGTGCGCGCGCGTGTGCGCACGTGTGTGTGTGTGTGTGTGTGTGTGTGTGTGTGTATGTGGCATGCCTCTATGTATAATGTGTAGAGTGTATATAACATGGATGTACTGTGTGCCATATGTATATAATGCATGTGTGTGTAGGGCATATATATGCAGCATGTGTGTAATGTATGTATAGTATGTGTAAAGTGTGTAGTGTGTGTGATGTGTGAATGTAATGTATGTGTAGTATATGTAATGTGTATATAATGCATATATGTGTGATATGTGTATAATGTATGTATATACTGGGGGGGGTTGAATGTGTGTAGTATGTGTAATGTGTGTGTATAGTGTGTGGGGGTTGGATATGTGTAGATTATGTGCACTGTATGTATTGTGTAAGTATGTATATGCATGTATGTGTGTGATTTGTACAATGTAGCATATGTATGGTATATATATAGCATGTGTAGTATGTCTGTGTGCACATATGTTTATAAGTGTGGCTGCAGATGGGTGGGCACATGCCATGCTGAGAACACAGACAACAGGGGACAAACTCGAGTGCTGGTCCTCGGCTTCCACCTCGCGTGGGATGGACCTCTCTGTTGCTCTCGGCTGCAGACACGGGGCAAGCAGGCCTATCGGCCTCTAGGCCTCCCCTGCCTCTACTTCGTGCCTCACCTTAGAAGTGTTAGTGCTTCTACCATGCCTAAGAGTATATGCAGACATGCACCACCCTGCCTGCTTTAATGTGAGTTCTGAGTTCAAACTCAGTTCCTTGTACTGGCCTGTGAGCTCTTTCCCCAAAAGTCGTCTCCCCGCACCAGAAGGCGTTTTTTTCAAGTATGCAAATGAGGCCTCAAACCTACCTCTAGCAACACAGTGGGGAAGCAAATGCTTGAACGTTATCACATGTACTCCTGGACTTGACTGAGAAAACCAATTTTTAATCCCAAGTGAAACGTCTTTGTCTTTATTGACCCGTTAGAAAAGACCGTCGTGGGGCCTTTGTTATTAGGACCGTTATTTTATTTTTATTATTATTTTGGCGCTGCAGAGGGAACCCAGGGACTGTGCCTGCTGAGCAGGACATGTGCCAGGCTGCACCCCAAGCCCAAGAGAGAAGCTATCCACTGACCCCCAGCGCACCAATTCAAGACTGGAAGGAGTGGGGGGGATGCAGGCTCTGAGCAACCGAGGCCAGGAGGGAAGATTCGCAGTCACACAGTGACTCTGTCTGCGTGACAGAGCCAGATCAACTCTCTGCCTTTTCCGGACCATCTCTGAGAGACCACCAACAACCACAGCAGAGTCGCCAAGATGTTCTGCCTGCAACCAGGAGGAAGCTGGATGCTCCCAAGTGAAACCCGAGTTTCATCTTCGTGTTTTGACAAGTGGGGTACTGAGGAGGAGCTGTGGGGATACAAATCATCCTCTTACTCCCCCAGGTATGCTGCCAGAGCAGGAAGGACATGAATCCCGGAGATGCGTTGGCAGCCCTTAATCACAGACAAGCCCACCTGAACAACAGATCCGGGTCCTCAGCGCACACCATCATTCACGCCTGACACAAAGACAGAACACAGAGACGGAGAAACGTCAAGCCAAGGAGAGGCCCCCTCATCCATTCTGATTGACACACCCGCCTTCCTTCTTCTCAAATAGACACTGACTGCCAGCAAGCGTATCACCCCACCCGAGGGTCCTCAGTCGTGTAAGACACAATCTTTACACAGCAAACCTCCCCACACAGATTTCAGTTCTTGCAAAAATCACCCGGGTAGACCCCTTAGCCCACCTGCATGTGACCCAAATCAGTGTAGTGATTGCGAGGCCAATATTGCCCTTACCCACTGCTGGGTAGAAATGTGGTCAATCTAGCTGGAGAGATGGCTCAGGGGTTAAAGCCTCTACTTCACAAACAAAAGGACCTGAGTTCAGATGCCCAGGTCCCCACATAAAAAAATATCAGGTAGATATGACAGTGGCCTGTAATTCCAGTCCTGGAAGGCAGAGCCTGGGAAGTCTCAGAGCAAAGCAATAAGGAGGCAGAACAGTCCTGGATAATTTCTGAGGTCACCTTTGACCTCCATAGGCACATACATTCAACTGCCCTCTAGAACGCACGTATAAACACATGCAAAGTATGCACATTAAAGAAGAAAGAGAGAGAGAAGAAGGCGAGGAAGAGAGAAAGAGAGAAGAAAGAAGAAAGAGAGAAAGAGAAAGAGAGAAGAAGAAGAGAAAAGAGAGAGAGAAAGAGACGAGAAAGAGAGAAAGAGAAAAGAGAACGAAAGAAAGAAGAAAGGAGAAGAAGAGAAGAAAGAGAGAGAAAGAAGAGAAGAAGAGAAAGAGAAAAAAGAGAAAGAAAGAAAAAGAAGAAGAGAAGAGAGAGAAAAGAAAGAGAGAAGAAAGAAAAAGAGAAGAGAAAGAAAGAAAGAAGAAGAAAGAAGAAAGAAAAAGAAAGAAAAAAGAAAGAAGAAAAAAAAAGAAGAAAGAAAGAAAGAGAAAGAAAGAAGGGAGGGAGGGAAGGAGGGAGGGATATGGCCAGTTCTGTGTTTGGAGACACTACCTAATCATACAAAGGAGTTCATTTGACTGAACACAGAAATGATTAGGAATGGAAACACACCATCAGCCTGAGACAAACAACTGGGGTACCCTGCTCCTTGGGGTCACATACCCACCCATCTGCCACACCATGAAGAGAAGGGAAAAGAGTCTATCAGCATTCTATGAGTAGTCTTACTTAATTATTCAAAATGCAAATTGCTTCAGGGATCCTATGAATTTCCTAAGTTACGGTGGAATTTGCTACTCTGCAGAGAACGGATTCTCAGTTCAGTCAGAACAGGTAGGACGCCCCAGGGGCAGAGATAAGACACTTGGCTGCCTCCCTTCTACCATGCAAACACCAACAGACCAAAGCCAAGCGGCAGAATCACTCAACTTTTACTCAGTCTTCCTCTACTAGCAGCTGCCTTCCCATCTAGCCTGTGAGACGGGCCACCAATTCAGTATCAATAGGCCAACCTCTTACGACATGGGCTTCCAGCTACCAGACGCGGCAGCCCCACAAGCAGATGCTAACCAGGGGCCTACCAGTGAACTTCACGTTTCATAGTTCACGCTCAGACCTTACTTTTATAGCATTCAAAATTTTGTAAGTAACACAGCAGATGAAGAAATTATATCTTTTTCTAGATTTGTTTATTCTGCATGTACACGTGTACATATGCCGTGCGTGTGGAGGACATCTTGCATGAACTGCTTTTCTTCTTCCACTTTGTGGGGTCCAGGGATTGAACTTCAGTTGTCAGACCAAGCAGCTTTACCCACCGAGCCGTCTCACAGGTCCCCAAAAATGATGATTTTTAGGCGGCAACAACAACGTAAAAAGCAGGTAGACATAAATCTGCATCCCACTATTAAGACAAAATGGCCACCTCGAGGATTAGGCTGGATAAGGGCCGGGAGGAAAGGTTTGTGACAGAAAGAATGACACAGCTTTTTAACAGTTGCAAACACATCCATAGGATCAGGCTCTGTTTTAAATAATAACCATTGTGGTGCATTTAAGTGGTATAATGTAACTGAGAATGGATTCTTTTGCCCCTAAGTTCTTTCATTATCATTGTGATCGATTTTAAAGGGCTATCTGAAAACACTGCATGTTTTCAGGGTGGATCTAAGTGCTCTTTATACCCAGACATTGTCGGTATTGTATAAAATCAAAGTCCTCTGGTTTTCAGAAGATGCTGGGGGGAGGCAGGAAGATGGTTTAGGGATTAAGCCTCTGCCTCACAGGCACAAGGACCTGAGTTCAGGTCCCAGATCCCACGTAAAAATGCCAAGCAGAAATGGTAACATCCTGCACTTCTGCCTCTGGAAGGCAGAGTCTGGAAAATCTTATAGTGAAGCAGCCTCACGGTGCCCTTTGTTACACATGCACACACACACACTTCCTTCTAGCAAGAACTGCTAGACTCCACAATAACTGACCTATCGACATTTTGCCATGGGACAAGAAGGATCTCAAGATAAGGCTCCACCCTGAGACACCCGAGGCGCTGTTTCAGACTGGCGTGGACGTGTGTGGACTGGTGTGGACTGGCGTGGACTGGCATGGACGCGTGTGGACTGGCATGGACTCGTGTGGACTGGTGTGGACTGGTATGGACTGGCGTGGATGCATGTGGACTGGTATGGACATGTGTGGACTGGCGTGGATACGTGTGGAATGGCATGGACTCGTGTGGACTGGTGTGGACTGGTGTGGACTGGCATGGATGCGTGTGGACTGGCGTGGATGCGTGCGGACTAGTGTGGACCAGTGCAGACTGGTATGAACAGAGAGGGGGGTTTCTTAACTCAAAGGTTTGCCCGCCTGTGGGCCATTCCTCCTCCAACCAGTACAAGCATCCTAGAGGGGGCCTAAGGGATCACACAAATGGAGGATCATGGGTGTAGGAGGAAGACTGGCTGGAAAAGGGAACCAGAGGGTGGGAGGTAGGGGTTGGGGTTAGGGGATGAAAACATATAACTCATTACATTCATATATGAAAGATTCAAAGAATAAAAATATTAAAAATGAGACTACATTAACTGAACAAAATAGAGGGCTGTCAACACATGTGAAGTACTTCGGTCAGGTGCGTCCACACCCTCTCTTCTCTCGTGTGCTCACTCTGCCACTCTCCTCCATCTTCCTAAATATAGTTCCCTGTGATGGTTAAAAGAACATGGTTAGAACATGTTCCTAAGGAAAGGATACTAGTTGGTGCACATTCCATCCCCAAAACCTAAGTTCCTGGGGTGCCTGCAGTCTGACCACGGGCAAGAATTACTTGGGGGGTGGCAGATTCTTCTTTTCTCATCAGGCTTGTGTAATGTTTTTACTCCAGCTTTAAGGCTGATGTAAACGAGAGGCAACGGAAGCCAGTAAACAGCCCCTGACTACCGCCAGTTTTAGAGACTTGTTATTCCTAGACCTACAGAGTACTGTCATCTGTCAGCTCAGAGGGGTGCACAGCCTAACCCAGGGCTCCCTTCCGGTGCTCAGCATTCCTGAGTCACCGACGTGGGGCCCACGGGGAAGATGATTCTCAGCTAAAAATGGAGGTCAGGCAGCTGCATGTCAGACTTGAAAAATCTTTGGGAAACCTCAAGGGCTTCTGCTCCCTTAAAAAGCAAACACAGACATCCTTTTTTTTTTTTTTTTTAATGTAATACCAGTAAACCACATTCAAGGTCAGAAAAAGTCTACTTGACCACCTGAGCAACCCTGCCATATTTGGTATTCAAAATTAAAAGGCAGGAAGCTAAAAGTGGCAGTTAAGTACTAGATTTCAATTTGAAAACTTGAAATGGGGGTAGGACAGAAACCAAAATAAGCACAACTCACTTCATGATATTTAGTCAGCTCACTTGTTAAATATACTGATTCACACACAGTCAAAAAAAAATGCTGCTTGGGTTATCAGAGGATCTCTCCTGTCATGTAAGTTTCTTCAGCCCTTGCCATATACCAGGGTACCCATAAAGTGTGAAGTCCACGCTAAGCGAGGCTAGTAGATGATTGAATTTGGATAAAGTGGTTAAGTCTATAAAAGGAGTCGTGAAGAGGAGTCCGTCAGCAAAATGCCACCAAATTATATCCTTAAGTCTGGCTTGTCTTCAGAATGGATGCCCTTCAGACGCAGATGTGGCCAGCACGGGAAGGGAACTTGGACCCTGGATGGAAATGACAACCCTGAGGCTCGTGGGATTTGGAAATGGCCGCTTGAGACTTAGATTTTGTTTCTGTGTCTAAATAATTGCCCAACGAGACGGTCTCCTAACATGACAGAGTCACAGAGAACATTTCCTAGCTTGTTGAGGTGGCTCACCCCTGTAAGCCCTACACTCTGGAGGCTGAGGCAGGAGGATAGCCGTGAGTTTCAGGCCAGCCTGAGGCATGCTGGGAGTTCCAAGTTGCCTGGAATCACGGAGAGAACTGGTTTCATATTTTGTTCTTTTATATAAAATACTGATAAGCCAAGTGATCCAACTATTTCTTTGGCTCCAACACAGCAACAGGATCGATAATTAAGATAATTAACCAGAGGTCCTTTCGACTTGTCCTCAGTGAAGGCTTGTGTCAGATACAGGTGTCAACTTGACAGCTGAGGGTTCAAGTCCTGGGCACAATTGCAGAGAATTAGTAGCTGAGTAAAGTCCTGGGCAATCCTGCAGGACATTATCTAGTGGCGGGCGGAACTAGTCTCTGGGCAAGTGAATAAGATGGAGGGAGGGAACTGGTTGAGAACATTGGTATCCTTCTGTACACTAGTCCAGACATGCTAGTGAGGACTGTCCCTCTCTCAGCTGTTATGTGAAGATGATATAGCCGTCCCTGGGCCATTGGTGTTGATGTGAGCTCTCCTGCCAAGCCGGAGTAAGAAACATAACCAGACAACTGCAAGTCAAAATAAACCCCTTGTTCCTTTAAGCTGTTTAGTTATGGATTTGTCAGCAACACTGCAGTGTAACAGAGACAGCTGGTCTCAGTGATTAACCAGGAAATGGATTCCCTACTGAGGCAGGGTAGCCTCAGGGTTGGTACAATTCTCATTAAGAGGTCCAGCCTGGCCTCACCCGTAGGCCTCAGCCTTCCCAGGGCTTGGACCACATAGGTTTAATGCCAAAAATGTGTCAAAAAGACCCTAAGAAGTAAGCAAACCATTAAGGTAAAGTGGGAAGGACTAAATGATTCTCGTGCCAACAGGTAGCCACATGATGCTAAACTAAATTCAAAGTAGGAATCAAATACAGCCTGTTTGGTGTACAAATTGAAGAAGCTTGTTTGGAAACTCACAGTCTACCAATGGTGCTTCTGAATCAGGAAGATGTGCACGTATGTGTCAGGCCCACCACTAAGGTTGTGAATGACTAAACAGCTACGTGGGAAGCATAAACATGTCTCCACATCTCTTGTCCAGGTGAGAGAAGTCCTTTTGCTGAGCAATTCAAAGAGACAATCTGCAGCTCCACGGTCCTAAATAACATTTCCCAACCTGGGCAGCTGCAATCAGAAGGGGGAGGGGGACCCCTGTATGATAGGACAAGCCCACAGCTGTCCCCTCTTCTAGCACAGTTGGCACCTGGGAACTTGGGGACACATTTAGTGTGGTCCTGTCACCTGCCAGCTGACGGGCTTGACACCCGAGAGGCACCGAACATTTGCTGTTGTCCGTTTGTTGATTCACAACAAATCCAGCCTGCAAAGCCACACAGAACGGACCTGGCCAGCGGAGAAGGGACCTACAGTGTTTCGTGCACTAGATATCACGTCGTGACTTGATCTTTCCCAGGCAAACAGAAAGCACTGCTTTCTAATCATCCACAGAGCTGAGGCAGGGCATCTCCTCTCCTGAGTGCGTCCTCCATTCCAGCAGATGTCAATCAATGTTCATGACGTGCACACGAAATATGGACGCTTTGGGTAACAAGGGCCTGTGGTTAAGGTCTAGTTCACTTAGGCTGCTAGTTGGCCCACACATTGAAATGCTTTATACTGTTTCTTTTTTTTTATTATTATTATTATTTATTCAACTGTGTGTATGTGCGCGCGCATGTCTGTGTGTGTGTGTATGTGTGTGTCTGTGTATGTGTAGAACCATGGACGAATTCGCGAACCACCATGGACGCCTCTACCTCCTTCTGCCCCGGGATTCACAGGCTCCGCCCTACTAGGACCAGAAGCGCAGGCCGCCCCCGCTTCCGTCTGGCGTCTATACGTGGGATCTGGGATCCGAACTGGGGACCTTCCACCTTAGGCTTAACCCCTGAGCCACCTCTCCAGCCCACATTGAAATGCTTTAGATGGCATGTACTGACTCCAAAAACACAACAAAACCTGAGTTCCTAAAGAAACATTTGTGGATTCTCTTTTAGCTCAGCAGCTACCTGAAAAAGACTTTATACATGCAGTGTAAAAATGTATCAAGCCTGTTTTCTTTACTCAGGAACATAGAAGTCTAAGGCGATTACAATTGAAAGTTTTAAATCGTTGCAGTTTGACTATCAATTAGCAACCTACAATTATGCATCTTCCAGACATGTTGCAAATCAATGCTAAATTACGACTTCCCCTCACTTACATCCACAGGTACACAAGTAGTTTGTACAAACAGAAAAACAGACCGAAGAAATTGATCCTCTGGCTGGGCATGGTGGCCCCTGCTGGGTACCCCAGGAACAGAAGGATCAGGAGGGTTGGGGAGTTCAAAGCCATCCTCAGTTGCTTTAGAGAGTTTAAGCAGGTCTAGACTAAGTGAAACTGAGAGGGAGGAAGGAAGGAAGAAAGAAAGTATGAAGGGAGAAGGAGGGAGGGAAGGGATGGAGGGAGTGAAGGAAGGAAAGAGAAAGAATAGAGAGAGAAAGAGGCAAAAAGAAGGAAAGGAAGGAGGAAGGAAGGAAGGAAGGAAGTAAGGAAGGAAGGAGTAAGGAAGGAAGTAGGTGGAGGTTGGAAGGCTTGAGTTCCTAGTACTCTATGCTATACTCTATCCCGAATGTCCGCCACTGGCCCATTCCACTGCCGTCGCTTACCTTCCCTTCCCCGTGTCCCTCCCTTCCTTCCGTCCATAACTCCCTTCCTTCACGGCAAATGCCCTCCCTCCCGCCTCATCCCCAACAGACACCCCGATCCTACAGCTCTCACCGATCCCTAACCCCGCCCCGCTCACTCCCCTCCCCTCCCCCCCCATCCCTCCCTCCTCCCCGCCCCCCCCCTAACGAAAGAAATGAACCAAAAAAATTTCCTTTCAATCCTCATTTATGTATCACAGACTGAAAAGTCTTCGTGCTTGGCTTTCAACAACCTTCTTCCCACTAACGTGGCTGCTGGGAATGTTGGTGTTTTCCAGATGCATCTGTTTGCATTAAACAAATGCCCTACAGCTTTCAGAATTAGCAAACAGAGAAGCAACCCCAAGTGAAGGCCCTCTAAAAAACAATGAAAACCCCGCCCCCCATGCCCCTCCGTTAGCCTGGTAACACTCTCAGACCACATCCCAGTGCTGAGCTCATCCAGTGTTGGGTCTCCTCGCCTTGTTTGCTGGGCAGAGTCCAGCCCAGAGCCTCCAGTGCCCTCTTTTACCCCCCAAGAGACTAAACCAAGCATTTCTGCGCCAATTCATGAAAAAAGTGGAATTCTCAAAGTCTCCTACGACATTTAGCACAAAGGAAACACTGACAAAGACTTGTTAAATTTACTCTGATGTCACTAAATCTTCACCCAGAGACTACTTCTCTTAACATACTCTTCCAGTTTCTAAGAAGAAACTTCCCAAAGGATTCAGCTGCCTCCCTCAATCAAAGGCTCGGGACCACCAAAGCATCAGCCACACATCCAGCTGCAACAGGCTACGCAATCCCAAGGCCCCGGCCCCGCCCCCATCTGCGCGAACACCCAAGCAGCACCAACTGTCAGTTTCAAATGGCAGCTCTGCTCTCAGCATGTCCCACCCCAATGGGAAAGCACTACCTGGGCCTAGAACATTCTAACAAGTTCCTGGGGTCTCCGGATTCATCCACAGAGCCGAACACCTGAGGCCTCAATAAGAAATCAGAGTTGGAGCTGGAGATATGGCTCACAGGCTAAGCGTCTGCCTCGCAAGCAGAAGGACCTGAGTTCGCATCCGAGGTCCCATTTTAAAAACAACTGGCCAAAATGACAGTGTTGTGCACTTCCAGCCCTGGAAGGCAGAGTCTGGGAAACCGCAGAGAAAAGCAAAAAGGAGTAGAATAATCCAGGATGATTCCAAGTCACCATGGAGTCTCCATAGGCACGCACAGTGTCCTCTGATACACACAACACACACAAATCAGGATTGTCCCCATCCCTTTGATAAATAATAAGAAGGGGACATCTAGGAAGGTAAAGGCATCTGCTTACAAACCTGACAGCCTGAATTTGATCTCCAGAAGCCAACATGGTGGAAGGAAAGAACTGACTTCTAAAAGTTGTTCTCTATCTTTTGCTGTGTTCTATGGGCATGCGTGTGTGATCTCTCTCTCTCTCTCTCTCTCTCTCTCTCTCTCTCTCTCTCTCTCTCTTCTAAGCAAATAAATAAAACATATAAAAGAAAAGAAATTAAAGGACTGTTCCCTAGGTCTATGCTCATGTCAGTTACACTTTGTCACATAAGAAATTAGATTGAGCCTGAAGTCCACTACAGTATCTCATTGAACAGCAAGTTGCCAGGATGCAATTCTGTCCTTGTCATTTTCCCTGAGAGACTGTGGCACCTACCTCAGGGCTTCTGTGAAAGACACACCCATGAAGTGGGCCAGCAGGTTTGTTTTGAAGAGCGCATCCTAAAGTCTATGCCTGATCTCTGACCTCAGACGTATTCTTCTATTAGTTCTGCTGGCCACATAATGGAAAGGTAGGAGGCTGCTAAGAGCCACTCTGCAGAAATCAGCGGTGGAGAGCCTGCCGGGGAGAGAAGCTCCTTTGGAGGCTCAGCTCCCCGCAGAGCATAAGGCGTCTTTCTAATCTCTGGCTGGAAAACCTAGCCTAGGAAACCCAGAGTTCCCGAAGCTGAGTGCTGCTGTTGCTGTTTATTCGATACTGAACTAATCCTTGCCTTCTTTTCAGTAACTGAAAAGCAGAAAGGAATATGGACAAACATCTAAAATATCACATAATAACAGAAAGATAAACTCTCAACAGCGCTTGTGCATAACATGTGAGTCATAGATTTGGGGAGAGAGCTGACTGGTACCAAACAGATTGTTTAAGTCCAGAAGGAAGAAAAAAACAACTGTAGAACTAGACTCGTTGATATATCAAAAATGAAACATGAAAAGGAACATGTTTGGAAGTCAATATCAAGTTTTGTTAAAAAAATATTTTTCATCAAATGAAAGGTCTCGTTTTGATAGAAGTGTGAGGATATGTGCCGCTGACCCAAGAACATGTCAATTTTTGTGATGGAGTAGATTTTTTTAAAAGAATGAAAAAAAAAAAAAACCCAAGCTTTTCTGAAAGGCTGTAGAGACCACAGCTCCTTTTTATCCTGAGATGATGTTGGGGGGCATGCCCTTAGAGATGAAGCTTTCTTGGTACTCTTAGCTGCTCACGGAACACATCTGGAAAATGACCATTACCAAGCAGAAGCATTCCATCCTGAGACACGCCTGGCTGAAGTTCAAGTGTCCCTAAGGAATAAGCACCACAGGAGGGCGGAGGTTCTCTTGCAGTGAGTGTGAAGCTAGCAGATAAGAGAACTTTCTGTTTCTTACTTCAGAAGTATGGCCAGGCCACGGGGATAGCTCAGGGGTCTCACAAGCCAAAGGACCAAGTTCAGAACCCAGATGCCACATAAAAATTTCTAGCAGAAATGGTGGCAATATACAATTCTGCTCCTGGAAAGTGGAGCCTGGGAAACCCCAGAGCAAAGCAATCAATATGGAGGTAGAGCAATCCAGGATGATTCCTGAAGTCGCCCTTGTCCCTCCACAGACATGTACATTCAAGTGTCCTATGGTGTATACACACACACACACACACACACACACACACACACACACACGTCACACTAGTATTCTCTGTATAGTGGCAAGAAAGGAACAAACTGATCCTTGAAGTCAGCTTTACTAGTGTTTATCTCTTTTCTATTATTCTCTATCATGATTCCTCTTAACTGTGCGTAAAAGGAGCTGAGAACCCCCACAAGCCCCCATCCTACAAGACCACGCAGTATCATTTGTAATCGCTGCCTCCCCTTCTGTGAAGTTAAGTCTCCTCCCTCATTGCTCAGCACACTTCAATGTCCCCAACTCTAGGCTTATAGCACATGCGGCCCTGTCTCTATGCTTCCTGCCTGAAGGTCATAACCTTTTAATATGCTCTAAAAATATTTCCAAGTGTTTTCATGGGCCTGAAATACAACAGGGCAGTTTGTCAGAGGAAAATCCACAATGCCCCTGCACCTGCTGCTACCCAGACCCTGGCCAAGACTCTGGGGTTTCAGCCATAAGCAAAGCACATGGACATGCAACCTTCACTGTGCATCCAAGAGATGTCTGAATGGACAATAGAGGAATGTCAGTGAGCTGGTGACTTCTCTTATTGGCTGGCTGGAAACTTCACTCAATGGGACCAAAGGACACCATGCATCTGACCTGTTGCTTTTTTTTTTTTTTTTACATAATTCTTTCAAATCCTGAAAGTGAAGACCCATCCTGATTTGCAAGTAAAACTTCAAAATCTGAGAACCATCAGCTGACACATCCTTTCTCTTTCTCAGTCATCAGTGATATCCAAGGACAAGAAGCAGGGCCCTGTATGTCCACTTGGCAAGTACTAATCCCTCAAAATGCGTCCTCAACATGAAACCACAACCATCTTCAAAAACTGAAAACTGGGGGCTGAAGAGGTGGCTCAGGGGTTAAGCCTCTGCCTTGCAGGTGGAAGGTCCTGAGTTCGGATCCTAGGCCCACGTATAGACGCCTGGCAGAAGCGGGGGCAGCCTGTGTTTCTGGTCCTGGTAGGGCGGAGCCTGTGAATCCCAGGGCAGAGTAAACAAGGAGGAGGTGGAGGCGGTCCATGGTGGTTCCTGACACACACACACACCTACTTACACGCACATAAGCACAATTGAATAAATAATAATAAAAAAAACCCTGAAAACTGGGCTGGAGAGATGGATCTAAGGTTAAGACTCTGCCTCACAAGCAGAAGGTCCTGAGTTTGGATCCCAGGTCCCACACAGAAATGCCAGGCAGAAACTGCAGTGACCTGCACTTCTTGCCCTGGTGGGTGGAGCCTGAGAAATCCCAGAACAAAGGAAAAAGGAGATAGAAGCAATCCAAGATAAGTCTTGAAGTCACCCTTGGTCCTCCACAAGGGCACATAGTGCCCTCTGATCCACAATAAATAAATAAATAAATAAATAAATAAATAAATAAATAAATAAATAAATATTTAAAATTATTAAAAAATAAAAGAGATGCTCATTGGAGATGGCCCCCTACCACCACAGATAATAACAATTACTAATACCTATGAAATGCTGCTGTCTGTCCCAATCCTGAGCCCATGGGACACGCTTTCGTCTGAACCCACACATCACATGCCACAAGGACGCATCAGGGTTCCTCAGTGGTTTTCTTTTCTCTAGGCATTTGCGGGGAAGTTCACAAGTCACAGTTCTTGTGACATTTTCCTCAGCTGGTAATTTCCAAAGACACACGGACCACCAGAACTATGAACTGCAACAAGCATATGCCTTGCATTACCATCTACAAGAAAAGGCAGATCCCAAATAGAATTGAAGCTAAGAGCATCCTGGGGAGGTAATTCAAGGTCAACCTCAGCAAGTTCAAGGCCAGCCTGAGCTAGATGAGACCCTGTCTCAAAATAATACCGACTGGAAATAGATAGAATCTTAAATCTACCAGGATTCTCTCTTTCCATAAAGCCTTAGTCGACTGCAGGGAAATGAATCAGTTACTGATCCTGAACTCAGTCTACAACTATCAGATAGAACTTGTACACAGTGTGCATAGTCACCTCCTTTATTTCTGGGTTACCAAAGATGCTCATTTCACCTTCCAATGAGATGGAAGACAGCAAGCGTAGCTCTGCCAACTCCCAAGGTCCAGGACTCCGGCACGTTCCCAAGCATCCGCCTCTTCTTCTTATACCAGGGGCCAAACCATGGCTGAATGTGCATCGATATTTCCACAGTAACCACCATGAACCTTCTCGGCTCTTCCTCCACCCGAGTCTTCTACTAATTAGACGTTGCAACACTGGAAGGTGGTGAGTGACACACTGTCTTCCCATGGAAATCGTGATCAGAAGCCCAGATGGCATCCCGCTCGTATGGCATGTGTGCGACATCAATATTTGCTCATTGATTTGTTGCGCAAACACCACTACTGAGTTGTGTTTGTCTGGCAAATCATGCCATTTTCAGAATTAGTGTCTGAGGTGGGAAACACGGCTGTTTTGACAAGAAAAGATTAGGGGTGGTGTGAAGTACCAACGGGAAGGGTGGTCTTCAGAAAGTATATTAGCAGACATTTTCATGACAAATAATAAAAGAAAAAGCTCTCATCACTCAGATCCCAAGAGTAACACCAAGCTCTCTGTCTATACCGATGCACACATTGAAAGACACAGGCCAACTAACCGAAGCAGCTTGGCCAGTGTTGGAGCCTGTGTGACCACAACTGTGTTCACAAAGAAGTAGCACCGATGTATTCTAGGAAGCAAGAAAGACTCACTCTCGAATTCAAGGCCTCTGTGCCTTATACACATATTCTATTTCCAGGCACCAATACTGAACAAGGATTAAACGGAATTTCTTATGTATTCAAAGCCAACTAAAAGCCCAGTTACGGCTGGAGCCTTCTGCCTGGGACAAGGGAGGAAGAGGAGGAAGCCAGCTGCCTGGATGTTGGCAGGAACAGGACTGACTGTCCAATTCAGATTCCCATCTGGAAACCTTTCTGTGAGTCTCCCCAATATCATCAGGAAGGTGTCTGGGGCCCAATGTCTTTGAAGATAAAGAATTTTAAGGTAGTGTAAAGTCACGGGTCAGTAAAGTTTGAAACAGAATCTTTCTCATTCAAGGCTGGGTAGATGGTCAGGGCTTGATCCTTCACCTCAAAAGCAAAGGACCCAAGTTCAGATCCCACGTAAAAAAGACAGGGCGGAAATGGCAGTGGCCCGCGCTTACCTTCTGGCCCTGGAAGGCAGAGCCTGGGAAACCCCAGAGCAAAGCAATAAGGAGGTAGACCAATCCAAGATGATTCCAGATGGGCCTCTTCAGGCACACACATGTACGCATCCCCACACCTACCTAGGAAAAAAAAGAATCTTTTTCATCCATAGAATTACAAATGATATCATCATTAGATACGGATCAAAATGACACCGAAAGGAAACCACAGGATTTTACATTCCTAATACAGAGCCTTAAAGGCTTGTAGGGCAAGCAAGAGGACCTGAGTTCAGATCCCCAGAGCCCAGGAAAAGGTCAGTGGTATGATGCCCTCCTGTCAGTCCAGCCCCAGAAGTCAGAGCCCAGGGAATCCCCAGAGCAAGCTGCCTAGTGAGACTAACTAAATCAGCAAACAATGCATTGGATTGAGACATTTTGTCTCAAAAAAATAAAGTCAAAAAGTGATTGAATTAAGATTCCTAACATCAACCTTGGGCCTGCATGTGCATACACACACACACACACACACACACATACACACACACACACGCACACGCACACGCACACATGCGCGAACATGATTCATACACACATGCATACACATGAAAACAGAAAAAAATCCTTAATATATATTACTATCGCAAGTGTTTTTCTCTTAAAAGAGATGTATGTAAAAAAGAAAAAATACATGAATGTATAAAACAAGCCAAGGTTGATAGTTGAGATTTTTTAATTCTAGTTTGCTTCACTAGAAAAAGCACTCTCATATTACAATGAGCTCAAATAGTAGGCTTGGAACCAAAGATATTGATGCTAATTCTTAATTGAAGATTCTTCTGCCTAATTCTGCATAATTTCTGCCTTCGGATAAATACATATTTATTTTAATTGAGCCATGTGTGATTATGAGTGTGTTGCAATGACAAAGCAGGACACCTTAAAAAGAACAACAGATTATTTTATTCAATAGATGCATGGCTGAAGATGGAGGTAATGTGATTTTTTTTTTTACATTTTTTCTCCCTATTCTTTGAAGCATTCTCACACAAACAGGATAAATTTATGTGTCTTTGCCCCCTTCTCCTGCCCTCTCCATTTCCATCCCTCCTCTGGTTTCTCATTCCAGCCACTCCCTTTGTGCCCCCTTGTCCCTCTGCATGCACAGTTCAAGGGGCCCTGGGTGCCTGACTAGCAAGCTTCAGGCATCCACAATGGCACAAGCCGCCCACCATGGGCAAACCTGTGAGTGGAGGAACTCCCCTTCTCTTATATAGCACCTTTCCCAAAGATTCTGTCTGGGTGGTGCTGTATCTCTTGGGATCCTCGTTGGTCCATTGGGGGGGAATGCCAATTATTGTGTAGGTCTAGCAGAGGTGGGTCTTGCTGCAGTAAGCGCCTGTTTTGGAGCTCATATAAACCTCACTACACCGTCAATGTTCTGAGAATGAGTTCACGCAACCAAAAGTCTCACAACTATCACTCCCACCTACCATTGTCACCTGAACTTATACTTGACATGGTACTTCGAGTCTTACGGTGTGAACCTTTCAGAAGGAAAAGCACAGTTTTGCAGAACATCTTCTCTAAGGACAAGTTTAATAATGTGTCAGTAACCAAAGGAATAGCATGCGGCGCGTGCCTCCACAGGGAGCTGTACTTCTGTGTGGGAGGTAGGCACCAACCAGTTACATGCGCACACACATGGGCACGCGGGGACAGCAGGAGTCTGAGGCGGGCACATGCGCTGCATGGTAGGCAGCAGGTATCTACGATAAAGTGACACTTAGACAGAATGTAGGACACGCAGCCTAGCTCAGCTGGTCAGTTGGTAGAATCCTCACCCAGCACACAAGAGCCTTGAGTTGGATCCCCAACCTCACGTGAACGGGGCATGATGGGGCTCTGAGACCCCTGTAAAGCCCCAACGGTGGCCACAAACCAGAGTTTCTTCTACAGTAATTAGGGGCGGTGAACCATCAAGGCAGGCCGAAAGATACAGGTTCCTTTGGCAATCCAGTTCCCAATGTTTTAGGACCATTTCTTCCTTTGTCATTGCCCAGGATGAAAGTATAGGGAAAAAAACTGGTTGGCAAATGTTGAAAAACCAGAGGAACCGAAAAATACCATAAATTCACTATATTCATCCATGTAACTAAAAGTATATATGTGTGTAAAAGGAGGTACTAATCCAGAGGAAATCGATGTGTTAATGGGCCCTCACAACTAATTGTAAGTCTGCCATTAAATCTGTCATGGTTTGGAAATGCTTTCTCCCCAAGGCTTAGTGTTCTGGTCACTAGCCTGGTGGCATTAGATGGTGATGGAACCTTTAAGAGGCGGGGCTCAGTGGCAGGTGATTAGGTTCTGACTATGGCCTTCCGCAATGTAATAGTTACTCCTAACTAGTTGCTGTGAGGGAGCAGTCAATACCAAGCAACTTAAGGGACAAAAGGAGATTTCCTCAGTTTTCAGTTACCAGAGGGGAGAAACAATCTTTCATGGTAAGGGCGACATGGCTGCTGGCTAAGCTGGAGGCAGCTAAGTCACTGCAGACATCCTGGAGGCTCAGAGCTGCTCAGTCCACTAGGCCAGTGGGTAATGACTGAAGGCTGGAGGATTCCTAGAGAGTCGAAGAAGCAAAGAAACCGGGTGGCAGGAGGGAAGAGAGTTTTCTAGCACAACTTTGGAAAGTTTGTCTTCAAACTCTTCTGTTCTATGGTCTGCTACTAGGAGGTTCCAATCAGAGCTAGGGCTGGTCTTGTCTAGATCATCTCTTCTGGAAGTCTGACAGCTGATCTTACTTAATGCCAGGTGTGGTCAAGTTGACACCCAGTATTAACTATCACAAGTGACTACTGCTGGCCTCTGAGCCCAGATTGGCTCCCACAAGAGCGGGTCATGGGCTGGAGAGTTGGCTCAGCAGGTTCAAGGCTATCAAGCATGCACACCTGAGTTTAAACCCAAAATCCATGGTGGAAGGAGACAACTCACTCTTGAAAGTAGCCTTCTGACCTCCACACACTCATGATGGCCCACATGTGCCCACATGTGGCTTTATACACACAATCATACATTTAAAAAAAAAAAAAAAAAACTGTGCTGCTTTCAAAGAGGGGAACTGAACCCTCTTTGTTTTCCCGTCTCAGCTTATCCTTCCTCCTTTCTCCCCACCCACTCCTGATCTGTATACCCTTGGAGCTCTCTCTGCTAGCAACGGAGTGGCCTCTCAACCTTGGTGTGGAATCATAAGCCAAAACGGATCTCGTTTCTTTATTACATATCCATTCTGCGACATCAGAAACAGAGAAGCGACTCTGACAAGCTTCCTACAGACTGGAGTCAATTCTCTGCCACAGTTGGCCAAACTGCTAACAGGAAAGGAAGCAGGGAGGAAAGGGGGCGGGCGGAGGCAAGGCTTTGGTGGATGCCACATGTGCCACCTCATGGTTTCTGCCAGCCTCATGCACAAGGGCGCGTCCTCAGGAATCTCCTGTGAACTCAGTCTGGGGGTGAGGGGGGGCAAGCTCGGGGAGAGGCCAAGACCAGGGCTATTATGAAGGAGTTAGCCTCCAGTCTGGGGGGCAGACTCCGCAGGGAAAACCACCAGTAGGCTTCGGGGAGAGCTGGTAGTTAGAGGGAAGGCTTTTCAAACTGCAGCGGAAAAGTCCCACAGAGAGCCAGCACCGGTCATTACCGGGAGCCCTGGGACCGCCCAGCCGGCTCCGAGTGGCCCCTGCCAGGTTTGCTGCTTGGCTTCTGTGCACGTGCGTCCCTCAGCTCCTCCTGTTCTGCTCCCAAGTAAACCAGCAGATGCTCGCTGTATGCGCTGCAAACACTGCCCGTCTATCTTCTGGTTTGTTTTGGCACCTACTTCAAATGGGGGAGCAGCTGTGGGGTGGACTGAAGCCCTCCGTCAAGGATTGGCTTCTTCCTTCCAGACATCACTGAGAAGTCCCCCGATCGCCTGCGCATCAAGTGTGATCTGGACTCACTCTGTGGTTCCTCTTCTCCCAGCAACACCAGGGCTGGTTGCCTTGGTGGAGGGACAGGGAGGCAGGGCTGTGGGCTTCCGTTCTGCCCTACGTTGAAATGCCTTGTGTCCTCTTCTCCCCGTGGCCATCCAGTGTGTGCGCACGCGCGCATGTGTGCATGCGTGTGCATGTGGTATGTGTTCATGTGTGCGTGCATGTGTCCAGACCAGCAAGAGATGCTATATGTCATTATAAGTCCACAGAATAATACTTTCAGATCTCCCCATAGACCTCCCCGTGTCCTTCATCTCAATTCCAAAATCACTACATAGGGCCCACTATGACACCACAAAGTCCTATCACGATGTCATATGTTATATCTTCCTATCAGGAAGAAAAAAGCTATATTCACATTATTTTTAAATTTTAATTGTATTTATTATTACTGTCTCTCTCTTTCTGTCTGTCTCTCTGTCCCTCTCTCTTTCTTTCCCTCTCTCTATCAGAAGATAGCTCTGAGGGGTAAGTTCTCCTTACAAGGCCTCCAGGGATTGAACCCAGCTTGTCAGACTTGCATAGCAAATGCGCTTATCTACTGAAGCACCTTGCTGGTCCTCAGCTTCATATTTACTTTATGAAGCTGTTGCGGATCCTGTCAAGTTGGATCCTAACAAAAATGCTCATACTTCACAGTGAGGCGTCATCAAGAAAAGTGTCTCCAGATCTTGACAGCAACGGATTTCAGCTGATGACCCCAAAACTACGCACCCAGTTGGTAACAAGGGGCAACACCAGAATGAACCTGGATAGAGGCAAAGGAGAGGTAGGCATGAGTGAAGAAGAAGGAAGAGGAGGAGGAGGAGGGGGGAAGGGAGAAGGGAGGAGATGGGGAGGAGGAGAACAAGGGAGGGGAGGAGGAAGATGAGAAGTAGGATGAAGAGGATGAAGGGGAGGAAGATGAAGAGAAAGAAGAGGAGGAAGAAGAGGAAGAAGAGTAGTAGTAAGAGGAAGTAGAGGAAGAAAAGGAAGAGGAGGAGGGAGAGGAAGAGGAGGAAGGGAAGAAGAAGAAAGAAAAGTAGTATTAAGAGGAAACAAGACAAAGGGGAGAAATGAGAAGAGGGAAAGAAGAGGAAGACTAGGAGGAAGAGAAGGAAGAAGAGGAAAAACGGAAGGGGGAGGGGCAATCCATGGCTGCTTCAGTAGTGACCCACAGCCATGCAATGCTCCCTCCAACACCAGGACAGTCTGGGCCGAACCCCCCCTCACTGAATGACAGTTATGACTTTCTCCACCTCCGGCTAAGGCGAGGCCAAGCTGCACTTTAAAGACTAAAGCATCTCGTTGGAAACACAGGCTCGAGGCGTCGACCCTGTTGAGAGACGGCTTCAGTCAGCGCCCCCCACCAAGCAGCTCCGCCTTCCCGTCTTTGGTGAGCAGAGTCATCCTTTCCAAGACTGACCCCACACGAGGAGTGTTGACTGACGTAAGCTCTCAGGGTGTCATAACAACCCAGAAAGTAGTGGCAGCTGCAAGGCCGCAGCTCATGTGGGCTGCTTTCTAGAAGGTTCTTTTTACCCCGGGGTTAGGCGGATTACTTCAGCTCTGAAAACCCTTCCCAGCCCTACCTCCAAACTACTCACATTTTCCTCGGGCTGAGTGCTCTAGGAAAACAGGTATTGCCATATGCTTGGCTCCCTGGAACGGATCCGTTCCAGCTGCAGATTCCCTGCGGAGCCACCCGGAGGTCACAGACGCCGTGAGATGTCAGACGCCTGGCAGCTCAGGAAGGCTGTGACCAGAAGGCCTTGTCAAAGTGAAACCCAGGGCAGGCTCAGTCGGGAGTGGCCCGAGAGGTGGTGTGACCAAGACAGAGGCTGTAGTAAGGACTGGTCAGGGAGTGTCCCCACCTGGCACTGTCTGAATGCCCCTGGGCAGAATTGCTGGCCAAGCTGCATACGCCATTATCAATGCAGATGGGTCAGTGGGTCGCATCTGCGACAGGATATGTCTACTACCCACACCAGCTCATCCTTCATTGTATTTCACTTTCTTTTAAATTTCAAGCAAGCATCTCGCTTTTAAAGATCATCATGAGCCGCTTCAGTCATGCGAGATCTTTGGGGCCTGAGAATGGATCCCTCCTTCGCTAAAATTTGGCAGCAAAACCCATGGACAACACCTCTCAGACAAGGAGAACCTTTGAATGATGACATCAGGGCTGGCCATAGAGTTCCATTGCCAATGTGCCCTACTAGCATGCGTGCAGCCCTGGGTTCGAATCCAGGCAGTAGCTCACACCTGTAATCCCAGCACTGGGGAGGTGAAAGCAGAAGGAGCTCAGAGTCATCCTCCCACTACACCCTGAGCTCCAGGATACCCTGGGGGGGGGTGACCCTGTGCGGATCAATTAAATGAATCAGAGATCCCCGAACTGAGGAAAGACATCACCAAGCAAGGTTCAAAATCAACTGCAGGTCTTCTGAACTGAGCCTGCAAAGCACTGGGCATGTCTCCAGGCACCAGGGTTCCCAAGGTGTGAGCAGACTAGAGAGTAGACCTGCTGAGGACATCACCCCCAGTTACCCCCTTCAGAAGTCCATCATGAAACCTACCCCCATGATCAAATGCCTTCTACAGACCCACAGCCCTGCAGACTTCTTTACTGAGGGCTCTGGCTGGAATTCCTCAGCCCTACACCGGCTGGAATCCTCAGCCCTACGCCGGCTGGATGCATCCAGAAACCAGGAAGACAGGATTATGTTGTTTCTGTCTTTCAGGTACCAATTGCACAACCCTGACTTATTTCAAATTTGCGGCAGTAACAAAAAAAAAAGTGAAAATCTTTAGGTAATTCTGTAAACACAGTTTTGTTTGATTGGCTGGTTAGTTGAGGGGATTCCTGTGACAGCTGACTATAATCTTATCACAGTGGAGGAAATTCTTTGGAGATCTTCAAATCAAACCATGACTCAAACCAGTATGGTCAAAATCTCCCAGCCACAAAACTACGACATGGCTGCATTCCCCCAGGAAACTTGGCTTTGGTTTCAATAACTAAGGTTTCCAGAAGTTTTGAGATAAGTGTCTTCATTTCCTTGCTCGTGCTTAGACAGGAGTCTCTCCACTTGAAACCTTAACAGAGTTTAAATCAGGGTAAAGAGGGGGGAGTCGGAGGCAATTTGTGAGCTAAAATGTAGTTGGCAAATTCCTGGGAGCCAGAACACTTTCTTGTGAAACCCTCTGCTTGCTAAGCGGGCCTGACAGTGCTACTTGGCATAACTGGAGAGGTGGGCTTGCGTGAGTTCATACTGCGGAATTCCTTCTCCTGGTTTTTCCAGCCTCCCCCTACCCCCAGGCCACTGCAGGTAACTTCAGGCCAGCCTGGCAGCCATCACTTCTCTTCTTCCCAGCTCTGCCCCTTGCATGGGGCAAGGCCCTGTGCTGGCTAACAATGAGGGCCTTGGTCACTTCTATTCTCAAGTATCTCTATACAGGAAAGCACAGCTGTGTCCATAACAGATACGATTTCAACCTGGAGGCTTCACATCTGGATAGCACAGAACAAAGTGAACACACACATACACACACACACACATGCACACGCATGTTTACATGCACACAGATGTGAATACATGAAATACACACTGGGTACATGGTGATCTGGGCCCTAATCTCAGCACTGAAGACGTAGGGGCTGGGGGATGGGGAATCAGTAGTCCTTGAACTACAGATTAAATTCAGAGCCCCCAATCTGGCTCCATGGGGTCTTTCTTCTTGAGGCCAAAATAAATAACTGAATTCTCTAAATGAACTGAAATCATCTCCTATAACTTTCACCAGCCCGTCCTGGGACTTGGGAAAAGGGAGGCCCTCCCCTTCCTGGGTGGTCCGCTCAGTCTTTCAGAAATAGCCTTTTCTCAGGACATCATCACACATCAGGTTTTTAAAGCCAGCTCTGCAACCCTTCCGCCCCGTCTGTCTCCTCTTTATTGCTCCACCATCACCGGCAACTCCTTCATAAACAGAGCGCGGAGGGCGTCCAGCCTCGCGGCTCTCTGGCTGGTCTGCAGGAGTGAAAGATAAGGATCTAGACGGAGGCCTGGCCGTGTTTCACCTGTAACTTGTCTACACCAGCAACTGCCAAACACAGGCTCGGCCTTTGTGCACCACAAGCACGGGGGGCCTGGAGCGACCCTCACAGGCCTGGCTTCAACGGCAGCCGCGGCCTCAGGCAGCTGGCACTAAGGGAAGATAGATGCCACCACATCAGAAAGATTCACGGTAGAGCCATGTCCAAGCAACGAAAGGAATCAACCTAAACTACCAGGTTCAAGTGGAGATAGTTCCCAATTCACGTTTCCTAAACAGCACAACTCTTCCCGAGGACAAAGCACGTTGCCATTGATACGGGCGACCAAAGTCTCTCCAGACAGCAGCTCGCCTGCTCTTCCACCAGTGCCGATAAGATCTTGGATGGTGCTTGCTTTCTTTCTTTCTTTCTCTTTCTCTTTCTTTCTTTCTTTCTTTCTTTCTTTCTTTCTTTCTTTCTTTCTTTCTTTCTTTCTTTCTTTCTTTCTTTCCTCTCTCTCTCTGTCTTTTTCAATTTTTTCTTTCTGATGTCTAAGCAGTGAACAGGACTTAACGGACCTATCACTGAAAGGCCGAGGCTGTGAGTTAATTCCCTGTCAACTACTAAATGTGACTATGAAAACATCAAGTTGAGCTGGGCTTATAGCTTAGTGGGAGCTGAGCAAGGGTGAGGACTCAGGTTCAATTCCCATAAGCAGAGAGAGGGAAAAAAGAAAGAAGGAGAGAAGAGAAGGAAAAGAAAGGGGACAGAAGGGAAGGAGAGAAAAAGAGAAGGGGGAGGAGAGAAGAGAGACTTTAATACTTAATCTGCATCTAAAGGATTTTTTTTAATATGTGACTTCATTTGCTATAAGGGAGCAAAAAACAATCTGGTTTCCGAAGACGAACATGCTCAGTGTACATAATATATTCTACCTATAGAAGAGGCACATACAGAAATAAAACAAAGTTTGTTTATTCTCTGACTTCCCTGACCATTCTGATTCTGTCTGGCTTTTGAAGATTTCAAAGGAAAAGTCCTACCAGGCCCTGAGAAACCCAATCTCTTATATGTCTGGTGCTATGCTAGGTGTGGAGGCAGGAAACAGAACCCCCCCAACTCCCTCCACCCCGTCCTGAGAAAGCTCCTAAGTCCTAATCAGCTCACAAGGGACCCTGACTGTCTGCATCGTTCATCAGAGGTTAAAAGTGGGAATGGAAGAAACAGTCCCAGAGTTAGTGTTCCCAGAAACACTTTAGCTTCTGGTGAGTAGCTGGTGTAATATTAAAAACCAGTCACACTGATCAAAGAGACCTTCCGTCACTCCCCCTGCATGTGTCATTAGCATTTTCCAGAACTGTCCCTGTGCAGAAGGAGAATGGCCCCAGGGCTGAGAACCAGGTCGGCCAGTAAGATCTGAGTCCAAAGACACCCAGTGCCCATTCTTGTCACTGACCAGTACATCGGGGCTCTCCATAAGGATACTTATGTCTGCCAAGGTTTCCCAGGTTCACCATGGAATCTCAAGGAAAGCAGTTAGGGTCCCTCGATGGTGGTATTTTATAACAAGGAATTACACCAAAAGAACGACGCCTGCATTGTGGGGAAACGGACCTCTGGAGAGGATGCGTGCTGTCATGGGAAAACACAGAAGAAACCAATGGGAAACACACGCCTCTCTGGGCGGGGTGGTCACGGGCAGGACACACTCCAACTTTTCTTTATTTGTATTTTTTTATTTTTTTTATTATTATTTATTCAATTGTTCGTGAGTGCACGTGTGTGTGTGTGTGTGTGTGTGTGTGTGTGTGTGTGTGTGTGTGTAGAACCACAGATGAATTCGGGAACCACCATGGACACCTCCACCTCCTCCTCGTTTACTCTGACCCGGGATTCATAGGCTCCGCCCTACCAGGACCAGAAGCGCAGGCCGCCCCCGCTTCCGCCCGGCGTCTATATGTGGGGTCTAGGATCCAAACTCAGGACCTTCCGCCTGCAAGGCAGAGGCTTAACCCCTGAGCCAACTCTCCAGCCCCCACACCCCAGCTTTTCTAACACGCCATCCAAACACTTCCCAAGTGCCACTGGATGCCACACAAGCAATTATAACGGGACCGAGTCTTAGGTTGGCCTTGGACCACTGCACAGTGAGCACGAGGCTGGTCATGTCAGGGCACGTGACATGATGGCAATTGTGATGGCTCAGTCCCAGGTTGCATCACATCACTGCATATGACATCATAGGCAAAGAGCTTCAGCAGCATCTCTGGGCACAAATATCTTTCAAGAGAAAGATTTTTCCAGATGCCTCATCTTTTCCCCAAGTGTAGGATGATCTGGGGTGCACAACAAGACTATGAGCGTGTGTGTGTGTGTGTGTGTGTGTGTGTGTGTGTGTGTGTGTGTGACTGTGTATGAGTGTGTCTGTATATATTACTGAGTGTGTGTTGTATGACTGTCACTGTGTATGAGTGTGTTGTTCATTAATGAGTGGATATGTGTGTGTTAGTGTGTCAGTCACAGTATGCCTGTGACTGCGTGTGCACGTGTGTGAGTATATATGTGATAATGTGTGAGTATCTGTGTGTGAGCATGGGTATACATGTGTGAAAGATTTTGTATATCTGTTTACTGATTGTGTATAAATGTGTTTGTGCATGAGTGTGTGTGTGAGCAAGTGTGTATGTGTGTGAAATTGTGTATAAATGTATGTGCATGAGTGTGTGTGAGCAAGTGTATATGTATGTATATTAGTGTATCTGTGTGTGTCTATGTGCATGACTGTTATATTAGTGAATGGGTGTATGTGTGTGAGACGTTGTGTGCCTTTGTGAGTGGGTATGTATCTTATCTGTGTGTGTGTGTGTGCATGTATGCACAAATGAATGTGTGAAAGTATGTATATGTGTATGAGCATATGTGAATGTTTGAGTGACTATGTTATACTGAGTGGGTGTGTGGGTATGTAAGTGTGCGTCTGTATGTGCACGTGCACAAGGGGTGTGTGTGTCTGCACGTGAGTTTGTGTGCTGTGAGCATGTGATCAACCTCATCTTGTGCGTTGTCCCTCAGGAGTCCTCTACTTCCTTCTTGACTCCCTCTCCGGTGCTGCAACCTGGATCCCATGGAGAGAGGGAGGCCGGCGAGCCCCGAAGGACTTCCCATCTCTGCCTGCCCAGCTCTGGGGGCTGCATGAGCTGCTGCTGGTTAGTTACTTGTGCCTTGTCACTACGTACTGAGCTGGCTCACAGCCCCCTCAATGACTTTTCTAGAAGGTTCAGGATCCTGTTCTATCTAAACCTATCACCCTTCTAGGACGTGCCCTCTCTGCGCTGTCCCATGAGGAAAATGGTGCCTTTTCTGACTTTATGTGATCTTTTTAAATGTCACCTTTTAATTTGCAGAATCACAGCGCCTTAGCCTTACAGAAAAGAAATAAATAAAAACCCCACCTGAAACCCAAGCCGGTCTCCCTGTTACCGAGGAAGACACCAAGCACCAAACTTGAGCAATCTATTCAAAGCTACGCAATTAGAGGCCAATCAGGTTCAACAGCCCAACAGAAAACAGAGTCCGGTCAAATATACCTTAGGATTTCTGTTCATTTATATAGTAATGTATGCTAAACAGTCCCAGGTTTCTGTATCTCTATTGGTACATTTTAAATTTTTTGGAGATTGTGACCATTCAACAGGGTGGTTAAACAGTGTTTTTACAAGGGCCTTTCAAAGCTGAGCACATGTTGAGATTGACCGGACCACCCAAGTTCAGAACCTACTTGTTCCGTGTAATGTTTGTTTGGCTTGTTTCTAAATGTGTATTTAAGTGGCAAAGTCATAAAGGGAAGAATTAATGAGAATCAATACCAGATCCGCAACCAGAGAATCTCTCCGTGGGTTCGCGGTGCTGAGTGAAGTCAGCCAGGAAGCATCTTAAAATGGGACAGCTCTGCACAGAACTTTAAAGGCGAGGCCGTGGCCATATGCTGGGTTCTGAAACTAGGGTTACCCAAAGACCCCCTGAAAGACACACAAGAGAGGGAACAGACCTTGAAGTGTGAGGAGGTGGACAGGAAGATTCAGTGCCAAAAGAGAACGTGCACTAAACTCTACATTCTGAAACCAAGTGCAGACAAACTTCAAAAGACCCCAAAACAAAGGCCACATTGATTTACCTAAACCTACAGATGGTTCGTATTCCGAAGGAATGCCCCTCTTTCATTTGGAAACAGCACTGCAGCTTCTCATAAAAGCAGAATTCTGAAGAGATTAGGTTTCCAAACCAGCCTGCAGAAAACTTTTTCAATGTTTCAGATATACTTGAAGTAACTAATATTATAATGGATTTGCAGAGCAAGAAAAGAAGAGCTAAGGACCAGGGTGGTGAAGATAGAGGAGCTGTTTGAGGCACGACAGAAAGCCTGCTGCCCTGCCTTATGCTGACTTGGGGTGCAGGCCTGAAACCCTACTGGAGCAGAGGAGCCAGAGGGAACTCTAGGACCCATAGAAGCAGACAAACAGAAAAGTGGGAGGGAGTAAGATGGATTGATGAGAAGAGAAAGAGGGAGGGAAGGAAGGATAATTACTCAATATGCCTGTAAAACTAGAAAATAAATAAATATATATACACATTGTTTAAGAAGATGAGTTGGATGGGGTAAACTGAGGCACAGAGGTTGCAACGCCACCTGCCCAGCTCTCTGTAAACAAGAAAGCTAAATGCATAGTCTACACTCGGCCTACACAGCAGGAAGCTCAGGATGTAGAAGGAAGAAAGAGAGAACCTGAACCCAGTACCTGCCACGGGAAGGCCTCGGGCAGCCCAACTGGCGCACCGTCCACAGGACAGACCCTGGGAATCCACACACGGACCACAAAGCAGCAACAGCAAGCTCCTCTTGGCCCTGCGAAGAGCCACGACACTTCCAGAGCAAGAAAGCAGGAGGACAGAGGAGCAGGGGGACCCGCTGCGACTGGCAGATCAAATGAGAGAGAACCTGGTACGCTCGGCACACAGAAGCAATTCTCAGGACACACCCCAACATTATCATCTTGACCCATCCCACCCCAAAGGACAGAGAAAGTTGACCCAACGTCACTACTGAAAACTTCCAGTTCCCTAGGTGCACACTTGGGGCAACTCTGGGACTCACTGGGTGTGATTTGGGCTTAAATATCAAAAGTCCATTGACTTAATCACAGAAGGTATATGGTCAATCCCTTTTGGGTGAAATTCACCAGACCTGCCAATTAGTAAGGCACGAGGGGCTGCCCAGTGAAAACACAGAGTCGGTCCCGAGAGAAGTTGTAGCTCAAAGAAAATGGGAGATTAATCTCACCCCAGCAATCCCCTCCATGCTCCTCCTTGAGGTTTCAGAGGATCTGAAGTCAGTAGAGGTTTTTGTTTGGTCGATTGGTTGGTTGGTTCTTAACCGGTTTTCCGTCTTTGAATACAGGGATGCCTATGAACATACATACATGTGTGTGCCCGTATGTGCAGCCAGAAGACGACTCAGATGCTATTCCGCAGCCATTGTCCACCTTTCTTTCTTTGAGACAGGGTCTTTCAGGGGTCTGAAATGCACCAAATCAGCTAGGTAGTAGATCAAGTTTCTCCCTCGTATGTTTGGCTGGCTCGTGTCATTTATTTATATCTTTTTTTCAAGACAGAGACTCTCTGTATTGCCCTGGCCGGCCTGGAAGGCACTCTGTAGCGAATCATTTTTAAAAGGGAATAAATTCCTGAGTCCTAAAGATCCGCGGACTCAGGCCAGGCTGAGCCTGGAGCCTCAGGCCGGCGGCTGGCACCTCTGGGCTCTGCTCTGGCAAGCGCCCCGCCGCCCCAAGGAAGGGCTTCAAACAAGCTGCAACAGAGCAGCAGCTGCAAAAACCAAAGCCGGGCGGTGACGCGATTCCCCCTCGGGCACCCGATTCTCAGACCACAAGGAGTGATGATTGACCACGTGCTGTGTGAGCCGGCTTGGGGCTCAAACTGCTGAGATGAGTTAATTCAGCTGAAGCGAAGATCCACATGGCCCAGCGCTGTGTGCCCCACAAATCTGGAGAGGAAGGAGGGGTAGCAAAGGGAGCCGCATGGCATGCCCAGAAGGCACTGGGCTGAATCACAAGACCTAGATTCTTCCCATTGCCCTGCAGGCTTGTCCCCAGGGAGGGGGCAAATGGCTGTCTCCAGGGATTAAAGTTCCTCATGTGTAAAATACAGAGCAGCTGCTCTTCACCACGGAATTCTAACTGATGTGGAAAGAGGGGGTGCAAGCTATTGCTATGGCCCCTCCATGACCCCAAGGCATCCCAGCCAGCACCACGGTGGCCTCTAAGAAAAAAAGCAGGCACAACAGCCGAGTAAATACGTGCACAACGTGAGCCATACAGTCCCTCCAAGACATCACCTTGAAAAGGAAAACTGTAAGAAAAAGTTTGCTTGTTTAAGCAAAGCATGATGACATATGTCTGTAAGCACAGTAGTTCAAAGGCAGAGGCAGGAGAATTGTACTGTGTTTGAGCCCAGCTAGGTCTATATAGCCAGGGAGGATGAGAGAGAGAGAGAGAGAATGCCTTCTGGATGTAGCTCACTGGAAGAATGTTTACCTACCACATGCAGATCCTGAATTTGATTCTCAGTGTGCACACACGCACGCACGCACACACTTTAAATTACAGTTATTTAGCTAGACATTGTGGCTCACACCTTGAATCCCAGCACTCAGAAGTCAGAGGCGGAAGGATTGCTGCAAGTTTCCAGGCCAGCCTAAAATAATAATGAGATTTTCTCAAATAATAATAATAACATAGATGAATAAGAATGAAAAGACCCTGATGTTATGCCTATGTGCCCCTCGCCCTTCCCACCTCCACGCTAGGAGTCAGCAGACAGCTGAGTCTTCTGTTCGGAAGAAATGCTGTAGCAAACACAAGCATGCTGTAGAGTTCAAGTGTCTCACGGGTGGGCTCCCTCTGGCAAAGGCCACGCAGCCAGGCCATTTCATTCCCCCTCTCAAGCCGCTAGGAATGGCAGCAGCCGGGCCCTGCGGCGGCATTGGTACCTGCGTGTGTACTGTGTGCAGGCCTCGGGTCGCTCCAGGGCAAGGAATAAGTCCATCTTTATATCAGGGCCGGTATTTCACAAAGTGACTCAGTACGTATTAAGCAATAAAAAAATCAGTCTGCACAGAGCCTGAGGTGTGGCCCGCTGCGGCTTCCAGTTCTTCCACCGAATCCTTTAATCTCCTGAGTGGGTGGAAATTGTCCTTGGAGGGTCTCCCTGGGTGAATCCCGCGGCCCGCCCGCCACGCCTTCTTGTTTACTCTTTTTGCCTGGGCTGAGATTTGAACTTCACGTGCAGGCAGTTCTCTTCATTTCCCACCCTCAAACCTGAGGCGTTGGGGGTCCTATGCTTAGTGCTGTTCCGACCTGCCCACTGGATGTAGGGCTTCTAATGGTGTGGCACAGCGCCGCTGCGAAGACATCTCCTCTCCGAACCCCAAGTCTCCACCACCTGATTGAACTGAGCTCATCTCTCCAACCACAGAAGAAACGGGTCATGGGCCCAGTGTCCAAAGAACCCCAGTAACCTAGGTGCAAAAACCTGGCCTTTCTCAAAACTCAGGCAATGTTCTCAACCACTCATGCCCGCAAAGAACTATTACAGTAAGAGTCTGCTCCCAAATGTGGCCTCCCCATGCCCATGCACCCCAATCTTTTCTCAGCTTCAAAAGCAAACTCCCCCCAAAGCTACATTTTCTCCACAAAGCCAATTTCTAATAGAATTCCCCAAGACTGTTCTACTCCCCAAACTGAAAAGCAATTGGGGAATCTCAAGCTTGAAGGTTTAACCAGTTTGTAGCACATGCCTGAATCGCACACTCTCTTCACTCAGAAGATAATACCCCTTTAAAATCCTGAAATAGACAGTGTACACAACTAAAAGCTGGGGTGTTGACACATGCAAGCCTGAGTCTTCTCGATTTGTTATCCAATGCACAGGAAAACATCAGGAGACATGTTTTGAAGCGCCTGTGTAGCCGTGTTGACTTAGCCTCACTTCTTGCCTATAATCTGCCTGAAGCAAACAATTAGCAGGGTCCCTCCCTCGCCCCTACAGTTAGGCACACATACCAAGATCATTCTGTCTGTCTTTTACCTGCTTCAGGAGCTGCCTTACAATGGAAACCCCATTCCTAATGTGAAAACATTTCCATCTGTGTATAAAGAGGCTGTGGGATTCTCCCAGATAACTTACTGAAACAGATCCCCTCCCGCTCCTCACCCCAGCAGCTGGGGCACCCTTATATCTCCTGTATAACTCACATTGTCGGCAATAGAAGGAGACTTACTGTCATAGTTTAGATACAGGTGCTAACTTGACTACTGAGGGTTGGAGCTCTGGGCACATCTGAAAAGAATCAGTGGTTGAATTAGGCACCCCAGTAAGCCTGCAAGAGATTGTCCACTGATGGGGAATGAACGGTCCATGGTGGGTGGATCTAGTCCCTGAGCAGGTAAATAAGATGGAGGAAGCTGGTTGAGAAAGTTGGCATCCTTCTGCATCCTTGGCCAGACATGCTGATCTAGCAAGTAAGAGCTGCCCCTCAGCTGTCCTGTGGATTTCTGTGGTCAGTTCCCTGGACTCCTGGCATTGGTGTGGGCTCTCTTGCCAAGCTGGACAAGGAACTGTAACCAGACAATCATAAGTCAAAATAAAACCTCTCTTTTCCTTAAGCTATGTGGTTGTGGATTTATTGCGACATGCAGAGCAACTGTGATAACTGTGGACATAGAGACAATGAAATGTTTGGATGTTGATCAATGACTCCAGCACCCCAGATGCCATGTGGATGATCCTGTGCTCAAGGTCGTCCTGGGAGAGAGAATCTACGAGGCCAGGTCCTCTGACAGTCATGTGTTCAGTGGCCATTAGCAGGAATGGTTTGACTTCATGCTCTCAGGAGTGACCAAACTGCTATTTTTAAACTCTTTTACCATCTTTAATGACACCTTGGGAAGATCCCATAATTTGGGGTTCATTTTTAGTGATTATACTCTAGGTCCGTGCAAATTTTTATCCTCAAATTCAGCTGTGGCAGGCACAGCTGTAACTTGGCTGCTGTCGGGGGAGGGCTGGGTTCCGGCGTCTTGTTCACCACTCCTGTCCCTCACAGAGGACCTGTAAGGACAGAAAGGCCATGGAGTGGCCATAATGGCTTCTCGGGCTCTGCTGATTGGTTCTTGAAGATTGGTTCTTGAAGTTTGTCTACATGTTGCCAATAAACCCACCAGCAAACATAGGGAAATAAGGGATCATGGTTCAGCTTGGCAGGCGAGACCAGGGGCTGAGAGAACTGCTCAGGTCACATTGACAGGAATGGCTGAGAGGGAGGAACACCCTAACTGTCAGGTGTTGCTTGGCAATGGTCCCGCCCGCCATGGGCTGGGTCTTGCTCATCAATTAGATGACCTCCTGCAGGCTTGCTCAGGGCTTACCTTAGGGACTGATTCTTCACAGATAGGCATGCCCAGGCTCAGCCTTCACCTGTCAAGTCGACACCTGTATCTAACTAGCCCAGGCCTGCAGGACTCCTCACCTTCTGGGATGGAAGGTAGGCCTCAGCTCTGCCTTCAACTCTTCCACCCACTCCGGGCTCCCAGCACCAAAACCCAGGCCACTTGAGAATCACAGCACAACACGCCTCACCTTGATGAACTCACTCGTCCTTGCCAAAGTACACGGAAGATAAGAAAGTAGGTCCACTGAAATTCCTCTTCCCCACCTTCCTCTCTTCCGACCCAGGGGCAGGTTGGTAAGTCAGCCTGAGCCCACGTCCAACTAGGAAGGTCAGTACTGAGCTTGCAGAGACCCTGTTCTCATACAAGTCTGGGAATTTGCCCAACTTCCCATAGAAAGTCTATAGAGAAGCCTTCTTCTCTCCTGCTCTTCCTCGATATTGTGTGCAGAAGGCCACGTGGGGTAGGAGCAGTTGCTAAGGCAGATGGACCCCTGTGTTCCCTCTTTGTAAGTTCTTCATGGAGGAATCTGCTCCAGATGGGCACGGCTATTCTCATGAGCCAGGAACCTTCCAAAGCCAGTATAACCTTCTAAGCGGATCTTAAGCAGTTATAATGAGACAATAGGAATATAGATGATAGCAAGTGTCCAGCTTACTGAGACATGGACACAATGGTATGATTCACTCCTGGAAATCATTCTTAGACACATAACGAAGTCCTGTTGGGCTCATATGAAATAGAGTAGACCACTTATTTCCACTGCTCAACTGTTCTCATTTAATGTCTTGCATCGTTATTTGGTATGTGTTCATTTAACTCGCCAGACGTTAGCATGTTTATACCTACTCATTACAATTGCATCTGTGGGTCTGGGGATGTCGGCCAGGAACAGCATGTGCAAGATTATGATTTGATCCCCAGATTTTTGTTGACTTCTTTGTTTCTAATCAGGACACTATAAATTGGGCTCTTGGTAATTCTATGAAGTCTCAGTATTACGACTTCTAGTTCTGCTACTTACAAGGATTATCTGGGGGTTGGGGAGATGGCTCCATTGGTGTTTGCAACGCAAGGGTGGGGATCCAAGTTCAGATCTGTACACACATGCAATAAGACGTCAGGTGTGGTGTGTGTGCCTGAAACCCCAGCAGACGGGGGATCCCTAGAGCTTAATGGTTAGGGGGTGTCGCTGAATCAGGGAGCTTCAGGTTCAGTTTGAGATTCTGTCTTGAAATAATGGAGATGGAAAAAAACAGAGGAAAGCACTAAGCCTCATCTTCTAATCTACACACTCATACACACGTGCATGCATGCACACGCATACATGTGCACACACACATACGTGTGCACACATACACCACACACACACACGAATAGATTATTTTAAATATATTCTTCACTATTTTGAACTATAAAATTCAAGGTCACTTTAACAAACCAAACCTTCCATTGAAATAACTTTAAAGTAACAATAGCGCCCAGCTTGTAATTGCTTTAATAGTATTAGGCCTATTTTAAGTACTTTCACACACAAAAAATTCTTCATTTCCAAATACATCGGAAGAAGGTAATAGTGTATTTGTTAGTCTCCAAAACTTCTCTTTATCCCACACTGCCTTTGTAACCATGTCTCCTGGTATTGTTATCCCCCTTCTAAGGTATCAAAAGTATCATAGGCATCCAATGAGATTAGCTGGATATGAGGAGAAATAAGACTGGGAATTCTGCTTTATCTCAAGATTAAAAAAAAAAACCTGCACTTAATTGCTTGAGAGAATTAGTCTCTGAGCAGAAGCTAAAGAAATGACCAGTGTTCTTCTGGGGAGGAAGAGGTTCTAGAAGCAATCCCTAACTTTCCATTAGTTACAGATTGGATTCTAAAAATGGCTCCCTTGATTTCCCAGGATTCCAACAGCATGGTATTTTTAGACGCACCCAGCAACTGTTTCTTCAAATTGCTGTGCAAAAGAAATAGTTCTAGAAGAAAACGATGAGAGACCAAGCATGCTCATCACACTTGGTGATTTATGATAATAGCAGGAGATCATCATGTTGGGCAGAAGTGCTCTATCACGGCATAACCCACCCACCTAGCAGTGAAAACAAATGCCCTATATTTTAAAAATCAGGCCAGGAGAGAGAGAGAGTTCTTGCGCCCTTAATTCTTACCAAGTGCCTGCCTGGCTGTGTGTAACTATGAGACAGCTCTGATTGGACCCAATTCCCACCCAAGGAGCTGCAGTTCAAGAACATAGGGCAACTTGTTAAGCATGGGGGGGAACCACCCAAAGCTGTGCTACTTAGATGCGGAATTGTCACCCTGCAACTGAAGGCTGCTTTCTGAGCACATTTGTGAAGAATTAACAGTTAAAGCAAGCCAGGAACAAGTTTGCAGGAGATTGTCTGATTGGTGTGGGAAGACCCCGCCCATAGTGGATGAGATAATCATGCCTGCTTCTTGGGCAGGTGGATGACATGGGGGAAGCTGGTTTGATAAGTTGGCATTCTTCAGACTTGTAGACTGGCCAGTGAGATGCACCCCTGTCTCAGCAGTTCCCTTGGATATGGCGTGGCCAGTTCCCTTGGTTCCTGATGCTGGTAAGAGCTTTCCTGCCATGCTGGACTCAGAACTATAACAAAGACTCGCAAGAAACAATGACACCCCCCCCTCCAACCCCCGCCACCCCCTCCCTCAAGCTCTTTGGTCATGAACTTATTGATCTCATGCAGGCAAACTGTGACAAAAGCTAAGAGCTCAACATAGACCACCTTGGCTAAGCAAGCAAACGGCTCAGGAAGAAAGACGCCCTCCTCGAACTCACTGCTTCGAAGCAACAGAACCTAAGAAAACAGTGGACATCTCAGAAAGAATAGAAGAATAGGAACGAAGAAGTTTTAAGTGAACAGTCATCGTTGTATCCTTGAGGAAATACTGAAGGAACTAATGAAAGGCCGTTGAGAGGTCAGTGTAAGGAGCCAGTTGATCTTCGGGTACGTGCAGAGTTGCATAGCTATTTGTTCTCAGCCCGTACTTTGGGTAAGAGCAGGCTCGTGTCCCGCGCTCTGTGTCTGGTTTTGCTGTCTGCTCACTTGCGGCTTGCTCGCTCTGTGAGACGGGGCCTCACTGAAGCCCAGACTGGGCTTGAAGTTGAGCTGTAACTACGGATGTCCTTCAGCTCCCCATCACCCTATCTTCATCCCCCCGAGTGCAGGGCTTACAAGACATCACCACACTCAGCAACAGCTATGGTCATGGTGCTGTAATGTGGCAGTTTAACCAACCTGCCAGTGAGATTATCTGCATCTCCCCGGACAGGGCGACCAGATGACTGAGCAAGCTGCTTCCACATTGACCATGTGAACTAGAAGGTCTCTTCACTAGTGTTCACAACTCACAGGGCAAATTAGAGCAGTTCTAGAATCCTTCTTACTCTCCTGACAAAGGGTAAGTACATCCACAAAACTCCTGGAAGAGACAGTATGTCTATGGTCAACACATGATAGGACATGTTCGTCTAGACATGGTCCAGAAATATATTTGGGTTTGCACCAAGGGTACACAGCATACCTCTTTCTGTTGACCCAGCAACCTTTTTATCCTCCATTGCAATGATTGCAGATACTAAGAAGCCAGAAGAGAAATACATAGACTTGAGATACCCAGTTTCATAGCACTTTAGTTTATAAAATAAAATTTATTTCACTGAACAGATATCCTGCACTGGGGACACGATCCAGTTACTTGAGCCCCCTCACCAACCCTTATCCATTGCTTTGTGTTCAGGACTTTTTTTAAAGTCCTGTTTGTCTGCCACACACTTTGAGGCTAATGCCACAACTCACTTGGTTCCTCTGCTTCCTGCCGCAGATTCTGTGCATTCATTCACAAAGTCAGAGTCAGCACCACAGGAGAGAAGGGTTAAGTTCTCTGCCCAAATCCTCAGCATTTCTATAATCTCCAGTAAATGAGCTTCAGACGGAAACATCCAGACGTGAGTGGGGATGATAACCAAGTACACGGATGGTGTCTGTGACTAATACCTCTCAGCTTGGCATAATCTAGAGACAGGTTTCTTGGCATGTCTACCTCAGGTCACCTGGAGCGGAAAGACAGCCCCACCCTCACTCCCGCCATCCACTGGCTAAACATGGGTTGGGATCCCAGGTGGTATAAGCAGGAAACAGCTACCTAAGTACAAGTCATCGCTCTGTGCTTCCTGGCTGTAACGCAGTGTGACCAGCCATATCTACTACCTACGTGACTTCCCATCCATTGGGTCCCCTCAAGATGGAAACCTAAAAAACCTTCCTCTTTTCAACTGCTTTTTTCAAGCATTTGGTGGCAGCCATGTAGGAACTCACTAGTGCCGTGTTCTGTGTGGGAATGATAAAATGCACCATGTTGCAATGGCTTTTCTTTCTGCTACATGAGACGACGCTCCTATGCAACGGAAAGAAGACAAGGAGATTTATTTGGCCAATGGTTCCAGGAGTGATACCACACATCAGGTGGAAATCACATAGCAACAGGCATGACCAGAGGCGGAAGCGGGAAGGTGGTTCAGGTCTCTGCAGCCACCAAGCAGCAGAAACAGCAAATGGAGAGGAAACAGAATTGGACCACCAAACCTCCAGGCCCACCCCCTCTGGCATGCCTTCTTCCTCCAGCAAGGCTCCACCTCTTAAAGGTGCCACGAATATCCCAACAGCTAACATCAGTTAAATATTTAAACACGTGAGACTGGGGGAGGGGAGAGACACAAATTCAAATTCAAACCACAGCACTGAGTCCAAGTAAATTATTAGAAATTCTGCACAGTTATATAAGCATTCAAATTGCAAAAGACTGAGCTTTTGATAATTTGTGTCCCCCCTCAGTTTCATCAAGCACAGGGATGAACAGTAAGGAGAAAGTTGCTTCAGGAACAAATTGGAACAATCCAGAGAATCCTATCATAGCCACAGCCCGAGGATGACCTGGAAGTTCATGAAACATTCTATGATGTCGAGTCTTGATTGCCAACTAGTTGGATCCTGCAGTCACAGGTGTATAAACCTCTGGGCATATCTGTGAGGTTGATTTCAGAGAGGTTTAATGGGGATAAGACTCACCCTTGAATGTAGGCATAGACATGCTCCCATGAGCTGGGGTCCCAGGCTGCATAGAAAGGAGAAAGCAAGGGCTGGAGAGATGGCTCCGGGGTTAAAACCTTTGCCTCTCAAGCAGAAGGACTTGAGTTCGGATTCCCAGATCCTATGTAAAAATGCCATGGTGGCGGCCTCTACTTCCAGTCCTGGAAGGTAGAGCCTGCGAAACCCCCAAGCAAAGCAATAAGGAGGAGAGTAACTCAGGGTAATTCCTGGATGTCACTCTTGGGCCCTCCACAGACACACACACTCAAGTGCCCTCTTGTGCGCACGCACACACACACACACACACACACACACACACACACACACACACGCAGGAGAAAGGGAGCTGAGCATCCCTCATCCCTCTCTACTTCCCAACTACAGATGTACAGAGTCCCAATAAACCCCCTCCAATTGCGTTGGTTCGGAGTTTTATCACAGCAGCAAGAAAAATAGTTTAAATGTCTTCCACATCAGAAAAAAAGGAGAATTAAGGACAAGCTATAAATGTGCAATAAGATTACCTAACAATGACTGGAACGTAATATGAATGGGACTAAGTTTTCATAAGGGGTGACCAAAGTGCAACCCCAAGGGGGGTTCTGTGGCAGTCCTAGAATCCTGGGGTAGTGCTGAGCGGATGGAGCGCAGCAGCGCCTGAAGACTGACAGTGACATTCAGAAGCCAGAAGCTGAGCAGTGTGGCTGACTGCAAATGCTTAAGGTCCCTGAACCAAAAATCAGACAATATGTCACCTGCACTGAGGGTTGGAGAGAGAAAGGAGACCAGACTCCCAGACCACCACACAGCTCTTAGAAGCTCAAGCGGGGCTCTGCCTGGGTGGGAACCGCCATGTCTTCTCCCCTTCCCATTGTCCTCGGCTCTTGTCTGAACCATGACAGAAGAAGCATAATAGCCCCACCAAAGTCATGGCCCAGCCAAATGTCAAGTGAGGACCAGTGAGGGTGTGGGGGGGGCAATTCATAGGAATCTGCTCCCAGTGAGGATTTATGCTGGCAGAAGGCATGCCCTTGGGTGGAAGGAGGGGCCTGCTATATGCAGTAGAGGCAGGAACCCCAAGGTTGACTCAATGCCAGCTCTGGGCTTTGCATGAGGTAGTTTACAGTATCCAAGAGAACAACCCAGAAGTTCTGTATGTGTGTATGTGTGTGTGTGTGTGTATGTGTGTGTGTGCATACCTGTGCATGCATACAGAAATCAGAGAACCAGAAACCAGTGTGTGTGTGTGTGTGTGTGTGTGTGTGTGTGTGTGTGTATACCTGCATGCATGCAGCAACCAGAGAACAACCCAGAAGGCACTGTGTGCGTGTGTGCATACAACAAGTGGAAACCGACAGCCCATGCTGTACTCCTTGCTTTTGAAGCAGTGTCCCTCACTGACCTGGAGTCACGCACTCAGCTACACCGACTGCCCAGCCAATGAGCTCCGCCTTCTCTGCCTCCCTGATGCTTTGCATCACAGTGGCA
This sequence comes from Typhlomys cinereus, assembly GCA_023101885.1. NCBI lineage: Eukaryota > Metazoa > Chordata > Mammalia > Rodentia > Platacanthomyidae > Typhlomys > Typhlomys cinereus. The sequence continues at coordinate 2,313,627 of JALPQD010000087.1, read as the reverse complement.
CCCGCTCTGTTCTGCTGGGAGCAGGGACACAAACTCGGGTCCCTGTGTTTGTGCGGCAAGCGCTTTAATAAAGACTGAGCCATCTCCGAGGCCCCCGTTGGTGGTCCTGTTTCCCGTGCTGGAAGCCCAGGTTTCCACAGGCACCGCGCATGCTGGGGAGCAGCTGGGATTCCTCTCTCCTCTCTCCGGCAGAGCCCTTGTACCATCCCTGTCCTGCTGGGTTCCTCCTCCCCTGCCATTCAGAGTTCAGTCAGCAGCAGGTCGACAGCAGGGAAAGAGGTTCCAGGTGTGGGAACGAATACCGCCTCCCCCCATAATTATCATTTTCCCTATGAAATACCATCAAATCCCTGAGCTATTCTGACTTGAGGGTCCTTAATTTTCCGCAGATTCTTATTTTGCAAAGTGAACAAGACCCTTGAGCTGAGCGCGGGAAGGATCATCTCAGAGCCATAAGACTCCTGCAACCACTTCTTGAAAGCCCCAGGCACTCAGACACAGACACGGATATAAACACGACGCCATGTTGGCGCGGTGAGGGGAGAGGAGGCGCCCAGCCCCAACTCCGGCAGAAACAGAAGAAAATCCCTGTGGATGAGCAGGCAGCGTCTTCCGGCCGAGTACCTCTTCCAGTCAGAACAAGCCCAGAACTCACAAACAGATTTTAAAGATTAACGTCTAGGTGTATAATTTAAGCCTCCTGGAAGGGAAAAAAGGAGTTTCTGTATTTTAAGGAGAAACTTTACTGCAACTTGAAGAGCTTCTAGACATTACTTTTTCCATGTAATGGGATATGTTGGTGCAACTTTTGGTAAAAACATCAGATTAATGCTATGCTGAAACAGGGATGTTTCAGATGGACTTGAAAGGAACAAGGAAAGGTCTCACCTTTTGGGGGCAACCACCCCCAAAAAGACCCACAGCAGACAATGCTCACCCCAAAACTAGTGGGTCAGGGACAAGGCAGAATGAGGATAGCACAGGAAAGAGCACTCGCTGACAAAGAAAACCAGCAGAGATGTGGGCGACACCACCTGACCATGCCCCCTGCTTCACAGAAGCCCTAGAAGCGGGTGGTCTGTGTCCACTGGGAATTGATAGGGACAAAGCCAGATCCCCGCTTCCTTCATGACATGCACCATCTCTCCACTGCTTGTTGCTCTCTGCACTTTACTTCTGTGGATGTGGAAGGTGCCCAATGTGTGTGTCCAGATCAGCAAAGTTGTCCTATCCCCGCCGGCTCGTTCTCTCGCCATAGCTCCCACAGAAACCGCCAGCAAACAAGGAGAAAGGTTAACTCCAGCCAGAGCATCAGAAGCCCCTCCACGCACCGCAGTTGCATGCACTGCTTTGGGCCTGGGGCGAGGCAGCTCATGGCAGTAGGAGCACAGGGGGGAACAACACACGCCTCCTTCCAGGAGGTGAAAGACAGAAAGCGAAAAGGACTAGATGCCTCCAGACACATCCCTAGTGAGCTAGAGACCGTCCACGTTTCCTCACACTCTAAAGTCACAACCCCTCAAAAGTGCCAGCCTGGGGCCTGAGTCTTGAATGCCTGGTGCTTTGGAGTCTGTTGATGTCTAAATTCCAACAACCTTCCACACGGTCCTCTGAAGGGGCTTCTAGACTCTTTTTTGAATATGTTTGCCTGCTACCATGCGTGTTCAGCGCTGTATTCCTACTTACCAATTCCTACAGCGGCCTGAACGACGGGCCTGTGTTAGCTCACGCTTCCTTCAGGCAATTCCAGCACGGCAGAGCACCGAGGAGCACGGTGGAGAACGGAGGGCATCATGGGAAATAAAGGAGCACTATGGAGCACAGTGGAGCATAGAGGAGCACCAAGGAGCACTGCGGAGCACAGAGGAGCAACATGGCGCATCAAGGAGCAAATGGAGCCCAGAGGAGCACCATGGAGCACTGTGGAGCACCGTGGAGCACTGTGGAGTCAGGTCCTCTCTCGGCATCTCACGAGGCTGAAATCTAGTTGCCGGTCAGACCAAGTTCTCATCTAGATGCTCTAAGGAGAAATGCCCTCTCCACGGTCCTTCCTGTCGTTAGCGGAGTCCAGACGTCTGCAGTGTGGGCATCCTAGGCTGGCTATCGGCCTTTGCAGGCCAGCCCCCCACATTCCTCCACATGTGGTCCTCTCCACCTATAAACTAGCAGCACCCAAATATCCTTTTCTTCCCTTTTGATTTTTCTTCCAGAAATAAAGCAAAAGTCTCTGTTCTTAAAGGGCTGGATGACAGGTCGGGGCCACCTGGGCAGTCTCTGCTTCAAAAGATCCACCATGATATCTAAGACCATGAGTGACAGGAATGAACTCCTCCTCGGTCAATGGTCCAGGGACCCAAAGTCCAGGAGTGTGAGGGACCTTAGGAGACAGATTGAAGTTCTGTCTCCCAAGCAATGCCATAGAAGCATGTTCCTTTTCCCTTAAAACTGCCAAAATATAACAACAACAACAACAATAATAACTGTGTTGCGTTGGAGCTTGTGGCTCCAGAAGAGAGATGCAGCTCATCATGGCAGGAATCACGCAACAGCAGGCATCCCTTGGCGGCTGGTCAGGTCACTGCTGTCATCACGGAGGCAAAGAGAGCAACAGATAATTGCTAGAGGAAGCAGGGCAGCTAGCCGACCCCAAGGCCCACCCCTACAGCGTGTCCTCCTCCCACAAAGCTGCACCTCTAAAGAGCCCACAATCTTCCCTAACGTTCACACCAGCCAAGGATGCAAAGTCTGTGGGGGAGCGACTCACACTCAAACCCTGACAAGGAGGAACGTCGTCAATGTCACGTGAACGCAAGGCAGAGAGATTCTCCACCCAAAGGAACATGTTCTTTGTCTTGAAACTGGGAAAGACAGACAGGCCCTTCCACTTCAATTACTGGAGCAACAGAGACAGAAAACACAAAGACAAACAGAAGAGCACTGCCTTCTGTTGCCGGAGCAACAGCCTGGCGTCCAGGTGTGCTTGTGCTCACCTGGAGGGAGTTTGTCCCTTATGTTGTGGGCAGGAGGCAGCAGCCCTCCGGCAGGAAGGACATCAGGGCACTTGACTGAGAGCACATCAACCGGTCTCCTTCAGCGAGGAGCTACATCCATCAACGGAGAAGGCAGACACTGCGCCCCCCCCACACACACTGAGGGTTCAACGGTATCTCTGAAGACACAGCTGATGCAGGCTGAGGGTTCCGCTGAGCCAGCTGTGGTCAACAACAATGGCCACAGGGCCAGGAAGGCAGAAAGAGGCTCCAGAACATCCTGAGGATGGCAGCTCTGTCGGCTTCCTTTCCTTGGACCCTGAAGTACCCCCAGCCAGTCAGAGGACGACTTGCTCAGCATGCAAAACTCCAGGAGGAAAAGAATCAAATGGCAATAGTGAGAACATCACAGACACCAGCGGGCTACTGCTGCAGATGGGCGTGCCCATGAGGGGAATGGCGGATACCACCCGGATCTAGAATCTTCTGGAGACAAAGCTCTGGGCAAGTCTGTCAGCAAGCTTGAGAATAATACTGTCCATGGGCCACTTGATCCTGGGCCAATGAAAAGTGAGCTGAGCGTCAATCTCTCTCTCTCTCTCTCTCTCTCTCTCTCTCTCTCTCTCTCTCTCTTTCTCCTTTCTGACTATGGATGCAATATGACCAGCTGCCTCATATTCCTGCCACCATGCCTTGCCCAACATGCTGGGTTGCAACCCTGAACTGTGAGCTCAGATAAACTCTGCCTCCGTAGGTTGCTGTAACCAGACATTTTATCTCAGCAAGCAGCAAGGAAAGTCATGCAAACAGGCAGGGCCTCTACAGTAGCAATGCATAAAACAGAGCTGCCCACTGGCTTCTGAGGGATTCCTTCTAGAGATCTACGCACAGCCTATAGCAGTTCGCCTGCATGGTTGCTGATAAATCACCATCAAACGGCTTAAGGGAACAAGGGGTTGATTTTCCTATGATAGTCTGGTTAGAGTTCATAGTCCAGCTTGACAAGAGAGCATGTACCAACACCAGGGCCACGGGAACTGGCCACACCATCACCAAATAACAGCTAAGAGAGGGACGATCCTTACTTGCCAGACCAGCATGTCTGGCCAAGTGTACACAAGGATGCCGACTCTCTCAACCAGCTCTCTGTATTTTATTCCAGAGCTTAATCCCACCCACCACAGGCTGGGCCTTCCCTATCACCTAGACAATCTCCTGCAGATTCACTCTGGGCCTAACTCAACCACTAATTCTCCACAAATGTACCCAGAGCTCAAGCACCTGTGCCCAACTGTGACAGAGCCCCTCAGAAATGCACATTCCTGGTCCCTGCCCCATCCACTAAACCCAAGTAAGCATGTGATGAGTCCCCAGATCCACAACAATAGCTTGTCCGCCTCAGTCCTCTTTTGCTTTTGAACACGTGTTGTTTATTGTGTGGTTCCAGGAATTCCAAATTCAAAGAAAAGAACAATAATAATAGCAATTTCATTTTCCACCTATAAGAGAAGGTGAATTTGAAAATGTCAACATGGGAGATGCCCACGCACCACAAATTTACAAACCTAATTAGACTTGGTTTGGAGGTTGGTTTATCTAAATTTTTACTGATGCTAACTTCATTCAGTATGAAGATTTTATACTCCTTTGATTCCATTTAAATTGTGGTATAATGGTATACACGTTTGCAATTTGTACTGCATATATAAACATTGAAAATTAGCTAAGATAACCAGTTTGTTTTACATGATGTAATGACTTGCCAGTTTTCAAAAGCTAGCCCTGAGAATTTTCCCTTGAGGTTAGGACTGGTGGGTGTGTCTATAATCTCAGTACTAGGGAGGTAGAGATGGAGGAGTCAGGAGCCAGGGCCAGCCTGGGCTACACAGGAAGTTCAAGGCCAGTTTGGGATACATGAAGCCACATCTCGAGATAAATAAATAAATAAATAGTCTCCCCTCTTGTAATTTTATTATTTTGGCTTTGGGGACAGGTATATGAAGTTCACCATTTCGCCCATGTTTAGAAAAGTCCTCTGTAGTACTGAGTTCCTTCACACTGCTGGTGATGTCACCACCAGCCAGCCAAAGACATAAACCTCAGGACCAACCCAACACGGACACATCATCTCCTGCTCTGACTCCAGCCTGTTTCTGCCTCTATGAAGCTACCTGTGCTAGATACTTACAATGTGGAAATCACGTGGTAGTTCCATTTCCTGTCTGCAAGCCCTGTGTCTTTGAGGGTTTAGCCACGTTGCAGCACGTGGCAGAATTTTCTTCTTTTGTTAAGTTCAAGCACCGCCCCATGGTGTGTACACACGGTGCTTTGTTTCTGCATTGCTCTCTCATTGGATGCTTTGCTATTTGGACTTGCTTTTATCGAGTATTTATTGAGAAAGCATCTCGTGTAGCACAGGCTGGTCTTCAACTCCCTGTGTAGCCAGAGATAACCTTGAGCTTCCTGACTCCCACTCCCAAGTTCTGGGATGCCAGGATGCCCCAGGGACCCAGAGCATTCAGTGCTGGGGTTAAACCCAGAGCTTTCTTGTAGCTTTGCTCCACCCACATGTAGCACTCAGAGGACAACTTTATGTTGGGTCCTTTATGTGGTTCCCGGGCACTGAACTCAGATTGTGCCGAGTGTCCTTTCCTGCTGAGCCACTTCTCAGGCTGACCTTGAAGCTCCGATCCTCCTGCCTCTTCCTCTTCAGTAGACCTCACCGGTATATAGCACTCAGGCTTTTCTCTGCCTTTTGAAAAATCATCTTAGTGAGATAAGAAGAATTTTTTAATTTTTGTTTTAGGGGGAAAAAGATGGATAGATAGATAGATATAGATATAGCTATAGCTATAGATGTATATTGATAGACATGGATCTATCTCTATCTATATATTCATATATACATATATATTAATAGAGATCAAATATAGCTATAGATGTATATTGATAGACATGGATCTATCTTTATATATTCATATATACATATATATGTTTAGAGATCAAATATATATAATACATCTCTCTATATATAGATAGATGATAGATCTAAATGTATAGATCCATTTATAGATCTATCTCTCAATTTCTGCAGATCTATCAACCTATGTCTATAAATATCTATATCTCTAGAGGTGAGGGGCATATGTGGGAAGAAGGCAATCGCTTCTATACAGTGCCACAGTGTGGGTGGTAGAAACGCTTCTCACCACCTTCCAAAATAACCTGGATTTTCCTTTCCCATTACAGTAGGACCACTCGCTCTTTACACACAGCGGTACTACTACCTACCTGCTCTGACACACAGAGGTACTGGCCCCTCTTACACACAGAGGTCCTACCTGATCTTACAGAGGTCCTACCTGCTCTTACACACAGAAGTACTTTTATAAAAACCCTCTCATTATTGGCAGAGAAGGGAGAAACTGCCTCAGAATTAGTGAATTACAGACTTTTTTTTTTTATAAGCAAAACAATTTTATTATCCTGACCTATGGAAAGTAGTGAGCTGTCAAAGGAACCCTCAGGCTTATATTTTAAGGAACACAGAACAAGGGCATGTAATTATCGTATCAAGTGATAGGAGGGCATCAGCGACTGGGAAGCACTTGAGGACCTTTGAAACAGAGTGTGCAGGACATTTTGGCACCCTCCGCAGCCCCACCGGGACAGGACTTAATCACTGATTTGCAGAACTGAAGCAAGACCTGCCAAGAGCAGATCGTCCGGACCCCAATGGGGCAGATGATGGAGTTTCAGTAGATTTCAGAGAAATCTAAGGAATGAACGAATGCAGGAGGAATTCTGAATATCTCAGAGGAAACTAGGGCAGATTTGCAACTGATCTGGATCTGGACAAACACTGAATTTATGAACTATGAGCCAAATTTAGTAAGAGAGAGAAGCAAAATGATTCCCATGATCCAATACAATCTTAGGGGAGGAGGAGACAAAAGTAGTCACATGACAAAGTAGTGTCATGTAAGACTAGGTGATCAAAGACAAAGCCAAACTAAGAAACAAGGAAATAATAATAATAATAATAATAATAATAATAATAATAATAATGTCCCCAGAGTCTAGGAATGTCTCACATTGGGAGGGCGTGCATTATTCAGTTCCAATCCTTAACTGCAAAGGTCTCTGAAATATGCAGCTGTGCTTAGCCAAATGACAGCATACAAACCCACCCATCCTCCCTCTTCCATTTTCCCCCTAAGCTTTTTCAAAGCCACAAGGGATCCGATTCATGACATCATGCTTTCCCACCTCACTTTGGCAGCCTTAGTAGAAGGGGAGAATGTTCTATGCGTGCTTCAATGGGGGGGTGAGGGGACCACTTCAGAACTTAAGACATCTGTGAGTTCTTCAAACAGAGCTTAAGAGAAAGGAGGGACCTTGTTTCTATAAAATTCATCTGTGTAGTCTGGCTGGGCAGATCAGCAGGTGTGTGCTCACAAACCTGAGGACCTGAATTCAACCCCCAGAAGCCTGCATGGTGGGAGGAGCAAGTGACTTCAGTTGTCCACTGATAGTCCCCCCTCCCCCCGCCCCTGCCCCCGCTGCATGCCATTAGGAAAGAGAAATTTGGGCTAAGCAAAGAGAAATGGATACAAACAAAAATAAGATGTTTAAGAACAGTCTCTCTCTCTCTCTCTCCTCTCTCTCTCCTCTCTCTCTCTCTCTCTCTCTCTCTTTCATGGAGCAATTTCAGACAATGAAAATATAATCTGCACGAATAGAGGGAATCCTAACACCCAGCAGGATCCCATTTGGTCTGGGCAGAGGAAAAAGTGATATGCAGATTCCAGATGCATCTGACACGATGCAGTCTATCAGACGGTCCCAGGCCGCATCCGGCTTTTGTTCACGTCCATGAGCATCAAGGACGAGAGACATGGAGAGGGGGTGGTTACAAAGCTGATTTCTAACAGCTCCCTCGCAGCTCTGGAGGAAAAGGAAAATAAAGAGACCCAATCTGTCTACTGCTTCCTCCAAAGCCTCCGGGATTTATCCGGAGCCTAGAAAAGCCCCTCCCCCCATGCCTCCATGCACTTGGGTTCAAAAGTTCAGCAATATGTGGAGGGGGTTAGCTCTCTCCCCAGGAAGGCCATTCTGGGTGCTGCAGGTGGGAGCTGGAGGTACTCAATCTTGCCCTCCCACTCGGAACATCTGCAATAGCTCTCTGGTCTATGCAGGGTTCTGACCTCGAGGCCTTGGGCACAGGCCGCACCTGCCCAGGATTAAGTTTCCTGCCCCTGAATGATGGCTTCTTTCTTTTAGTCTGCAAACAGCCATCACATGATCTAGCCCGGAGCCAAGCCAAGGGAGCTGGCAGGCCCCTTGCTAAAGGGCTGAACGGGCCACAGGTCGGGGTGATTCATCTTCAAAAACCGGTTCCTCGGATGCCAGTGTGTGTTCATTCCCATTGCTGCTTGTTTCAACACACAGATAATTACAGCCGGCCCGAGACGTCCTCTCGCTCACCTGGAGGAAGGATTGTCCCTGGGACTCACCAGAGCTTCTAAAGACCGGCAGCGCTCCTTTGACCCCCAGGGTCACTAAATCTATGGCTTCTAACCTTGCAAAAATGAAAGGAGACTTGAGAAGGAATTTGGCAGCTTCTTGGAGCTATGGTGGATGGCTGAAATCGGCCACAGCTGCTTGCTAGACGCCCAAGGAGTGCACGCCTGCCCCACATGGGCAGAGAGCCCTGGAGCTATTCCACTGGGGATCCAGTGAATTCTGAAGACATTTCCACTGAAGATGCACGTGGGGAGAAAAGATGACAGAATGCTAAGTTTGATGCTCAGAGACCCCACCCAGTCATCCCAGGCCTGCAAACCACAATACTGCTATGATCGCCCACAGGCAAACAGAAATCATCCAAGAAGTGAGGCTTGGAACAATGAAGAATCAAGACTTTTCCTTCTACAAGGAAGTCCTATACTGAACTGAAAGGAAAACACAGAGGAATACAGCAATACAGAAGTCTACCCACTGGTTAATCAAGACAATATCAATCCTTTCTAGGCCACAGAGAACCAGAAGGGATGAGAAGGGTCTAACCTTCCCAGACTTCCAGGGGCCCAAAGTCATTGCAAGAGTCAGAGAACTGCGAGATCCCGTGTAGTGAGGATACTGCAGGGTTCCTCCCACACACGGCTCGTACATGCCACATATGTGTGGGTTCTTCTCCCCTCCCTCCCCCCGGCCCAGCTGAGGCATGCATTCCCCGGGCTGAACCATCAGCCCGCCTGTGTAGGTGCAGAGGCAGATATACTCAGATTTGACAGCTGGGACATCAGAGTTAAAGAAGCAAAGCTGGGTTTCACGAAACATCTGAGGGAGATGGCTTGGTGGGCAAGCACAAGAACCTGAATTCAGATCCCAGCACCCACAGAAAAAGACAGGCAGGGCAGCCCGTGCCTGTCACCCCAGCACTGGGACGCAGAGACAGGCGGATCCCTGACTGGTCAGGTAGATGAGCTGAATCCACGCGCTCAGGGTGCAGAGAGACTCCTTCTGGACAGGTAAAATGCACCCAAGCGCTAACTAGCGTGCGCATCCTGGAGGGAACCCAGGCGTTTGCACACAGAGGGAGACACGGGAGAGACAGGAAAACAGGTGGGAGGAAAGAACGGAAAGAGTGAGAAGGGATGTGGGGAGAGGGCAGGAGGTTACATAGGAAATGAAGATGAAAACATAAATTTAGAAACAAAGTTTATAATATATTAATTTTAATGTATATGTTAAAATGGAGAAAGTAATTAAGGAAAATACCTAATAATAAGCTTTGGCCTCCACATGCATGCATGTGCAGAGAGAGAAGCAAAGAGGGAAGGATGAAGGAAGGAAGGAAGGGAGAGAGAGAGTTAATAGAGACAGATATTATGAAAGTATTTTCAAGGGCTAGCAAAATAGCTCAACAAGTAAAAGCCATTGCGGCACAGGGAGCTGAGTTCAGTCCCTAGAACTCATGTGAAGGTAGAGGGAGAAAACTAACTCCAGAACATCTTCCCCTGACGCCCACACTGTCCACGTGCACATTTCAGGTATATGCCCAACAACAATAATGAAATACTAACATGCACAACAACAATAATAAAATAATAGTAATATAAATTTTTTAAAAACTGGAGTTGGGATTTAAGAATGGAAAAAGAGAGAAAGCGCTTTGCATTTGCATTTCCATCCCTCAAGCCCCCAAATGCCACCCTGGGCTGGCGCAGCACGGATGTTTGAAGGCTGACAGGAAGGAATTCAGATCTCTGTATTACCACTTGGTGTCTGTAAATGTCAAGTCTGGGTGCCCAGGTGCTGTGGAGCGTCTGTCTTCCTTTGAAGCAACAGGATGCGGCAGACTGAATGCTGGGGGAAAGAGGGGGAGGGGAGACATGGGGGCTGCAGGGCTCCAGCAAAGATTAACCCGGTTCTACACACATGAGAAGTAGAATCATTCTCTCAAAATGTCCTGGCTGGAGCGGGTGGGCCCCCTTTGCAGATGACAAAATGCATTTCATACATTTCAGCTTAAAATAAAATAGTGGGGAGGGCGGGCGGGTGGGGGGCAGAGAAAGGAAAGAAAGAAAACAGGCGGATCAGTCTATTTTCTGAGCACAGTATTAATGACAAGATGACATCACCGGCAGCCAATCAGGAAGCTTCTCTGGTGTCTGGTGTTCTAACACCATTTCATATTTATGGATAAGCACCCGAGGGGTGTCAGCCCTGAGCTGCCTAGCCCCCACCACCACCACACTCACTTCTAAATAAAGTGCCTGCTTTCATTCAGCAGCCAAACTCAAAAGTTAAAAAGGGTGGGGGGAGGGGGAACTCACGAATGTTCTCCCTCCTCCTGCCAGCCTGTGTTCTGACAATCTTGAACAGCCAGTGCAGGGCGTGGAGCCCGGCTGGAACCTATACTGTAGCACCACTCCTGCACGGCGGAGGAAGGCCCTGCAGAGATGGCTAGCCCTTGGGCACGACTAACTCCTTGTCCCATCCCGATCATTTGTCTTTAGGATTATTACCTAGATCCACCAGCAACTGATCTGCCAGGTTGTTTCAAAGAAACCAAACCCTATTCCAGCAGATCCCAGGTCAAGATCAAACAGGAAGTTCAGCCACTAATCCCACCTAGATCCAGGAGGGAAAACGTCATCCATGAGCCCAAGGAACAAGAAAGACAACAGGACCAAAAAAAAAAAAAAAATCTATCAGAGTGGCTGCCCCCCAGCTGGGGTTTATGACTGGTTTGCAAAGAGGTGTGGCCAAAGCACTGGTTTTCATTCTAAAGTAAACAGTCGACATGAAGAGAAACTGATAATTCAGTTTGAATTCTAGGAGGTATGTATTACAGCATTCTGAACACATACCCTGCGCCCTGAACCCCGCCTGGAGACGAACAGAGCGCTTTTCTTTTGCCACACACCCACCATCTGATGTTACATCAGGATCTCTGGATGGTGCTCAAAAATCAGAATTATAACATGTAATAAAGATGCTTGGCCACTCAGCCAAGATGACAGATTTTGGCACGTCAGCCTGGGCCAGGCGTGACAGAGATTGAGCGAATGTCCCTTTCCCACAGAGCTGATGATGTAAAAAGAGGAAAGAATTAATAATCTGCTCCAGGCAAATTCAACGTCTCCAGGCGTCTTGTACTTGGACCAGGTTCTCCTGGAGGCCGAAGACTTTGCATGGAAGGATTGAGCCTGGCCCTTCTCATAATTAATTTGCTCTAAAGGTAGAAGAAATTCATAGAGGAAAATAAAAGCTATTTCTGGGTTTGACATACTTGAGGAAATAATCTAGTGTTTCTTATGCCAACCTACCCAGGCCTAAGCATAATGAGGCTCTTGCCTGCCTCAGAACTTACACAAGCTGTGAGCAATCTTCCGGCTGACCATGTAAGAGAGACAGCTCTGTGTGGATCAAAGGAGGGAGGAAGCTGATCTGATACCTCTAAATCTTTGAGTCGTCTGGGACAAAATCAAGGGAAAGTGTTGGTAGTTGCAGTTGGGTTTTCATGTGGTGTGTGTGTGCCTGTGTGTGTGTGTGCGCACAAGCATGTGTGAGCGTGCACAGAGAGGGTCAAGGCTGACATCTAGCATCTTCCTTCTTTGCTCTCCATCTGATCCACTGAGACAGAGTCTCTCATTGAATCCAGAACTCATCTACTGCAACTCATCTCCGAGACTCGCTCCAGGGATCCACTGCCTCTGTCTTCCAAGCAATAGAGTTAACAGGCGGGCTACCACGCCCCGGTGGCATTTACACGGCTTCCGGGGAGCCTGATCTTCAGACTTGTGTGCCAAACACTTCACCCACTGAGCCATCTGCCCAACCCCACTGTCCCCTAAGATTCTCCACACTAACAAAGCACAAGAGAAAGAGTTCCTTTCATCGTCTGCTAAGCACTAGGTGTTATCATTTTGAAAGATATAAAAAATTCACATTGAGGACTTGAAGACATGGCTCAGGGGTTAAAGCTCTGCCTTGCAAGCAGAAGGTCTCGAGTTCGGATCCCAGGTCCTGTGTAAAAATCACCAGGCAGAAAAGGCAGTGACCTATACTTCCGGCCTGATGGGTAGAGCCTGGGAAATCACAGAGTGAAGCCAAAAGGAAGTAGAAGCAATCCAGGATGATTCCTGAAGTCACCCTTTTTCCTCCACAGGGACATACAAGGCACACACACACGCATGCATGCACACGCACCATTCAAGCACATTAAAAAAAAGGTTAAAAAATTTACATCGAAGGCAAAATAAAAAGGTGAATATGAAAATTTAAGCACTCAACAGACGGGAATTAAAATGCAATACACTAGTATACAAATCCAAAGATCAATGTGCGGGCAAATACTTCTATAAGGCAATCTTCTCAATGTGCTTTCCCAAGGCAAATGAAAGCCCTTCCAAAACCCACCTAATAGAAATCCTGTCGTTCTTGCTAAACCTGGTCCTCCATGTTAGCTGGCATAAGGGAAAACTAATTTGGATCATCCAAAAATCATTTACATTTGGTTTCAATTGCATTGTGCGGGGGTGGTAAGTTGGCTACAAATTTCCCTCCCTAATTAAGTTTACTTTGGAATAATTTTGAATTTTCTATTCCCACAGCACGAGCCAACTAACAAATGCAGACAGTGGTCGGCTGGCAACAGGAGACGGACCGTCACTGACTCTGTGTCTGAACTGTCACAGATGAGTTATGCACCCACGGCTAGTCACGGGGACAGGAGGAGCCTCCACTCCGAGCATTGAGTGGCCTCCAGCAGCAGCATCACAGGGATGCAAGCAAAAGGCGTGTCCCGAAAAGGCAGAGAGAGATGCTGTCTGTTAAATCAAAAGACAAGTCAGTGTGACACCCTGTTAAGTCAAAGGACCTGTGTCTCACGGTAGCATTGCATACCCTTCCTCAGCGTTCCACACACACCCTGCGTTCATCTAACATAGTACTACTGCTTAGACTTCTCAGGGTCTCCAGCTTCCACGGAACACATGTTCGCAACACACACAGTCATCCAGGTTGGAAATGGCTTATGGGGCTAGGACTCCAATTCTGATCTACATACTTTCAACGCCGCCATAATGAGATTATTAGAATATTCATCCAGTGACTAGACACAGTAGACAAAGTCTATCAGGCATAGAATTACATGTATAAAAAGCAATGAAAGTCTTCCTTGTCTAAATTTATTTCTTACAGCATCTATTTGCTTTATTGTCTTCATGTTTGTGTGTTTGTGTGTGTGTGTGTGTGTGTGTATACACAAGATGGCACTTGACTATGTATGTCTATGGAAGCCCAAGGGTGACATCAGGAATCATCCTGGATTGCTCTACTTCCTTACTGCTTTGCTCTGGGGTTTCCCAGGCTCTGCCTTCTACAGCCCAACAATCATATCCCCCTGACATTTTTGCGTGGAATCTAGAGATCCATACCAGGCCCTTTTGCTTCTGAGGCAAAGGCTTTAAGCCCTAAGCTACTGCCCCAGCATCATTCTGTCTTTCTTGGAAGAATTATCTTGCTTCATTTCTACTACCAAGCAGTTGATACAAGTTTCTCAGCCAGTATTCCTGACTCTTGGTTCTCCCACGCACTTCTATCTTTTCCAAACCCTCTGCATTTGTTTTCCAATGATTTTATGTGTTTTGAGACAAAGGCTCACATAACCAGGCTGGCCTTGAACTTGCTATGAAGAATTAGAACCTTTGATCCCCCTGTTTGCGCCGTCAAGTGCTGGGATCGAAAATACAATCATGTGTCTAGCTTCCAAAACTGCCTTCCAGCTATGCGAAGGAACCCAGAAGCACTGAGTCTGAAGAGAAACCATAAAGGAAATTTTAGCAAATGGAAGAATTGAAGGGTAGGGAACTTCTCAAATATGAGACCACCGCTATTGACCACAACTATCAATTTTGGTTTCCTGAAGTAAAATTTCCTGTGCTCACCTCCCCAACTATTAGGAAAAGAATTTGGCTTGAGATGAATCAGTGGTCTAATCAAATATGCATATTATTTTAATTGTTCATTGGAAACACACAATACAAAAGAGGTTCAAATTTTCAGGAAAAAGATATTTTAATGTAAAAGACTCCCATTTTGATACATGGACTCCTTCAGTGGGAAAGGGATATGGGGGGAGAGGGAAAGGTGTTTAATTGCAAGCATATGATCAGTTGCTAATCGTCCTCATACATAGAAAAGTTAACTAAGGCAAAATGTTAGGAACCAAGGAAAGTCAGTGTCACAGAGCAGAAAATGTGCACAGAAGCATGACCTTCTCTTTCTAAGGAGTCTCTTCTGCTGTGGGGATTCTATCCCTTCCCCTTTCTCCCCTACCTCACCTCCTCATTCTTCCCATCTCCCTTATCCCCCCATTCTTCCCTATCCCCCCCCCCCAGTAAACAGTGGAGACTGGCTCCATTTGGGAATCTGGCCACAAAGAGTGTGTGGGTTTCATCGTTTATCCAACATCCTGTCCCCCCAAACAGGAAGCCAGTCCCCAAGTGGAGGAAGTGTCCTATCACAGTCAAAGGAAAAGAGACGGTCAGAGTCAATTCTCATCATGAAACAATACGGGCCAAGCTGTATGAGCATGTTATGGTTGCATTTCAAAGTCAACTTGAGAGTTGCAGACTGTTTGGGGCACAGCTGTGGAAGGTTAATGGTTGGAACGGCCCCTGAACAAGCCTGCAGGTACTTGACTGATTGCTGTGGAGAACCCAGCCCATAGTGGGCGGTACTTTCCAGTGGTGGACCAGATAATAGGAAGTGCAAGGAGGAGGGACTTCTTTCCCTTATCTGGTGTCGACTTGCTGTGCAGTCCACTCTGCGTGCATGTTGTTCACCTTTAGAGTGTCGTGGCCTTCTTTGTTGCTGCTGCTGCCTCCATCCTTGGCTGACTTGGAGCTTCACCTTTTCCATCACGTTGTTGCTGTTCCCGCTGCCTTTGGAGCCTGGTCTCTAGGCCTTGCTGCTGTTCGCTGTTCTTCACCGACATCGGAACCCAGCATCTTCAACCCTCCAGAGGAGCAAAAGTTTGAGACCTTCTCAGGATCTTTTGACTTTGTGGAACATTCCAGCCAGGAAAGAGGATGCTGCGGGCGGCTACCTTGAAGGACACTATTTTTATTGTGAGTTATTTTTTAATAAACCTATTTATATATACTACATTCTATAGATTCTGTTTCTTCGGAGAACCTGACTAATACAGAGCAGCTTCTTCTGTTTACGATGAACTCAATCAGTTCTTACAAACATTCGCATCCATGGTTTGCAGCACCTGCGATACTGTTTGGCTTCCGTTTAAAAACAAGGGTCTCCTAAGGGGAGTAGCTGGTGCACCGTTCTATCCCGGTGAGCAGCTCGTATCAGCCTATCATCAGTATGCTGAAGGCAAAAGGAGAGCATGATTGGATCGCAGAGAGGAAGATGCTTTGAAGACACAGAAGAAAGACCAAAAAACGCGTGTGAATAGAACATTAGGTGGCCTTGAAAAAGATCCAGCAAGCGGCAGCAACACGGATAGATCTGGGGTACATTGCACCGAGATCCACTAGGGGCCAACAGACACTCCACGCTCCCCACCTTATGCAGAAGAGACAGAGCAGGACTTCCCACAACAGTCATCAGGGAGGAGACATGCAGAGGAGCTGGGCTAAGGGTACAAAAATGTGTTCCTTATAGACAATGGATAAAGACTAGGGAAAAGCAAGGCCTGTACTTAATAATGGAGGGAATGAATTCTGGAAAATAAGGGAGGGGGCTTAGCTAACATTGAAAGTACAGCTTATCGTCAATGCCTGCAATACAAAAATCCCAACTAGATTATTAAAAACTCTTGTTAGTGGGTCGGTTTGAGGCCTTAGCAGGTGGGATGACTTCACTGGCCTCCTCCCATCCAAGGTCAAAGGTCAGGGTGGTAGAGTCCTGGACGGTCATCTGAGCCATCAAGTCAAAACTGTGCGTTATATTTAAGCACACATCTTAATAAAGTAGCAAAAAGCACAAATGCAGAAAAAGACTTAGACATGAGGAAGGTAAGTTGATCCATCCTTTTGTTTTTCTGTCTTTCTCTGTATATGATGCTGGGGCTGTAACTCAGTGCCCCAGCTGATTTCTAAGCTCAAGGAACTAAAGTTCTGGTTTCTGCTTCCTAGTTTCTTTAGTCTCCACCCTTTCTCTAGTTAAGACACCAGGCTTGGAAAGAAGACTACGCTACACATTGGGTAAAAGCCTAACACAAGGGGTTGGGGTGTGGCTCCGTTGATAGAATTCTTGCCTAGCTTCCAGGAAGCCTTGGGTTGGATCCTCAGCACCTCATAAACCAGTGTGGTCCCACGTACACCTAGGACTGCAGCAGTGAGGAGGTGGAGGAGGAAGCATCCTAAGTTCCAAGTGATGCCTGGGCACATCGTGAGTTCAAGACCCCTCTGGGTTTTGTGAGACTCCAGCAAAGGACAAGAATGGTTAAGATTAAGAGACGGGAAGGTGGAAGCGTGTCTATAAGCAACGCCATGCATGGAGGAGGAGGCTGATGGCCTTCACCTTGCGGTTTTCACTCCACTGACCCAAGGGTTAAGCAGTGTGGGGAACACGCCAGAGCCAGAAGTTTCTCCATTTGTGAGTCTGGCCATTCCTCTTTCAGAAACGCAGATGCTGGGTTTAACTCAAACTAGCACCTTGGTTAGGCTTCTCAGTAATCACTAGGATGAGGGGCAGAGTCAAAACATGGGGAAATAGCCACAAAACCAGCAGGAGTCACAGCGAGGGAAAAATGCCTTTGGTATAGGCCCTCCTGCAGCCGTCCCTCGGGATCAGCTTCACACAGGAAGGAATGCGCACTGTCCAATCAAGGTAGCACCTATCATGGGGCACCTTACTGATGTGCCTGCCATCTCTCTCGTTGTGGGGAGGGAGGGAGGGAAAAGAGATGCTTGGGGTCCTAATCATTTGCATATTCCCATGGAGTTCATTATGGTGGGCTGCAAACATTTTCCCTTACCCACAGGACTTTTAGGCAAAAGAACTTCTTCCACCAGTCCTCGAATTGAGAAGAAAATGGTTTCTACTGCTCAGAGCAGACACCCTTATAATTAAACTCAGTCTTCATTCTCTATCTCCTGGCTTGGTTCCTATTACAACCCAAGACGTGAAGTCTTGAGGGACGCGAGCAGTTCAGTACTGTAACCATCATCTCTGGCCTTACTTCTTTATTAGTGGTTTTATAGAGAAACTGCTCCTTTTTTTTTTTTTTTTTTTTTTTCCTTTTTAAATGAAAACGTCTGCTTCGGGCTCAAATATTGCACAGCAAGTCTTGGTTTGTGGTGAAACTCCACAGTCTCCTTCTAAACCCTTGAATGTTGGGAATTAGGATTCTGGAAATGCTGACATGTTAGCCACAGCTGGAGAAGCCAAAAGAAAGAGCAGCTTATAAAAACGCCGGCCCTGCCCATGAAGTCAGTCCCCAGAGCCCAGAATTTGGTGATTTTCAACCATAAAAGCAAAACTTGCGAAGAGTGAAAACCATGGTGTGGCTGGAACCGTTGACCTTGAAGCATTTGGCATCGGCGGAGAAACGCGCTTTCAAAAGTCCTCCGCCAATAGCTAAGGTATCAGAGAAGTCGGGAGAGCTGGGGGCGTCTTGGTGAGCAGCAGATGTCATAGGCGGGGCTCTCTCGGCTGCCCAGTGTGCAGACTGGCAGCTGTCCCCTCCGCAAGCTCCTTCTTATTTCAGAAGTCACAGCCTCGTGATACAGGGTCGCTGTCCTGGGGTCTGTATGTGTCCAGGTTCTTGTGGTTGGGAGTCGAAGATTGAAACCAGAACATGCGTAGAGGATTAAGGCCGAGTTTATTAGAGGAGAAGAAGAACAAAACTCACGGATGTAAATCTGTGAGGAACAAGAGAGCCTTGGAGAACTCACTGACTCCAGACATGGAATCCATGAGGGACAGATGGCTGCCAGGGTCAGGAATATTTATACCCTTAAGTCAGGCTTCCAGAAAAGTGGCTTTTCCCTATTGGTTAACTCCCGTTTCTGCAAACCTAACTGGAGCTTTTGGCCCTCTACATCTCATTGGTCTCTTCATATTGGGACCCAACCCAGTTGATCTCACGAGTAGTGAACTTATCTGTAAAGGAGAGCCAATCTCCACATCCTTTTGTAAAACAGAGGGTTGGGGGAAGTTGGGAAAGGGTGTGTTCCTTCAGGGAAATCAAAGACCTTCAGAGACAGTCCCAGCATGGCCCCTCTAAAACTGCCTAACTCAGTCTCAGAGGCACCCCAGGACCAAGACAGGAAGGGAAGGCAAAGTAGCCCCATGCTGTATCTCAGCGTGTTAATGGGCTTCTCATACAACATCGCAGTTAGGCATCTTCACCAAAAATGTGTAACTACCTTTCCTTTATCTGACTCTCCAAGGAAATATGATTTCCAATATCAAAACCTAAAATGAGTCCTGAACATTCTAAGAGAAAACTGCTTACAAACAGAGAGAAAGAAAAATCACACATATTCACATATATGCTCAGGCATGTACAAGTATAGCCATTACATATATAAATATTGTATATAGATATAACCTATAGTGCATAAGGTATAGGGCATGTATATACATACACACATATTCAAGTATGTCCATCTCCCATCTATGTACCTTATAAACGTATAATCTATAGTGTAAAATGTACAAAGTATGTACATAGAGTTTAGTGAAAATTCTGCGTTCTCCCTTGGGAAACAATGCCCACCACTGATGGATTCAGTTCCCGCCTCTATATGAAAAGATCCATAATTCCTTGAAGTCTGTTCTCTCCAACTACACCCCGAATGTTTAGAGCGTCCCCAAACTTGCCATAGAGCACACGACTCTTCTACTGTACAGTACCGCCAGAGAAATGAGAAAACATCCAACAGGAAAGGTGCTTCTGGCTTTTAACTGATCTTCTCTGGCATCCTGACTCGGGGTGTGGTCTGTCGTGGGATTCTGGACAGTGAGATTTCAGCCACAGCTCCCAGCCAAACACACGATTGAAAGGAATTATGAAAGCTCTCCACTGTATCCAGCCATGGATTCAGCACATCCAATGAATCTAGTGCTGCTCAGGAGGGACCACTGAGTACCCCGGAACCTGCAGTCTGGCAGACCTTTGTCTTTCCTCAACTGCGAGCAGTCTGTCCCGCTATCTCTTTCCTTCTTAGCTTTTCTAGCAACAGGCTCTCGTTTCCTGCCTGGGTCTGCGGGTCTGCCATTCACCCTGAGCTCATGAAAGGTCATCTATCTCAGGAAAACCTCGCCCACGTGCCTTGTCTTCTCTCATTCTCTGTTCTTTCCCTAGTCAATCTGGTCCCCGGTTCCCATCACTATTTTGACACCATGACCTCCATAAATGCACAGCTCCAGCCAAATCTCTCTGACATCTAAGGCCTGATCTCTGACCTGAGTCTGCCTCAGATCCCACGAAGGCCATTCCTCCAGATCAGCTTCTCTTCTGTTCGCCCACAACATCCTTGCTCCTTCTCAATGCTGTCCCTCCCTCCTTGCTGTGTAAAGGGACCCCAATCTGCACCTTTTTACACATTGCAAACCTCAGAGCACCTTGAAACTCCCTGCCACTTCGGAGCCAACACAAAAACCTACTTTACTGCATTTGCTTCTGGAGTTTTCTGTACATTTGCCTAGCAAAGCTCTTGGCATGAAGTAGGCATGCACGTGCACACCCACATCTCTTGCTGTACTAGTCACAATCCACACGGTAGGGAACTAGGCTAGATGCCTGTCAATGGATGCGTGGATGTAGAAAGTACATTATGAATATGCAACAGAGTACCACTCATTCCCATGAAGAACTGAGAAGGCAGTGGCAGGGTAAAAACTACCAAAATCCAGTGTGCCCGTGTAAGGAAATAGTGCAATGCAACCCATCAGCTGATATACGTAACAAGGAAACAACTGATATGCAATAATTGTTTAAAAATCATGGGGAGGAATGGAGATGTAGCTCAGGGATGGAGCACTTTCCTAAAATGTACAAGGTCCTGGGTTTGATCTCCAGTTACTACAAAAGAAAAAAATCATGCAGAAATGAGTGTGCATGAAATGAATGAATGAATGACTCTTAGGAAAAGTGAACTACTTGACATGCCCAAGTACTTGTGCTCATGTTTCCACAAAGCACCCTACTTTTATTCTAAAGCTTTTCTCAACACAGATTCCCCAAAATACTGCTTCTTCCATCTCTAAGCTTCCCACTCCAGGACACGCACTGGGTGGGCTCCTTCCTGTTACAGCCAGGCCCCGCCCACAGAGCACATGGCGATAACACGGGTGCCCGGCATCAACTTGACATAGCAACACCTTCTCTCCAAAGGACAGGAGCAAGGGGCATACACTAGGTCCTGAATGGTTTGGAGAAATCTGTTTCCATCTACTGGGCGCACTTCTTGATGCCCGCAGAGAGGAAAACAGTAAATGACAGCTAACGGGCAAAGCAATGCCAACCCTAACAGGTTGTCAATGCTTGACCCTCAGTTGTCCCCCCCACAGGCTCACGTTTGCATCCTTAGCTGGTGTTAATGTGTGGAAGGTTGTTGTGGCACCTTCAAGAGTTGGGTCTTTCTTGCGGAAGGAAGCAGGACACAAGAGGCGGGTCTTGAGGTTCAGTAGTAGCCCCATCCCTGTTTCCCCTTGCTCTCTCTGACTCCAGATAGTCGCAGTGACCAGAACCAGACTCCAGCTTCTGTCTCCAATTCTGCCTTGTGCAATAGGATCCCCACCATAATCGATTGTAACCCTTTTGGAACCGTAAGCCAAATAAATCTCCTCTTCTCCCCTAAACTGGTTGTGTCAAAATGTTGTCTCACAGCAAAAAGGAGGTGATCGCCATTGTTATGGCTCCAAAGACTCAAACATCAAGTTCTCTACACACTGCTCTTTGAGCGATGCTAACTATATCCTTTCCACTACCCCAACATAAGGAACACTATGGGGGGGAGCGATGGGGAACTGTGTGCATGGCAGTCCTCCTGTGAGAGACACCCACATACTGTTAGTGAGGCTAAGCACCCCAGAGATATGCGACCCCGGTCATGGGAAAGGCTGTTTGCACAAAACTGCAGCGCTTTGACCACAGGGCTGGACCTGAACCAAAAGAAATCAACGCTTACTTAAGCATTGAAGGTTCCCCATCTGGGACTTAGTAGACATCACACCAGCCCCTCACTGGGACAGGCCATGCCACATGGAGTGGGCCTCAGAGGTCATGGAAGTGAAGTGGAGGAGGCACATGGAACTCTTTCCTATCATCCTGCTGTCCACGCACAATATAAAACCCCAAGCTTCCAGCTCTTTGCTCTTCAATGCCCCTCCCCTTCTATGAATTGACGAGGAACTTCTTCAAAGAATTCAATCTCTTAAAGACCCCCGTGACTGTGCAGCTAATGGCACTGACAGGCAGTCAGGCCAAACTGTCCCGGGCAGTAAGAACTTTGGCTGATGCCCTGAGACTGGACCCTGACCCTTCTTCCCCTCCGATTACGGCTGGTTGCCTCCCTCCCTCTGGGTTTTAAAGCATCTACAAGGCCACAAAGAAAGCAAAGCTGAAGATGGGATGACCAAAAAACTCCTCCCATCGCCACGTGATGACCTCATCTACTCTCTCTCTCATGGCGTCTCAGGAGACAAAAGGACGAGTGTAAATTTGGTACCACGCAGGCCACAGCAGCAAAATACATGTAAAGCAACTGGGAGGGGGGAGCTCCACTGGTCAGTGCCCGAGCTCAGCTGACGCTTGGCATCCAGGCTCCTCCCGTGGGATGGGCTAAGGACTGCTGCAGACAAGGGAGCCCTTGTGGCTGGTGTGACGTCATCCAGCCAAACCCACAAGCAACTGTTTCTAGTCACCTTCTCAAAGTCACGCACGGTTAGACGAAGACAGTGGAAAAATGTAGACAGAACTGCAGAAAGCCCCCTTTCTACACATGGGGGTGTGAGGGGAAGGTGAGAAGAGGGAATAAATAGAGAATTCACTTGTCCTTTTATTTGTCTGCTTATGTGTGTGTTTCACATGTGTGTGTCTATGCATGTGACACTCTGTGTGTGTGTGTCTATGTGTGTGTTTCATGTGTGTGCGTCTGTGTTATTTGTCTCTGTGTGTGTATTTCATGGGTGTGTGTGTGTATCTCACGTGTGTGTCTGTGTATATGTGCATGTCTGTGCGCGTTCCTATGGAGGCCCAAGGGTGGCATCAGGAATTCAGGAATCATCCTGGATTGCTTCTACTTTCTTACTGCTTAGCGCTGGGGTTTCCCAGGCTCCACCTTCCAGGGCCAGAATTGCAGGCTGCCACCACATTCATCTGGCATTTTTACATGGGATTTGGAGATCCAAACTTAAGTCCTCATGCTTACAAGGCAATGGCGAAACCACTGAGCCATCTCCACAGCCCTCATTCAAGTTTTTAAGCCCAACATGGAGAAATACATGTTTATAAATTGGCTCATTTACCTTGGAAAGAAAATATAGACTATCACTTTCTGGGAGAAATGGAATCAAATCCCATATCCACAATATGTTCCAGAAATCTGGGCAGATATGTAGAATTAGAGTATTAAAAAATAAAGGAAATGAGAAAAGGGAGAGACAGAGAAGTTTAATTAGTTTTTCCCAAGTGCCTATGACAGATCAAGCCAATGAATTTCCGGTTTGTGAGTGAGTTCCAAGAAGCAGCGTGTCCACCACCTGACGCCACAGCATTTGAAGTGGATGACGAACAAGTCAGGACAGGAGAGTCTGACCTGCAGAGGGGTCCTAGCGGTGCATCTGCCCGCCGGTCCCGGTTTGGGACCCACTTGTCTAGGTTTTGAAAGAAACACTGCAGATATCATGTAGTGGTCTAGACGGCTGCCTCTTCTCTTGGTGCACAACTGCACGATTCTATTTCTGAAGAGCACTGAGGCTTGAACGGCATTTCTGACTGTGTTATGTCATCTACCCCCAGCAGCCCATGGAAGACAATGGTCAGTGACTAGATCCTTTTTCTGCAACTGTAACAAAATGCCCATGGCCAGAGAATGTATAAAGAAAAGGGGAAATGTCTGGGGACATCCGACATTGGACTGACTGCCACATCTGATTCTGGTGGTGGCTTCATTGGGCCAGTGACATCACCATGACATAACCATGCCGGGAGGATGTGATGAGATAGGAAGCCCAAATCCATGGCCAGACTTTTTATAACCACCAGTCACACGAATCCATGCTGAGAAACGACCATGAATTCCTTCCTAGAGTGTGTAACGATGTAACAGCCCACTCCTAAAAGGCCCGCCCCCCTCTCAACTTTGTATCCCAAGGAACACCCTTCCAACACGTGAACCTCTGGGACTCCCACTCAAACTAAACCAGTTGGCACAATACACACCTGCAGATTCCCCAGCAGCAGCTAACATTGCTCACTATCTTTGATTTTATACCAAGTCAGGGATATCACATGCAAATTGAAACGGATATAGTAGGTAATGAGCTTGCTTCAAGATTGATATCAATATACGTTGACACATTTCCATAGAATAATTGTCTCTTGGGTCCATCTTTGAAATCTGCCCACTTCTTGACATGGCAGACATTTGTCTGCCCTGTGGCAAAGAGCTGACTGGCCCTGAATTCAGTCCGTGCTGATACTGGCTGCTACTGAAAACATCTTTAGCCAAGTATAGCATGTTCCTTACCAATCTATCTCTCCAGGAAGTAAAAGTACCCCGGCACTCAACAAAAAGAAAGGTCTGGCAAGATTTAATAGGCACGGAGACATCTCTTTCTGGGGTAATCCATGAGGTACAAGCACCCAGAGGAAAGGCGTCTGAAAGATCCAAATGAACTGCATTTGTTTGACTTCATAGGCTGTCGCTTGTTCAATCAAGACTTGGCTTTGGCGAAGCTTTGTCTCAAAAGTCTGAAAGCCAAAGCTCAAACAGGACAGTTCCAAGGTGTGTGTGTTGGGGTTGGGGGGGTCCCCTAAGAAGTACTTGGCGTCTCCCAGTGTGCCATAGGTCATATCACCATCTGTCCCTATCACCTGCCAACAGAGATCAGCGCCCAACATCCAGCTGACTGCAGCACATCTTCCATGAGGCTTCTACAGTGCGTGTTTCCCCCCGCCTGGGAACAGGAAATCAAGCAACCAGCAACTGGCTGCAAAGTCCAGGGGCTTGCTCCTGAGCACGCTTGAGGTTCTGGTGACACGGGCCACACTGGACTCTGCTACCAGTCACACTGTCACTGACATAGGGCAGAGACTCCATTGCCATCTGCCCTCACTCCAAGGGCAGCACCATCATGGGTTCATCCCCTAGATGGTACCACCCCTGGCGGAAGGAACCAACCAGAAACAAACCAGGAAAATTTGAGGCCAATACAATTAGATGGACTGCTAGAAGTTGAGTTACAGACCATCCAGGGCGATGCCTCAGGGGGAAAGCAGTGGACACAAAAAAGATTAGAAAAAGGACCACTCGCGGTGACTGCTGTAGCAACCATGGAAGGACCTGCCCCCCATGCCCATCCCTCAATGGTGAAAGGGAACAGATTTCTGCAAGCACTTATGGCCTGCAGATTTAGACGGAGTCTTCATCAGTATTGTTTGATATAGTTGCTGTCCCCACAAGCCTGCGAGAGCAACAGAACCCTTTAGGTTTGACCTGGGATGCAAAGAGGCTCTAACGCTCAAAGCAGGGCCACAGGAATATCATGGAGTTGGCATCTCAAGAAACCATGTGACTTCCCCAGATCACGCGTGCTGAAAAGAGGGAGGAGAAAAGCCACCAGCTCCTATTGACCCAGCCGGGCAACCCAGCTGGGACTTGCCGCAACGTGCCCTGTGCTTCACACAGCAATTCTGAAGCCAAGTGACAAAATGATGCACCTGACATCGACCAACCAACGAAGACACCGCTTTCCCTTTTGTTGCGGGCACCCAATGTAAGAAAACAAAACTCAGTTTTTGCATGATTAACTGAGCAGGGCTGTTAATTCCTGTCCCCAGGACGGGGTCTGTCACTCAATGCAGGGTGACTGTCTGATGGACATATGCGCGGTCCTGAGCTTTACCCAAAGCACCTCAAAGAAAATCACTCAAATTGAAATAAAAAGCATGTCTGCATTCTGTTGCTGCCAGGACTTGGCACCAGACAGAATGTGCTTCATGTACTAAAAACCTGGCACATGGGCCCATGCACTGGCCCAGCAAGTAAAGAGCACTCGGCCACACCCCTAATGACCTCACAGCGACCAACCCCAAATCTACATAAAGCTGGAAAGGAGAGAGATGACTCCACAGAACTATCCTCTGAACTCTTCGATATGTACCAGTGTGCGCTGTGCACACATATGCATGCGCACACACTATGATATGCATATATGTGTGCATACACTATGCATGCGCACACACTATGATATGCATATATGTGTGCATACACACGTGCATACACTATGCATGCGCACACACTATGATGCACACATACATATGTATACACGAACTGCACGCGCACACACAAATACATTTAAAAAGAAGAACCCTGGAATCCTTACACCCCACCCCTTCTTTCAGTGGCTGTCTCAAGTGTTAACAGCGAGTTCTCCCTCTGAGAGCCTGCAGCAACATTTCCACTTGCTGCATGAACTCTTTCCCAGGGAGACGTAAATAAACACCACCCACTCCAGCTAGAACAGCAACAGCAAGCCAAAGCAGGAGTATGCCAAAGGCAAGCTGGCGGGCCCCTTGCCTTTCAGGTAACCTGTACCATCCAACACCTCCTGACATCGAGGGCCACATGCACTTGGGGCAGAGTTGGATCCAGCTGGCCAAGAGGCGCGGTAAGGAGCAGCTGGGGTCGCACTGAGAGCCCACCAATCCTCTGGACTTCTTTAAGGAAGCGTCAATAGACCACAGGCCGGATACTGAGGGTCTCTTGCAGGTGGTCCCAGCTGCTGTGAGATAGATATAGGCTGGTTTGCCTGGAGTATGGCGCCGCACAACACTGCCTGGACTCGCCAGGCTCCGGCATCCACTCGTGTGTGCAGGGAGGATCCACAGCCATCTGACCACATCATCTACACCCGCTGATACCACTCACCTGCAGCAAGGAAGGTCTGCACCGTCTGACCACATTTACACCCACTGACACCACCCGATATCGAAATCTCATCTCCAGCACAAGCCACGTGTCACAAAGGCAGGTAGCCTGCTCACCAGCTAACGCCCTCCTGCAGATGAGCGGCAGCTGTGTGACATGCTGGGGTCTCCACAGCCTTCCCTTGCATGTTGAAACCCTGTGGAGACAGGCCATCCCACGCACGAGCAAGTGCACGCAAGAATTGAGAGGTAGGGTCTCTGCTTCCCCTACAAATATTCTGAGAAGCTGGACTGGAGCAAGGGTTGGGGCGCACATCTGCAATCAGAGCTGGGGGGCAGGGACAAGATGGCTGGCAGGAGTTTGAGATCAGCCTAGTCTACACAGCAAGGTTAGGCCAGTCTAGTCTACACAGCAAGTCCTAGGCCAGCTTGGTCTATACAAGTCCTAGGCTAGCCTGGTTTACACAACAAATGTAGGCCAGATTGGTCTACACAGCAAGTTCTAGGCTAGCCTGGTTAACACAGCAAATCCAAGACCACCTTGGTCTATACAACAGTTCAAGGTCTGCCTAGGTGACACAGTAAGAGAGAAAGAGAGAGAGAGAGAAAGAGAGAGAGAGAAAGAGATCTCAGATCCAGAAGACAAGAGTCTTTTGATATTTCTATGTATTTTGGTCTCTTGCATTCACATCATGACATCATGATGTCAGATACAAAGCTAACTTCTACTTTTAGAAAAGGGATAATACGAACTGGGGCTCAAATCTGGGATTCTCGGTTCTCGAGGGGCCTGGGAACAATCTGAGTTGAGAGGTGCTTGTGAAAGATTTCCAGAGTTCCCCAGAGGCTTCTGACTCAGCAAGTCTGCGGTGGGCGCCAGGGCTGAGCACTTTGATCGAGAGCCACAAATGATCAATTGCTGGTGGTCCCTGGACCACACCTGGAGAAATCCAGGCAGAGAATCCCAGGGTGGAGAAAGAGCCAAGAGAGGCAGGGAGGGGAGCCAGGCCTTCAGAATCCTCAAGTGGGTCAGCCGCTGTTTACAGTCTGGCTGGGGCCTCTCACAGTAAAAACCTGTCGAGTTAAAAATTCACCGACTGCGCCACAGACAGGGGGAAGGCAAGCAGGAAAGGTCTGATAAGCGCACAGGGCGCTAAATGGAATCTCTTGGAGCCAGGGCCTTTGTGGGTTTTCCTGCCTCCTTTCAAGATGTTCCCAGGCCTGCCTCCTGGCTCTTCCTGTGGAAAGAGATGCTCTCACTTCGAAGCACTTTCATTGGGGGGAAAAAAAGTCTCCCTCAAAATCTGCCCAGATCCTCTCTGTTCCCATCCTTTAATATTTTACCAAATATAGTTGGGTGTGGCTGGTGGAGCACATCTGGAGTCCCAGAACTCGGCTGGGCGGTCAAGTCTGAAACCAGCCTGGGAACCAGATCCAGAGGATGCCTCCAGACTTAAATAGTAACCTAAGGATGCTTTAGGAGTTCAGCCGAGAGAATGTTTTACCCGGCGGGCAGGAGGCCGCAGCTGAGATTCCCAGCCCTGCATAAACAAGGTGTGGCGGTACAGACCGGAAAGCCGGGCCCTGGAAGGAGGTAGAAACAGATAGATCAGAAGTTAAGGTCATCCCAGGCTACAAAGGGAGTTTGAAATTGGCCTGGTCTCTGTGAGACCCTGACTAGAAAACAAAACAAAAGGGAGACACTTTTTTAAATCAACAAAGAGCGTTCCCTGAATTGAGGAAAGTCTTCTGATGGTCGAAGCATCGTGTATGTTTTTGCCAGGTGAGCTGGTTGTGAATGTAAAGTGGGAAAAAAAAACTGCAATAAATAGAGACTATGTATATGCACAACACAGACAGACAGAGAGAGAGAGAGAAAGAGAGAAAGAGAGAGAGACCCAGTGACACCAAAGTATTCCTTTTTAACGAGTTCATACTATCCCCTCAAGTAGTTATTAAATACGAGGGATCCAGACGGGCCAGCAGATGCAGAGGTAGAACTAGAACCCAGGTCTCCATGTTAAAACAGTTCCTGCCCTCTAATGCATGACCTAAAGTGCTTTCTCTCTGGCAGGGTACACAGTTATAAACATTCATTAACATGTAGGCAGCTTCCTAAGTAACTATAAGGTTAGACCAAATACACATTGAAGCAAAATAAACATTCCCAATCGCAGGCTATAAACTGTTCCAATATTTACTAGATAACCTCCCATCCATGCTCATTTACTTTCTTCCTCCCCAAATAAAGTTCCTGGGCACTTTTCTCCTCTTGTGATAATAGACAGTGTGACTAAGGAGTGAGACAGATAAGCATCCTGTTAGAGATACTGAGCTTGGAACTCAGAATGACCATGGAGTCTAGCTATTGGGGGGGGGCGGGTCTCACAGGTTTGCTGTTTCTTCCCACTGACTCTTTCCACTGACCAAACAGATTAATCCATCCATCTCCTGTGTGGATCTGCCAAGCAAGGTCCTTGTCTGAACAGATAACATCAACATGGGAGGAACGATTAGCCAGTCAGCAAACAAACGAGGTAAGATCAGACAGAGTAAAGTCTAGGAAGAAAAGCGGGGTGGAGGGTGGGGTGAGAGAGGAGAGAGACAAAGCATTTGCGACCCACATAAAGTGGCATTTTCAAATGAATGGTCAGAGAACTCTTCTCTGAAGACTTGCAATTAAATATAAGATAAATCCAACCATGAGAATAGCATTATCTCCACGGCTCAATGACCTAGCTAGTCAGTCAGTCAAAGATGCCACAAGCTGCTTATACATAATGAACTGAGGGACCCCGTGGACATCTAAGGGGGGAAAGGAAGAAGAGAGGCAGAAGAAGCAAAGCAAAGACGGACGTGTTCTTCGTGTACTCGACTCTCAGGAGTGGCCCTGCGGGGAGAGGGCCCTGGAAAAAGTCACGTGGGAGAAATGGCAAAGCAAGACAAGGTGAGGACTTCTGGATCCCTTTGAAGCTCTGGTACAATAAGTTACACATCAGTTACAAGACCTTAGGTCTGTGCACGGGATATATGTTAGTCCTAATAAAGCAGGGCTGAGTGCACACAGCTTGAAACACTCATGTCTGACTGAGACTCCCTTCATGCTAGGATCTGCACCGTACAGCTCAGCTGAGCTCGGTCTTCACTGAGAGTGGCTGGCAGGGTCCTGAGCAACAAAGACATAGCAGTCTGGGGGAGAATTTCCAAAGACCTGGGAGGTGCAGAGATGTTCAGAAGCAGGGCCTGGGCGCCATATCTGACCCATACACACATACATATATGCACAACACACACACATACACATACATCACACACACACACACACGCTTATCACATGCACTCACATTCCTGACCCATACACACATACAAATGCATAACACACACACACACACTCCTGACTCATACACATATACATATGTATAACACACACATACTCCTGATCCTACACACATACTCATACACTGATACACACATCACACACACATGCACACATACAGTCCTGACCCATACATGTGCATAACACACACACTCCTGACCCATACACACATACACATGTATAACACACACACACTCCTGACCCTACACACATACTCATACACTGATACACACATCACACACACATGCACACACATAGTCCTGACCCATACACACATAAATATTTATACCACACACACACACAATCACGCACACACACACATACTCCTGACTCATATACATATACATAACACACACACACACACACACACACACACACACACACACACACGGGCAAGGGATGCAGTTCAGAGATTACCTAACATGAACAAAATCCTGAGTTGGCTCCTCAGCACCAGAGAGCAAAGTACATAAATAAAAATTTAAATACCAACATCTCACATTAAAAGGCAGGAAGCACTTCAGAAGTTTGCAAAGAGTAAAATAAGCCCTTGGCATTTAAAAGGAAATAAACATTTGGAAAGTCTAGTGCCGCAGAAAAGCTATAATCTATTTCAGATTAAAAGACATAATAAAGTCATCACTTTCTAGTAACTGTGATTAGAGTTTGGGTAGAGCTGCCATCCTTGGTGCTTTTAATCTGAAGCGGGTCCTCCAAAGCTGTCATGAATTAAACAGCATACCACCCACAGAATCAATGGTAAAAAATACACTGTAACTAAAAGCATAATGACTCAAATCCACTTCCTTCCTCCGTTTTCCATAATCCACTTGACCCCTTTCCTGTCACCTAATCTAATCAACTGTTCTCTTTCCATTAACTTCAGACTCTCCCTCCTAGGCTAGCTCAAGCCACTGAGACCATCCTCCCAGAGTTCAGAGGCAATTTCAGAAATGCCACGATGTACAATTGAATTGTTAAGATGTAAACTAGACAGAGATTCAATTCCTGGTCGTGTATTCTCCAAGAGCAGGGCGATGCCGGCAGACAGGGAGTCTAGAACCCAAGTGGGAAAAGCAAGTTTTTCTGCACCACAATCTGGGAGCTACCTGGTAATATGCTTAGAGGAAGACACGCTTTGCAGCTTGAAGAACAAGCCCCCCCCCATGTTACATCACCCCTTCCCCCCTAACCTCGCAGCAGGACTGAGAAGAGAGGCTGTGTTTGCAAGACACGTTAACCTCATTTGGTCCAGCAGCCTTTGGACTTGTAATCACACACACGCACACCTTGACCACCTTACCAACAGTTAAGCAAAATCACATACACACACACACTTACACTGACAGAGAGTTAAACAAAATCACACTCTCTACACACAGATGCACATACACAAGCGGAGTTCTGTATTGAAAAACTACAGACATAATGAAAACTGGTTGCTAAGGTCCCCCCGTTCTGTATGGGCTGCTACCAATAGAGCTTGACATCTTTGGCATATGTGTGATGTGCAGGGACAGGTACATGGGCACGCATGTGTGCATGTGTGTGTTTGTGTATGTGCGCACATACTTCTATCTTCTATACTGAAGCAAGGTCTCTCACTTGAATCCGACTGTGGAATTCACTGATTCGGCTAGCCCAGCGAGGCGGCTTGCTCCTGGGATGTCCTGTCTCTGACTCCCAAGTATTGGGACTAGGGACAGGTCTTGAGGCCCAGCAAACACTCACAGGGGCATGTGGCTGTGCACTTCCCAACCCTGAGCCATCTCTCCAACCCCCACCTCACAGCCCATTTAATATAATCAGAGCCAGGAGCAAGATACTCACATGCAAGGCCCAGAGTTCTGTCCCAAGCACTAAAAAAAAAGAGAAAATTCCCTTCACTCTTCTAAGAGAAGTCTTCCAGGTCCTGGCAGAAACACCAAGCACCCCCTCTCTGCACACTGCGGGCCACTCTTTAAAGCAGAGAGCAAGTAATTTAAGGCTATAGGTAGCATATCAATGAGTTTATTTGGGTCTATATAACGAATAAAGAGCGGTGCCCAATTTCTGACCCAAAGTCACACATGGTTAGTACGAGTCTTGCACAAAAGCACTAGACTATGATGTTCCTGTGGCTGAGGATGAGGCCCAGGGGCGGGGCCAGGACAGGCTTTGACTCAGGTGACTGACAGGTGACTCAGAACTCCTCTTGAGGACTGGGATCCAGCTGGGGAAGACTTGATAACTCCAGAAACAACTGGATTCCCCTGTCAGAATCTCTGCTCAGGATCACGCATGTGCCCACTGCGTCCAGGTGTAAATATTGCCGACTGACCAATTCTTCCCTGAGGAAGGATCTCTGGACAGTGTCGGGTAGTTTCTTACAGAGCTGGGCATCCGCCCAGGTGGTCTGCGCCTGCAGTGTGAGCTATGGAGGTTTTCCAAAGAGCTGTCACTCAAAAAGGAACTGCAGAGTTCTATTTATGTCTCTAACGTTGATTGGAAATAGGGAACTGATAGGTGGCCCCCAGGGAAGAGCAGGAAGAGGAGGAGGAGGAGGAGGAAGAGGTGAGGTGGGAGGGTCTACAACAGGGAACAGGAAGGGTACTGCTGCAGAAGAACACTGGGCAGAGACAGTGAAGGAACGAGACAGTGAAGGAACAGACTTGTCTGAGAGGGAATTACACAGAGCTGAGTGCGCACACATATATACACAACCCCACACACATATACACAAACACACATATACAACCATACACATGTATACATGAACACACACACACACACATATACAAAAACACAAATATATACAACCACACACAAATACATACACAACCACACACATACATAGCCACTTACACACACACACAATCACACACAACACACACATATACACATATACTCAACCACACACACACATCACACATATATACATATATACAACCACACATACATAACCACCTACATACACAATCACACACAACACACACATATACATATATACTCAACTACGCACACATATCACACATATATACATATACACAACCACACACATATACACATATACTCAACCACACACACTTCACACATATACACACACACACATATACACAATCACATACACATACACTGGATAGCTTTATAGAGACGGTGCAGATACAAACTTGTCTGTGAAAGGGAATTATACAGAACTGAACAAGTACACACATACTTATGCACAACCACACACACACATATACATACACTCAACCACACACAAATATACACAACCACACACATATATACAGCCACTTACACATACACAACCACATACACATATACAGCCACTTATACACACATACAGAACCACACACACACATATAGATTAAATCTAAATAAGACCCAAACGAACATTTGTCAGTACCCTTGTACTATAATCTTGAAAAATGTCACCATCGAGCGAAAGTAGGTAAAGACTGTGTCTTCCAACTTTTAGTTTATTGTCATCTCAAGTTAAAAAGATGGCGTCAGGGCTGGCACTGCAGCTCAGAGGATAAGACCCATGCCTGTAAACTGGCGATCTGAGCTGACCACATGGTGGAAGGAGAGAACTGGCTACTAAAAGTTGTCCTCTGATCTCTGTCCATGTGCCATGAGCTCTTCCCCCCAGCTCACCCCTCCTGCCTCTCTCAAATACTCTTTAAAATTAAAAATTATATCAACATTTTTAACTGCTATTTAAATTTTTATTTTTTTCTGACACACCCTTTGTTTTTCCGTACATGCTGGGCTATCACACAACGTTTATTCTATGACCTATGAAAATTGTTAATTAAAATTAGGTTGAGGATTGAAAGAAATCACCAGCAAGAGACTACATATTAGAATCTCTCATTTGCATGAAGTGCTAGGACAGGCAAATCTACCCTGGGAAAATGAAACAGACTAGAATAGTGAGGGGGGCCCTCTGGGAATAGGCAGGTGGGACTAGTTTAACCAGCCGGCTGGTGAGTTGTTCTTCACTCATCCATCCAAGTCAGGCAACAGTCAACACTCATGGATACTCCCACAAAATCCAGGTTCCCCAGTGTGTGGAAACCTCACACTTAATATAAGAAACACACATGGAAAGGAAGGTCTGTGTCCTCATTCTGTGTCTGTGGCATTTTTGCGACTAAAGACACCACCATGGTTAAACTGGGTGAGTCACCAAGCCAATGAAAATAAGGTCCAAATGACCCCATCTTCTCCTCCTGCCTTCTCAGACCAGGGAGGCTACAATCAGCACGGCATCCGTGAAGCAAACGTGTATGAAGAAGGATCATTAAATCAGACTAAATTAAATTAAAACGTATGCAATTAGGGCCCTCTGAAAGCAATTTTGGCTGATCCTTTGTTTACACGGACTGGGGATGTAGTAACTACTGACCTTGGGCACTTGGAGCTGCTGTTAGACTAATTACTCCATGTGCTCCTTACATTTGGCTCAGGAGCCTTTCAGGTCCACAGAGCCAATGCCCGGCTGCCAAGGTTACCTGCATTGCGCCTCAGATCACGCAGGAGGAAGGAAAATAAAAACCCCTTGACATCCATTTATTGATAGAGATGTACATTTGGCCCGTGGTCAGAAGTATGTGTTTTCCTCGGACTGGATTCTACTTAGAATATTCATTTATTTATTTATTTGGGTAAAATGAAAAGATGGATGGTGAACCTTCCGCACCTGTAATTACTCCAGTGGAACCAACCCCTGCTTGCCTAACAGCCCTGTGCCGCAGAGACTTGCCTACTTATTGGCCGGGCAAGTCAAGACGCGGATGCAAATTGCTGCTTGACCCTCAGAGCAATTCACACAGCCCACAGCAATGCTGAAGACTCCAGTGTCTCTTCTCCATCTTAGCCCAGACTCTCCAGGCATGGCATTCACAGTCACGTCCTTCCCCTTGAAGATCGTTCGCATCTAAGTAGCTCCCCCACTGGGCTCTTCGCCCATGTTCCAGCCATCCTCATACTTAAGCAGCACACGCTCTCATTCATAAAATCCAACCACCTCTGTAGTTATTACAGCTTTGTTCCTGAAGACAGGACACTTCAAATGCTTCCCTCAGGGGCGGGGTATGGGGGGGAGAGGCGATAAGGGGGGACTTGTCCTCCGGACTTCCTCCGGACTACGGAGGAAGAGGCAAGATCAATGAAAGGTGGAGGGAAGGCTGATCTAAGAAGTTCTGAACCAGGACAAAAAACTTCTCAAAGAGAAGAAAAGAAAAAAAGCAAAGAAATGATGAGAAAAAAAAGATGAGAAAAGAGGAGAGAAAAGGGGAAAGGAAAGGGGAAAGGGGAAGGGAAGGGAAGGGAAGGAAAGGGGAAAGGGGAAGGGGAGGGGAGGGGAGGAAAGAAGGGAAGGGAAGGGAAGGAGAGGGGAGGGGAGGGGAAGGAAAAAGGAAAGGAAAGGGAAGGAAAAATGAAAGGGGAGGGAAAGGAAAGGAAAAATGAAAGGGGAGGGGAGGGGAGAGGAGGGGAGGGAAGGAGAAGGAAAAAGGAAAGGAAAAATGAAAGGGGAGGGGAGGGGAAATAGCCAAGGGAAGGGACTCTTATCCTATAAGCATTGATTAGGGGAGGAGGGAAGTTCAGTCTTAATGCAAGTTAACAAATCCCTTTCAGATAAAAGGTTTGTGTGGATTGACGTGAACTGGAGACGGGCGAGATGGTGCAGTGGGTAAAGTGCTGGCAAACCTGGTGACCTGAGCTCCATCCCTGGAAACCCGCACAGTGGGGAAAGAGAGCTGATCGCTAAAGTTGTCCTCTGACCTTCACCCATGCACATGGCATGCGTTGTTTGTGTGTGTGTGTGTGTGTGTGTGTGTGTGTGTGTGTGTGTGTCTACACTCACATGTGTATCTCTCCTCTGTCTCTCTAAAAAATGCACATATAAATGAACAAAATACATTTCAAAAGAATAATTAGAATAGTCACGTAATACCTTTAACGGTTCCAGTTGGAGAAATAAAACTCCTCTCCCCCCTTGTCGCCTCTACATGTCTCTGCCAGCACTTTGTCTAGGGAACCTGTCCTTGGCAGCAAGCAGAGAAACCCACTACCAGGAGGGCTTGTTTTTAAAACTCAGCATTTCTTCAGAGCTGAAAAAAAAAATCTCTTCAGAAATCCCCTCCCCCTTGAGCTAGGGAGCTTCATCCAGCCAGGGGGCCAATGAATGATGACATTTCAAGAAATCCAATCTTTTAATGACTATCAGAATCTTCTGGAAATAAGTCCCGTCTCAGGTGCCAGGGAGCCAGAAACACAAGCAGGGAATTGTGACAGCCACCACCACATCTGCCCAGGGGTGGTCTGTCCAAGCAGCCAACCAGGGGCACCGATCGCACACTTTCTCTATCCCGGAACAGGACGCGGGGGTTCAAGGACACGCCTGGCCTTTGGGGTGACAGGCACAGGAAGGGGGTCTAGCTGTCAGCTGATGATAAGGGCAATAAGATACACTATGAGGGACGGGGGCATGGCTCGGTCAGTGTAAGTCCAAGGACCTGAGTTCAGATCCTCAGAACCACCACACCAGGCAAGGTGGTGCACAATTAAAGTCTTAATGCTGAGGAGGAGGAGAGAGGAAGGCCCCGGGGCTCTCGGGACAGCTAGTCTTGTGGAGTTGGTGAGCTAAGCAAGGGACTGTGTCCAAAAGGTGGAAAGAGATTGAGAAAGATGCCCGGTGTGTGCTGGTTACGCACTGGTGTGAACAATTCCCGACTCATGGGCACGCTGTGAATACAGGTTACGGTGAACCCTAAGCCAGCTTGCAGAAGCGAGTCTACTTGATGAGAGGAGACCTAGTCCCAGCAGGGGGACAGACTATTCCCGGGCAGGTGGGAAAGACAGAGCTGGTTCAGTGGCTTGACATATGCTGGCATACTGTGGCAGAATAGAGGTCTGATAGGGGAGGAGACCCCCCACCACCACCACTCAGTAACACTTGGATATAGTGTGGCCAGTTCCCCTCTGGATATCTAACACTGTTAAGAATGCTCTTGTTGGGCCGGAGAGATGGCTCAGGGGTTAAGAGTCTGTCTCACAAGCAGAACAGAAGATCTTGACTTCAGATCCCAAGCCCCATCTAAAAAGGCCAGGTAGAAACGGCGGCGGCCTGCACTTCTGGTCTGGTGGGTGGAGCCTGGGAAATCTCAGAGGGAAGCAAGAAGGAGGTAGAAGCAATCCAAGATGATTCCCAAAGTCACCCTTGGCCCTCCACAGGGACACACAGAGCTCTCTGATACACACACACACAAACACACACACACTCATACATACACACAGAGTAAATAAAAATATTAAAAAAAAAAGAATGCTCCTGTCAAAGCTGGACTATGAAATGCACCCAGAACCTGTATGTACACAAATACAAACACACACGTGTGTGCTCATACCGGAAGAAATACCATGATTTGACAGGTGAGACCAGGTAGATGGGTTACCCTCTGAAGAAGCACCCAGCAAGGTGTGGTTAGAAGTTGGCTTTGTCAATCGTAATGGGACTTTGCATACCCTGCGCAATGTCCAGCGCACTGTTGCCCTCATAAAGTCTAGCATCTGTTAAGGGCACCGAGACCCCTGGAGGCAAGGGATTGACAGCCATAGTAGTGATCTTATGCTTAAGGGGAACAAGAGAAAGGGCTTATGGAAATGCCACTGGGTCCTTATATGTCATCGGAGAGGAGGACCCAATGGAGAGTTAGGCGTATACAATAAAGGACTCTCTGGGAATTGGGGGGGGAGGCACTGGGGGAAGGGGAGGGGGAGGAAGGGGGAGGGAGGGAACTGGTAAAAAAATTTTTAAATGTATAATTAAATTTTTAATAAAAAAAAAAAAAAGAAGTTGGCTTTGTCAGTCATCAGCAAGTGTTGTCTTCCCAGCTAAAGGAGGAAGTGAGGGGGGGAAGAGACCTATGCAAAGACAGAGCAAATACAAATGTGATGCGTGGGAGATTTAACAAGGGCTTCAGCTAAGATCTTCGACCAAGGGCAGAAGACAGGAGCGTGTTCAGTTACTAGCTAACTCTCGGAGAAAAAAAACAATATGGGGAAATAGACAGTATCTTTCTATTCAAAGAGAAACTGAGGGACAAAGAGGTGATTCAACCTAGATTCTAACATAAAGGACAATGTCATTTGTAATTCTTTCCCCAAAACCACAAAAGAGATCCTTCCTCCTTTAAATAAAGAAACATGACCCACCAGCACTGGATGGAATTTCAGTGGAGTGTAAGGACGTCCTAACACACATGGGTTTTTCCATGATCTTGTTCATTAATGTATAAGATGCATGTGCTAGAATGGAGAGAGTAAGAGGCACTCGGTAGAAAACAGTTTATGTACAGTGGGTGACTTTCCTGAAATAGTGAATAAAAATGAGGCAGTGAGCCCAAGAGTGTAACCTGGGCCTGTGCTCGGACCCTAAAGGTGGGGGCAGATTGCTTGATGTTTGGGGAGCACGTATGTGTATGCGTGAGTTATGTGTGCATGGGTGGACACGTGCATACATGTATATGTGTGCATTGTGTGCGTGTGTATGCATGGATATGCATGCATACACATATTGCAAGTCAGGTATCAACTTAAAGTATAGTACCATCCTCAGGAAGGTCATCCTTTGAAACACTTCCTTTGCCTTGGAGCTCACCAAGGGGTGTGTGTGCATGTACAAGTATTCATGTAGGCATTTGAGTGCCTGTGCAGGTATGTGCGTGCAGGGGTGCTCGCGTACACACGCACTACAGGCATATTTCTGATCAGCAAGCGCCAAGCAGCTTCCTGTCTCCATCTCCCCGCAACGGAATTCCGAGCACACACCACCACACCTGGAATTTGTGTGTGGGTTCTGGGGATCGTCACACTCAGGTCATTGTGCTTGCAATGCAAGGATTGTACCAACTGGGTTATTACACAACCCTCCCCCACCCCCATTTCTTAAAGACCCCTCTCCCACGCCCTAAACTTGCCGTGCACCTGAGGATGACTCCTGATCCTCCTGCCATACCTCCCCGGGCTGGGATTTGGGGTACACGACCCCACCACATCTGGGGGACTCAATGCTGGGGACTGAGCTCAGGCCTTCTTGATGCTGAGCAAACACTCTATCCACGGAGCCCCGCCCCCGGCCCAGTGGGGCTTTGTCTAAACTCCAGGCTCCTCCCACCAGGGACACTGAGGTCCACAAGCAACTCAAGAACACAGAAGCAGGACTCACAAGCCCCACAGGGGACTGGAAAGCACACTGGGAAGGAGCTGGTCTCCTGCTGATGGGGAGGCCTGGCGGGCAGCGGACTGAAATGTCCACACTTTTCTCTTTTAACATCATTAGGGCTTGTTTGTCCATCCAAACTCTTTCTACAAACAATCAAATCTGAGTGTGAGAAGCAAGGCGGGCATTGGAACCAAGGGAAGTTGTTGATAAGTGTCAGCTGCTGTTAGGACAGCAAGAAAGCCGAGCCCCCCACATACAGCAGAGGGGGGTGCAGTCCAGGAGCCTTGGCTGCTTCCCCCTCTCCCCTCCCCTCTTCCCCTTTGGTATCAACAGGCTCACTGGTACAGAAAGCAGGGCAGCTATGTCTCCAGCCAAGTGTTAGGACAAGAATCCTTTAAATGGATTAAGAAGAGCAGCGCTTCGTGGAGAGCTTCCTGCAGCGTGACCTGGAGAAATGGTCATTACCCAGCTCCCAGATGCCAGGTCCAGCCACACAGGCCTTCGGGTGAGACAGGTGGGGCCCAGGATGTAGAATTACTGAGACACAAGCCTCCTGTGGGCCCGTGCGTGAGGGGCTGTCCACATTAGGCTGCGGTGGGGAGAGCCAGACTCAACTCAGTTTGGGCAGTACCAGTCCGTGGGCCAGACCAGGACCAAACAGGATCTCTCTCTCTCTCTCTCTCTCTCTCTCTCCTTCCTGATTGTGGATATAACGTGACCAGCTGCCCCATGCTCCTGCTGTGGTACTATACCCTCCAATGGACACACACTCACACACACTCACAAACACATACTCACAAACACACATACACTAACACACACTCACATACGCACACGCAAAACCTTTTTGCCAGGCGAGATGGCATCATGGCGAGGTGGCACCATGGGGAGGTGGCACCATGGGAAAGAGGTGGCAAGAAGATCAGGAGTTCAGAGTCATTTTCACTACACAGCAAATTCAAGGTCAGCCTGAGCTACTGCAAGACTCTGTACCAAAATACTTAAAACAAGGCCAAGGGCCCACTGGACAGGAAACGTCCTGCTTTCCTGGGGACAACTGCAAGTCACAGTAACTCTTGGGGTCTTAGAACTCTTGTTCTGAACCAGAAAAGATAAGTAGAACAGACAGAAAGCAGTTCCCACTGCAGCACGTCTGGGTCACACGCTCTAAAGAAGGTGCTTAGTCCAAGGTTACAGAAGGTACCTGGGGGAAAGTGTGGGGAACACGGAATGTCTGCAATCCACATTCCTATACAGGCAACATTCTGGTCTACACAATAATACCTGTTCTGCAGAGATACTATCGCATGGTCTTCCAATATATATTGTAAGTGAGGTCTGGTTTAATGAGAGACCCAGCCTCAAAAGAATAAGGTGGAAGAGCGATCAAGGATGATTCTGTGTCCACCTCAGACCTCCACACATGCACATGCACACATGCCCATACACATGCAAACATCTACATACATGTCCACGTACATGTCCCCCAGACACACATGTGAAAAATGAAAAAAGGGTAAAACATGCTTTCCATGTTTCATTTTTCTCATTTATCCATCTTTCATGGCTACTTAGTTCTGCTGATAGACAGGAATGCTATCCTTTCTCTTCCATTTAAAAAGCCTTTGACATAGATATGTCATGTGTGTATCAATAAAATAAGAACAAGTGGGATGCCTTTTTTTTAAAAGTTTTGGTTTTTGAAATGTGGTTTCAAGGGGCCCTCATTGGTCTCTAGCTTTGTGGGTAGTCCAGGCTGGCCTTGAACTCCTGATCCTTTCCTGCCCCCCCCCCCACACCTCCCAAGTATTGCATAGGCCTACACTACATACCGGGCCATGAGTGCACCATTTGAAGCACGCAAGATGCACATTCCTTAAATGAAGCTTACGTTGTAGGCTTAGCCATTAAGCAACTGCTGTTACTAAGGAGCAATTTGTAATTGCTACAGGCTGGGGATGTGGCTGGAGTAGAGCATGTGCTTAGCAGTACCAGGAAGGTTCTGGGCTCCCTGGCACCACGAATTAAGAAACCCATATTAGTGTAACCCTTTAGATTCTATAGTCTTACGTCAGTCTCCCCCACACCACGCCTGCACATTCTTCAGACACAGTGGCTACTCCTGCGAAGGTGTCTGAGGACATTTTATTTAGTAATTCCACTGTCAGAGCAAATATAAGCTGCAAAAAGGACAGAAAAGAAACATTTCTGAGGTCAGGAAGGGAGGGGGAAAGAAATCAGAATTCTTTAACCAAGCCCTGGAGCCTGTTGAAGAATTTCAGACATCTCCATCCTCTTCGTAGAATTTTCCCCCAGAAGAAATGTTCTCATATTAGTTAAGTGGAGAAAGACCTGGAGTTTGGATTGACTGAGTTTGGAGGGGCAGGCACAAGGGATCAGAGAACACTTGGGGGTGAATAGGAGGCCCAGCGAGCCATTTGTGGAGGGACAGATGGAAGAAATCCTTTCCTTCTGCAATCTGCAGCCCAGGCCTGGCGTCCACACAAAGTCCCCAGAGACGCCTCTGTCTCCTCCTCTTCCTCTTTCTTTTCTTCCTTCTCCTCCTCCTGCTCCTCGTCACTCTCCTGGCTGGGCATCTGCTGGGGCCACCACTGGCCACCACTGAGTGGGTCCCACCAAAGATCATGCTCCAAAGTGAGCATCGGCCTCTACAGAAGAACGAAGTCCCCTCCAGGAGAGAGAGCTCCCCTCAGCAAACAGACTTCCAGGACAATCCTGCAATCCTCAGCGCAAATTTCACACCCGAAAACAGCTGCTGTTTTCCGTCTGGGGCTCTCATTAGCCCCCGCCCCCTTCTTGATTGGCAGCAGCTCCGAGCCAATGGTGTCCAAGTTCTTGGCTCTTCCCTGCACCCTTCAATCCCCCAAGAGTCTCTGGTCAGAAAGAGGTCACACACTTAAAGGCACTTACTGAGTTTGCAACGCTGGGCTGTGTCCAAGGGGTTATGAAAACAGGGGAGCAGAGCAAACCGGTCTCAAGGGCTGCCCTCTACGCATGCTCCTTCGCCTTCCGTCTCGTCCTTCGGGATCAATCCGTTGAACTCTGACCCTTTCCTGAACGCCAGGATTCATTTCTAGAATGATTGGATCACATATTGCCCTTCTTGCTTTTTCTGTTTCCCTCTCTTAATCAGCTCCATGTTGAGGGGAGAGAGGGGGAGAGAGAGAGAGAGCAATTGCTATTTCCAAAAGCCTTGGTCTCCAGCTTGCCAAAGTTTACAACATAGTTCTATCCTGAAGGATGGGGCGGCTGGGGGAGGGAGGAAGGAAAGAGCCAGGCAGCTGTTTTTTTAATAAACTCCGGAGAATCCCTCCCACATCCTGCGGGCTTGTGCACCCCCAACAGAGAAGCAGGATGAGGCGGCCTGAGAAACCTTATTCCTCCCAGACTAATGCCCCCGCCCCGCCGGCTCCCACACTCCCACACAACCCACCAAGGCCTTTTCTAATCTAGCCCAGGCTCAGGAAGGGAAGCCAAAAAGGTTGGTCTCAGCTTCTGGGGGTGTTTATTCAAGCTCTCCCAGGACAGCTTTACCAACCCCCATACACACCCATAATCCTTAACACCACCCCCTCCCCAAGTGTCCCAGCACTGTGACACAGGGCCTTCTCTCTCTCTCTCTCTCTCTCTCTCTCTCTCTCTCTCTCTCACACACACACACACACACACACACACACACACACACACACACTTCTCCCCTCTTCCCCTGCCCCTGCATTACAGAAAGTCTCCATTTCCTATCTCCCACCTTCTAAGAATAGGCCAGCCCCCTCCCACACATACACAGCTTTTGACAAAGTCCCTGAGCTCTCAAACACGTCTGTCCTCAGCCCTGGCCTTTGAGTGCCTCCTGCTTTTCGAGGGGGGGGGGTGGGGCCTGGAACATGAGCAGCTCCAAGAGCAGCTGCAGCCCACCAGGATTCAGCCACTTGGGCCAGTGCAAATGCTCCGGTTGTTAAACTAGATCCCCCCAGGGCATTGCAACCCCAGCCCCGCCCCACCCAGCGGCACCTCGGGTTCCTTTTTTCCCTTCTAGTGGGCAGCTGCCGGGGAGGGAAGCAGAGGACAAACGGATTCTAAACAAATGCTGCAGAACGCAGACTTGGCGCTCACTGGGGCCCAGATTACAGGCCCAACACCTCCATGTGTATCCAAAAGGAGAGAGAAAACACAGGGTGGAACCCTGGCTTTGCCTCCCAACACTGCCAGCTGTGGCAGCAGCAGTAACCCCAAATTACTCCTCAGGCCCCGGCTGGCCTGGCGGGTTTTTTTTTTTTTTTTCCTCCTTTAAGATTTTCATTTTGGTAAACTAATCATTTTTCATATCCCGGGCTTACTCTGTAGATTAGCCCTTGAACTTCAGAGTATGAAGTGAGGGCCCGGGGGATGGCTCAGAGGTTAAAGCCCTTGCCTCAAAGCAAAGGGGCATGAGCCCACATCCCCAGGTCCCAGGCCCCGGGCTCACAACAGTAAGGTAGAAGATTGACCAAGGATGACTGCCAACATCATCCTTGGGCCTTCACAGGCACGCATGCTCAAGTGCACTTGTGTCCATATACCCACCCCTACACACATACGCATGCCACCTACGTGCAAACATACACACACCATGAAAGAAAACAAAGCAAAAAGTTTGATGTGAAGTGGTCAGGCATTAGAGAACTTAGAACTGTATATGCATACATTTATGTTCCCTTTAACTGCATATACATATATCTATTTTTCCTTTTAAAAAATCACATCAAGTCTCAAGCAGACATGGTGTTCTTCCCTTACTGAAGTTCAGGTCATATTCAAGTTCTCTCCAACAATTCCCCAGCACACCTCTCCTCTGTCTTTCTTTAAATGAAGAGAAAGGACAACAGTCTCCCACGTAGCCAACTCTTCACTTCCAGTCAATGAAATCTAAGTTGCATGTCCTCTGATCCTCCCTGTGCATTTCCTGGACGATCAAAACACAAAAGGAGGATGGGACAGGAAAGAATTAAATTTGGATTAGAAACACCCAGCTATACAGACTCCAAGACAGCTGGGTTGATGGTCTGTCCATCAAATGGGCCAGGCTAGGAAAGAAGCCAAGCAACGTCTGCTTT
Organism: Typhlomys cinereus; assembly: GCA_023101885.1. NCBI lineage: Eukaryota > Metazoa > Chordata > Mammalia > Rodentia > Platacanthomyidae > Typhlomys > Typhlomys cinereus. Next base: position 2,269,292 of record JALPQD010000087.1, on the reverse strand, counting down.
AGTCTGAGCGGCAGAACCGAGGGTGGTGTGGGAAGCGGGAGCCAGACTACAAGACGGGCCCTGAAGACCATCTGAATTCTACCAAGTCCCTCGGCTCCCCTCCCTAGGCTCAGCTTGCTGATGACTCTCCAATCCAACATTAAGCTGTAATGATTTGCAACCAGGGAGAATGTTTATGAACTTCATTTGAAGTGTTTGCTCTCTTCTGCAAAGAGACTACCGGCCAAAGTTTGTGGTCAGATGTGGTCATACAAGCCTGTAATCCTGGCTGCTGGGAGGTGGAGGCAGGAGGATGGCTGCCAGGTTGTTCTAGGCCATGCTGGGCTATGTGGTAAGATCTGAGCTAGCCAGGGCTACATATTGAGATGCCGTTGCAGTTTATCCTACATGTTACCTATAAATTCATGACCTAGGGGAATGGGGGGCATTTATTCTTATGGTTCTCAGTTATAATTCAGGCTACCACCATTTCCCCTCAGAATTTTTACAAGGAATCTGGGATCTAAACTCAGGACCTTCTGCTTCCGAGGCAGAGAGCCTTAACCCCTGAGCCATCTCTCCGGCCCTTGTGTGCTCTTTATGCTCTTTCTTTTATAGTTTTATATTGGTCGGTTCAGATGCAGGGACTGGTCACACCAAATCCACAGGATTGCTGAGCCAGGCAAACCGCACTTGCCAGACTGCCAAGTCTGTCCAAATATGCAGAAGAATGTCAAGCCATTGAACCAGCTCCCCCCATCTTATCCACCCGCCCAAGGAAGGACCCCACCCACCATGGGCGGGGTCTTCCCACATCAACCCGACAATCTCCTTCAGGCTTGCTCAGGGCTTCCCTGTACTTCTTCGCAGATGTGCCCAGAGCTCAGCCTTTGATTATCAAGTTGACACCTGTGTCTAACAAGCACAAACCCTTTCTCAAAAAGCCAGCCAAGCAGGCTGGTGACATAGCTCAGTGGGTAAGGTGCCTGCTTGCAAACCTGGCTACCTGGGTTTGATCCCTGAGCTGGACTCTGCAAGCCACATGGTGCATATGTGTACCTGCCTCTGGCCCACACGGTCTCTCTAACAGATAAATAAAGTAAGTTCTTAAAAGTCAGTCAGGAAATGAAAATGAAATAAAATGTTTATCTCAATGAGCCCCCCAGAAATTCCAGGAGAAACAAATTCAACAAAGAAACAAAACGAAAGTCTAAGTTTAGAAATATGAGAGCCACATATTTCCAGATGGCTCCATGGAATAAGATCTACTTTGCTTTATGTGCTGAGCACCAAGACATGGTTATTTGAGCCCAATAGCCAAACATCCAACTTTGCTCATTGCTATAGTTTGGATGTTAGATTATTTCCCCCAAAAGTTCACATAAAGGCTTGACCTCTACAATGGCTTGACTGGGTGGAGCTATGGAACTCTGGAAAGAGAAGCATTGTGGGGGTCTTTTAGGTCACCAAACATGTTCTGAAAGGGAGTTATAGGACTTCAACCCTTCTCTTTGCTTTGCTTCTTGACTATGAGATGGACTAGATTGTGTTGCCAAGTTACATCTACTGTCCCCATACAGACTAAAAGCATCACTCAGTCACTAAGTGAAATAAGCAATTTCTCTTCACAAGTAAACTATCTCAGGGATTTTGCTACAACCACAAGAAACTGACTAACACATTTACCCATGTGATCAGATTCATAAATGCACATGAATTACATTTATGATCTTTCCTAAAAATTACTAGCATTGGGCTGGAAAATGGTTCAGGAGTTATACCCTTGGCCTTACAACCAAAAGAATCTGAGTTTCAAATACCAGATCCCACCTAAGAACACCAGGTAGGAATTCCAACCCTGGAAGGCAGAAACTAGGAAGCCCCAGACCAAAGCAATAAGGCGATAGAGCAATTCAGGATGATTTCCAAAGTCACTATTGAACCTCCACAGGTGCACACAGATACACACACACACACGAGTGCCCTCTTATACACACACATGTGCAAGCAAATAAATTTCTAACATTGCTATAACAGCCTTGTCCACCAATCAAAGATGATCTGATTTCACATCAATATTCTCTTAGTTTGAAATATTCGTTCACACTTCCTGACAAGACCACCTGTCGTAACCAGGATACCTGTGCATCCAAACTGCCCCATCTCACAAGTCACCAAGGAGCAACGTCACGTGTTCAGCCAGCATGATGAGAACCTGCTAAGTATTTGCTGCTGGATGGAGAAGGACCTGATGAAGTGCCCATCCCAAGCCCAAAGAGTCTACGAAGCGTGTACTACTAGCAACGTGGGGAAAGGAAATCCAACCTGTAGCTTTAAGCTCCGGCTCCAAATCCTCTACTACCTTGACCTTGGCAAGAAAAGGTATCTATGAAGATTCTGTTCTGCTCAGAGCATTGAAGACAGATGGACTCACTGCATCCCCCCACTAATCAAATTCTGATTGGCGCCCACCATTCTCAAGTCTGAGTGCTTCAACCAGCCTCCCCGCCCCCAGCCACCACTCAGCTCCACTGCGGCAGCATATGTGCTTGTTTCTTGAAATTAAGAAATCCAGGGCTCAGGGATGACTCGTCAGTAAGATGCAGGCGGACCCAAGTTCGATCCCCAGATCCAGCAGGAAAGAAGCCACATGTGGCGTCTGGAATCCCGGTGTTTGGGAGATGGAGATGGAGATGGTAAATCACGGGAACGCAAGCACTGAGCTGAGTTCCAGTCAGCGAGAGACCCTGTCTCCAATAAACAGGGGGGCAGCACCCGAGCGTTGATCCCTGAGGTGATACACACACATGTGCCCACACAAAATAAGGAAACCCATATATCACCCCTGATATCTCTCAAAGTGCTTCTAAAAATAAGAAAAGCGCTCTTACATGGAATAAAAACGCTTACCTGTAAGAAATATAGCTGGGAAATGAGGAATTCTAAATCCCCTGTAATGTGATTACTGCTCGAAAGGAGATTACTCGACCTGAAATAGGAATTTAAGGAGCCAAACTCCAGATAAGATAGAATCCCAAGGAAGCTGGACAGTTTCCCTACCTGAGGACTGCTGGCCGGTCAGTCACCCTGAGCAGCCAATGCCGTCTCCTCTTCCTCCTCTTTCTCCTCCTCCTCCTCCTTCTTCCTCTTCCTCCTTCTCTTCTTCCTCCTCAGACCCACCAACAACAGAGATCTGGGCAAATTCCAAAGCATTTGCAAGAGGACTGAAGCATCTCATGATACAAAGCATGACCTGGTGTGATCAGAAAGCCACTTAACAATTGGAAGCAGGATGAGGTATGTTGGCGAAAACTTTGGAATTGAGACACAAACTCTTTAGAACAGTCCTAAATATTCTTTGGTGTCAATAGACCAACTTCTGTTTCTTCTAGAGTTTGCCATTGATAAAGGCACTGGGCATGTGGTGAAGTTACGCTCAGACAGGAAGCTCAAGGGAGATCAGATTCATGCAATGGGGGGAGGAGGGGACAAGAGATGGCGGCTCCTGAATCACCTCTGAATGAACTCTTTCTCCTGTAGGAACTTGGGTGCGGGCTTCCCTCCAGGGACTGGGTGGATGGGGAAAGCTGGCTGGTTTTCCTTGGCAGACCACCGTTTGGGGGGAAGCGAGCGAGGGCATGATTACTGTCCTGCGAAGCATCTTCGCAAGGGGTTTGTCCTCCTGACACAGCTGCTTCACTGGCAGGAAGGAGGCAAAGGCTGAGCACACAGCGTGCACTTCTGTTTGGAATAGGCCTTCCTCCGTGACGTTCCCTTTCCGAAAGGTCTCATCCGAAAGTGTGGATCCACATCCCAGAGCGTGACACTCCCCGCCTGGAGACAGATGGGACCAGCAGTATCGCCCACGCTAGGGACAGCAGCTGGGTACACGTCTCAGTCCAGGTATCTGCCCTCAGCTCAGTACATGGGCTGTCACAGCGTGCCTGGTGTTGCCTGTACACTTACAAGAAAACAGCTTGTGGAAAATGGCGAACATCCGGTTATAGTTCACAGTCCAAGCCAGCAGGAGAGCTCACACCAGCACCAGGAGCCGAGGGAACTGACCAGGCTTCTGAGAGAGGGACAAACTTCACTTGCCGGGCAGCAAGTCTGCTGAAGTCTAAATATGCCACAGAATTCCAAGTCACCCCCCAACTTCATCCTGCCCAGGGAATAGTCCCATGGGCTGGGTCTCCCCCATCAATTAACACAATCTCTTGCAGGCTTGCTCAGGGCTTGCCATAACTCTCAACTCTTTACAGATATGCCCAAGGCTCGGCCTGCAATTGTCGACACCTATATCTAACTAGCACATGAATTCCACTCACCCAATGTGGGGTTTGGAAGTTGTGTGTGTGTGTGTGTGTGTGTGTGTGTGTGTGTGTGTGTGTGTGTGTTTATTTCTTGTTTACGTTTGGGTTGATGTTTGCATTTACCTTCATAAAAGTCAAAGCACTTTCTCTTTGCCTCGGCTGGATAGCAAACACATCTCTTAGGGTGAACAAGAAAATACTCTGCAAGTGGACCCTTGAGATGGCTGAGTTGGACAGTAGCATCCCCTCTGAATCCTGACACATTTATTGCTCAGTAACATACAGGGCCATTTGGGCTTCTGAGGAGAACTGCAAAACTTTCCGTCTTCCTTCTTTTCTTTCCTTCCAGATCTTCTGGGAATCAGAGAGCCCTGCCCTGGTGGGCACGTTACCGCCCAGCCCAGGCTGGTCAAGGGACGCTCTGTGAGTGGACAGGACATTCCATACCGTGTGGGAGAGCGCGTATTACCCCACTCTCTTACTCTCGGACGTCCCTGGACTGTCCTGAGAGAAGCGTGGAGAGAATCCCAGGGGATCTAATCCAGATCCTCCACAGTCTTATCACTGTGGTCCGACTTCCACTATTAACCACAGCTGTGCTCGCCATACGCCACCTCCACACACACTGACCTGCCCAGTCACCTGCCTCTCCCGACAAAAGGATGTCCCTAGAGACAGATGCACTAGACCACCAAATGTGTGGGAAGATCAACTACAAAGCCTTCATTTCTCAGAAATCCACTCAAGCAAAATCAAGAGCTCCAAATAAATGGTGGCCTTAAGATACAAAAAACACAACTTGGATGGTAAGACTGGAAAAAAATGTTTGGGGGCTAATGAGATAGCTCAGGGGTTAAGTCTCTGTCTTGCAGAATTCAGATCCCTGATCTCTCCAAAAAAAAAATAAATAAATAACATGTGGAAATGGCAGCAGTCTGCACTTCTGGTCCTGGAAGGCAGAGTCTGGGAAATACCAAAGCAAAGCAATAAACAATAACAATACAGAATGCGTCCTGAAGTCACCCTTGGTTCTCCACAGACACAGATATTGAAGTGCCTTCTTGTATGCATGCCTGCACACACACACGTGCATACACCCACATGCAAAATTTTAAAAAAGAAATCCAACAAATGTTAGCTTCTTCTCTTCCAGACTTGTTTTCTGTCTCTATCAGCGCAGAGCAAAAACTATCAAAAATAAATCCCAGGGATTCTTGGGGGTGAGGAGGGAGCAAAAACAGAAATACTCTAAAGTATGTTCTGAGGATGAGACACTGTATTTCTGGGAATTACCAGCAAGTTTCTGAAAGGAGACAATAAGTGAACATCTATTATAAGCACCATTTATGTTTACAAAAGCATGATTGTTGCTTCTTTTAATTTTGTAAGCTATCCCGACTCATCTGCTCTTGAACTCTTAAGTGTCTCTTTGGCTTGGTGTGGTTTGGTTTTTTTACTTGGTTTTATTTTGACGGACTCTCTCTCTGGTCCTGGCTGGTCTCAAGTGCACAGGGATCCTCTTGTCTCTCAGTCTCCCAAGTGCTGGGATTACGGGTGAGTAGTTTGGGGGACTGAAGTTGTATTCAGCTCATAGCTCCGGATTATGCTCCGTCAGGGCAAGAGAGTTCTATGAGCAAGGGGCTGAGGGACCCATTCATACCACATCCAACTCAAGAGCAGAGAGAAAGAACCCACCCATGTCCGCCTGCCTGCGTGCCCGCTGCGTGCCCATGTGCCCAATGAGCGCTCTCAGTCTTATCCAGCTGCTAGAGAATGGTCCCGCCCACTGTGGGCTGAGTTTTCCCACATCAATTATGCAACCAAGACAGATTCCTACAGGCTGGCCTGGGGGAATGTCTTACTCGGTAATTCCTAGGAGGTGTGCCCAGAGACACCCCTTCAACTGTGAAAGGTGACCTCTGAGATGAAGGGTCAGAACAGCACATCACCTCCTCGATTGGGCAGCTGAAACACACTACTTCCACCCTTCAGACTGAAGTGGATTCACTCTTTTAACACGAGCTAAAAATGAAGACTCAGGAGAGACTGAGACTCAGCCTAGAATCTCAGGACCTTACAAAGTGGGTTGATACTCTGTCCTGGGTTTAGGCACTCAAAAGAACACGTGTGTGTGTGGAAGCACAAATAGCATGCAGCACTGTGTATGGACACGAGGCTCCCCCATGTGTATTTACCGGTGGTGAGGCTGATTGATGAACTAGACATGGTTAGAAATCAACAACTTGAAAAAAAATAGAACAAGATACAGTCGCAGGTACACTGGCCTGAAATCCCAGCACTTGGGGGGTGGGGTGGGGTAGGGTGCGGTGGGGTCAGAAGGCATCAAGAGGTCGGGAGCAGCTGTGTGTCTGACACTGACTATCCTGGGCTCCGCGAGACCCTGTCTCAAATAAACCACCAACCACCCAAGGGCAGACGGCTCCATTTATTGCAGTAAATGCTATTTAACACTTGAGTTGTTCGAGACCACAGTTGGCTCTGGATAGCTAGCTGGTGAACCACAGGGCCTGAACCCAGGGGAGAGCCACATGGTCACCACCTCTCTTTCTGCTTCAGCTCGGCTGACCCCCTCCCTGCCGTGTCTCAGTGTTCCTTCACATGGGCTTTCCCTTCGCCCGAGACCTTTCTTGAGAGCCGTTAGCATTGGCCAGAAATTACATACGTGCTTCCTTGCCTCATGCTCTCTAAACCTTTCCCTAGAAAGAATTGATCCTTCTCTCCCGTGCCCCTTGTGCATCTCACACTCGGCCATGCACACTCTAAACATTTCAACTGTATGCCCCCTTTACGCCCATAGCACCTGGCTAGAAATGCCTGGCAACCTTAACTAAGGTTCAGTGACTGTTTCTGCAGCTGCAGTGAGGGCTTTCAATGTACTCAGGAATGAGAACCTCTTACTAGAAAGATTCATTCGGGCCTGCAAGATGGCTCAGCTGGCAAAAGCACTTGCCATGCAACCATGACAACCTGGGTTCAGTCCCTGGATTCCGCCTTAAAGTGGACGGAGAGGACCAACCCCACAGGGCCGGCCTCTGACCTCCACGTGTGTGCGTCAAAATCTTTACATACCTTGGATATGTGCAATGCTTGTTAACTGTCTAAAATGAAGCTGAAATTTTTAAAAAAAACTTAACATTTTGTAAGTGTTTATTTATTACAGAAAGGAGAAAAAAGTACCCCCACACATGTGGAAGTCAGAGGACACCTTTCAGAAGTCAGTTCCCTCCTTCCTGGAGGGCGCCAAGGATGGGAATTCAGGCCACCAGGTCTGCACACAGGCACCTTTACATTTTGAGCCCGCTTACCACCCCCACCCCCAACAAAGTTTAAATTTTTAAGGAGGACATCTCCCCTTAATGAGACACAGGCACATGGAGATATACTTTATAAACACCTTAGTACCAGATTTTCTGAAAGACTTCTAATTGCTCTAGTAAGTTCACAGTCATGAAGCACAAATTCCTATTACTCATATTATTACTTCTCAGAAAATAAAAGATTAAATCTTTCATAAAAATACTGAACACGCTTTGTAAATTGCCAGTCCCATGAGCCATTCGCCTTCGGAAGTCAAATAAAGGTCCTGTGCTCAGAAGAAATGTCAGGCCAGGGACGGGGACTCAAGACCACTCTAGGGCCATCTGGAACAACACAGGCTCTGAGGACAACACAGAGAGGGGACCTGGGGGGCTGCTGCCCCCCTGGGGATCATCTTCCAGAGAGTGCTGTCCATGTTTATCTGTTAGGTGGAATGCAGAGCAGCCAGAGATACACAGTTTGGACTCAGACACTCGAGGTCAAGAGTCAGCCCGGGCAATTCCACAGTCTCAGACATGCTCACCTCCCTTCGTCTCGAGTTGACATCTGTCAGATGAAGTTGGGCCGGCATCAAGGCGCAAGGGGTGTGGGAAGGAAAGACCCCATCTGCTGCCGCCCAGCCGCCAGCACATCTCGCACACTACATAAATGTCAGCTGAGGGAGCCGCATGGCTCCGACCGGAGGCGCCCACTCAAGTAAACAGCATTAGGTACCAGGAGGAGCTTGCCGCAGGCAGGAGGAAAGATCCACACCCATGGGCTGTTCTAGAAGGTGAAAAAGATATTGGAAAGACCAAAGGCCGAGTAATGGAGTGCTCACGCGGAACAGTGTGTTTCTGGGTTACCCTGGCTATCCCACCTTCTAAGAGATAAGTCTCAGATGAGGAGTGTGCGTGTGTGTCCCGTGCACGTGTGTGACCATGTGTGCATGTCTTTGGATGTGTGTGTGTCTGCATACACGTGTGTGCATGTACGTGTATGTATGTCTGTGTAAGCAAGAGCAGGCACATGTGTGCATGTGTGAGCATGCGTGTGTGCGTAACCATGTGTATGTGTGTGCATGTATGTGTGCGTGTGATTGTGTATGTGTGTGAGTGCATGTATGTGCACACAGGTGTGACTCTGTGTGCACATGCAAGTGTGACTGTGTGTGACAGTGTGCGCATGTAAGTGTGTATGTGTATGCATGCATGACTGTGTGTGACTGTGTGTGCATGTGCACACAGGTGTGGACTGTGTGTCACCATGTGTGCATGTGTGTATCTGTGTGCATGTGTGCCTGTTTGTGTTTGTGTGTGTGTGTGTGTGTGTGTGTGTGTGTGTTCAAGCCAAAACTCTATGTCAGGTTTCTTCTTCAATTGTTTTCTACCCTTTTGTGTGTGTGTGCTGGGGGGGGGTGTGCATGTAGAAGGGGACACTTGAGTGTTGTGCCTGTGGAGGCCCAAGGATGATTCAGGAGGATTCCTGGACTGCTTTCCATCCTTACGGCTCTGCTCTAGGGGTTTTGACTCCACTTTTCAGGGTCGTAATTACAGGCCATGTCTGTTTGGCATTTTTCCTTGGGATCTGGGGATCTGAACTCAGGTCCTTTTGCTTGTGAGGCAAAGGCTTTAACCCCTGAGCCAGCTCTCCAGCCTTAAAACATTTCTTTGTTGCTTGCATGCTTGTTTGAGACGGACAATTGCATAGATGCCCTCAAGCTCAGTAAGGAACTTTTGGAAGTCAGTTCAATTACACACAGATTTCTGAACCGATGACATTTCTCCCATTTCCAGAACGGAAACTGGGTCTTTATTTTTGCATCTTCAGCAGAGAAGCCAAAATAAAGCAAGTGCTGGTGTTGAGTACAGAAACAAAAACTTACCTCTTCCCCATATTTCTGGAAAAATAAAATTTGTTTTGCACTAGGATATCTTTTCTTTTTAATGCCTGCTTCTACTCAAGGCTGGAGTTGTATTTCCTTTTAAACTAACTATAGCTCAGATCTACTTCCAGCTGATGCTGCAAATGGGAGAACTGTGTTCAGGCTATTCCTTCCTGATGAGTTCCGTGACTCGGGACAACGCGTGTGAGGACGACGCCCCAGCCCTCTGGAATCGGCAGGAGCAAACGGTCGTGGAAGGTAAAAGTCAATTTCTAATCAGACTTGCCAGACACTTGGGTTGGGGTGGAGGCGGCCAAGAATAACTTCTTTCCCTTTCCCTTTTCCATGGATGGCTTCCATGCTCCATCAACAAACACAGTCCAACTTTTCCATCATCTGAGAGACGGCAAGGGAAGCTCTGGCCACTGATAGCCTGAGAAACATGAATGTGCCTCCCACGGCAAATTATAGAACCTCTCTGCAAATTCCTTTCCTGAAGCTATGTGCATTTGAAGAGAAGTTAAAAAGTCCAGCGTCTGCATGCTACACTGCATGCCTACAGGTGAGCAGCAAATGAGTCAAAATCGGCTTATTTAGACACGAAATGGCCAGGGATATCGAAGAAGGTGACCACTATCCAAAATCAAATAAACAAACCAAAAAAAAAAAAAAAAAGCTAAAGATGGTAGGAAAAATAACCAAATAAAACCCCCTCAGCTCAGGAACTGGGGTTTTCCAAACACTTACACACCTGAAGGAAAACCCAAGCAGGTGTGGCGGTGTAAGAGATTTTCATCTCTTCCTGAACTCACAGCACGGGCAAACCTTCCCCAGTGACTCTGAACCCTGGCTGCAGGGTGAGTCGGTCAACCCTGAGGGGGTCAGGCTACATCCTACCTCACAGCTCCCCCACTAAACCCAGACTCTGAGGGTCAAGCAAGGGAAGCAACGGATATCTGCAAGTGAGAATGTCAGTCAGCAGCTGAGATACACAGCTTTAAAAGAGGGAGAAGGAAAAGTAGGAAGAAGAGGGAGTTGGGAAAGGAGGAGGAAGAGGAGGACAAAAAAGAGGAAGAGTAGGAGGGGGGGAAGAGAAGGAGGAGGAGGACCAGGAAGCAGGAGAAAGGGAGAGAAAAGAGGAGAGGGAGAAGGAGAAACTACCGATGTACCTGTCAATTCATCCCAGATCTTTTATTCCATCTTTGTCCTGTCTAGTACCTCCAACCAACGGAAATGTCAGTCACATCCTCGCTTCCCAAATGCTTCCTTAGGCAGAGGCAGGCTGAGCTCAGCGCTGCACTGCTGCAGACAGACCCCAGAAGGCCTTGGAAGCCTGGACCCATCCCAGTGATACACATGGACCCCATGACACCTATGTGAACACGTCATCTTAACAGCCGCTGTGCTAACCTCAAAGATAAATGCAAAATACAGAGTGCAGAGAACATGAGGCAGGTAACCGTCTTTACATGGGTGACTTTCTCACACCTTCCAGCACTAAAAATCTCCTGGAAAGCTTGTCCCCCATGCCCCATTCCCAGAATCACTGAGTCAGTAGCCGGGGTGGGGGGTCTAATTATCATTGGTATTTCCAACACTCCAGGGTGATGCAGCCGCTGCTGCTTCAGAACCATGTTCTAAGCACAGCAGCTTTGGTTCAACTTAAGTACTTCCAACCAATGGAAACAGCGAACCAGAAGTTTGCATTGAGCACTGGCCACACATTGGAGAGAAAGGGCCAAGTCCAAGCTACCATATTGAGTTTCCTAAGTTGCTGTAATAAGCTCAGCACTCAAACTCAGGGCAACAAGGGTCTCGTTCCCAGTCTCTGTCTGTTATGGCGACAGGAGCTGGGAACTGCTGGCTATATCATATCCACAGCAGAGAAACACCAAGCACGCGCACAGGTTTGCCTGCCTGCCGGCCACCCACATAGTTCTCTCCATCTTTATTCACCTCCTAGGAAATAGTTCCACACACAGCGCATTGAGTCTTCCCACATCAACTGCGCAGCCAAGAAAATCTCCGCCTAGATTTGCCCACAGGCCTGCCCTCACCAGCATGCCCAGAAGCACACCTCCTGGGCGACGGGCCAACATTTGAAATTAACCATCACAGATGGTTGGTAAACGGTAATTTTGTTTAGACAACTCTTTCCATCTTTAAAGGATTAATACTGGAAAAAAACCTTCAAAACCCAGTTGTTAGAATAGTTGACAAGGGTCATACTGAGAGGCCACTACTTCAGATGTAGTAGCCTTTATCCTGAAATTAGGGTTAAAGGAATATTAATAAAATCATGATACTTTATATTGTCATGCACTCATACAGGAATGCATAAGAGCAAAACTATGAAATAGAAAATAGTGTGGGTCAGACATCAGGAAATAACCAAACGGGAAAGGAAGATCAAAGACCATGAGTAGTAGCGTTGGGAACTTGGGGTGGCCCGTGCAATGTGACGTCACAGATATGGCCACAAGCCGAATCCCTGGGATCTCCGATCCGGAAATCCTTCCCACTTCCATCCAAAAAGTCTCTTACCTGAATGTGCTGGTTCTGGATGACACTGAGGTCCCTAGAGCGCACTAGGAGAGAAAGAGAAACAGAGTCAAATGCTGTCTGAGCGAGCTGAAGGAGGCCGTGAGGTAGGATCTGTGCACCTCTGGAACGCGAGTGGCCAGTTCACCTGGTCCCTGCACCGCACCCTTGCCCTTGATGGGCTAGCTCAGGCCTCCCTGCGGAACGCTGACTCTCTCCACCCCAGAGCCAGAAGTCTTCAGCAAGGACGGGCACAACTCCAGCTTCACCAAGGCACTGCCAACCCTGCGTGTAACCTCCAGACCTCGTGGTCTGGAAAAAGACGGGTTCTAGATGCTTTTGGAGTGGGTCCCAAAGCTGCAAAGATCTGGGGTGTGACCGGAAACGAAATAGACCAGTACATGAGTGTGCATGTGCATGCTATTCCTAGTGATTCTACATAGTTTATTTCATTTAGCCTTTAAAAAACCTGTAAAACTAATATCCTCAGAGCTGGGAAACAGATCACTTGGTAAACTACTTACCACGCAAGCCCAGAGAGCTGAGTATGATCCCCAGAACCCACATTAAAAGGCTGGGTATGGGCTGGTGAGATAGCTCAGCAGTACCGTGCATGCACCAACCTGGACATCTGAGTTTGCTACCGGAAGTCCACATGGTGGAAAGAGAGAACTAGGTGACTTCTGAAAGTTGTCCTCTGACCCCTAAGTATATGCTAAGGAATGCATGTGCGTCTTTCTCAGTCTCTCTCTCTCTCTCTCTCTCTCTCTCTCTCTCTCTCTCTCTGTCACTCTCTAAGAGATAAAAATACTTAGGAAAGAAAAGCTGAGTGTAGTGGTGTGCACTTTAATCACAGCACTGGGAAGACACAGACAAGTGGACCCCTGGGGCTCAGTCCCCACCTACCACAGGCCATTTGACCAGCTTACCAGAAAAACAACATAGACAGAGCCTAGAAAATGATACCTGAGGCTGACCTCTGACCACCACATGCAAATGCATGTGTGTGCACATAAACCCACCCACATGCACCAGGGTGCACATACACCCACAAAGTAGCATCAATAGCAAAAGAAGGTTCCAGAGACCATAGCTGAGGTTGTGCAGTAACTTGTCCCCAATCACAGAAGTGGCAGGGGCACCAACCAAAGCCCAGCTGACTGAGCTCAAAGGAGGAGTCCTGGCAGCGCCCTGTGCCCATCCCTGGGTGCCAGCTAGTATTGTCACACCAAAGCTACAGTGAACATGAACACCAGGACTTAAAAAGAGGAAGGAGATTACATCAAAGGTCAAGTTTGTTTTCTATGCCTGGGCTTATCTTTTTAAACATCTGATATTTTATGAACACAAATTTGATTACAAAATAATTACTCAATAGAACACAAAGCAATATTCATTTATGACACTTCTAGCTAGGCATGGTGATACACACCTGTCACCCCAGTACTGTGCGGGGAGGGGGGGAAGAGGAGGACAAGGACCTCAAGGTCACCTCTGCTCCGCAGCAAGCTGCAGGCCAGCATGTGCTATATGACAACTGCTTCAAAATGCCAAAACCATTTTCTTCTTATCTAAAAGCTTGTATTTCTCTTTCCCTAATATTCCTTTAAACATGTAAGCGGCAACACCCACAGACACACAAATACACAGAGAGACACACATATTTTACAAAAACATGTAGACATACAGAGACAGACACACATACATATGCACACACAGAGATATGCATACAGTCACACATTGGGATACACAACACACACACACAACTACACAAACACACATACCTACACACAGAGATACATACACAATTTATACATAGGGACACACACATATATACACAGAGATACACACTGAGACACACATATTCACACACAGAGATAGTCATACACGTGTTCACATAGAGACAAACAAATACAATGCACAGAGAGAGACACACGCACAGACACATGAGTTTATAACAGGTCTTGTTTTGATGTCAAACATAAACCATGGAAGCTCGGCTATTCTTTCCAATTTTTAGTGGCTCCGCTGCACTTATTCTCTGAAGACCTGATTCTAACAGCAAAGCTCTTGGCCACGCGTGGCAGACTGAACCATTCCCCAGAGTGACTATTTTTTCGTTACAAGACATAATTGCCCGAGGATTAGAAACACACTGCCTTGTTCTTAGGCCACCATGGTGGAACATCTTCTGTAGGTGAACGGGTGGCACAAAGTGACCTTCTAGATTTCAGGGGCTCGAGGTGGTCGCTTCTCTCTACACAGGGCTGCGCGTTACTTGGGAAACACATTGGTCCTCCGATCAGGTGGCAAGAAAACCATTAGCTCTATCAGTGTCTGATCAAGGACGCAGCTGCTCGGCTCCCTCCTGGCTTTAAAGAAGTCAGCATTATCCACCTCCCCAGTGAAGTACAATTAATGGTAAGAAATGGGGGAAAGAAGTGTGGATAATGAAATGCTGACGCACACCTCGCATGGTGAAATCACCATGCTGGGGCAGCCGCCACCCCCACTAACCCCCAGCTGCTAAGGTGGCAGCTGGGCGAAGACTGAATGGAAAGAGGGTTGAGCTGAGCCAGTCCTGACCCCAACTCACACTTCCTTTCTGCAGCAGGAGGGCTGCACTAATTGGGATATACAGAAGACTCAGCCTGAAATCAGGTGTCTTAGCATGTACCTCAGAATCGTCATGAACGATGCATGCACGCACTCAGTAGCCTTCCTGTGCCCACATGCATGCATGCACATGCACACATTCAAGCACACAGGTATACACACATGCTTGCACACATGTGCAAGTACACAGTATGCATGGGCCCATATGCATGCATGCATATGCATGTACACAATGCACATACACTCATATACATACATATACACACAAGCACGTGCACACACACATGCAAACACACATACATATGCACACACATATGCTTACACATACATGTCCACGCTCACGCAAACATTACACACATATTCTCTTCGCTCATGTTTCTTAGTGGTTTTTTTTTTCTCAAACACAGATGGACAGAGTAAATGCAGCTTTTATAATTAAAGTACATGTGGATATGGTGGGCTAAAAAAAGAAGCGGAGGTGTTTTTTTGTCAGCCCGAGTGTCCCCCAAACCTGGTGGTAATGACCACAGACAGAAGCAGAAGAGCTGTCTGATTTGAAAAGACCTCTAATCACAGCAGCCTCTGCTCTAAAGCAGCAGGCTCTGAATCTCCCTTTACACTCAGCAACTTCAAAAAGCCCCGATTTTCTTAGTCTGTCTTTCTGTAGGAAAGCCTGTGTGTCTTTGAAGGCTCACGCAAAACAAACAAGAGCCCTATACAAGCCCTCCCTGACCACCCAGGGAGAATCAAATAGCATTTTTTCCCCTGTAGTAGGGCCACCCCAGGCTCCCAGCAATGAAAAGGGACAAGAAGCATTCATCCTGTATCCAGGATGTGCTTTTCAAGCGCAATGATCGCACTGCTTCAATCTAAATATTGTGGTAGATTTCTTGCACAGCGAGGCCCACAAAGATCTAATTATCCATTTAATCACACAGAAGACTCAAAGTCACAGAAGGATAGGTTCAAATGCAGAAAACAGCAGAGGAGAGGAAGATGAAGAAGTTGAGGGTGTAGCGAGTGCTGATGCTGTGAATGGGAGGGGCAGCATAGAGGTCTGTACTAGACACTGCAAGGCAGATGGTCCACAGCGTCCCTGTTGCAGCCTGTGGAGCAAAGTGCTTCTCCAGCCATGCGGGAAGAGCTTAGGGGCATAGAAGGTGCTAGAATCTGAAGGAAGTCTCAGAATCATCCCCATCGCCATATTCTCACCTCAGCTCTCTGCACAAAACCTCTGTGAAGCCCAAACTCTGTGTCTTCCCCAGGTCCACCCCTAACACAACCATTTAGGTGTCCCTGACCCCCCATTTCCCCTTCCCTGCTCCCAGAAGTCCTTGCTGGCAATCAAGTGTGTAGAACACCTGACCCCAATGTTATGATGCTATTGTTCAGTGTGTTGACATGTTCGAGGGAACATGTATGAGTACATGCATGTAAAGCCAGAAGTCAACCTCGGTGTCATCATTCAGAAATTATCCCCCCTGTTCTTTGACCCTGTGTCTCTCACTGGGCCCTGCGGGCATCTGGATTAGACTGGTCTGGCTGGCCAATGAGCCACCTGTTCTCACCTCTACCATGCCCGTATTACAAGTGTGGGTCGCCGTGCCTGGCCTTTCTAGGTGGGTTCTGGGGGAGGGGAAGCAAACTCAGCTTCTTAAGCTTGTGCAGAAAGAACTTCACATGCTATTGCAGTTGCTTTTCTTTTGCTGCTGTGAGACAACACTGAGACATAAGCAACTCAGGGAGAAAGGCAGGTTCGCTTGGCTTACAGTTCCGGAAGGGCGCTAGTCCTTTACGGTGGGAGTCGCATAGCAGAAGGCATGACAGGAGGCAGAGGCAGGAGGCACGTTCACAATAATGAAGCCATTCTCTTGGCAGAGAGAGCAAGAGCAAGCAGGTAGGGCTGGGCTATCAAATCACACTCCACCACCACCACACCCGAGTACCCTTTTCCAGCAAGCTACCATTTCTTATAGGTGTGGGTGACCTTCCCAAACACTGCCGCCAGCTAAGGATGCAAACACATGGCCTGTGAGTGGTCACTGACATTCCAACCCTGACACCCACCAAGCCATCCCCCAACCACGTGGCTGCATTGCTCTTCCCTGAACTGTCCTGCTCGCCTCCTTCTCTCTAGGGACTCCTTTCTGAGACAGCAAGCTGGATGGGGTTGGAAGCCTCTTCCTGGGTCTCATGGCTGAGGGATTTCATCTTCTGTCTCTGGCTTTCTTTTGTCTGATACATGGTGGTGGGGTTGGGGGGGTAATTGCTTTGTGGTGTTCAGATGACAGAAGAGACTTATCCAAACTGAGATGCCAGTGTCGCGAGTTCCTACCCAAGCCTTCTTTGGTGTCTCCAATCAAAAGCTAACCCTCCCTGTCCTAAGCATTCGGCACACCGCAGCTGCAGCTGTGTTTGGGACCTGGTGACTCTCTGCTTGCCTGCCACCATGAGCTCTATTTCAGTATACCTACCACAGTGTTTGCTTTGGGAACTTTGCTTAATGCTTGTTCATATTCATTCCAATTTCTTGCTTCTACAAATTGAAAAGTATCTCAGGATTTTTCAGTTCACGTGACCCTTGAAATAATGCAGACAAGGCTAATCATCGTATAAAGAAATCTGAGTCCCAGAAAGAACAATCACACTGCAAATAACAGAAATTTCCCTCTACCGTGAACTTGAATGATGAATTAATGGAAGGATAGATAATGGAGGGATGAATGGATAGATAGACAGACAGACAGACAGACAGACAGACAGATGCATGAATGGGCTGGATGGATGGGTAATACATGAATGGATGGATGGATGGATGGACGGATGGATGGATGGATGGATGGATGATAGATGGATGGATGGATAGACAGACAGACAGATAGATGCATGACTGGATAGATGGGTGGATGGATGTGTAAATGGATGGATGGATGGATAGACAGACAGATGCATGAATGGATAGATGGATGGATGCATGGGTAGATGGATGTGTAAATGGATGGGTGGATGGATAGATGGAGAATAGACAGATGCATGGACACGTTTAGAGAGACAAGGATGGATGGATGACAGCTGCAGGGATAGACGCAGGGATGATAGACAGACAAAGAGGTAAAAGCAGAGGCTCAGCAGTCAGCTACAACCTCCAAGTTGCGAGGAATTTAAGCCCTGGGGGACAGAACATGGACCCACGGCACATGGCCACCCACCCTCGTGCTTTTGCGTACTAAGATAAAACCTTAGAGTTCTTTAAATTGTAATAAAATCCAGATTAGGAGGACCTACCACGCGAAAAGAATCAGCATCTTCTTCAACCGCAGGATCTCTCGGTTTGGGTAAAGCAGCTGCCAGGCCTTTTCTTAAGAACAAGAGCTGTTCTGCTCCTTGGAAAGCTCAGGCGTCTGACCCAATTGTGACCTGTGTGTGACCGAGTGGCAGAACCATGTGTCAATCATGAGCTTGTCACCGGGGGAAGTCCACAGACGGAACATTTCTGTGAAAAGTCTCCAGCGCACCATCACCTCTTGCTCTTCTCCATGAGCCTGTCACCTCCATCTGGCCCCGTGTCTATTCGGCAAATCTCGGCACAGGCACAAGCAGCCGCATTGCAGAGATGACAAGTAGAATTATGGGTAAACAGATGGCAATGTGTTTGGCAGATACTTGGGATGGAAGGTCCAGGAGACATAAACCTCCCAGACAGAGGGGATCTGCCACCTAGGACCAGGGTACTGGAAGCATGTCCTAGGATGCCTCCATAGACTAAGGAGATAACAGCCTCCAGGAATGTTCTGGCACTCTGCTGCACCCTGTACACAAATGCACACCTCGAGGTTGGGGGAGGATGGCTCTGTGGGCAAAGCGCTTGCTGCAAAACAAGAGGACCTAAGTTCAGATCCCCAGCACCCACGTAAGAAGTTGGATGTGACGGCATGCCTCTGTGATCCCAGCACTAGCAAGTAACACAGGCGGATCCCTGGAACACACTGCCAGCCAATCTAAACCAGTGGGTGAATTTACAGAAATCTTGTTTCAAATA
Source organism: Typhlomys cinereus (assembly GCA_023101885.1). NCBI lineage: Eukaryota > Metazoa > Chordata > Mammalia > Rodentia > Platacanthomyidae > Typhlomys > Typhlomys cinereus. Next base: position 2,250,601 of record JALPQD010000087.1, on the reverse strand, counting down.
ACAATAAGGTGGAGTGCAACTGAGGATGATATTTGAATTTGGCCTCTGGCCTCCTCACATGCATACATGAACACATGTGGACACACACACACACACATGCACACACGCACACATGCACACACACACGCACGCATGCACGCAAGCACTCATCTTTTTCTCACCTCTTACAACTTTCAAATCAAAGAAAACTTAATATAGGTAGGACTTCAAAGAGAAAAGATAGGGGTCAGGATTGTTGGGCACACAGAGAAGTTATGGGAGGCAGGTTCACAGCCACCGATAATGAGACCTGTGAAGTGAATTACCAGGGCCAATTAGCAATGGTCTCATCTCTAATGCTAATTACTCATGGTCTCAGTTCCCAGCAGTCTCCAAACATTAGCATCCGTCTTGATTCTTTCAAAAGGGAGAGAGACCATATTCAGCTTACTTTTATTGTAATTGTCCTATTTTATGATATTATTGCTGCTAGTCTATTAACCTGCCTAATTGATACCTTTTATGATAGGTATGCCTAGGTAGGAATGCATAGCTCAGGCAATCACTGCGGTCTGGGGCCATCTTTTCCCTTACAAGTTTCCAAAGTTTCCTCAGTATCAGGATAGCTGGTGAGCATTAGAGACGCCCAAGGTCTTCCCTGTGGACCACAGACTCTTCTAGACTAGTAGAGGTTCAAACGCCCTCTTCAGAACTTACCCCTGGCTGCTTCATCTGAAACAGCCTTTCCAGCCACTCTGCCTGGCCTCTGTCTCTGTGACTGCTACCTGACATCAAGTGATATTTTACTGCCATTACTATTGCTGCCAGTCTCCTATGTGTAACCCTCCACTTCCCTTGCACAATGATTCCATTTCCTCCATTGGAATTCTATTCTTCAAACCCTATCCAACAGATAATGAGTGATTATCCACAATCCATGAGTAGCTTGATACCTGCATCCCAGGTTAGACAGGTACTAAGCTTCTAAAGGCAATGTTTTCTCTTGTTCCCTGTGACAGGATGGCTGCCCTTTGTAATTCAGGGGGTACTGGTGGAAGGACCCCTAACATGACATGTCCAAGTTCCCTGCAAGAGAAAGCAGCACACAGCATTTGCACGGAACTCACTCATGTCTTCGCACATCCTTTGCATCTCTTGTAGATTAGGATTGGTCCCTGACACAATCAAGCGCTAAGTCAGCCCCTGGTTTTCTCTGTTGCGTAGGGACGGTGATGACCATGCTCACTGCAGACCTAATTCATTCTCAGTGTTCTCTAGGCGGAGGCGGCTGAACCTAGGTCTGTCCTGTTTGGAGTCACCCAGGACGATCCTGGCCTCTGTGCTGATTGCTTGAACTCAGGAGTAGATGGGCAGGGAGAAGAAGGGCGTCTCAGGAATTTCAGAGATGCAGCAGGTACACCCAGGGGGAGTCCTCGGCACACAAGAATCGGAGGGACACCGGACCCACACGGTCAAGGCAGCCACAGGAAGTACGCACGTGGTAGCACTAAGTAACCCCAGCGGCAACCACTGCCGGGGCCGAATGGATTTAGATGTCACCATGTCAAGCACCCGTGAGCTCCTTGAGCTTCTGTCTGTGTTCCAGGGCCCCAGGGTCACACAGAGTGTGAGACAAAGTCAAAATTACCACAAGAAAGATGACAGCACACACTGGGTAGAAACGGCAGCAGCTGCACTTCCGGCCCTGGAAGGCGGAGCCTGGGAAGTCCCAGAGCAACACAATAAGGAGGCAGAGCACACTCAAGTGTCTTTTTGTACACACACACACACACACACACACACACACACACACGCACTCCTCCCTCATAGGCACGTGTGTGCTCATTCTTAGCTGGTGTTAATGTTCGGGACGGTTGTGGCACCTTTAGGAGGTGGAGCTTAGGTAGAAGAAGGCAGGTCGCAGGGGGCGGGCCCTGAGGTCGGTTAACCCCACCCTGCTTCCTGCTACTGGTCTGCTCTTGCTGTCCCGGCTTGTTCTCTCTGCCTCCATGATGGACATGACCTAAGTCACCTCCAGCGTCTGCCGCCTGCCCTGCCCTGCCCATCATAATGGACTGTGTCTCCGCCCTGGAACCGGAAGCCAAATATTCTCTCTTGCTCCCTTAAAGTGCGTATGAGTGCTGTCTCACAGCAGTAGAAAGAGTAATTGTAGCATACCATGGAAGGAAGGGAGGGAGGAAGGAAGGGAGGAAGGAAGGGAGGGAGAGAGGGAGGAAGGAAGGGAGGGAGGGAGGGAGGGAGGGAACCAACACAGCTCACACTGACCAAACTCCACGAAGCAAAACAAAAGGAAGAATGTTCATGAAACAAGCGGGCTGGACTGTGTCCTGCTGCTGTGCCACCCAGTGAGTGACGTGGGAAAAGACATTCATTTGGCCCGCAGCTCTGGCTCTGCAGTCCACGAGCTCAGACCAGCATCTGGCAAGAGCCTTGCACTGTGTGAGTCGTGGCAGAGGGCATCCCCTGGCAGCACCCGGAGAGCTGCTGGCTGGAGTCTCGCCTCCTCCTTCCATGATCCACTGATGCCATAGGCCCTCCAAGACCTCCTACAGCCCCCCCCACCCCTCCAGAAACTGCTAACATATTAACTTGGGGACTGCGTTTCCGATCACTTCCATGGACAGTTTAGGTGCCATTCAAATAAGACCCTCTTGGGGGCCACCCAGATGGCTCAGCAAGTGAGAGTGCTTGCTGCACACGCCTGAGACTTGAGTTGGATCCTGGAGCCTATAGGGCAGGGTGAGTGAGTCACCTGCTCATAAGTCCAACGATGTCTAAGTTTGATTCCAGATCACAGTTGAAGGAGAGAGTCACATTCTGAAAGTTGACCTCTGACCTCCACCCATAAGTGTCTTCTCTCCCTTGCCTTCTCCCTCACTCTGCCTCTCAAGTAAATGAACAAAAATGTTTTCCCAAGCCAGACCTAGGGATGTGCATCTCCCAAATGGAGATGGGAGTTGTGGGCAGGAGAACCATCCAGAAGTTAGCATGCTGCTCAGTGGCAGAAACGAGAGACACCCTGCTTCAAGTGACTGACTTCTAAAAGTTGTTGCCTAACCTCCAAGCATGCCATGCCACTGACACACTCTTACACACGCTCACGTTCATACAACACATACCTCACTGAAACATCTTTGCTTGTAAATTATTTTTAAAGTACCGTCCAGTCTGGTTTTCCTTCTTTCAATTAGAAATCAACCTGTCTGTACAAACTAGAATCAGTAATTAAATTTTAAAGCATGCAGGGTTTTCAATCCTAAATTACTTCAGCATTCACAGACTTATTTGGGCTGAGAAGAATTTCAATTCAATTGCAGAACTTACAACCTGTGCTAAAGGCCTCACCTGCCAGCTATTCCAAAGCTTGCTCAGCAATAGGACTGTTGTACGGGACCCCACCCTCATCCTGCCCCCAGAGACATTTTTCTCAAAAAAAATCATAAATCAATGTTATACAAGCAATAAAGTCAAGTAGTGCTAAAGGTTATGCTCATCCCATGGACAGAATGCTCTATTTAGATGTTATTGCATTAACATTACGAGAAAAATGTGACGTGCACATCAGTAGCATACCTACAGGTGAAGCGCACCTGTCCTCTCGGCGCTTGGCAAGTGCAGGCAGGAGGAGCAGGAGTTTCAAGTCACTCTCAGCTACACGGGGAGTTTGGGGACAGCCTGGGCAAATTAGACCCTGCTGAACAAGGAAAAGACGGGAAGGGAGGGGAGGGGAGGGGAGGGGAGGAGAAAAGAGATGAGGGAGGGAAGGGAGGGGAGGGAAGGGAAAGGGGAGGGGAGGGAGGAAAGGGGAGGAAGGGAAGGGAAGGGAAGGAGGGAAGGAAGGGAGGGGAGGGAAGGGGAGGGGAGGGGAGGGAAAGGGGAGGGGAGGGAGGGAAGGGGAGGAGAGGAGAGGAGAGGGAGGGAAGGGAGGAGAGGAGAGGGGGAGGGGAGGGGAGGAAAAAGGAAAGGGGATAGAAAAAGTGAAAGGGTGAAAGGAAAGAAGGTAAGAAGGAAGTAAAGAAAAAGAAGAAAGAGAGGGAAGGAAGGAAGGAAGGAAGGAAGGAAGGAAGGAAGGAAGGAAGGAAGGAAGGAAGGAAGGAAGGGAGGGAGGGAAGAACAAGAGAGAAAAAAGAAAAAGGTTTTATGAAAGGATTTTTACAAAACAAAAAATACATTTTTATGACCTTCTCCCTGTGCACACAGCAAGTTTCGACTCTGCGAATCTGAAGTGGTCCACCTCCCCCAGGTAATTTTCTCTTAGATCTGGACAACGTGGAAGGAAATGGATGATGAAGGAAGGGAGGGAGTTAAGGAAGAAAGGAGGAGCCAGGAAGGAAGGGGAAAGAAAAGGGCTGAAGATTAGCCGGACAGGAGGCAGGGAGGCCGAGAGATCTCAACTGCAAATGACCTTCTCACTCAATCCAGAGAACCATCTTCACACCTGCCAGCTCTGAAGCTGGGTAGCCAGAAAGAGTCCGCCATTTTCCCTTCAAACACAATGGTAGCATCTGCCAAAATGTGTCCTTGACCCGCCCATCTGTCTGCTCCCTGCCCACCCAGCTGAGCTGCCCATCTGTCCGCTCCCTCCCCATCCTGCGACTCTCCTGTCTGTCACTTGGAGGCCAAGGTGCCCTCCATTTATCAACAACAATGACAAAGGTGCTTATGGCCTGTCCTCGTGGGCCCCTCTGCCAGACATTGTGAGTGCAGAACCTGTCTTCATCTTCAGGGAGCTTCCCAGAGAGAGGATTGTTTGGTTTTATGTATCTGACCACCAGAAAAGCTCGGGGTCGTGCTCTGAGGATGGCTTTGTGTACAGAGAGCAGCGTGTATTCCAAGCAGCTATAAATCACACTCCAGAGCCGTCTGCCAGTCCAAACAATGGAATCCTAACCTACAAACCCAGCTCGCTGAGGAATGCTTCCAATTCATTGGTGCCGTTTTATTATTATCATTATTATTGCTGTTATAATTACTAGTTTATAATCCTGAAAAAGCATGCAATCTTGTTGAACACAAAGAAACAGATCAAGGACTGGGGAAATGACTCAGGAGTTAAAGCCTTTGCTTTGAAAGTTAAAGGATAAAAAAAAAAACTGTGTCAGACAGATAGGGCAGAGATCTGCAATTCAATCCCGGGAGGCAGAATCTGGGAAATCCCAGACCAAAGCAATAAGGTGGAAGAACAATCCAGGTTGATTCCCAGTGTCATCTTTGGGCCGCCACAAGTTCTCTCTTGCACACACACATACACACACAAACATACATACAAGCATGCACACACCCCATACACACATATAGAAAAGAAAAAAAAAGAACAGATCAGTAAATACCTTAGCCGTGTGCTGCTGACAAACACGTAAGGAACAATGTGAGGAACGGACAGTAAGGAACAGTGGGTGATTGACTGGGAATTCTGTTCTTCAAAAGCGGCTAAACGAACATCTAAGGAGTTAAATTTCCCTTAAGATGCGTCAGACCTTTGGGTTTTAAAATGCAGGGACAACTCAGGGTTATTGTCCTGGGGGCGAGGGGGAGATGAAAATATCTAAGATTTTTCTTACAGGGAAGTTCAAACGGACTAAAATCTGCAACCTTCCTGAAAATCAGAAGGTTTTTAAGAATAATCCATTTCCTCCTCAACAAAGGCCATGTGCACAGCTGCACCCTTAGAAATAATCGCTCCGACAGTCTTAATATATTCTTTTCAGAAAAGCCCTGCTCAGAGAAGAGGCCACGCCCAGCCCAGTGAAAACCACTCCAGCCATCCCTTTATGGAGAGGAGAGGCCGAAGCACTTCCTGTATCATCGGCACACTGCAGGGGCCAGAGAAAGAGGAGTGGCAGTCCCGAATGTTAGAACATCCCATTATTAAAACAAATATTTGAAAGAGCCGTGTTCTTTCAAAGGACATCTCCACCGAAAACCACGGTCAGCGTCCCGCTACCAGTCAAAAATACCCCTGAGTTGGGAAATTCTAAAGTGCGCCAGGCTGTGAACAAGAACAGTTCCTCCAGAGATGGAAATAATTGCACATTATTATAACGAGGCCTCTCGCAGCGTGTTTGGGAAACAGCCTCTCAGGCCAGGAGAATATCACAAGAAAGAAGCGGAATGTAAAGAAACAATGGTAATAACTTATCTCAGGTCGCGCTGGTCAGTAGCATGGCTCTGGGGGCCTCACACATGAAGCACAGAATTTGCAATGACTTACTTGGAATATTCTATTCCAGAGGGATCATTACAAAGGAATACCCCCCACCCCCCATTAGCCCTTTCATTCCAAGCTGGTTTAGCCTTTGCTCTCCTTGCACCATGGTGGTCCTGGAGTTTAAAATTTGGGTCACAACGCTTGAATGCCAAATACCTTTACCTGCTGAATCACCTTGCCCTTAACCCACACTTGAGATGACAATATCTCCTGGTCTCCGGGCTTTCCCCACAAGCTTGCTCATGCTTTAACTGTCCCTTCCTGGGCAGCATCCGTCATTTTGACTCACCTGTGTACAGCTGAATCGCACCTCCAGTGAGGACCATGGGCAATGCCTCTAATACTTTCGGAAAGGAAGAACTAACTCAGAAAACCAGTAGATGGTGAGAAAATGCTTATTTGAACTGGATTCTTTCTTTGCAATATGTGTTTGTGTGCCTTGGTACTGTATCTCCCTAGCTGGAATGCTGGCATTAAGGGTGTGTGTGTGTGTGTGTGTGTGTGTGTGTGTGTGTGTGTGTGTGTGACAGAGGGTGTTTGACTATGTGTGTCTGTGGAGGCCCAAGGGTAACATCAGGAATCATCCTAGAATGCTTTTCTCTGGGTTTCCCAGTCTCTGTCTTCCAGGGTTAGACGTGCACACCATCGGCATACCTAGCTGACATTTTTATGTGGAATCTGGAAATCTAAAACTTTGCCTTTTGCTTACAAGGCAAAAGGCTTTAACCCCCAACCTACTGAGCTGGATTCTTATACAAACAAAAGGTCGGGATCTGCACCCTGGGTCAATCTCCGTGGCTAATAAACTCGCCCTAAAGCAAACCGGTCTTCTCACTGTTAGGAAGCATCCGGCGGGTTTCTCCTTGTCTCCTCTGCTCTTTGCTCACTGCCAAGGTCTTCCCACTCCTCCCAGTGGGGTCTGGCTCAGAGCCCCACCGTCTAACACGAGTTCTCATTTGGTGCTGCCTAATGTTACTCTGGTCACACAGCTGAAAAAGCTGCAATATCCATGCATGGAGCACATGTGTGGAGAAACTGACACAGGTTAGGGGCAGGGCTGACCAACTTGGGGACTTTAGCCACAGTACCAGCCCAGGGCGGTGGGGACTCATCCCCGAACGTCATGCGTGGTCCCATGTCACCCTGCTGAGGACACCTGGGACATGTAACTGGACACATCCGCTGAGCCCTCCTCAGATTAGATTCGTTTCATCCACCTTTCTCCCCACGACCCAAGCCAGTGTCCTCCCTTTCTGCTGGGGCTGCTAGAGCTGACCCGGATGCTTCATCCACTTTCTACATTTAGGTTTTCTTGCTGCGGGGTACTGAGTTCACCTGTGTCTGACTCACTTTCCTAAAGATCAGCTTCAACTCAGAGCCAGGCGTGTCGCTCACTTGGCAGCACGTGTGCACCTGGCCGCAGGACCCCTCAGCACTGCTTGAGTCAGGCATGGGGGTGCCCACCTGCCGTCCCAGCACTGGGGCGGAAGAAGCAGGAGGATCCGAAGCACAAGGTCATTAAAACATAAATAAAAAGATTTGGAAAGCATACAGTCTCCATATAGAAAAGCCAAAGCTGGGCTGGAGAGATGGCTCAGGGGTTAAAACTCTGCCTTGTAAGCAGAAAGCCCTGAGTGCAAATCCCGGGTCCCACTTAAAAATACCAGGTAGAAGCAGCAGTTTGTACTTCGGGCCCTCGTTAGGTGGAGCCAGGGAAAACCCAGAGCCAAGCAAGAAAAGGAGGTCAAAGCAATCCAGAGTGATTCCCAAAGTCACCCTTGGTTCTCCACAAGGACACACAGTGCCCTCTGATACACACACACACACACAAATAAAAGATCTGCACTTCACCTGACTCTCACCTGACTCATTCTGATTGTTTACACGCAGAATCTAAACAAGCCACAGACAGCCAGACTGGATAGTCCTGCATGTAGCCACTGGCACACAGGTCTAGTTAGGAAAGAGGCATCCGGGCTCCTTTCATTGGGTTTATTCATCTCAGACCCCAAGCACAACCTGAGTTGAAGATACGACTCAACACCGTGACATGGTTTGATTTAAAGCAAGTTCTCATTTCCGATTAGAGCTTCACATGCAATAAACTTCACATCGGAATACAGGTAAGAGCGGAGAAGTGTCATGCCAACATTATTTCAAGTTCTGGACTCAAGCTGTGTAAGCTAAAGCAGACTCCAGTTGGAATTCATCTCCAAGAAAGGTCAAGACTCTTGGATGTTCCTAATCCCCTCTCTGAGGCTGGCAGGCCTGGGAATTCCGGGAATTGACTTATTCTTCCCCAGCCACAAGGCCCTGAGAGGTTCCTGCCAAACTCCTGTCACTTGCCTCTGACCCGCCGTGACACGGGTTTCTATGGAGAGCTCAGAATTCACCTGGGAGATGGGAGCTTTAAGGTGGCAACCTACAGACACAGAAGCAGCCCCCTTCCGGTTCCTGGAGGTGACTCCCCCATATTGCTGCAAGACCACAGACTTGAAACTCAACAGGGCAAGTCAGCGCGGGATCCATTTTCAAGTGCGCTCTGAGAACTTGAACACTTGGCAGATCCTGGAAGCATGAAATAGGAGGAGAGAAAAGGAAGTTTGACACACGCAGAGAAAGCAGAGCTGGGCATGGGAGAAGCTGAGCCAGGAAAATAAGATAGCAGACATCGCGAGAGCGCACACACACCAAACGAACCAGTAACACGACTGAAGAAGGAATGGGGGTCTTTCCCGGAGCCCAGTTTATCTTTATGTCAACTGCGAGCTCAGTTTATCTTTACGTCAACTGCCTTCCAGGTCTTCAAGGCAGTGGAGGTAGGAGGGAAGAGGGGGGCGGAGCCACTGAGATGGCTCACTGGGAAAGGCACCCACTCCCAAACCTGGCAACTTGAGCTTGATCTCCAGAAGCCCACATGTTACAAGGAGAGAACTGACTTCCAAAAGTTGGTCTCTGACCTCCACTTATACTCCATGACATGCATAATCTCTCTCTCTCTCTCTCGAATAAATAATTTTTAAAAAAAAGAAGAGAAAGGGAGACTCTACATGGACCATAAGTGCAATTCACTACAAAGCAAACCAAGTTCTCCTCTCTGGTCCTAAGAACCCCAAACAGAAAAAAAAAAAAATCGCATTATTCTGAGGACACCCAGAACACAATAGGCCTCAGCCCAATCCCCAGAGGCAAACTCAATCCCCATTTAGTTCTGCCGCTGAACCCAGATCCTAGAAGATCTCCTCTCTACAGCCAAAGCCTACATCCAGAAGTGTGGCTAATCCGTGGGTTTGGCCAGTTCTGAGAGAGAGCTATGAATTTTAATTATATAATAGTTTAGCTGTTGGAAGGAGGCCTGTGTGAAGAAAGTACGAAAACTAATTGTTTAGTAAAGTGAGAAAGTGATCAAGAAAAACTTCTCCATTCCAGTCTGTATCTTCTTTTAAAAAAATAAATAATAATCCGAGAAGGCTGGGTGCTAGTCACAGTGGAGCTCTGGCCTGCAATGAATGAGGTCCTGCGTTCTTACCTAGCATACCAACCAACCAAACAAAGCAATCAATAAGACAAATTGAAAGAAAGAAAAATAAAGTCAAATTAATGCCAGAGGGGCTGGAGAGGTGGCTCAGGGGTTAAGCCTCTGCCTTGGGAAGGTCCTGAGTTCGGATCCTAACCCCACATACAGATGCCCCGCGGAAGCGGAGGCAGCCTGCGTTTCTGGTCCTAGTAGGGCAGAGCCTGTGAATCCTGGGGCAGGGTAAACAAGGAGGAGGTGGAGGCGTCCATGGTAGTTCCCGAATTTGCCTGTGGTTCTACACACACATACATACACACACATACACACATGCACAATTAAATAAAATAATAAAAAAATTAATGCCAGATACTTAGCAGCTTATTGTTGAATAAGCAACTGTTTTTAAGAACCCCAGAATTAATTTTTTAAAAGTCAACAATGAAAGGTTGCCTTCTCCTGCACCATGAATTTGAGAAACAGAAATCAAAATATCGCTGCATAAATTTCAGATAAGACCAGGGCCAAAGAAATGAAAGCGTAAAGTATTTAATAAAAATGTGGATTGGGGAGAGGACTCTGTAGATAAAAGTACTTGCTGTGCAAGTGTGCAGACCTGAGTTCGAATCCTCAGAGCCTATGGAAAAGCCAGAATGTTTGTAAACCTAATGGTGAGATGGGAAGCAGAGACAGAATTGCCAGAAGCTCGAAGGCCAGAGAGCCAGTAGAAAGTACTAGAAAAGCAGGACCCTCGAACAGGGTAGAAAGCAAAGAGTGTTACCCAAGTTGTCTTCTGACCTCCACATGCGCTGTGGAACGAGTGCAGCCCATTCACACCCATGAATGTACACACACCCATATCCCACTGGGCACATGAGAATATCTTTATTTATTTCTGAGAGAGTAGGCTCACATGCATGCATAGTGCATGGGTGGAAGTCAGAGGACAACCATTCCAAGTCCGTTCTCTCCCTCCAACCATATGGGTCTCTAGGGACTGAACTCAGGTCACCAGCTTTTCAAGCAGATACATTATCTGCGGAGTTACCTCATAGGCCCAAATCTTTAAAAATAGAAAAATAAAAACTTGGATGATTCCCAACATTCTTGTCACGTGACTTGCAAATCAGCAGATTCTGTAACTTGCTGTAACATCCCTGTGGGATGAATATGATTCAGAAAGGCAAGCAGGCATGTTGGGAGCTGAGCTGGAATTGCTGTGACCCTAACTAGCCATCTCCGAAGAACTTCTCTGACAGGGCACAGGTAGGCGCAAGGGTACAAGGTATTATTAAGAGAAATATTTTCAGTTGGGCTGGAAAGATGGCTTGGGGGCTTCAAGTTTTTGCCAGGCAAGCAAACAGATCTGAGTTCAGATCCTTAGATCCCACATAAAAATGCCAAGTGTGTATGGGGCGGGGGTGGCACAGGCCTGAAATTTCAGTCCTTTTTCAAGTGAAGCCTGGGAACTCCAGAAGAAAGCAATAAAGAAACAATAATTCTGGATGGTTCCCCCATGACATCCTTGAGCCTCCACAGGAACACACACACACACACACACACACACACAAATGCTTCTGGCCATAGAATGGTTTCTACCCATGCAATATTTGCCTGCATGTCCATAATTCTCAAACGTTCTCAGCTCCCTTCCATGAACGGGATTAGCTCTGCCTTCCTGGCTTTCCGCCGTCAGTTTTCTGCTGATGGTTGGTGCAGACATGGCTAATAACTTCTCATTCTTCCCGGGAGCCTTCCTACTTCACCCAACTATCCCTGGTCCTATCATTTTACATTCAGACACAAACCAATCTCTTTTAAACGACTTGGCTGAAAATCTGGGGAACTATCTAAGCATGGGTAAGTACTTTCCAGTTTTCTCAAGTTCCTCTACTTAAGAGAAATTAAATTTTTATCTTCTCGCTCACCCATTTTAATTTTTTTTTTCTTTTAAGAAACGGGAGTCACGCCGTCTAGGATTGCACCATGCTGTCCAAAGCTGTCACACCGAATGATGCCAAATGGACTCGGGACAAAGGTATCAGGCTTCACCTGAAAGTATTGAACAAAAAGAACCCTCCCCCACAGAGATAACTCAAAAGGCTGAGAGTAATTCTGTACATCTCTGTAAGGTTTTATTTCTTAGATGACTAAAGTGACTCACTTTTGGCAAACCGGCTTTTACACCCTAAATTTCCCTCTTAGCAAAGTTTTACCTGATTTTCCAATGAACTCATTTTCTTTCAACATTTTTTCCCCTTCATCTTAAGGTTGGAACCAAAGTGAATGATGATGTGGCATTCTTATTTGCACGAAACGAATCTTGAATTTCTGTGCCAGCATGAGGTCTAGCCAGATCAACAAGTCAGTGGGATGTATTTGATCCACCAAGGTAGAATTTTGAGAAATAACATTATTGTACAATCATATGTTGGTCACACGGCAAAGTTTCAGTCAGCAACAGACCACCATGCAATGTCAGCCATGCCACACAATGCCGGCCACACCTGTAAGTGAGCCATGTGGAAGGCCACGTGATACAGGTTGTGCATGTCTAGCAGTATTCGCATAACAGGAAAAAAATCAAAATATCATCCATGTCATATGGGGATACATTATATTCAGGCAAGCGAAACTACCAGGGTCTTTAGAATGTTAAGAAGAAGCAATCAGGGGCTGGAGAGGTGGCTCAGGGGTTACACCTCTGCTTTGCAGGCAGAAGGTCCTGAGTTCGGATCCTAGACCCCACGTATAGATGTCGGGCGGAAGGGGGGGGGCTGCGTTTCTGGCCCTGGTAGGGCGGAGCCTGTGAATCCCAGGGCGGAGCCTGTGAATCCCGGGGCAGAGTAAACGAGGAGGAGGTGGAGGCGTCCATGGTGGTTCCCGAATTCGTCAGTGGTTCTACACACACACACACACACACACACACACAACACGCATGATTGAATAAATAATTTTTAAAAATTAAAAAAAAAGAAGAAGCAATCAGCTAACGTTCTCTCAAAACACAACTTTATTCTATACTACACCTCGCAGGAAAAAGAAAATGGCTTCAGTTAAACTCACACTAAACAACAGGCTAGGTCTTGATTGGAAGATGCCAAGGAGTGGGCTGCCTGGATCTTCAGGACCCCCAAAGCAGTTAAGTTGACAGTGCTTAAGAGGGAGTTGGGGGATCCACACAGGAATATGAAAAACCATTTGGGAATCCGCACAGAGCGGAGCCAGAGGAGCAGGGTCAATACAACATAAAGACTTGGCTCCTGAGAGTCCTGTCCCCGCCTTTAGCTCCTCAATCCACACAAACCTTTCGAAGTAAGGGAACCTGCTTGGCAGGTGGGACTCTGCTGCCTTACAAAAACATCTTCCAGTCCTTTACTTATCCTGCTCATTAAAACCACAAAAATAGAACTGCTTCCCCCCTCCAACCTCCCCACTTCTGGCCTCTTTGTGCTAAAATTCTTGGGCAAAATTCCCACTAGAACTAATTTTGAAAACTCACGAGGAAAAAAAATTCTGGCCAGTGTATTCAAGAAGCAACCAACAAGAATTTAGTAAGCTGCTTTCTAGGGATTTAAAGTAGTTCTGAGCCTCTTAGCCCAAAAGAACCAAAAATGAAGGAGGAGGAAGAGGAGGAGGAAGAAAAGAAGGAGGAGGAAGAGAAGGAAGAGGAGGAAGAGAAGGAAGAGGAGGAGAAAGAAGAGGAGGAAGAAAAGGAGGAAGAGGAGGAAAAGGAGAAAGAGGAGGAAAAGGAGGAGGAGGAGGAAAAGGAGGAGGAGGAGGAAGAGGAGCAAGAGGAAGAAGAAGAGGAGGAGAAGGAAGAGGCGTAAGAGGAGGAGGAGGAGAAAGAGGAGGAGGAGGAGGAGGACGAGGAAGAGAAGAAGGAGAAAGAGGAGGAGGAGGACGAGGAGGAGGAGAAAGAGAAGAAGAAGACACAGTTTATGCTGTTTCTCCCATGGGCGCTGCGGGCAAAGGGGAATACACAAGCCAGAAGCTCCTTGGGGCCGTGCTGAAAGATGCTCAAGTCTCTCCTCTCGTCTCCTGCCATCCAGCACGGCAGAACCTACAGATCCTCTAGCAAGACACACTGTCCAAGCAGCCAGAGTGCTTCCGTCTATAAGGGCGGAGGCTCTGGACAGATGACATATTTACAGGGTCTTTCTTATCAGGCAATGATTGCGACCTGCTGCTCCCCCTTATCAGAGCCTTCGCCCCCAGCTGGATGACGGAACCTGGACTTTGCCAAGGGTTGGTGAACAAATGAGCCCGCATGGCTTCACCCTCAGACCCGCCAACACTGCTGTGCATTCCTTCTCCATTTTTTCCTTAATGAAACACACATGTCCACACACACGTGCACACACACACATACACACACACACACACACAACCATACATATACAGATGCACATAGAAGCACTCATACACATGCACACACACATGTAATTTTATTTAGAAAAATACTTGTACATTCTTATGTACTGTGCCCACCTTTGGGAGATATTTTATTTTAAAGCAAGCCCCCAGCTGCTCTGACCTACTTCAGTGCTCCCAAGAGAAATGCTCTGATTTATCACTTATCACATCGCCATAAACTATATTTTCTGGAATGTTCTTTTCCTGTGTATATGTGGGTATGTGCAGGCCGAACGTGTATATGAGTTCATATGTGTATTATATGTGAATCTGCATCCTCGGACACCCACTTCCTGTGAGACAGGGTCTCTCTCTAGTCTATTCACCTGGCTAGTGTGCCCCAGGGATCCAGGGATCCAGAGGTCCTCCTGAGGCTGGGATTACAAACACTCCCACCAGCCCTCCATGCTGGGGCTCAATCCCTGGTCCTCGGGCTTGTGACGGAAGTATCTCACTGCCTGAGCCATCGCTCCAGCCCTTACCCATAACTTCAATGTTTCCAACACCCACAATTGAGTGTGGGTTCTCTCGTTCCTAGAAAGAGCAAAGACGACTTTTCTCCTTCCTTCTCTCCTTTACCATATGCCAAACGATTGGCCGAAACTGTTTGAACGAATCAGTGAACGAAGCCAGTGAGCTTTGGACCAGTCGTGAGTTAAGTGACCCCCCCAGATGGTTCCTTGAACTATCCAGCTAACTAAAACCAGTAATGACTCAACCACTGAAATAACAAACAGGAAGGGCGGCTCTGTTACTTAATATATTCAGAGGTATCACCTAATCAAGTGTTAACTGGGAATAAGGACATATAATATACATAGAGGGAGGCTTTGGTTTTGTTCCATAGTTGGTGGCTAATGTGGCCCAGCCAGATGTGGACCTGCTTCTCTTTTCCTTGGCTTGAGTGAAGCTATCAGTGTACGGACAGGGGGCTGAGAGAAGTTTCCAGAAGGACCTCAATTGTGATCCTCTGGGTCCCGCATTGACTGGACGGGGTCTGCATGGCGGGCGCTCTGGAGAGTCCTGGGTCAGTCTGCTCCGCCACACACAAGCCCATGTGCACCTGTGCCATGTCTCTTCCTTATACGGGCGCCATTGAGATGACACGCTGGGGCTTCGACTTCCCAGCTGAGCCTGTGAACGGCTCTGTCGCCCCTCCCCCAGGAACAGATGGCCAAAGAAATCAAAGCCTGCTGTAATATAAAACCAAAGAGAAAAAAAAAAATCAATCCACAGATACGCTCCAGGAGAGACAAAGATAACTAAAAGACCTAAAATTGGGGAGCGATCTGCATGAGCGCTTTATTTATTCCAGGAGAACTAAGTATCCCCACAGCTGCTCTTGGGATCCCTCTTGGGGAGGGAATTGAGTGTATTTAGGAAAATATCTTCAAGAGCAGCTTGGAGGCAAAGGAGCAGTAGAGAAAGGAGGCACCTCCCAGGCCAACCTCTCTGTACAGCGAGCATGGATATTTGAGCCCAAAGGGAACAGACAGAGGACGAAAAAGCAGGCAGTTTGCAATGCCGAGTCCACAATGGAAGCAACCAGAAGCACGAGGAGTGCCCGTGCTGGCCTGTAGCGTGCAGTGCGTGGTACGCCTGCAATTCAGAGCCACGCAAGCCAAACCTACGCCGCGAACACACTGTACTCATGTGTCATTTCATCATCCTAGTTTGGGATGAAGAGCCCGAGGTTTGTGCTGGCACTTCCATGACACCAAGAAAAGAGAATTAGGAGAAAGGAAGCAGCGGTTCACTAGGAAATAGTTGCCACTTGTAACGTGGCCAACGCATCCCGGGAAGCACCGAGCAAATGCAGATTTGAGGCTCCTGTAAGGACAGCAGTGACTTTCTGCTGACCTGCATATTCTGACCTGCGGTCCCTATTCGCCGTACACACTGTTGTGTGACCTTCAGCAAACAGCGTGTGGCAGAAGCCCCACTGTCCTGTCCCAACTTACACACTGCACACACCTGACACTGGCAAGCCTGGATTCTACAAGCAGGACTCGGATTCACTTGTTCTTATTTCAGTGGGACAGGTCGCTTTCTTCTTGAGGGGTAAAATCAATCACCTGCATGATTGAAGTTCTTAAACAGAGAGAAAAGAAAAAAAGAAGAAAAAGGGAAAGGGAAAGGAAAAGGGAAGAGAAGAGAAGGGGAGGGAAAAGGAGGGGAGGGAAGAAGAAGGGAAGGAAGGAAAGGAAGGGAAGTGGAGGGAAGGAAGGGAAGGAAAGGAGAGGAGAGGGGAGAAGAGGGAAGGGAGGGGAGGAGAGGGGAGATGAGGGAAAAAGACAGCAAAGATAAAAAAAGAAAGGGAGTGAAGAAAAAGAAAGGTGAAGAGAACAGAGGGTCATCAAGATGTCTCAGTTTGCAAAAGCGCCTGCAGGAAAGTCTGGCCATGTGGGTTCCATTCCTATGGCTCACGCCTATATCCACTTCTGTGGCTCACGCCTGTATCCACTCCTACAGAGAGGATCGGGCAGGGAGAAGAGAGAATGGACCCTTAGCTGCAGGCAAACACACAGCATGGCAGAAACGAAAAGACACTTCCCAACAAGATGCATAGAGACAACTGACTCTTGGACAGCACACACTGTGGTGTGTGTGTGTGTGTGTGTGTGTGTGTGTGTGTGTGTGGTGTGTTCATTCATACATCATGCACACATACATGCACACACATACACAAGCACACCACTAATATTTTCAAAAATGCGTGTAAAGAACTGTTTTTAAAACGATCTTACACTAAACGTGCTCACTGCCCAATCCCTGCAATTCAGCCAAAGCTGATTCTGCCAAGAGCTGACCGTGAAGTGGTTAAATCTCCACTTCTGGCCTTAATTAGCCTAGCTGGGTGTTGGCGTGTACACTGAGGGTGCTCAAAGAGCTGGGGAACAATCTGCTGTCCCAAGAACCCCTATTCCTAATTGACATAGACGCTTATAATTGTATTTTCACAGTGTTTCATGAAAACATTCGTCTGGTGGGAAAAAAAAATCTTCAAGGGCCATAATGTGAAACTTCTGATGACAGAAATCAGCTTGCTGTGTGGTCAGACTTGAACCTGAAGCCCTCCTGCTGCCTCCACCTCCCCACAGCTGAAAGTGCAGGTCTGCATGTTCGTTTGCACCCCCAGCGCTAACAGGAGGGTAGAAGAGGAGCCCGGACATAGAGAACTAAGCTTGAATGTAGGATCCTCAGACCCAAACACCTCTTCTTAGGGAGTCTCACTGCAGAAACAGACACCCTGAAAACCAGCCCAGCAGCCTCAGACTGAATTCTGATACATTTTGAGAGCAAATCTCCATTTTATGTGATCTACTGAAAGTTTCCATATATTACGATGCAAGTGATTTTTTTTTTCTTGAATGTTTTCTCTTTCCTAATTTCTGTTTGTTTTTCTATCATGAGGTGCCTGGGTGCTATCCGACACTCCTTTGAGGTCTTACACATCATTTCTATTATTAAAGTACAGAAGATGCTACATAGCAGGCAGTCTGCACACAAAGTAAAATGCAGCTTCAAGAAATACAGGACCCCCCGCCACAAACTGCATGCTTACAGGATCGCACATTCAGGAATAAAGCACATCACACAGCGCATAACTACAACTGGCACAGTTGGAAGGCTGATGCCAACGGGTGACCTCAGCTACCTCATTCTAGAAGCATCTCTGAGCTGAGAGGTAAAAGGCGAGAGATAGGCTGACCAATGAAGTTTGCGCATGAACTTTCGCTTACTTTTTAAAAACCAAATAAGCTTGATTGAACTGTCAGGAAAATTAACACGGGCAAGTTCATCGACCAGCCGCTACCACTACCCACTTTCAGAAGGTCCATCAAAGAAACCAGGCTCTAGTCTCTGGTGGGGACTTGGGATGAGATAGCAGGCTAGGCGTGGCCTGAGGCATAACTGTGGGTGTTTCTCTCACAGACTGACAGACTGCCCGCCGCCTGCCTCAGTTCTTAAGCAAGGATTGTGTTCAAATACTAGGGACTTTTTAACCGACTTTCATAGTTATGGAAGGTGTTGGGTGTCACACCAACTCCCAAGAGTTGCTCCTAGGGGGTTCAACGGCTGCAGCTGCGCTGGCTGGCCCTGTGGCTTTCTTCAGTGGGATGTGGACAGTGCTTGGGCTCAGGAGCAGTAAATGGGAGTTGATATGAGAGACAAAGACCCAGGCGGCCTGGGTGAGACCCTGAGAGAATCCATTCTGGCGCTCACTGACGGGAACCCAGTAAGCTGTAGCACGCCATTATGAAAAGTTCTGCGCGTGCGTGATTGCACATGGCATTTGGGAGTGACCAGTGTACCACGGCTGCCATGCCTCACGATGCTGCACAAAAACACAAGGTTCCATCCAACCGAGGCGGCAGGAGAAACAGTCAGTCCTATCTATGTTAAGTTTGAGAACACGCGGCACAAAAACAGCTACCATTTGGAGACCTGAAAGGCAGAGACATCAAGAAATGAGAGATACAGGAAGGAGGCAAAACAGACTGAGGGCATCTGCTGCCATCTGGATCATATTCACTGTTAAAAACAGGCAGTAGCAGAAGAGGGCATGAGACATGGGCATCAGGGCATAAGTCAGGGCTGAGACAGAAATGGGCAAGTGGAGGGTGCGCTGGGCAAAGATCGTACCAACATGGGCTTCAGAAATCTATGGACACTTCTTATGAGTAAAATACTTCATAAAGAGATGTTGCAGTTCACCTGCATGGTTGCTGACAAATCACCCTCAAACGGCTAGAGGGAACAAGGGGTTTATTTTCTTACGATAGTCTGGTTACAGTTCTCGGTCCAGCTTGATGGGTGCGCATGCACCAACACTAGGGCCAAGGGAACTGGCCACACCATCTCTACACAATGGCTGAGAGAGGGACGATTCTTACTTACCAGACCAGCATGTCTGGCCAAATGTACACAAGGATGCCGACTCTTTCAACAGCTCTCTGTATTTTATTCCAGGGCCTAGTTCACCCACCATGGACTGGACCTTCCCCATCAACTAGACAATCTCCTGCAGGTTTTCTCTGGACTTAACTCAACCACTAATTCTCTACAATGTGCCCAGAGCTCAAAACCTCAACTGTCAAGTTGACACCTGTGCCTAACTATGACAAGAGGTCTCCTCAAGTGAGAGAGAAGTGGATTTAGTTTCTCTGTTGTTGTTACTGCAAAGTTGTGAAGTTAAGATTCTCAACTGAGGAGCTCAGCTGGCTGGAGCTGACTAGACTTCTCCTGCCTCAGCTTCCTGAGTGTTGGGGTTACAGGTCAGAGCATCTTTTCCTTCCCCACAGCTCTCTTTTCTGTACTTTATACAGTAAACACTCTTTTTTTATATTAATGAAACATTTCAAATTCACAGCATTTCCCATAAGCCCTCTCTCTCAGAGTTTTATCACTTATACACACAGATGATCAGAGGAAAAAGTGAGAAATCAAAGGTACTTGATTCCCTGTTGTGGTTATTAACACACCTAACCATCTCTGGCTTACTAATTCCACTGCACGCTTGCATTTGCCTATGGGCATTAAAGCAAAAAGGAAAGAAGGCCAATTCTTCTATAAATTATCTGGCGGGAAGAGAAAAATCGGAGCGCTATAGGTTGTATCCTATTAAACAAGTGTCTTGTGGCCGTTTCTCTCCTCTCATAAAGGGACTGTGAAGTGCACTCTCAAGCACTGCTTGAATCTGAAGTATTTAAACTATAGCAAGAGACTCGAAGTGTGTGAAGTAATCAGACTGTCGATTTGTGTTTTGAATGATAAATGACAAATGAAAATGGAAAAAGGCAAACCAACCACAGAGCCTTCACCGCAGCTGGGTTTGGAAGACGGGCACTCCGAGACGCTTGAAATCACCAGACCACCTTGTATATTTCATTAACCCATTGAGAACTGACTCCTCACAAGTTCCAGGACTCAGGCTGCTGGTTCTGCTATTTGGATGCAAATTTATAATCAATCTCAACCAACCTGTCAGTGCTGAGGCATAAGAGTGGTCTTCGCCTTCGAGTGTTGAGGAGCCTGCTGTATAGTGGTCTCTGCTAGAAGAGGTGCGTGTCACCTTAGAATACATGTGTGTGCGCGCGCATGTGTGTGTCTATTCGTCTAGAAGAACTGTGTTTTGACCATGCACTGGTGAGCATGTCTTCAGAGGAGTCAGATCACTGGGGTTTGTGTCTTCATAATCTCAGAAGCCCCAGTGAACAGGCTGCAGGTCCCAGGCAGGCTGAGCACAGTTAGCTGGGAACAGACATGGTCGTCCCAATACCTCTTCCAGAGCAACGGGCTGTGAATCTCCTTCGTGAGCCCAGAAAGCTTGGCATGGATTTCTTCTCACCCGACTGTGGTACCTGCCTCCACAAGCTCCAAGCTGTGACCTCTGGCAACTCACAAGAGGGGCATGTAGGCTGGGCTAAGAAGAATAATTCATAAAAGTCCTGCAACCCTCAAAGGCTGAAGGCAAAACATGGAAGTGGATCACAGACATGACCAGTGTGTTCTTTCTGCACCTAACTATACCTCTGGGCTTCTATTGCTTCCTGCACATTAAAGAATATTCTCTGATTTTCCAATAGGAAGATGCCAACTTCCAGGGGGTCTTCTGAGTACCATCAGATTGCCACCCAGGCAATGGAAACCATCTCCACTCAGTAGAATGCTTTCAGCATCCCGATGAGAGAACACTTTAGAAACATCTGCAAAGAGTAGTTACCCTTCAACAGGATTCTAAAAATGCATAGTCCCACAAAACATGGTCTTCCATTCTTGTTTCCCTCACACTCCACCTCTGAGCTTCATTTTGGTTTTTGGTTTTAGCTATATGAAAAAAAAAAAGATCTTAAATTAAAAAGCTAACAGAAGAGGTCTTAGGACCAATTCTGTAAAATTTCACCTTGTAAAAATGGATTTGAATGCAATGTGTGTGTGTGTGTACAAGAGGGCATTTGAGTGTGTGTCCCGGTGGAGGACCAAAGGTGACACTGGAAATCATCGCAGATTGCTATTCTTTCTTATGTCTTTGCTCTGGGATTTCCTAGGCTCCACATTATTCAAGGGAATTACAGGGGCCACCATACCACCCAGCATTTTTATGTGGAATCTGGGGATCCAAACTCAGATCCTTTTGCTTTTAAAGCAAGAACTTTAACCCCTGAGCCATCTCCCCACCCCCCAAAATGCAGCTTCTTTGAAGTGAAACTCTGAAAAGTCCAAAGACAATACGGGGATGTTTTTTGGAACTAATGAGGAAAAACCTGCACGTGATCATTTATTTTCCATGTTAATTAAAGTGGAATTTCAAATGGCGCCAAGTTTCTTCACAAGACAATTCTTTCTAAGTCAATCCTCAACAGCTTCCGGAAAAATTTCATGGTTTCTCGGTATCAAATAGTGGGGAGTAATCTAAGAATTCAGGGAGTGCGTAAAATGAAAGGCTGTCACAGAACACCCCAACGGTCACCCAAGAACTCCCTTGAGGACTCAGCCAACTTTCAACATAAAAGTCTCAACTTCAAATATCCCGCATGAACCTCACAGCCTCTCTCATTCCTCTTTCCAACAGACAGCCAGGGGCCGAGGGGTTGGCGTGCCTGTGAGCACTGTGAATTTGAAGAGAGGAAATCCAAATATTTTACAGCTGAAAAATGTCTCCTCACATCCACTCCTGCACTGGGGGGTCTTGGAAGTAAGTCTTGAGCCACCAAGATTCACTGTTTGCTCCGTTTCTCTCCAGGTAAGTTCTAAGTTCTATCCCAAGGTGTCTCTACTTGTAGACTGAAACCTTTACTCGAACACAAGGTAAAGACTGGCATGAACATTCAGCACCTGCAGAGTCCTGAGATAAACCTGTGGCTTAGGTCAAGCGTAAATAAGCCCTTGTGCAGGTGCACAGATGAAGAGGAAAGAAAAGACTGGAAGACACAGAGGTGTGCATGAGGAAAAGCACCCAGAATTCAACCGGAGATACTTGAAAATACAGTAGGATGTAACCCAGCATAAAGTATGACCGAAATAACAAAGGGCCCTGGAAACATCAGAATTCTCCCCATTCTTGAATAAAATTTAACTAAGTTGACAGAAGCCTATCAGCTTAAGAATGGCAGCTTTGGATACTTTATTGCTCTACTAGTGTGGTAGAGAATTCTGTACTTACAAAGGACAGAGGAGAAAAGGGAGGGAGGGAGGGAGAGAGGAAGGAAGGAAGGCAGGAAGGAAGGAAGGCAGGAAGGAAGGAAGGCAGGAAGGAAGGAAGGAAGGAAGGAAGGAAGGAAGGAAGGAAGGAAGGAAGGAAGGAAGGAAGGAAGGAAGGAAGGAAGGAAGGAAGGAAGGAAGACCAGTCAAGTAGCATAACTCAGACTTCCAGTATGCTACATTCATGGCAGTAGACAAGCAGAGCTGTGCAAGGTATTTCCCTCTGAAATTGCATTGAAACTGATCCCTCTTCCATAAAAGACTTTTTAGCCATGAAAGACCAGAACGGCGTTCGCAGAACTTGGGAATAATCACTGTGTTTGCGTAGATGCAAATGCTACTACCGTTTCTACGCAACTTGTGCTGAGCCCCCAGCTCTAAGACTCCCCCTTTTCTTTCCAAGATAATAATACCTCTGGTAGAGCCACCATAGGCCCAAGGCAGGGACGCCCAACAGAGAGGTCTCAGAGGGCTGAATAAGTCCATTGTCTGATTCTAACAAGAGAGCCGTGTTCCTATCGAAACCAGAGTCAAGAGCAGATTAGGACAAAGCTTTAAAATTCAGAAGCAAGTCACAAGTAGCTGAAAAACCCACTCACATTTTTGAGCCTCCAGCGTCTGTGCCTGGCATGATTTTGTGTGTTTCCATCACAAAATGAAAACGTGGGGGTTTAGGAAAAGAAAAGAAGTAAGTTTCCTTTTGTTAATTGTCCCAAATATCTGAAATGTGCCTCCTGTCTTTAAGAACATCCAGAATAAGTTGGAGAGGTTGAACTGTTAATCATTTGATTGTATGCTTTGGCCAAAGATGCAAATGAAACAAGAACAGGATTTGTAGATGTTGATATATTTGTTAATGCTTCCATCACTGTGTACATTTCCCCAAACAGTTGCACATTAATTGCCTTATTTAATGCCCACAATGAGCCCACGAGGCAAAGTACAATCGGTCTATTGCTCACAAGAGAATGTTAGCTCAGCGGCCATATTTTCTCACTCCCCAACATTTTCTCATGACCCACGATGCAGCTGGGTTCCCTGACCACCCTGGAAAGTCAATAATTGAGGCGTTAACCATCACCATTCTGAAACAGGCCCAGAACAAAGACAGGATTCGAAAGACACTTTTACCAAATGCAAAGTCCTTCAGCATAGTTAATCATTGCATCTGTCATTGATCCCAAAAGAAGGTGATGTTCATTTGAGGGGCTCTTGCCGCTTCAGCCCTAAGTGCCTCACAATCCAAAAGACATTAATACATACACTGATGTGAGTGAGTGAGAGAGAGAGAGAGAGAGAGAGAGAGAGAGAGAGAGAGAGAATGATAATTCTCCAAGCAGGTGAACGATTGTTTTCAGAGACTTTTTCTTGTTCGTTTGTCTGTCTTTCGACCTTAGGCCCTCAAAACATAGCAGGGAAGAAACCAACATTGTTGATGTCTGAATGTACTCAGGACACACAAGTTGGCATGCAGAGCTCAGAGGATGCTAAGGTGAACAATTACAGTTGGATATGCAGGGCACGGAATAGTCTTGACTTGATATTGATCATAGATGGGTAGATTCAGGCACTAACATCTGGGAGGCAGAGATGTGGTAGGGGAAGATACCATAGAAAGAGGAGTGGGTATTTAAAGATGGGACGGTGAAATGGCTCAGTAGATAAAGGGGCTTGCCACACAAGCCTGACGACCTCAGTTCAATCTCCCAAAGGCACACAAATGTAGAAGGAGAGAGTCAAGTCTGTAACTTCCGCTTACACACCATGGCACACATGTGACCCCCCACACACATTATATGCACACAATAATACTACATGAAATAAAAAAATTTAAATCTATTGACTTAACCATCACCTGTATCTAGTTAAGTCATTCCTAAATGGACATATTACTCATAATGCAAAAATTAGGCATGTATATTTCTTAGAAGCCAATCTAATTTGGTCATATATATGCCAACTATATATATAAAACCAACTATATATTAAAATGTATAACAAATAAGTTGGAGCTGGGGTCTCAGCTCAATTGGTATAGTACCTCCCTGGCATGCATTAAGTCCTGGGTTTCATTCTAGCACCAAATAAAGCCAGGCGTGGTGGTGGGGCAGCCTCTATTCTCAGACTAGGCACTCTGTGTTCAAGTCTTCCACGTGCTTGTGCCCACAATGTAGATGGAAACAGATTTGAAATAGGCAGTGAGCTCTTTCTTGGTTCCAGACTACAGACCTCAGGCTGGGACATTACTTGAAGCCCTGGATTGGATCCCCACACCGGGCATGGTGGCACATGCCTACAAGCCTGGCACACAGGAGGAAGAGGCCGGAGGATCATTGTTAGCTACACAATGAGTTTGAGACCACCCTGAATTATATCAGACCCTCACAAACAAAATGAACTGAGTTCAGGTTCCCCGGATCTCACATAAAAATGCCTGGCAGGTGTGTTAACCTGCCTATAATTCTAACCCAGAAGGCAAAGCCTGAGACTCCCCAGAGCAAACTAATTAGCCAGACTAGCCCTAATCGCCTGCTCTGGGTTTAATTACAGACCCAGGCTCACAACAATAAGATAGAAGAGTAATAGAGGATAATTCCAGATACCACCCTTGTGCCTCCATAGGAACACACGCTCAAGCGCACTCATGTGTACACCCCCACGCATACATATGCATGTGTACTCCATGCATATTTCTGAAAGAGAAAAGAAGAAGAAAACTGCAGGCCTCTTATGTCTACACATTGCTAGCGAATCTTTAAAAAAAAGTCCGTCTAGTTGGAGTCTTGACCAACATTATATTTTTCCTGACATAAAATACTGCTTGTCATTTGCCTCTTCGCAAGCCTAATGACCTGAATTCAATCCCCCGAGCATATGTTAATGAGAACTGGATGCAGTAACTCGCATCTGTGTCTCCTACAGGGACGTGACAGCCGAAGGGGAAGATCAGCCAAGAGCTCACAGGCCAGCAGGCGTGGCGCACAGCGCATGAGCAGAAACAAGACAGATCCCTCCCACCTCCACACTGTAAAAGGTGAGGACGAGGACCTGCAAGCTGTCTTCAGACCTCTACACACTGTGGTCATGGGTGTGCACCAACATTTACACACACACACACACCCCACATACACATGCATGCATACACATGTGCTTGCATAAATATGCACACACATGCACCACACACGTACATACACATTAGCTACAAATGCATACCATGTACGTGCACACACATACATGCACACACATACATCACATACCATACATATGTCCACACCCACACATATACTCATACATGTGCACACACGTTTACATGCACATGCAACACTACATATACATATACACCACACACAACATGCACATGTGCTTGTGTGCACATATGTATGCATGCATATGAATGCATGCACATACATGTTCGTGTACACACAACACATATACATATGCACACAAATGCATGCATATATATCACACATGCATGTGTGTATGCATGTACACACTTGCTTGCATATACACATGCACAAATCTATACTTTAAAAGGAAGCTTTCACTGTACAGGCCTGAACTACAATCGTTTGTTTCTTCCATATCCAAATATTCTCCGTTAACATTCTTTGAACTCTGAGCATCTGGAACTTTCCAAGGTTTCTTGGCAGTGATACTTTTTTTGGATAACAGATTCCTCTGTGTGTCAGCTTCGAATGTCACCCATGGTCTGAGTATTTCAGAAAATAACCAGCTGAAGTTCACCTTCCTCACTGGCTTGGGTGGCGGGGGCGAAAGGCGACACCCATGTTCACTGACCATCACGCGCCAGCGACGTGCACAGTTGCTCTCTGTACTGACTCTGCAGAACACAGCCTTGGGAATTGAAATAACTGATTTATCTTGGAAAAAGAAAGATTATTTTTAGTAAACCGAGGAGGGGAATGTTGACTTAATTCGCTTTACTGGAAAGTTAAATCTCCTTTGAACCAGAGAAGCACAGTTTGATTAATTAGCTTAACCAATGCTGTGAACTCTCTATTCGGCTGTGGGGATCGATGCCTCCCTGACCCGGGTATAGCTTCATTTCAGGCTCTCGCACCTCTCCAGAGGGTAGAGTGGTGAACTCAAGGGCGGTCCGCCCCACAGCTCCTTAGAGAATCTTCCCACCTCTCCACACCCACCCCGGCACACATGTAGTACATGTAGCACGTGTCTCCATGACTCACCTCTGGGCCTCACTTGTCCTATATTATACCATGATCCCTTCCCTCAATCTGGCACTGTACATTCGCTTTCTATCCTGCATAAAAGTCAAGGAGGCCTGAGAGCTGGCTCAGTGGGTAAAGCCTTTGCCTCCCAAGCAAAAGGACCTGAGTTCAGATCCCAAGGTCCCATGCAAAAATGCTGGGTGGATATGGTAGAAGCCTGCCATTGCAGTCCTGGAAGGAAGAGCCTAGGCAACTCCAGAACGAAGCAATAAGGAGGTAGAGCAATCCAGGATGATTCCTGACATTCCCTTGGGCCTCCACAGGAGCACATGCTCAAGTGTCCCCTTGTATACACACCTCCACGCGTACCCACCCATACATGCATACACACACACACATACACTCATGCATATGCCCATACACACATACACAAAAAGAAAAAGAGCAAGGCTTCAAGGAAATAGCTCAGCCTCTTGTCTGGACATTAGATTGCACTTATCAGCACATGCAGCCCATCTAAGGTCAACACTCGCCACTTTCTTCAGGCCCTTGTTATTTCTCCTTCCTTGCTCTTTGGTGACCTGCCAGGCTAAGGAAATCTCTTTCGTGTGTCTCCCACACAGGCCTGTCCCCGACACGCTTATCCCGAGACCAGCCAGAGGACAGCTGATTAAACAGCACCCTTGCCTCTGAATGCCTGAGAGAGATCCGAAAGAATAGGCATTCACCAACTGGAGAGCATGGGATGTCACCAGACTGGGAAAAACTGGTTTTCATTTAAGTATGGATGGCTGAACACAAAGATGATGGTGGCAACGACTGATTCTCGCCTTGGGTGGACCAGGTGCTCTCATCTGAAGGCTGTGACTTCCATCCTCCCCCAGGAAGGCTGACGTTTCTCTTGATACCAGGATTACACCACCCTATTTTCCTTCTAGCTAGTGAGGCACACATAGGCGGACTTGTGATGTGAAAGGAAGAAGTGGAAAATCATAGGTGTGCCTTCACCTAACCAATGTGGTTCCTATCTCTCCACGACACATCCTGACTGAGCCAGCTGGGCGCTGGAGGTGACTAAGATCGGTCTTCAGTCTTCATCTTGTGCTTCCACTAATGCCACCTTCCAAGGTAACTGCCATATCTGAAGTCGCTCAAAGAGCTGCACCCTCTTCCCACACGTTCCCCAAAATCCCCGAGGCAGCAAGTCTCCACCCTACTAGGAACCCGGCTCCCAAAAGGCCCCTGACTCTGCTACGTTCCTGTGGTTAGTCGTCCAGCGGGTCTTTGTCACCATCCAACGGACCCAGCACTACCTGACTCTCCTGAACTCCACTGTCTGGATCTTCACAGATCAATCTCTGCTCTTCTAGGAAGCAGGATACACACATGGAATGCAAATGGATCAATACGCTGGCCAGTGTCTCCCTCCACACTCCACACCGTGGCCAGATACCCTGCTTTCAAGCGCTTAACATAACATGCATGTGTCTTGACTTTGCACATGCATGCATATGAACACACACATGCACATGCATGCATGCAAATGTACTCACACAGCACACACATACACACACACACACACACACACACACCGTGGACCTCATCTGCTACCCCGAGGTCCCTGCGGCATGTTCCCAACGCCCCTCTCTCTCATCCGTTTCATCTTCTCACTGCTGAATGAAGATGGGACTCAAGCAACTTGAATGAACATGGCTTATTCCAGCGTATGACTCTCAGCATGGTAGGAGAATTTGTGCCAACATCAGCAGCCGAGGGAACTGGCCACATTGCGTCTCCAAAAATGACCAAAAGAGGAATGTACTTCCTCACTTGCCAGTCTGCTAAAACACTGGACCAGATCTCTCCATCGTAACCACCTCCTCGGGAACGTGGATCACCCACCACATGGAGTCTTCCCATATTAATTAGACAAATTCGCAAAAGCTGCCTGTATCCGTTACTCTTCCTTGTTGCTGTGAGACAGCACCCAAAGTCAAGCAACCTGCAGGGAGAAAGGGAGATTCACTCAGCTGGCAGTTCCAGAGGGGAGATATGGTCCTTCAAGGTGGGAAAGGTGTGGCCGGCGGCAGAAGCTGGAGAAGACCTAAGTCACTGCAGACATTATGGAGGCTGAGAGCTGCTGCTGGCCCAAGAGCAGACTCACTCACTCAAGCAGGGTGGGGCTAACCAACCTCAAGGCCCACCCCTGTGACGGCCTTCCTCCAGCAAGGCTCCACCTCCTAAGGTGCCATGACTTCCCAAACAGCTAAAGATTCAAAACAGGAGTCTGTGGGGGACAAGTCAGCTTCAAACCATGACACTTGCCAAGGATCTGCCTTAATTAAACAACTCCGCATAGATGTGCCCAAAGGATCACCTTTTAATGGTCAAGTTGATATCTGTAGCTAACTGGTGTGCTTATTCTGAACTCCAGGTGTACTTGGCACTTCTTCCAGATGTCTTTGGTCTGCCTGGGTCAGATGATCCATCCACTGACCCCTCCCCCAGGGCACTAGGTATTTACCCATTCAGAGTGTACCATGCACTAAATCCAATGCTTTGATGGTCTATCTATATACCCCTAGAATGAGAAGTCGAAGAACATTACCCTGAGTCTCTGAAGTGTCACCAGCAAAATCCCAACGCCAAAGCCCAGATTTCCTTTCATGTTCAAAAGAAATGGCTGCAGGACACATTCTATCCACTAAAGGCCACATTTCCTCCCTACCCATCCCTAAAAGTCCACAGCAAGTCTTTTCTTTGGAAATGAGCTGCCAAAGAGTAGCATTCTTTAAAAAGCACTCTTCCCTAAAACCTACAAAAGCAGCATACATTTTGGACAGTGCGAGGTCCCTTTGTATTCCTGCCTATGTGTACTGAGGAATGCTCTTTGAAGTTGCATTTCTGTGTGTGGCTTGGGAATTTTGTTCCCTACACAATGTGAAGTCTACTCCCATTTTAAGTTATTCATTGAAGTAATAAAGGTTTTTTTCTTAGAGTGACATATGGTAGAAGTTTGAAAAGTATCCGCCATCTCACAAAACCCACAGGACAACTGCACCAGCCGAAATGTAAAACCTTGGAGATTTCCCTATCATAGTGACTTGTCAGACGCTGAGGAAGCAGGCAAGATTGTGGGTCCCAGGGACCCTGTGATGCAGGTTACACAAGCGCAAGTCTGAGCAGTTCTTCTTCCACCAAGGGTGCGGCGACCTCGGGCAGTATCTATGCTGCGCTCTGTCTTACGCTTCTGGCCATTGGTCTCCTGACACCAGCCGCACCTGAAGCCAATTTAGGAAAGTTAACCCAGGTTGCACCATCCATGTTTACTCAGGTTCCCGAGTGCAAATGCTAAAGGGACAAGAACCCAAGAAGGAAGATCATGGTTCTTAGTTCTTTGCACAGAAATGTGAATTCAAGGGGATCTTGTTGACTCTGAGCAGTGATTGTATGAGCGATGTGGCAGTCACCTCTGCTCTAGTCTGAATTGGGTGTGTTTTGCGTGTTTGATAATTTGAAGAGTTGGGAGCGATAAATAGCTGCTCTGGCCAATCATAGTCTGTCTGCTCTCTGCCATGGGCTCCTGCTTCAACAAGACCTTAGATTTGGGTGTAGATACTTATGTGAGATGACTGGTAGCCAGAACTTGCTTTCACCTACTCTGTGTGTCCAGGGCCTACGGGAAGCCTTCCTACCTTGCGCTGCCTGGTGCCAACATCCTAAGCTGCTTCCCTGGCGTAGGACTTGGACTCCAACCCTCCCCCCATTACCCCCAGGCTCTTCCCTCTTCTTGGGACATTGCCCCTGCGCTCACATTCCTCCTCGCACCTAGAACCCTCTGCTAGCACCTGAGGGCTTCTCTTCCTAGCAAAAGCAACTACTACTTCCCTCATTACTCCTTTTCATCTCTCTCTTTCTCTCTCAAGTTCCTTAACTCCTTCGAGGTTGAACCACTACTTACTTATATTTCTCTCCTCCCTTCTATAATAGTTAGATACAGATCTCAACTTGACAATTAAGAACTGAGCCCTTAGGCGCACCTATGAAGAATTTAGTTAAGGCCCTGAGCAAGCCAGTGCAAAATTATGGAACTGATATGGGAAGAACTAGCTCATAGCAGGCAGGACCAAGCTCCAGGACACGCGGTTAAGATGGAGAGAGCTGGTCAGTATCTTGGCAGACTGGC
This sequence comes from Typhlomys cinereus, assembly GCA_023101885.1. Taxonomy (NCBI): domain Eukaryota; kingdom Metazoa; phylum Chordata; class Mammalia; order Rodentia; family Platacanthomyidae; genus Typhlomys; species Typhlomys cinereus. The sequence goes on along the minus strand of JALPQD010000087.1, from coordinate 2,219,882 downwards.
GAGTTTGGCGTCCTGCCCCTCTCTCAGCTCTTCTTGTGGATACACTGTGGCTAGTCCCCTGGGCTCCTGATGCTGCCTGGTTGATAAAGTGTAACCGAGAATCTTAAACTGGATTAAAGTCCTTGTTCTCTTAAGCCGTTTGGACTGTACTCATTTAGGGACAGGAAGCTGACGCTTTCCACACTGACCATGCGCTGCAGACACCCACACCCCAGTCACATTCATCTCCGTGGTACAAAGTCACACCTGGAACAGGAGTCTCGGGGGTCTCAAGGGACAGTTATTCAATGAATGAATCTACCCAGCTTTGCCTCTTTTACATGACTGAGGCCATAGCTTAAGGTTATCTGTAATTCCACCCATCGTGCCTACACGTCATTTAAGAAACACAGAAAGCCAAATGTAAAAATAGTGCGAGCTTGCTGTCTACACTGAGGGTATGTTACAAGACCGAATGTGACAATGATAAAAAAAAAAAAAAGGGCTCAGTCAGTGCAGAAAAAAGGCTCAATCTCTCCATACAGAAAAGGGCTCAGTCTCTCCAAAATGATAAGGGTCAGTGTCTTCAAAAGGAAAGTGTTCGGTCTCTCCATAAAGGAAAGGGCTCACTCTCAAGATACAGGAAAGGACTCCTTTTCTCCAAAAAGATAAGGGCTCAGTGTCTCCAAAAAGAAAGGGGTTCAGTCTCTGCAAGTGCAACCTTGAGTTGTTCCAGCTTGATCAGGAGTGGGACACAATTCAAAAGAATGCTGAGACACCATTTGGTCCTTCTTAACATTTTAACAAATCGATGATGTGCTGAATAATACAGTTTGCCTTATGCCTTAGTTTGTTTTTGTCACTGTACCTGAACCCCATAGACTAGGAAATTTATAAACACGGAGGTTCATCAGCTCATGATTCCGAGGCTGGGAAGTCCAGCGGCGGGGGGCTGGTGTCTGGAGAGAATCTTCTTGCTGCGTTGGATGCAGCAAAGGCCATCATCACATGCTATACACACAAGAGCGCTGTTCCCGCTTCTTTAATAAAGCCGCTGCAGAGACTTTTCTAGACCTGTCTCCAAAGCTCGGCCTCTAGGGACCATGATTACATGGGTGGGGGACACATTCAGACCCTGCCTGGGGAAAGGATGCTGAGCCTTGGAAAGATCCCTGGTATGGTCTAGGAAGGGGCTGAAGGTGTCAGTCATTACCCATAAGTCGTGTAGGCGACAGCAAGATCGCTGAGATTTGCACAGCAAGAAAGCCAGCCATGTGGCCATGTGGTAAACAGCAGCGCCACAGTGACATTTGGGGCTGTGCTCAGGCCGAGACTGGCATATGATTACTTAGCTGCTATTCAGTAGTCTTCCTGGGGTCAGATTGTGAAGGATTTGTGTCTCAGGGGCAGACGGAGACCCCAGACTCCTCCGGGCTGGACCATTATCGCAAGCAGCCTTGGGGCTTCCAGCCAGCTTCAAGAGGACCCTCCAGCCAAAGACATCTCCTCCCAGAAGGCAGTTCATGGCGGGCTCCACACCCTCAGCTCAAGATGGACTCCCACATGGGTCTCCCCGAACACACACCACTAACATGTGAGGTTCACACGCGGATTTGCCTAATCATCACTAACATGCAATATCCACCCATGGCTCTCCCCGCACACACACCACTCACATAGTCCCCGGTGTGGACCTCCCCAAACATGTAACAGCAGCACACAAGTTCAACTTGGGTCTGTCTGAACACACAGCGCTAACACACAGAGTCCCCGTGTGGAACTCCATGGACAGGTTCCTGTGTGCGGATCTCCGTGAACACACATCATTAACATGCGAGGCCCATGTGCACAAATCTCCTCAACACGACCACTAACACTCGAGGTCCCCACGTGGAACTCCAAGCACACACGTCACTAACCCACGGTCCTCCTTCATTCCTTCCTCTCTAGCTTCACGCAGCGGGCGATATTTTCCTTTGCTTCTTGTCATTGCACATGTTAGTGTACGAGCCCAGGTTTAATGGCTTATGCTCCAAGTTTTAAAAAAGGAAGTCCCACTTGCCATACACGGTATTATTCTGGCTCCATTCTTCACCAACCCGCTCTTCAACATTCATGGTGCCCAAAGTCAGACTCATCACGGCCTACAAGGTACGGCCTGTGTTCTCAAAAATGCTTCTTCGCTCGCACACCTGAAATCTACACATCTCTTACGAAGCCTTGCAACTTCAAACGCCCACCTTTGGGAGGGAAAGCACACCAATCGCTTGGTCCAAAACTGAGTCTTTCCAGAAGAACTGGGGGCATCTCCGCATGCAGAATGTACAGTCAGAAATTCATGGATACATCCACCACTTGGACGGCATGAACATACCTCGTGCCTGTGGGATGGATGGATATGTTTCAATGTGAGCAACTTTCCACGTGTGAAAAAACCCTCAAAAGCAGTCAGGTGCAGAGACGGGGGTACACAGGCTTGTAATCCCAACACTTGAGAGGAGATCAGGATTTCAAGGTCAACCCTGGCTCTGTAGTAAACTTGAAGCCAACCTGGGCTACGCGCGACTCAGTTTCAAAAAACTCAGAGGGAGGGAGAGAGGGAGAGAGAGATTCTCAAAAGTGTTCACACACATACACAAGACATACACACCTCTTAGTACATAACACAATTTCCCTTGACTGTGTCGTATTCTGATTGAACATAGTTGCATTTCTGCATCATGTCCTTTAAGTTAAACTGTGATTTGAAGATGTATCTTATGTGGCAAGCCAGTGAGAGGACATGAAGACCGCATGAGAAGATTCAAGGAGAAAATAAGTGGATCTCACGCTCCAGCAGGTGTTCAGGCATGGGCCATGCAAGGACCTGATGAAACTCAGTGGCGACACATGCAAAAAGACAAAAACAGGAGGAGGACTGGCAGGGAAGAAGAAGGATTATAACGAGAAAAGGAGGGGGCATGCGACTGGGGATTAAGACATCAAAATATCATAGATTTTCTCTCATCATGCATGATACTCAAAAATATTTTTGCCCTGGTGGGGGAGCCTGGGAAATCCCCGAATGAGGCAACAAGGAGGTAGAAGCAACCCAGGATGATTCCTGAAGTCACCCTTGGCCCTTCATAGGGATGCACAGTGCCCTCTGACACACTAATAAATAAATAAATAAATAAAACTTTAAAAAATTTTTAAATGGAAATGCCCAAATCCCATTGTGTTGTCCTTGGTACAACCGAGGTAGACCCCGGAAGCTAACAGTCAGCAGAACACATGACTCCCCAGAGTACCCGAAACATGTGTGGGTATTTTAGGCTCCAGGATCCAACAGAGAGAAAAATAAATGAATAAATACACAATTTGGCCTTGTCAAAATAAACAAACAAATGTAGCAAAGTGGAAAGCTTGTTTCATTACAACCAAATCTGTGGCAGGGTGGCTGTGGGCTTCTTCAAGTCTGTGCAGCAGAATTTTGCACGGCGCTCCGGACGGAAGGATTTATGAATCAGCGCTCCACACAATGAAGCCGCTCAGCCTCGCGCAAAACCCCAGGAGAAACAATCTGCGGCTTAATTAGTGAATAATTGAAGCCATTTAAATACAATTCCCGGCATTTTTAAAAGTAATATTTGAAGAGACATCTGCCGCATCTCCTGAGTGTTTAGGCAAAGCGCGGGATCCCTGACGGGGCGAGGTGCCCCCGGCTATGAACAAGGTGCCTGTTGTCAGGGTGAGACCTATAATTTAAAACAAAACCCAGAAACCCCCCTCTTGATACTCACCTCATGCCCACAAAATAAAGAAATTAGACAGGAGAGACAGAGAGATGGAGAAACAACCAGCAGCACACACGCAAATAAATAAATAAATAAATAAAATCACATGGCACAAAGTGTAATGTCACAGGAGCGACTTGGCTTGAAATCACAGCACTAAGAAGACTAGAACTCCGCACCCAGAGGGCAGACTAGAACTCACAGCACCAGACAGACATTGACTCCTTCCTTCATTCGCTTTCTCCCTTGATGACCCCAATTTCTTTATTTACCATTTATTAAACATCTATTTACCACTGATGATAATGAAGGAGAAGATTCATAATGAAGTACCATTGAAATGATACTTCATGGTCAGAGTTATCTCTCCAACCCCTAAAGAGAAATTTTATGCCTTCATGGCCTGTGGCTTGTTCTTCAAGAGCATCAAGCCAGAGTGAAAAATGGAAGTGAGAAATCTTTGCTAACCTTCACCAGAGGTACCAGAGTATTGAATTTACACTCTCCCAAAAGGGACAGCCTGCCAGGTTGGCACCCAAATCCCCAATCTTCTGGTTGTCTTTCATTACAGTAATAGGAGAACACGTTCGGCAGAGTGATCCGAAGCTGCAGCACACACCTCCTACAAGAAGAGCCGTAGGAGGTACAGTTGGGGTTCAGGAAAACAATCCTGTTGCCAATAGAACTAGCTAGAATATGTGAATCTTCCTCTTGGGCAGACCACAGGATTGCTCGCTTTGGTCCCTGATGCCCAAAGATTCAGTCCCACTGCAAAGATGGTATTTCACCTCTATACCTACCACACACCCCCAAGCTGGCAGGACAGCCTTTTCGTAGCTTAGAAGACTGAGCGAGTCTCAGGCACCAAAAGAGAGATGGCATTCAGCAGACGCAGACAGGGATCATGACCTGTTTGTGACAATCAGATCAGTCACCTGCAGTTTTTGAAAACAAAGAGACCCAGGCTGTGTCTAAGCGACCTGCAAGAAAACTAGCAAGCCCAATACGAAGCCAGACGAGAGGCCTGAGTCCTGGGTGTATGGAGACACAACATATGTTGTCTAGAGCAATGTGAGGCAGAGAAAGGACGACTTCTGGTGCCTTCATCCCTCCTCTGGGCTCCAATCCTGCAGCAGGTGCCTCAGAGACGTTTCCATCTTACAATGGAAGGTTGAAAGAATTTAGACTGGAGAGATCGTGGCTGTGATTCCTTTGACCTTCTTCGAGGAGAACATGCCACACCACGGTCTTCTCCATCGTCACCAAGAACACCTTCGAGGAGAGTATTTCTTTGTCAGAGGAAGACTGAGTGCATGGGCAGCTCAATTATACAAAGACTCATCAGGAAATGCACAGTCGCAAGACCTGGTGGCGCAGTGCAGAATGGCATCTCTGGGGTTCTCTGCAGACTCAGCGAGCAGAAAGGTCTCGTGAGAGGATGGATGTGGGTCACTCGGTAGAGACATCTGTAGCAGACAGCTGTTCAGAGGAAGCAGCAGATGGGGCTGGGGTGTGTGGCTCGGCGTTAGAGGGTTTAGCAGGGGCAAGGTCTGATCAAGACTCTGGGTGCAGACTTCCAGCACAGAAGATGGGGGGAGCAGAGGAGGAGGAGGAAGAGAAGAAGAGGAGATAAGATCACAAAGAGGAAGATGAAGAAGAGGAGGAGGAAGAGGAGAGGAGGAAGAAAGGAGGAAGAGGAAGAGGAGGAGACAGGATTAAAGAACACAATGAAGGATTGAAGAGCTAGCTCAGTTAAACTCTTTATCTGGAAAGCAGGAATACCTGAGTTCAGATTCCCAGATCCCACATAAAAATTGCTGGGCAGAAATGTGGTAGCTTGAAATTCCCACCCTGGAAGGCTGAGCCTGGGAAACCCAGGAGTGAAGTGATTAGGAGGAAGAGCAATCCAGGATGATTCCCAATGTCATCCTTGGCCCTCCAGAGGCACCCACACATATACACACACCAAAACAAACAAAAACAACAAAAAGGAATATAAAGAGAAGGAGGAGGAGGAGGAAGAGAAGAAGGAAGAGGCAGAAGAGACAGATGTGGAGAGAGAAGTACTACACTTGTGCAGCAGCATCCCGACTGAACAGCTACAATGACTGTCGACTTTGGGGGAGATGCTAAGTCAATTTCATAACCTGCAGATAGGAGTGGACTCCTCTTGCCAGAAAAGGGAGCAACCCACAAATTTTGCACATGGTTCTGTGCCACTCAGGTCACTCAGTGGCTGTTGGTTTGAGCACGTGTGCTTAAAGCTAAAACCCACACGGGTGTCTGGCTAGGCTGCAAATCTGCATTCTGATCGTCCAGGAACCTTCTCTCATGAAAATGAGCACATGTCAGTCATCCTGGGAAGAGGTCAGTGTGACGCCGAATAAAGGGAGAAATGTCTTGTGCTGGAGAAGCAACTGCTCTTTCTGTCTCTGGTGAGATTGGTCTGTGCTCCCAGAAGTCTAGCTGTATTTCTAGATGCTCACAATGGCGGCCAAGCCTGATTCTGCCCCATTCCCCCTACAGGAAATGGGTACAGCCTGGGAGCAAACCCAGGCTTCTCAATTCCAAACCAAACCCTCCTGTTAGGGCAGTTCGCTGCATTTGAAGCTGGGAGCTGTAACTCTCTGCTGCTCTCCTCCACCTTCAGTAGTGCCTCGTTAGATACCTCAGCCCCGATTGATATCAGATACCTCAGAGAAGCTAGAGACCAGCTTTAAATCTGCACACAGACTAGCAGGATGTAGGGGAGACCACCCCACCTAAAGCCCACGCAGCCTTGGAACTGTGAGTCACAAGGCGCTGGGAGGCGGAGCCAAGTAATGACAGATGGGCAGGAAACGGTAACAGACGAAAAGGCAGATGAGTTATCACACCCTCACAGAGAAGCAGAGATGACATAATACCACAGGGGATCCAAAGTGCCCGGGGCAGGGCTACCAGCAGGTGAATTTCAAGTTGACTTGGGAACGTGAACTGAATTCTCTTATTCCCTCTCCGTGGTTGTAACAAAAATACCTGAGACTGAGTCACGTATGAATAATAAGGCTTAATGTTTGTGGTTGTGCGGGATGGGCAGCCCACAAGCTCAGCATCGGGCCTCTGACCACAGCCTCCATGCGTGATATAAAGAGGTGGAGCTCAGCCTTTCCCACAGTATTTTTTTGACAGGTTATGAATGGGTTAAGCCAACCCGGAGGACAGAGCCAATCAGAACCAGTTACCATCTATGCAGCTCATCTTTGTGTTGCTGATAAATACGAGACTAAACAACTTACAGGAACAAGAAGTTTTGTTCTTGTTTGCGCTTCTGGCTATAGTTCCTACTTCAGCTTGGCAGGTGAGTCTGTCCCAACTCAAGGGAACAAACACCACCCACACTACTCACTTGCCCGGCTTCAAGCCTGCCAAAGTTCTCCAAGCTGCTGACCCAACTCTCGCTCCATCTTACCCAGCCGCCCAGGGGATGGACCTACCCACAGTGGGCTGGGGTACTCTCCTGCAGGCTTCCTCAGAGGTTGTCTTAAGTACTAATTCTTCACATGTGTGCCCAAAGCCCCAGTCTTCAACTGTCATGTTCCCGCATCTCCCTGGAGACCAGATTGCCAACATATCAATTTTCAGTGGACACACTAAACCACCAAGCTGCCTTCTGTCTCAATTGCACCCATGGAAAATATTTTTAAAAACTTCAGGGACACAGATGATAGAAAAAAATCATACTGAAACTAGACCTGTGGCCCAGGCCTGTAGTCCCATCTATTCTAAAGGCCGCAGCAGGAGGATTGCAAGTTCAGGGGCTGCGCAGGCTACAGAATGAGTTCGGACCAGATTGACAGACTTACCAAGACTCTTCCTTAAATAAAAATTGAGAAAAACCCCAGGGCTACCACACCATGGTAGAGTGCTTGCCCAGCAGGCCGAGACCCTGATTCAATACCCAGTACACAAGAAAGAGGAAAAAACCCACATTGAAACATAAGTACTGGCATCAATAAATAAATTCAACAGCTGCAATACAGAGGGAAATACAGTATTCATTTAAGAAAATAGGAAATGCAAATAAATTAAAAATAGCTAATGCTTAAATGTTATCAAGTAAAGTGCCCGGTGTATACATGTGAGAACCTGAGTTTGGATCCCTAACTCCTGTGTAAATGCCAGGTGTGGCGTCCCACCTGTAACCCAAGCACTGGGTGGGGCAGAGGTAGGCAGAGCTTGCTGGTCAACTAGTCCAGCCCATCAGTGTGCTCCAAGTTCAGCAAGAGACCCTCTCCTGAAAAATGAGACAGAGAGACATGGAGAAAGACACCAGTATCAGCCCCTGTCCCCCATGTGTGCATGCTTGGACACACACACACACGGACACACACACACACGCACGCACGCACGCACACATGCATTCAACATACACATATACACACACATGCCTACAACAGGCATGCAGTCAATCACATTGAAGAATTTCAAATGTGTTGGGTTTTTTGCATATGTGGGTGCGTGGGGCTTGGGGGTGTGTACAGAAGAGGACACTTGAAAGTGTGTGTCTGTGTAACTCATCCTGAATTGCTCTCCTTCCTTATTGCTCTGCTCTGGGGTTTCCTAGACTCCACTTTCCAGGGCCAGAAATGCCCACCCACTGCCATTTCCTGTAGGCATTTTAGTCGGGATCTGGGATCCAAACTCAGGTCCTTTTGCTTAGGAGGCAAAGCTTCAACCCTGGAGACATCTCTCCAGCCCCTAAAATATCCTTTAAATGTATTAAAGTGACACCCACGAAAGGTTTCCTTGTGTCTCTGATATTGTAAATCCATTATTTTAAGGCTCAGTGTCAAGTGCCACACATGATTTGAAAATGAAAAGCTCTAGAAACATAAGCTTTGCTCTGCATGCTGACCCCAGGTGGGGGAACAGAACTCAGGATGGGAAGACTCAAAAGATGAATCTTGAGCATTTGTGCTTCCCCATCCTTGGCATTTAAATTGAGATTTCAGGGTGGTCATGATTTGAATGTGAATGACACCCCCCCCCCCCCCGTAGACTCCTGTGTTTGCACACTTGGTCCCAGGCTGGTGGCGCTGTTTGGGAAGGTAATGGGGGCTTTAGAAGACAGAACTGGCTGGAAGAAGTAGTCACTGAGGAGATGAGGGGGGTTGCATCTTGAAGTTTGACAGGCACGCCAACTTCCTGGGTCTGGCTCTCGCTCTCTGCACCCTCATGGCTGCGGTCAGGCAAATGGCCTCCTGCTTTGGCAGTCGTGCCTCTTGCAATATGCTCCTTGATACAACGGATTCCGTCCCCTCTGGAACCATTAACCACACAACAGACCTTGCTCCCTTGAGGGATTTGCATTAGAATATTTTCTCACAGTGACAGAAGAGGAACAACAAGGCTGAGCTTAGAAAGTTTATCAAGCCACTAACTCTAAAAGTTGGCATCCTTTGGTCTTGGCAGTTGAGATCCATGCATGAGCCGCACAGTCCAGAATCTTCCACAGCACAGAGCAGCTGGCTCCGAAGCTGTGTACCGGCATCCTGCCCTGTTCCGGAAGACCTGAGTGCGTCTTTGGTCTGAAAGTCGCTGATAAAATGCTTCAGCACAATACGCTATTTTACATGTAAATAAACCACTGCATCACGTATTGACTTTATTTCAGATGCAGTTTCTACAATGCCTTAAGAATAGTCGAATCTGTATTATATGTCATTCTCCTAAAGATCGTTTGCTGGGAGAGGGGGGAAAAGCAATCGAAAGTGTGATGGATTTGCTGCTTCTGATGGATGGGGTGAAATTCAACCGTGGAGCAAGTGTGGTGATAGATCTCTGTCTCTGAAGCAGAAGAAAGCGTCAAGGGACATTGGACCTTCCCACGCTGTTATTACAACAAGGCGTAGGCCAACAGAGCCCAGGCTGAGAAAATAACTGGGTGACTCATAGCCCGACTTCTCCCTAAAGTTATATTCCAACAGGTAGATAAACTCCACATAATTTCTCCCAGACAGAATTACCAATTTTCAAGGGCAGCTCCTTGGTGCATTGCTTGATTTTACAGACTAGCAAAAAAGGTCCAGGTCGAGGAGATGGCTGAGCAGGTAAAGAGCTTGTGGTGCAAGAAAAAGAACCGATGCCCAGATCCCCACGCAAAATGCCAGGGAAGTGTGCCAGTCAGGCCTTAATCCCAGCCTCTAAAGACAGAGACTGGGAATCCCCGCAGAGAGCTGACGAGTCAGACTAGACACCCTGTCTCCAAAGAAATAAGACGGAGGAGCAATGGAGGCTTATTCCCAATATGACCTTGTGCCTTCATAATTACATGCACACATGCACACACGCGTGCGCATGCGCAAATATGTACCTCCACACCTACACCCACAACTGTGCACCTGTACACACACACAGATCAAACATGTATCTCCACACCCCACACACACAACTATGCACCTACACACATGTACACACATATACATGCAAACATGTATCTCCACACTCACATGCACAACTGTGCACCTGCACACACCTGTGCGTACACATACACACATGCACACTCATACACATGGGAAAAAATGGGAAAGGAAAAATATATATATAGAAAACCAAAGCCCTAGAGACTACTGATATATCTTCTAAACAGCATCTGGTCCACGAGAGACACTTCCACAGGCACGGTGAACATCCAGGGCTTCACTTCCTCGGGGCCATCTGTCTGTGTTAGCCACAAGAGCCATAAATCACTGTGCTTTGCAATCTAGCCACACATGTACAACCGTGAGAGCCGGGACCTAGTTCTGGATTCAGACTGTGGAGGCCTTCGGTCAAGAAGAAGATTCCCAAAGCTGTATGGTTCTGAGGATGGGGTACGCCCTGCCGGGAAGTACCGATGGGCCTTACCAGATCCACCACGCAGAAAGAAGGGTGACGAGTAAAGGGGGGGCACTCAGGCTGAGCAGGATCTGTCTTGAACCTCCCAGCACCCTTTTTGGACCCAAGCGCTGGTTACTGAGCTGACAGAGAACACTGCCCCCCACAAAGGCCTGCAGACCCCACAGGGGAGCACCAACCACCACCCAACGGGGGCATTCAAGGCTGCGCTCTGGTTGCTTCGCTTTCTACTCTGGATGCTGTGCAAATGCAAACTCCAGGCCTTGTTAATTATTAAATCTTTTTAAAAATTGGGAATTAAGAATTTGCGATTCAGATCTTAACAACCTGGGCAACTAAGTCTTCCTTGCTGTACCCTTCAGCATGCTCTGTGCTGCCCGTGAAGTCACAGCAAGCCTATGAATGGCTTCAGTGCACCTTTGGTTGGTTTCTCCCTTAAGTGCATGCCATGTCTTCTCCGCAGGCTGTATTCCCATCCATCAATAAATGAACACTCACACACACACACACACACACACACACACACACACACACACACAAATTGGGAATGCAGGGCTTAATCACTTCAAATCAACTGAATAAAAATTGATGCAGCTGGTCTGAGAACCAGCATGGACATCCTCAAGCATAGAGCTACCATGTGATCCCCAAATATACAGCTACTACGTGATTCTCAGGCAAAGAGCTACCATGTGATTCTCAAACATACAGTTACCATGAAATCTTCAAACATAGAGCTACCATGTGATCCAGCTATACCAATCCCTCCCTCCAAAGTATTCTGGGGATATATGCACTGTCGGATTTACCAAAGCTATATTCATGACAGCTAAGGTGTTAGTCAGAAGGTAAATAAGGAAAAATCTGGATCATATACACCATGAATTTTATTCAGCCATCCAGAAAATGAAATCATGTCATATGCAGGGAAATCGATGGAACCAGAGATCAGAATGTAACAGAAATAAACCAGACTCAGAAAGACAGATATGACATGCTTCTTAATATATTCATAAGAGTTAAAAGGGAAAGGAGGGCTATGAGGAGGGGAAGGTCTAAGGGTCTGGGGAGTGGGAACGGAGAGAATCATGATGGAAAAAATAAATCACATTACCTCATAAGGAAAATATACATTTATAGATCCACATATGGACTTGTATTTGTGTTTATATGGCATGAAAGTAAAGTTGTTGAAAGGAGTTGAGGAACTAGAAGGGGGAAGAAGTGGGGTTGACAGCATACAGAGAGGAGAAAGGTACAATTCTATGCATGTGCCCGCACTGTGTGTGTGCATATGTGCATGTGTGTATATGCATGTGTGCTTTTGTATGTATGCATGTGTGCATATGGTTTGGGTGCATGTAAAGAGTTGTGTCCATGCATATCATCATGTAATCTGTTTGTTATGTTTAACACAAATTAAAATTTCAGTTTAAAAAATTCAGATAAAGACAAAATTGCAGGCAAAAGTTATACCTAGATCTTGATCAAGCCCATCAACCAGAGCCCTGGCTCATTCCCCTTCATCATTACTAAAATTTAGAGATTATTTACGGAAGAATCAGGAAAGGAAGAGCTGGACACTTCAAGAATATTGAGGTAGACATTATTAAAATAGTCCCTTGAAACGAGCAACATACAACACTGAAATCTGACACATTCATCGTAACTTACTTTAGAATATGAACACAGCTTCATGCACACTCACATGCAGGTACACTAAAAGAATTGGGGAGGGTTTTTTGAATTTATGGTATAGTTTTTCCATAAAATGCAGAGGGGCTGTGCTGATGGCCTCTGCTGGTTTCTCCTGCTGTGACCCTTGCCCGTCAAATGCCAGGTGATGTTCCTGGAGTGTGCCAGGCTCAGGGTCTGGTGACTGCGGGCTCTTTGGGGTCTTCCGAGTCTCTTGCTGATGTCGACTTTCACTCTTCCTGGTTACACCATCCTGCCAGGCAGGAGACCTCTGGGGATGCACTGTGCAGTAAGACCCTTCTTCTCAGCCTTTAAACTGTTTCCACACTAAAACAAGAACGTGGATGGAGGGAAGAGAAAAGGTTGGAAGAATAGAAAAAGGGAAAACTGGGCTGGAGAGATGGCTCAGGGGTTAAGACTCTGTCTCACAAGCAGAAGGTCTTGAGTTCGGATCCCAGGTCCCACATAAAAACACCAGGTGGAAACAGCCCTGACATGTAAACAGATTACATGATGATATGCATGGACACAACTCTTTACATCCGGCCCTGATAAGCAGAGCCTGGGAAATCCCAGAGCAAAGCAAGAAGGAGGTAGAAGCAATCTAGAATGATTCCAGAAGTCACCCTTAGTCCTCCACAGGGACACAGTGCACTCTGATACACACACACACACACACACACACACACACACACACACACACACAAAATAAATAAATAGATAAATAAATAATATTTTTTAAAAAAGGGAAAACTGACAAAGAAAGGAAAAGGATGGGACCAGCGAGGTGGCTCTGCAGGTAAACCCTTGGGCGACCAAGTCTGGTAACTGGGATTCAATCCCTGGAACCCACATAGTGGAAAGAAAGAACCAACTCCTCTAAGTTGTCCTCTGACCTTCACATGTACCCCGAACCCCCCCAAGTAGTGAGTTATAGTTTGGGGGTGAAATAATCCCCACAGGCTCATGTGTGTATATACATCTTCCTCGGAGGGTGGCGCTGTTTGCAGAACTTGCAAAGCCTTAGGAGGCGGGGTCTAGGGAAAGGAAGTGACTCTCTGGGGGGTGGGGCTTGAGTTGTCCCAGCCCCGCCCCACTTCCTGTCCTTTGCTTCCCAGTCCACCCAGAGGAGAGCGAGCATCCTCAGGCTCTGGCGCCACGCCTGGTGAATGCACCCTGGAGCCCTGGGCCAGAATAAACTCGTCCTCCTTTAAGTTGCTTCTGGTCAGGTACTGGTCACAGAAACCAGTCAAGTAACTCAATGCAGGGTGGACGCAATGATTATCCCATTTGGGAAAGACAGCGTGTAAGGCCCTGGGGCAGAAATGCTCCAGGGGAAACAGCTGGGGAGTATTCTTTTTTTTTTTTTTTTTTTAAGAAAATGTTGAAACAGCTACAGGAATGAGCTAGAAAAAGCACTGAGCAAAGGCTTTGGCTACACAAGAAAGTCGGTGAACTAGGCTAGGAAAACATCGTAAAATCCTCATCCCCTCCACAGAGACCACGCAAAGGTCATGCACCCCCGTGGGCCGCTTCGGCCCCGCGCCAGACACTGCTGTGTGTGCTAACCTGAAGGAAAAGGGCAAAACTTGCTGCGTGTCCATCCAGGAACCAAAAACAACGCACGAACCAACTACTCACCCTGGGTCACAGCTATGGAAAAGAGAAAGAGCGTGGGGAGGGAGATTTCTCCCATAGCTGAGAATTTCCGAGAAGCAGACCCCCCCCAGAAGGTGCCAGTCCTGGGGAACCGGAAGCGCTCCCTTTCCCGGGTGTGGTTAAAGATCCTTCTTTAGGCGGAGAGGTCATCCAGGGTCGCCTGGGTGTTCCTTAGATCAGTCACTGTCAGTGCATTTGGTGTTTCCTGGTGACTTTTTTATAACTATGCAGACATTCAAACCCGAGACCACCAGCATCCCAGACTAACCTGGATAATGCTGAGCTGTAAGAGTCATGTGGAAAGAGGGGAAATCTGATAGAAACAGAGGCGAGGATAATATCATCATTATTAGTGCATTATTAAAATGCCTGGCTTTTGTCTTTGAGACGGGTCTCAGGTTGGCATGAAATTTGTCATGGTTTGAATGTGAGTAGACCCCCTTACCCACAGGCTCATGCGTTTGCATCCTTAGCTGGCATTCATGTCTGGGAACTTTTGGAAGGTGAAGTTTTGCAGGAGGAAGAAAATCACAGAGGGCGAGCTTGGAAGTTTGGTGGCCCAGCCCTGCTTCCTCTCTCTTTTCCTCTCTCTGCCTCCATAATGGGTGTGGGGCCTGAATCAGCTTCTTGCTTGTGCCTCCAGTCACATTCTGCTATGTGCTCCCCGCCGTACAATAGACTATATCTTTTCTAGAACTATAAGCCAAATAAAGCTCCCTTTCTCCCCTAAGTAAGCTGCATATGAGTGCTGTCTCACAGAAGCAAAGCGAGCAGCAAACTCTTACAGAACCTGCCGGATGCCAACTATCCTCCTGCCTCAGCATCCAAACAGCAGGGACCATGGATGGGTAAGTGGACCATGCCCAGCTAGTCTGATTTGTTGCCCTAAAAGGCACACCTAGGACTAAGTAACTGATTTGTCAGGAAAAAAAAAATTTATGGTGGTGTAAAGTTTTGGAGACTGAGAAGTCTGAGCCAGGCTGCCTGTATCTGATGAAGGCCTCAGGATGGAAAATTGAAGATAACCCAGTCCACCCAAAAGGCCCCAATCCCTGGGAAGGGTAGCCTGTGTATAAAACAACCCACGCACAAGAAAGCGTCATTCCTCCCGTGGGCCCAAAGACCTAAAGGACCACCACCCCCCACCACCACCATGGCGCTAGTCAAATTTCAACTTGAGTTTTGGAGAAGATGAAGCCATCCTGAGTGACACGGTGGCCAGTGACACCCAGAGAGGCCTGGCATGGCACAGTCCATGCCAAGGAGCGCTGGCGGCCAGCGGAAGTCCTCCGGAGAGCCAGGCTGCTGCCGGCCATCCACCGAGGAGGCAGAGGTCACGTGAATGCACCTTCCACATCATGTGTGCGCACCGAATCTCTGCTGTGATGTCAGGAGACCCACGTGGCATCAATGCCCACTGCCCTTCCTTCCTCAACTGTGAGCTTCATACTGCACAGTCGGACAAGTACTCTGGCATGCAACATGCTATGGGGGGTGCCTGTCCCAGCACGCTTTCCTGCATGAGTATGGCAGGCCCCCCTCATACAGCCCCATATTCCTTTGTTGGAGGAGAGCTGGAAACAGGCTCTCCTTACCTGCCTGTGCGGGACTAAATCTCTCTCCCTCCTTTAGGAATGCATGCCCAAATGTGAACCTGTTGTGTTCCGTTCAGCTGCTCACACCTGGCTCTCAGCCCCATGAGACTGATTTTGGACTTCTGCCCTCCCGAGTCGAGAAAAGTGCAGTTCTGTTCTGAAGTTTCCAAGCCTGTGACCCTTGGCTGCATCGGCCAAAACCTATCACCACACATCCACATGACACCGTTTATATTGAAACCTACACAATGCACACGATGAGTACCAGGAAGGCGAAATAAAGGGTCTTAAAGGAAGTAAGGCCAGGGGAGGGAGTGAAAATTAGACAGAAGAAAAGAAGCAATGGATGTCCATATCATGGGCCCCATTCTTACGCCTGAAATCAGTTTGCTTTCTTCTTTCTTTTTTTTTTTAAAGTAAGTTTACAATTATTTTTTTTATTTATTCAATTGAGCGTGTATGTGTGTGTGTGTGTGTGTGTGTGTGTGTGTGTGTAGAACCACGGGCGAATTCGGGAACCACCATGGACCACCTCCACCTCCTCCTGTTTACTCTGCCCTGGGATTCACAGGCTCCGCCCTACCAGGACCAGAAACGCAGGCCGCCCCAGCGTCTGCCCAGTGTCTATACATGGGATCTAGGATCCGAACTCAGGACTTTCCGCCTGCAAGGCAGAGTCTTAACCCCTGAGCCACCTCTCCAGCCCCTGCTTTCTTCTTTCAATGCAAAATCTTCCCCGGAGAGATTTTTCCTTTGCTGCAAAAAGAGCACATATAATATTGCACCTTGCAGGGAGAAGCAAACCCTCCTTTGAGTTTCAACCTCAAGTGCGGAAACACTGCTCGGAAAACAAATGTGGTTAAGTGCCCCCATGATGGATGCTGGCCGGCCCCCTACTGTGTTCTTCAGCATGAGTCACCCAACCTTGCTGTGGCCCCAAGATGGCAGCCAGTGGGGAGGGAAAAAGGGGAAGGAGAATACGCCCAGCTGCCAATCACCCCCTCAAACCACCCCAGAACCCCCAAAGCATGAAGACAGTGGCCCCCTTGGGCGCTGACTCACTGTCAGCACCAGGCTAGATTTAGCCACAGGCAGCCCCAGAGTTGTGCAAGATCCATCCAACCAATCTTCAGACCGCACTCCTCCGTCTGTAGAGCTGCCCCAACCTTCACATCGCACCCCTCTGTCTACAGAGCCTCCCCAACCTTCACACCGCACCCCTCCGTCTACGGAGCCTCCCCAAACAGCCCACTGGCCTAACAAGAAAGGGCCCAACACAGGCTACTCTGCTTTCTCTCAACTTGAAATGTTATGATTAAGGGCAAGAGTCTCTCCCCCACAGTGACTGCTTTCCATTAGTCATCGGAGAGACTTGAAGGAAATTCCCTGTGGGAGATTGCTTCTATTGGGTCACAAAGTGGGTCTTTGTGACCCAAATCCAGTCAACTGTATGAGACTGACACTTCCACATTGAGGTAGGGATGATCATAGAAAGTTCTGGGTGGATTTTACTGATGGGGTAGCTGCTGTTTTCCTTTTCGTGTTTGCACATATGTGTGTGTGTGTGTTTGCATGTGGATGGGTATATGCATGTGTGCAGGTGTGTGTGCCAGAGGACACTTGAGTGCATGTGTCGTGGAAGCCCAAGGGTGACATCAGGAATCATCCTGGATTGCTCTACCTCCTTATTGCTTTGCTCTGGGGTTTCCCAGGCTCCGCCCTCCAGGGCTGGAATTGCAGGTGGCCACCATACCCATCCAGTATTTTTTACATGGGATCTGGGGATCCCAAGTCAGGTCCCTTTTGCTTGTGAGACAAAAGCTTTAACCCCCTGAGTCCCCGTTGTGGCTGTTACTGTTTCAAGAAAGGGTCTTGCTCTATAGTCCAGGCTGACCTTGAACCCTTGATCCTCCAGCCTCATCTTCCCAGGTGCTGAGTTCCAGGAGTGCACAGGCCCAGAAATTCAAATAGAAATAAGCTGCTGCTTCTAAGCTGCCCTGATAGTTCAAACATGGAGCGTTTAAAGGAAACAATGGACAGACTGAAGACAGGAACCCAGAACTGTGAGAGCTCCATGTCCCCATGTGGGCAGATGATGTCACTCCCAGGGTCTTCCTCTATAAAGCCACAGCATAGGCTGGGGGCTCAGTGTGATGCTTTAGGATGTGGGCAGGTAGAGATGCTCTTCCATCTAACCACAGAAGCTTCTGGAAGACAGCCCCACTTTGGAGGACATGAACTCCTGACAGGCTTTTTTTTTTTCCAGCGATCCCATTTCCAAAATACAAATGGAACAGCTTGCTGCCGTTGCAATATACTTATGATGCCATAATGGAAAATGAGATGCTATTGATTGGACAGGGAGGAGAAGCAACCACAATCGTGTCATCAAGTCAAAGAAGGAAAAATAACAGATGAATTTTCCAAGACCGAGATTCAGTTGCCACCCACCCCAGATGGCCGAGTTCTGAGGCGTGCTCCGCAGACCAGTCGAGGTGTACCAGAGCTGTGCGAAGTGATCTCGGGACCATCCACATCCTTTCTGTCGCGGCAGGACCCCAGGCTCATGGGCACTGCCAAGACGTGTGCTGGAGCAACCGTTTGTGACCAGACACACAGACACCCAGCTACCCAGTTGTCGGCTTCCAGAGAAAGCAACTTCTCTTCCAATGCAAGTCGAGTGAGCAATGGATAGAGATGCCATCAAAGACGCCAAATGAAGCTGTATATTTCTAAGTGAGCAGCTAATATGAAATATGGCAGGTCACGCACTCTGAGAAAGATATGGCACTTGACTTCCTGAGGAACAAACTCTGCTTTTCTCCCTCCACTTCTGTTTTGGTTTTTTTTAATATTTATTTATTATTTATTTATTTATTTATTTACTGCCTTATTTATTCACTTACTTATTTATTTATTTAGTATGTGTGTGTTTGTGTGTGTGTGTGTGTATCAGAGAGCACTGTGTGTCCCTGTGGAGAACCAAGGGTGACTTCAGAATCATCATGATGAATTGCTCCTGCCTCCTTCTTGCTTTGCTCTGGGATTTCCCATCAGGGCCGAACTACAGGTCACTGCTGTTTCTGCCTGGCGTTTTTACGTGGAACCTGGGATCCAAACTCAAGACCTTCTGCTTGCAAGGCAGAGTGTTGTTAATCCCTGAGCCATCTCTCCAGCTCTATCTCCACCTCTGAAGAACAGGAAGGAAGTTTTCAAAGCTTCCTGCAGAGACGGGAAAGATTTTTCTCTCCGTGCCTGCTAGCTGTTTACTCTTCTTGGGAGAAATGTCCACTGAAGCTTTTAATCCATTTTGAATTGGGTTATAAGGACTGTCACAGTTACCATGCCTTGCTGCTGATAAAGTCACCACCAAACAGGTTAAAGGAACAAGGGGTTTATTTCCTCGTATGATTCCTGGTTACCCGTTTGTCCAGCCTGGCAGGAGAGCTCACACCAGCACCAGGGCCGAGAGAACTGGCCACACCGTCTGCACATAGCAGCTGAGAGAGGGATGATCCTTACTTGCCAGACCAGCATGTCTGGCCAAGTGTACACAAGGATGTCCTGCTTTTTCAAACAGTTCCCTCCATTTTATTCAGGTCTAGTCCCACCCACCACGGGCTGGGCCTTCCCTATCCACTAGACAATCTCCTGCAGGTTCACTCTGACTTAACTCAACTACTCATGCAAATGTCTCCAGAGTTCAAACCCTCAACCATCAAGTTGACACCTATGACGAGGGTTATTTTAGTATAGTTTGCTCCTGCTTGTGGGTATTCCTACAACTCGGGGCAGAGTAACACTTTATCACAGATATTGAGTTGCAAGCATTTCCTTCAAATCCCACAGGCCACCTTTAAACTGTTTCCATACTACACAGAAGTTTTCTGGTTAAATGTCGCTAATCTTCAAGGACCTGTACATCAAAACCACAGTGAGCTTCGTGCCTTGTGGGGGGTTAACTAGATAAGTAAGGTCGCTTGCACGCCATCAGAGAGAGCCTGAAATGGTAGTACCCCCACGGGGAGCACTAGGGTTCTACCTTCAAAGTTTAGTATAAATTACCATAGGATCAATCCAGCCATCCAGTTTCTGGGAATTGTCTCAAAAGCACTGGAATTGGGGTCTCAAACAGACATCAGTTGCCACCCATGGTCAGTACATCACTGTTCACAGTGTGGCAGTCGGTTTAGCATTCAAAGGGGCAGTGTCTGTCTGTCTGCGCGTGTGGCAAAGACCCTCTTAAGATAAGAAAGGAATGTGGCTTGGAATACAACAGCCAGTGACTGTACACATTGCTGACCGCGACCTTGTAATTTAAAAACTCAGGAAGTTGTTGCCAAGTATGGGAGAAAGAAAACGGAAAAAACAAGACTGCACGGAGGGGTGTGAAATTCTGTAACTATGATTCATTCCAGGTTCTGCCTTTTGGGTGAGAACCCACACAGCCTGGTGCTGGGCTCAAGTAAAACTGCTTCCTGGAGTCCCCTCAGTCTGTGACAACCACAGCCAGGATGCTCAAGTAGGACAAATATCCATAAACAGAGGAATGCACGAAGAAAACGTGCATGGCATGTATTTAACTTCGCACATTCAACGACAAGATGGAATTACCTCATCTTTAGAAAGAAGGAAATTCTACAAATATACAGTCAGCTGAGCAGGCCTTGAGGAGACACTGCTAAGTGAAATAAGAAAGATGCGTACAGACCACATAACTCCATCTCTCTGCATGAGTCTAAAGACTCAGACACCCAGGATCAGCAGAGACGGCTAACTTTGCAGACCTGAGCAGAGAAGGAAATGGACAGTTACCAATCAATGCATGTAAATCTTCAATTAAATGAGGTGAAGAAGTTCTAAAACCTTAGTCGTTATACACAACATATACAACAGGAAAGAAAAAAGAAGGAAGGAGGGAAGGAGGAAAGAAAGAGAGAAGAGAAGGAAGGAAGAAGGAAGGAGAGGAAGGAAGGAAGGAAGGAAGGAAGGAGGAAGAAGAAAAGAAGGAAGGGAGGAAGGGAGGAGGGAGGATGGCGGGAGGAGGGAGGGAAAAGAGGAAGAAAGGAAGGAAGGGAGGAAGGAAGGAAGAGAGGAAGAAGGAAAGGAAGGCCTATCTGAATCAGCAGTGCAGTGCACGGAGAATCGCTTAGAATCGAAAGACGCAATGCAAGAGATAGAAGGAACGCAGCTAAAAGAAAAGCAACGTACCGCCAAACCGCACCCCGAAACCCAGAAGACAAACGAAAAGAAGAAACCCCCTAGTGTTGTGTCACATTAAGAATTAGAGAACATTCTCTTGGTTAGCATCAGATGGTGATTCTTGCCATTAGTTGGTCCCAACATGTAGTTTAGCTTCTCTGTGCCAATTTACAACATCTTTAGAGAAATGCTCTAAATTAAGATAATTAAAAACTTCACATTCTTAAAAAGAAAACCATACATTAAAGAGCTACTGTTACTAAAAACTACCTTTTTCATTTTCACAGATTTAAAGACTAATTTTGGACTTAAGGTCTGAGGTTCACTTTCCACAATAAAATAAATATCATGGCTTTTTTTAAAATCAGGCTAAGTCATTTGCATTGATGAGAAATGACTGATGCTTTGACCGGGGACAAGGAGCAAAGGTGTTTCTATTTTTCCAAGAAAGCCTCGTGGGAAAAGACAGCACCGGTCACTTCAGTTGCTCTGACCTGAGAAGAAGGTCAAAGAGAGGTTCACTTTGGCTCACAGTCTGGAGGGGAGGGCATGGTGGGGGTCAGCTCTGTGACTGTAAGGGACTTCCAACACTTGATGGACAGGAAGCAGGAGGCAGACCAAGGAAGCAGTGGGGAGTGAGAAAAGAGGCAGACTTCCGTGTAGAGAACCTCTAAAAGCCAGATCACTCCTTCCTTCCCTCCAGAGCAGTAACATCTGCACCTCAGAGGCTTCCGGGATGCCCACCAGGTACCACACAGCATCTCCGAAAGTGGCATGCCCTGCACAGGTTACCTACCCACAGGTGGAGCTTCACGTCAGCAAAATCCTTCTCAGAGTTCTTGTGAGAAATAATAAATAGGAATCCCAGAGCTTTGCAGAGACCAGGCTGTAGAAAACAAGGAGTCACTCTCAATGTGCGTTCCACCCTGAGCTTCCTTTCCTGGGCGCAATAAGCCAGTGCTGGGCATGCCCAACAGGTAGCAGGGGCTCCCCTGCTCTCTCACTCATCACCCCCAAACCCAGAAGGGAGCCCCACACACAAGGGGCTTCGATCAACACTTGCTGAATTGTAAATATATGGCCCTGACTCTACTTACCCATAAGATGCCAGGAACATTCTAGAAGCTTGTGGTTCAGATTTTCAAGTGGAACAAGTGAAGAACAGAGAGAGAGAGAGAGAGAGAACAGGAAAGGATGGAATTAGTTCATACCAATGTCAATGCAGACAAATTTAGTGTGTGAAATCATAGGCTGTGATATTTTAAAACTGCACAGAATGGTTTCCGGCGCTGGTGGGCGGTTTTCACCCCCGAGGGGGTGAGTAGACCCAGAAGCACTTTTCTATCTTTGTCTAACCTAGACAGGGGCAGAGTTGACCCCTGGGTCATCTTGCTGGAGTTTCTCTTTCCCTGAGGGTCCCAAGGACACTTTGAAATCTCTATTAAATAGAAAGGAAAATGAAACTGTGAAAGAGACTCTGAGATGTCTTCTAGTGGCAATTGTTCCCTTTGGGGACCAGCTCTCTACAGTGTGGGGGAAAAAACTATGTCAAGGCTCCTTTAATATCTTTTTGCTGGTGCAAACACCTTCCCCCAAAACATTGCATCCAGCATTCATTCAACGACTAGATATTCATCGTCTGCTAAGGATCAGAGCGAAGCTGGACCGTGGGGTACCACCAAGCACAACACTGGCATCCGCCCCACCTCACCTTTTCACCTCTCCCCTATTCCATTCTCAACAACGACGCCTCCAAGGGAGCCCTCGCCACACTCAAATCTCCTGCAAATTAGTCTCTGGAATGTGCAATTTGCCGAAGGACAAAGGACTCTTTTCAGGGCACCAGGACCCAGTCTGGAAGTCTGCAGGAGACGTGACCTCCCGGGGTGGCCCAGCACCCATGGGGACATCTCTCTCTGCCCGAGAGCTCCTGGTCCACTGTGCCAGCCTGGGGCATGGTGCCACTTCAGCCCCAAGCTTGAGGCCCTGTCCACTCGTCAATCCCTGTCCTCCTCTTCTTTTGATGATTGACAAGAGTGTCTTCCCGTGTCCATTGGTCGAGTGATGCTCATTCTCAGGGGAGATGAGTCCGCTCTATTCACACAAACAGTCCGCTTCAGGGGAAAGCCCATCTCACACGCCAAGGGGACAGTTGCAGGTCGTGGTCCTTGCTTGGTTTTTACCATCTTTGGAATAATTGCACAGGCTGTCAGTATGAGCTTCCCTCACCAAAGCAGTGATTCCGTGTTAATTCCTCGAGGGTGGATCACATTCCAATCATCCTAGGCGGTGGGAAACCTGCACGTAACCTCGCCAGTGCTTCAGATCCAGGCCTTGGAGTTGTCGCCATGAATTAATCTGGACACCATGCCAAAGGGCATTCAAGACCCACTGCAGGGCAAGACATCTTCCTAGGATACTGGTGTTCAGAGAGGTCTCCCTCCTGACCTCTACCTGCTGTACACAACTCTGTTCCTTGCAGTATTCTCTCTCTCTCTCTCTCTCTCTCTCTCTCTCTCTCTCTCTCTCTCTCTCTCTCTCTCAATTCTTGTAGCTCAAGAAGCAGTCTTGTTACACTGTTGTCCTCAGAGCATCTCTGCCTTTGCAAGGCTGCCCGAGGCCAGAGGAAGCATGGGCAGGAAGAAAGAAGAGCCGCCCCTCACGTTCACAAAGTAAGAACACAGACGAGCGCACAGAACAACGCAGCAGGGAGGGAGTGATGCCCAGAGTCATGAATGGTGACTTGGACTTGCAGGAGACCCCCACGCAGAAAATAAAGGCTCCCTGTGACACTCATATCCGGCTTCCGGCTGCCCCAGGCCGTCTTTTATTATAACTGGCAGTTTCATGCATGGACACAATGAATGTATGTCATTTTTCATCCCTGATCGCCCAATCCCATCCCCCACAGCTTTTGATTAGAAAAGAACACTTGCTGCTCTGGGACAGCAGACGAGGCATGAAAACCGCAGGGATCACGAGGAAACAAAACACAAGCTCCAACCTGGCCTCACCCGCCCCACTGTGATACCCCTTGGAGGAATCACCATAATCTACACCACAAATCCATAGTAACACAACGGCAAGTTACTGGCTCCAAAATAGACACAGAATGGATCGACGGATAGGGGTTGACAACCCAGACATAATTCCATATACTTACAGTCATCTGATTTGACATAGGGCCTCAGAAAATACAATGGAAAAAGAACAGTATCTTCAACAAATGGTGCTGGCAAAACTGGATATCTACATATAGAAAATTTAAATTGGACCCTGTTGCAGTTCACCTGCATGGTTACTGATAAATTACCATTGAACGGCTTAAGGGAACAAGGAGTTTGTCTTCTTACTGATAGTCTGGTTACAGTTCATAGTCCAGCTTGACGGGAGAGCTCACACCAACACCAGGGCCGAGGAAACCGGCCACACCATCTCTTCGTAATGGCTGAGAGAGGGACGATCTTTACTTGCCAGACCACCATGTCTGGCCAAGTACACGCAAGGATACCAACTCTCTCAATCAGCTCTCTGTATTTTTTTTCCTGGTCCTAGTCCCACCCATCATGGGCTAGGCTTTCCCCATCAGCTAGACAATATCCAGCAGGTTTGCTCTGGGCTTAACTCAACCACTAATTCTCTACAAATGTGACCAGAGCTCAAACCTTCAACTGTCACATTGACACTTGTGCCTAACTATGACAGACCCTTACTTGTCACCATCCAAAAAAAAAAAAAGAATAGAAGCACATGCATCTGGGGTTTCCGAAACCAGCCCTGTGCATCTGGCAAACTCACCTGACTGCATTTCCAAATGCTAGAAGCTCTCTCACACAACACATGAGCAACCAGTCACTGTGGGACAGACCTGTAGTCCCAGCACAGGGGAGGCTGAGAACTGGCAAGGCTCAAAACCAGCCTGGGCTCCATATTCTAGGTTTCATAATGGACAAGAGTCTGGCCCGGGCTAAAGTATAAACCTCCACTTTGAACAAACAAACAAAATAATAATACAATCTACAGTCAATACCAAGCAATTATAAATTGTCTCCACTTTATATGGAAATTTGAATGTCCAGTTCTAAAAACAGAATTATCAGAAACATGCTTTTACTCTCAAGCTAGACATGCCTGGAATCCTAGCACTAGGGGGTGATAGGGGAGAACAGAGGTAAGAAAAAGGCTGCGAGTTTGAGGCCCACCTATTGTACCATTAGCTCCAAGTCAGAGAGACCCACAGAGTAAGGCCCTGTCTCAATGAACATGAAACTTATCTCAATCTATAGACTTGTTCCTCATTCCCTCAATGCAAGGGGCCACTTAGGGTATAAATGTAAACACCAGAACACACAGGCTGGGCCGGAGCTGGTTCTTTAGCACTCAGGAGACGGAGCAATCTTGTTCTGAAAGGCTACAAGCTAGAAGGTGTTCAGAGGGCAGAGGAAGTAGCTCAGGGGTTAAAGCCTTTGCCTCAAAAGCAAAAGGATCTGAGTTCAGATCCCCGGATCCCATGTAAAAAACGCCAGGCAAAAATGGCAGTGGTCTGCAATTCTGGCCCTGCTAAGTGGAACCTGGGAAATCTCAAAGGAAAGCAGTGAGGTAAAGAACACTCCAGAATGATTCCCAATGTCACCCTTGTGCCACCACAGGCACACACACTAAAGTGCCTGCTGCTTGTACACACATACACACACACACACACACATACACACACACACACGGAGGGGGGGAGAACAGGTGTTCTGAGCATCCTGGGAAATGAATCCTCTGCCTCCCTCGGTCTGTGTCTCAAGTAAGTTCGTCCCCAGATGTCTGGGAACCCCTGTGAGTCTTGAGCTAGCTCCCCTAGTGCATCTGCTGCCACTAGAAGTGACTCCATTTGCATGTCAATTTCCATCCCAGTCACACGCCTCCTTTAGCTACCACCAGCCATGGATTAGTCTTTCATTATAAAATAATGCCTGCTTTCAGACTCCGCTCTATTTTGGAACATCCTTTTAAAGTAAAAGGCACGCCATTAAAATGCATTTGTTCCGTTGAGTCAGATCCCCAGACTCTTTATGATGCTCTCTGTTGACACAATAGCTCCTTCAGACGTGCAACATCTGTCATGAAAGGCCCATACTTGAATGGGCAACAACTGCATTCTGCAGGGGCCGCTTGTCAGTGCAGCCGCTGTCAGACATACGTTAATAGCGTCCCAGCTGAAGCGTATTTATCCTAAAAGTGCAGACCATTTGAATAGAGAATGACTTCATGAGCTATTTCTGTGAGTTGGTTACTTCCAAGCGCATAGTGTTGCTAGATGTTCAGCTTTGGGTGTGACAAGGCACCAGCAGGAGACCATAGCCCTGATCTTCCAGGAATTCGTCCCTTACTCCGTGTTCCAAAGATGTCCACGTCTCAGCCTTTCTCAGCATCCAGAAGCATCTGGCAGGGGCGGCCGTGATGGTGAAGTGTTTCCCACATAACGCAAGGACCTCAGCTCAATCTCCAGTTAAAAACCCAGGTACGATGCACGTACTTACAACCCCAGTGCTGGGGAGGCAGAAAAGTGGGTCCCTATCAAAATGGGGACCTAGAGTCCCAGTGAGAGACCTTATGTCAACAAACAAGAAGGTTGAGTCCTTGGGAATGGCACCCAAGGCTGACCTTTGGCCTATGCACATGTAGGCACCTACTCACACACATATACAAGTGCATGCACATATGCACATGCAGGCAAGCACATACACCCACATATACTCATACACATGCAGGCACATACACATACATGCATACAATCATACACACATAAGTGCGTACACATACAGTATCCACATATACAGATACATATGCTCATGTATGCACAAACAACCATATGAACACAACAACATGGGCATACACTGATGCATCCACATACAAACACACGCACACATTCATGCATGCACATACAAGCACATGTACATATAACATGTGCATACACTTATGCATATGCATGCAAACGCATGCACACACAACATTCACATATATACATCCACACATACGAAAGCATATGCACACACAACACCTGCATACACACATGCATGCATATGCAAGTACATCTATATCCACATATACAAACACTTACACACACACATACCCCACATACACAACTATAATCACTTCCAGTTTCAGGTCAGGTAGAAATGAGCCCCCCTTGTACCAGCAGCAGAAAACGACTTGTGTGGAAACACTGCCAGGCACGAAACACTAAGGCTGGGTCACTCCATCTAAAAACAAATGTTAAACTAAAAATGGGTTCTCCTCTTCAGAGGTGCTAAAGGTTGAGTCACTCCTAAAATCAAACCTTGAAGTAAAAATGTGTCTCCTCCTCAGAGGTGAGAAATGAACACCTGGAATAGCAGGGTGACACTTCCTTACGGGGTGAGGTCACGCTGTATTCTCAGTCAGACCTGCGAGACTTGGGGACAAAATGACAATATTCCCAAAGCTGAAATGCCAAGGTGGGCCTGCCTTTTGGTTCCTCTCTGCTGCTGTGATAAAATTCTCTGACTCCCCTTTCCCCACCCACCGGGGGACAAGCCCAGTCTAGCCACAACTCACAGTGACCTAGGTAAGCTCCTCCCGCCCACCAAACCCCAGGCAGCCCACTGGACCCAGCTCCTCCCACCAGCCAGCCAGAGCCAGCACAGCGCTGGGCCCAGGAGGACACCCTTGGGCCACGCCCCAGCTCCCCAGGTTAATAGCGCCCTGCCACCACCACCTCCTTCGTTTCCCTACCCTAGGGCAGGAGCTGCTCCAGGCCAAATAATTCAGTTCGGTGAAAAATGCACAGAAATTGAAAGAAGGTCTTAAGAGTTAAAATGACAATGCCCAAGTCAAAGTGCAAATCCATGAGAAACAACACCCAAGAAAACAAATCTCCCACTGAAGAATTAATCCCATAATGATAGACTCCAACCAGAACAAACCCACGGAAAATAGCCAAGAAAGCCTGGCCCAGAAGGACTTTCAAAACATGATCAATACCATGTTTAATACTATGAAAGAGGAAATCCAGGAAGAATTAAATAACTGCATCAATGACTTTGAAGAGGAACACAACAGACACTTGGAGGAGTTGAGAAAAACAGTTCAAGAAACAAAAACAGGCATAGAACAGTTAAAACAGACTTAAACACAGTTTAAAACTGAACTAAAAGACAAGTTATCTTCAACCCAGAACTCAACAGAGAGTCTTATCATCAGAACTAATGAAGCAGAAAATAGAATTTCAGACCTTGAAGACAAAGTGGGAGTATTAACCAGCTCAATGGAAGAGGTCATTAAAGCCAAAAAGATACTCGAGAGAAATATTCAAGACTTATAGGACACCTTGAAGAAGTCTAACATGCGTATTCATGGAACACCAGAACAAGAATCCCAAAATACCACACCTGAGGAAATTTTTCAAACTATCATCAAGGAAAACTTTCCTCATCTAAAAAAAGAAAGGCCCATCCATATACAAGGGGCATTCCACACGCCAAACAGATATGACCAAAATAGAAACTCGCCACAGCAAATAATAGTTAAAACACTCCACATTCAAGAAAAAGACTGGTGCTGGAGAGCTTCAAGGGAAAAAAAAAGTCATTTTAAAGGTAAACCTATTAAAATAACAAATGACTTCTCAATGGAAACAGTAAAAGCAAGAAGAGCTTGGAGAGACATACTTCAAGATTGAATGAGCAAAAATGTCAACCCTGATTTACCCTGCAAAACTATCCATCATGATCGAGGGAGAAAGAAAAATCTTCCAGCACAAAGACAACTTGAAGGGATACATGTCCACCAAACCAGGCCTTCAAAAAAATGCTAGAAATGATACTCAAGCTTGAAGAAAAAAAAACAGGCATATCCAGGAGAACAGAAGGCAAGTATAATACCACCAAAACCTAAAAGTGAAACAATAGACTTACAAAAGCCACTAAACATAATAAATGTACAGAATTGAAAATAGTTTCTCCATTATAACATTAAATGTTAATGGAATTAACTCACCGATCAAGAGACACAGATTACAAACTTCGATTAAAAAATCACAATCCATCAATCTGCTGCTTGCAGGAAACCCATCTCACCACAAAAAATAGGTACATCCTAAAAATAAAAGGCTGGTCAAAAATTCTGCAAGCTAATGGAACCAGAAAACAGGCAGGGGTAGCCATTATGCTATCAGACAAAGTGGACTTCAAACCAAAAAAAAATCATAAGAGACACAGATGGATACACATTTGTCACAGGTACAATTCACCAGGAAGACTTCACAATACTGAACATATGCACCCAATACAGGCCCCCCATATTCATTAAGCAAACCCACAATGCTAAAGCGAGAAATCAATCCAAAATGATAATTCTTGGGGATTTCAACACTGCCCTCTCAACATGGGATATGCAACAGGTAAAAAACTTAACAGAGACACTTTGGAGCTTAATTAAACCCTTACTGAAATGGACCTTACAGATCTCTATCGAACTTTTCATCCATGGACCAAAGAATACACATTTTTCTCAGCAGCACACGGAACTTCTCCAAAATAGATCACATATTGGGCCACAAAACGAATCTCCACATATACAGAAGTGAAATTCTAGCCTGTACCTTATCAGACAACCATGACCTAAACTTGACATCCACACACAACAAGCAACAGAAAATACACTAACTCCGGTGCTTAACACTATGATGCGAAGGAGAATTGGATTCAGGAAGAATTACAAAGGAAATCAAGATTTCCTGAAAGTGAACGATAATGAAAATACAACTTAACCAAAATCTCTGGGACACAATGAAAGCTGTCTTAAGAGGTAAGTTCATAGCTCTTAATGCCTACATCAAAAAAATGGAAACATCAGAAATAAATAACTTAACAATGCAGCTTAAGGCTTTAGAGACACTAGAACAATCTGATCCCAAAAGCAGTAGAAGGGAGGAGATTAGCAAAATAAGGGGAGAAATAGCCGAAATCGAGATTAGGAAAATCATACAGAAAATCAACCAGTCAAAAAGCTGGTTTTTTTTAAAAAATCAATAAGATTGATACACCCCTAGCTAAATTAACCAAAAGCAAGAGAGAGAAAACCCAAATTAACAAAATTAGAAATGAAAATAGAGGCATCACTACTGATACACAAGAAATCCAGAGAATTATAACGTCATATTTCAAAAACATATACTTGGTGAAATTTGACAACACAAAAGAGATGGATGAATATCTAAGTTAATACAACTTACCTAAATTGAATCAGGAAGTTGTGAATTATTTAAATAGTCCTATAACATATGAGGAACTCGAGGAGGTAATCTTGAATCTTCCCACCAAAAAATGTCCTGGACCAGACAGATTCACCACAAAGTTCTACCAGACATTTAAGGAGCTAATAACACCAATACTCCTTAAACTGTTCCATCAAATAGCAAAGGAAGGAACACTACCAAATTCCTTCTATGAAGCTAATATTGTCTTAATATCAAAACCTAATAAAGATACACTTAAAAAAGAAAACTATAGGACAATCTCTCTGATGAACACAGATGCAAAGATTCTCAACAAAGTCTTAGCGAATCAGATTCAAAAACATATCAAAAAGATCATCCATGGGAATCAAGTAGGCTTTATCCCAGGCACACAAGGTTGATTCAACATACCCAAATCAATAAATATAATTCACCATATAAAGCAGTCCAAAGTTCAAGACTACATGATACTCTCGATAGATGCAGAAAAAACTTTGACAAGATCCAACAGCCCTTTATGATCAAAACCCTAGAGGTTGGAATGGAAGAAACTTCTATCAATATAATAAAAGCTGTATACACAACAAGCCAACAGCAAGGATTCTCCTCAATGGGGAAAAACTTAAAGCATTCCCACTTTGATCAGGAACTAGACAAGGCTGTCCACTCTCACCACTTCTATTCAATATTGTACTTGAAGTCTTAGCTGAAGCCATAAGACAAGAAAGGGACATAAAAGGGATTCATATTGGCAAGGAAGAAGTCAAGTTATCACTATTTGCAGATGACATGATCTTATACCTGAGTGATCCCAAAAACTCCACCAGGA
Organism: Typhlomys cinereus; assembly: GCA_023101885.1. Lineage (NCBI taxonomy): Eukaryota > Metazoa > Chordata > Mammalia > Rodentia > Platacanthomyidae > Typhlomys > Typhlomys cinereus. The sequence goes on along the minus strand of JALPQD010000087.1, from coordinate 2,189,003 downwards.
AGCTCCTAGAACTAATACAGAAGTTCAGCAGGGTGGCAGGATACAAAATAAATGTACAAAAATCAGTGGCCTTCCTATATGCCCAAGAATGAAAGAAGTGAAAAAGCCCTGAGAGAAACAATCCCATTTACTATAGCCCCTAAAAAAATGAAATACCTTGGTATAAACCTAACCAAGGAAGAGAGATCTTTAATGAACACTTTAACCCCTAAAGAAAGAAATTGCAGAAGACAGCAGAAGGTGGAAAGACCTCTCATGTTCCTGGATGGCAGAATCAACATCATAAAAATGACATCCTACCAAAGGCAATAACAGATTCAATGCTATACCAATAAATCCCAAAGCAATTCTTATAGAAGTTGATCAAACAATCTCAATGTTCATATGGAGGCACAAAAGACCCAGGATAGCAAAAACAATCCTGAGTAACAAAAACACAGCTGGAGGTATCACCATACCAAGCTTTAGTCTATACTACAAATCCATAGTTGTAAAAACAGCTTAGTATTGGCTTCAAAATAGACACACAGATCAGTGGATAAGGGTTGAAGACCCATATATAAGCCCACACAACTACAGCCATTTGATCTTTGTCAAAGGGGCCCAAAAAATCGAATGGAAAAAGAGCAGCATCTTCAACAAATGGTGCTGGCAAAACTGGATATCCACATGCAGAAGATTAAAACTGGACCCGTACTTGTCACCATGTACAAGAATTAATTCTAAATGGATCAAGGACCTTGATATAAGGCCAGAGACTATAAAAACCATAGTTGAAAGGGTAGGGAACTCCCTCGAGCTGATTGGGCCAGGCCGACAGTTCCTAAACGGACATCCAATAGCACAGTCACTACAACCAACACTCAACAGATGGGATCTTGTGAAATTAAAGAGCTTCTGTTCAGATAAAGAGATTGTAACTCAAGCACAAAGCAATCCACAGAAAGGGAGAAAATCTTCACTAACCACATATCTGATAGAGCTCTATTATTCAGAGTTCACAAAAACTTAGAAAACTAAATACCAAGGAAACAAATGGGTCAATTAAAAAATGGGCCTTGGAACTTAAAAGAAACTTTACCAAGGACAAAATTAAAATCTCTAAGAAATATCTTAAAAGTAATCCACATCCTTAGCCATCAGGGAATTGCATATCAAAACCTCCTGAGATATCATCTCACCCCTGTCCGGATGGCAAAAATCCACAATACAAACAACACCAAGTGCTGGAGAGGATGTGGAGAGAGGGGAACTCTCCTACATTGCTGGTGGGAGTGCAGGCTCATACAACCACTCTGGTGAGCCATCTGGCGATTCATAAAGAAGTTAAAGATTGAAACGCCATATGACCCACTATACCACTCTTGGGAATAACCCCCCATACAGCAAAAATTCACCTCAATAGCACAAGCACAACCATGTTCATAGCAGCACTGTTTACAATAGCAAAGTCATGGAATCAGTCCAAATGTCCAACAATTGATGAGTGGATAAGGAAAATGTGGTACATTTATACAATGGAATACTACTCAGCCATCAAAAATGATGAATTAATGCAATTTGCTGGGAAATGGATTGAATTAGAAACAATTATATTGAGTGAAGTATCCCAGACACGGAAAATTAAGCACCATATGTACTCCCTAATAGGTGGATCCTAGTACCAAACCCACTTAGAGACACTCAAAGACAAATCTCTGTAATACCTACAGTAATTGTAAAGATTATAAACAGGAGGGATGGGGAAGGAGGGCCCCACCAGAAACAAGGAGAGAGGGGACCATGTTACAGCAGAGAAAATAGGCCTCCATCAAGGACTGTAAGTAAGTAATGAGACATCTGGTTAAGTTCACAGACTTTCCTTCCTGATCATTTACAACTGAGGGGGTGTGATCTCACCAGAAGGGGAGGGCATATAGGCTGCCAGATAGAAAGTAACCATTTTGCAGATGGGTGATTGACCCCTCTCTCACCACAGTCACCTACTTTTATTCCATCTACCTTTGAATATACTCTTATAACAAGACTCTAATTTAACAGCTTTTTATCTCTGGCCAGGGGGTGACATCCAATACCCATCAGGATGGAGCCAAGGGTATTGCAGGAGCAGCAAAACTGAAAAAAAAATCAACAAACCATAATTCAGAACATCAGAGACTTTATATCAACACCTGGAACTGGGTCAGCCTAATCTCTCCCCATCCTGAAGCTCAGGGAAATTTGCGGAAGAGGGGGCGGTAGGAGTGTAAGAGCACAAGGATGGGAGGAGTCATGATATGTAAGATACTCCACAAAAGTTAGGGCCGAAGCAATCATAATTGGACTTTGCATGACCTGCGCTATGTCCAACACATTATTGACCCCACAAAGTCTAGCATGGACTAAAGGCACTAGAACCCTTGGAGGATAGGGACTGACAGTCACAGTAGTGTTCCTAAGCTTAAGGGGAACACAGGAAAGAGTTCTGGGAAATGCCCCTGGGTCCTTGCACCTCATCGCAGAGGAGGACCCAGAGGAGAGTTTGGCATGCACATTAAAGGATTGCTCTGGGGATTGGGGGGGGAGGCACTGGGAGATGGGGAGGGACATGGGAGGGGAGGGGGTAGCAAGGGGGTCCGGGAGAGGTGGAGGGAGGAAAGGGACCGGTGTACCTGTTAAGTTTGTATGAGCGGAAATAATAATAATAATAAAAAAAATTCTCTGACTCAAGTACCTTAAGGAAGAAAGGGCTTATTTTAGCTTTCAGAAAGATGAGTCTATCACAGCAAGAAAGACATGGTAACTGGATCCCATTACATCCATCAGGAAAGAAAGATGGGAAGGGGGAAGAGAGAAGGAAAATGGGGAAGGGGGACAGGAAGAGGGGCTGCCTCAGGATGTGCCTCCCCCAGCAAGGCTCCACCTCCCAAAGGTTCCGCAATCCTCACAAAGAGCATCACCAACTGGGGAGCAAGTGACGGAACAGGCGAGATGACAGCAATTCGATCCACAGCAAGCTGGTAAACGGAGAGAGGAGGGACGCACCCCTCGATCAGGCTGCAATTGCTACAATTGTTTTTCAGTTTTATCTTTTCCAGTGTTGGGTCAGAATCGAGGTTCTTGCCAGGCCGCACAAACACATGCCACCCAGCTGCATCCCAAAGCCTTCGACACCACTTAAACCCAGACTTCTCTCTCCACAGCGCAAATTGTGTGGTTTAGACAAATATTTTTAGGGCTTATTATACATTTTGAGATAAAAAGTAAGGCAGAACCTTACAGGAAAACCAAGGTCCCAGAGAAGCCGAGTGACACTCCTGAGGCCACACAGCCAGTTAATGAGCAAGGAGCCAAGTTCAAAGATCTGTTTCTATTTGGAGAGCTGGCTCAGGGGTTAAAGACTTTGCCTCATAAGCAGAAGGACCTGAGTTCAGATCCCCAGATCCCATGCAAAACTGTGGGGAAGAAAATGGTAGCAGCTTATAATTCTGGTCTGGAAGGCAGAGCCTGGGAAACTCCCGAGCAAAGCAATAGGGAGGTAGAAGAATCCAGGGTGATCCCGATCTCACTCTTGGCCTCTGCAGGGACACACACCCAAATGACCTCCTGTACATACATTCACACCCACACATAACAAATAGATAGATAGATGATAGATAGATAGATGATAGATAGATAGATAGATGATAGATGATAGATAGATAGATAGATAGATAGATAGATAAATGCAGTAATAGGTTGGTTCTCAGAAACACCCCCAAAATTAGAAATAGTAATGGGAGGAAGGAGGAAAAAAGGGGACAAAGGAAGAAAGGAAAGAAAGGAGGGAAAGGGAATGGAGGGAGAAAAGAAAAGCATAGAAGAAAGGGAGACAGGAAGGAAGGAAGGAAGGAAGGAAGGAAGGAAGGAAGGAAGGAAGGAAGGAAGGAAGGAAGGAAGGGAGGGAGGGAGGGAGGGAGGGAGGGAGGGAGGGAGGGAGGGAGGGAGGGAGGGAGGGAGGGAGGAAGAGAAGTAGGGAGTGAGGGAAGAAAGAAAGAAAAGTTAGAAGAAAGGGGGGCTGGAGAGGTGGCTCAGGGCTTAAGCCTCTGCCTTGCAGGCGGAAGGTTCTGAGTTCGGATCCTAGACCCCACGTATAGACGTCGGGCAGAAGCGGGGGCGGCTTGCGTTTCTGGTCCTGGTAGGGCGGAGCCTGTGAATCCCAGGGCAGAGTAAACAAGGAGGAGGTGGAGGCGTCCATGTGGTTCCTGAATTTGTCCATGGTTCTACACACACACACATACATACACACACGCACACATGCATACACGCACAATTGAATAAATAATAAAAAAATTTTAAAAAAGAAAAGTTAGAAGAAAAAGAGAGAGGAAGGGATAAAGAAAGAGAGGGAAACAGGCAGAGAGGAAGGAAGGAGGGAGAGGAGGAGGGAGGGTAGAAGGAAGGGAAGAGGAGAAGACAGAAGTAGGGAAGGAAGAAAGAAAAGTGTAGAAGGAAGGGAGAGAGAAAGTGAGGAAAGAAGGGATGGAGAGAGGGACAGAGGGAGAGAGGGAAGGAGAGAGAGAGGAAGGAAGGGATGAAGGGAAGGACAGAGGGAGGGAGGGAGAAAGGAAAGGAGAGAGGGAGAGAGGGAGGAAGGAAAGGAGGAAGAGGGCTAAAGGAGATGTCTTGGTTAGTAAAGTGCTTGGGGCAAAAGCCTGACCCTGTGCCCAGGTAAGAAGTCAGGCCTGTAATGCACACCTGCAAACCTGGCTCTGAAAAAGACATGCTTGTTGACCCCACAACTTTGAGACAATAATAATATGTACAAAAGCCATATCAATAGCTGTCAGAACATAATTTACTCAATTAAAAAAGAGCAAATGTTTAACAAGAGGGAACTGACTGAATTTTGCCATAGATGTAAGTCTATATGGTAGAACACTCAGCCCTCACGATTCGCTTATAATCAAATTTCCAATGCACTGGAAAATGGTCGTAGTGGCCTTTTGAAAGAAGAAAAGATCTCATTAACTTATAACTAAACCTTGCTGCAATATGTACTTATCCCTGATGAGGCTGGGTACCCCCCAGAATATTAATTACAGCTTTCCCCCAGAGGAGTAAAACATTCAATTTCTTCATCGACCTTCTCCTAGATGTACAGTCTCCATGATGTTCATGTGCTCGCCTTTCAAAACATGTACCTGTCCGTCTGAAAGACGTTACATGTGCCTTTGAGAAGATGCCATTCCAGCCCCCAACGCTGGGGTCAGACTTGTGCGCCATGTGCTGCCTCGCTTCAAAGCATTTACCGTAACCCGGGAGGGAACCAGGCTCGGTCTGGCTCCTTCAGTCCCTTTGTCTGCTGCCTACCAGGAAGCCTGTCGGTACAGCTGCCTCGGTACAGCTGCCTGTCGGTACAGCTGCCTGTCTGCTCGGGCACAGTGACTCAGCCCCAGTGCCCGCTCTATGCCGGGCACAGCGGCTTCCGGGTATGCAATCACATGCGGAAACAAAAAGAATAAGCAAGTGTGTTTGGGTTCTACCTGTTCCTTCTCACTCATTCAAGAGGCGTTTACTGACCAGAAGACGGGACGTGGCCAGCCACAGGCTGGATGCTGGGTTCTGCCTAAGCTCATGGCTACGCAATCTGGCAGGTGGACAAGTCAGCAGAGACTCCCAGGCAGCTGCCCAAGTGCCACTGTCACGCAAGAGGGCACCCAGTAGCCTGAGCATGTAGGCCAGGCGCACCTGAGCCAAAGCTGTGGTTACGGGAAGTCCTGAGTGCTCCCCGCCAGAGCACAGAGAAAGCAGAAGAGCTTTAAGAGAGACAGCTCGGTCCTAAGGGCTCGCCTCACGTGCCTGAGGACTTCAGTTTGATCTCCAGACCCCCGGTCATAATGCTGGGTGTAAGGGCCACACTTGGAATCCCAGCCCTGGGGATTTGTGCAGAACTTTCCTCGAATTCATAAATTTAATTTATCTGTTCCATTTACAAGTGTCCCCTGCAATCTTCTGTGCAATATCTTTGTGTGTGTGTGTGTGTGTGTGTGTGTGTGTGTGTGTGTGTGTATGTGTGTGTGTGTGTGTGTATCAGAGACTACTGTGTGTCCCTGTAGAAGTCCAAAGGTGACTTCAAGAATCATCCTGGATCGCTTCTACCTCCTTTTTACTTCATTCTGGGATTTCCCAGGCTCCACCCACCAGGGCTGAAAGTACAGGCGGCTGCTGTTTTTCCATGAAACTTGGGATTCAGTCTCAGGACTTTCTGCTTGCGGAGGCAGTCTTAATACCTGAGCCATCTCTCCAGCCCAATTGTGTGCAATGCCTTTTAGTTGCTTCTGTGTGTGTGTGTGTGTGTGTGTGTGTGTGTGTTTCTGATCAGCTAATTTACATTATCAAAATGCACCACCCAGCAATCAAAGAAAAATCCTCTTGCTTCTACAACAGTTAGGTGTGTGCCAAGTGTCTGCCTTGGAAGCACAAAGAGCATTTCTTTCCAGAAGAGCAATTCACGAAGGAATACTCAGTTCTCAGTTCACCTTGTGTGAGCATCATCCAGTGCACAGTGGGACCGAAGTCTTGCCTACCATGGTAGACTGAGCCTCTTCGGTGATTAGAAGCTGAAGCACTTTCCCAAGACGCACGCCCACCTTCACATCGCACAGAATGCCTTCGACTGCGCTGGGGCAAGTCTTCCAGATGTAACTTACTATCACCTTCAGGATTAACCTTTTGGTAAAATGTAAATTTGTCTAAATTTAAATTACCTCGAGGAGATGCAACGGTCCATCTTTATCGTACAACAGCTGCATCAGCAGGTTGATAGAGGCCAAAAAAATACAGATGCTGAGAACAGGGACAGACAGCTCTTTGGACTTCATCTTCCACACCAGAACTAGGACCTTGCTGTCTCAGCACAAGAAAGAGGGGTCATGGGCAAGCACACCTTCCTGGTTCGTCCTAGAAATGTCAAGCCCTGTAACTAACGAGCGACCCTCGCAGGTCTGCACACTCTGTTTATAATGACAGATGAGGAGTTTAGATGCAGCGCTTTCAAATGCTTGCAAGCATGTTTTTAATATTCAGTGCAACCATCTGCAGAATTAGAGGGCATCGGCACTGCCAGGCGGCAGAGTGCAAGGTGTGGCGGTCTCCTGTGGGATGACAGCTTTCAGTAGGAGAAGCGGTGCTGATTCGGTTGCTCTCAAGCCCTGGCCGAGACCCGAGCCCTTACAGCTCTTTCTTTGGCGAGAGGCAGGAGCGGGATTGAATCTGTACACTGTTCTGGATCCTTTGCACGGGTCTAATTACCAAAATCTTCAAAAACTCAATTCTGCTTAACCCAATATTAATTGAAACTAAGCCAGTGTCCTGGCTGTTGAGCCTCTATCTCTGAGACACACCAGTCTGCACCAGAAGACGGTGCCACAACAGGACAAGAGTCTCCTTCAAGAAGCCAGGAAGGGGCTGGGGAGGCAGCAAAGCTGTATGTTGCCAGAAGTCCAGGGCGTGACCCCTGATGTTCTTCAGAGACTTTGACAGCCTTGCTATCTAGCAAGTGAAAATTTGCCCCTCTCTTAGCAATCCCTGGATACGGTGTGGCCAGTTCCCTTGATTCCTGATGTTGGTATGGACTCTCCCGCCACGCTGGACTGAGCACTGTAACCAGGATTGTAAGAAAGAATAAAACCCCTTTTCAGTCATGATTTCATTGGTGACACGCAAACATAGTACAACATTGACCAACCATTACAGCTTGTGTGATTTTTCTTACATATAATGATAACTATCAAAAAACCCACAACTTGAGCATGCACATAATATTTATAGGAAATTCAACATGTGTGAAGCAACATGCCTAAAAAAATAGAGGCACTTGACCGATTTGGGGGAGGGGATAAATGCAAGCCTTGTAGAGAGGTTTCAGATAGACTTATCTGAAAAATCTCATGCAACTGATCTCTTAGAGGGTGACCAAACCATTAAGACAAATAGAGGATTGTGCTTAGCATGACTGCGGCCATCTTGAATCTCATCCACCATGGCTGGCCCCAGGGTGTTTCCTATGAAGTAGGGGAAAGGATGGGCATGGCAGGAAGGAACTCTGCCCAACTCAGTCATTGACCCTCTGTAAGTCACTAATCTTTGGCAGGAAGAACAAGCTCAGAAACTGTGGGCAGCCAATAAAATGCTTTCATAGTTTATTGCCAATAAGTAAATCGCTCTTGCTTCATTTCCAAGAAAGACATTTGAAATTCTGTGCTTAAAGTGTCTGTCTACTCTACTGTCTGGGCTTTCTAGTCGTGCTTTTAAAAGCAAGTAAATAAAGCTTTATGGTTCAATAAAGGCAGCTGGCCCCAGCTGTATACTCACAGTTATTACTGACAATGGACTATATATTAATTTATTGAATAAACCAAGTAACTCTAAGCTAAAAGAAAATTGGCACTCATCATCATTATCATTATCATGATTTACAGTAAGATAAAAATTGGAAATCTCTGATGAGAAACCCGAAGTAAAGAGAAAACCCTTCTAGAAAAGATCCCTCTTCAGCCATGAAAGAAATGAACCAGACCCACAAGTGAACAAATGATGCTTTCCTGTACTTCGTGGTTCACAAGCCTCACTAGACAGAGGAAAGCATCTCACCAGTGGTGACGATATCAGGGGAACTCCGGCCAAGAAAAGCTCTGCACTCCCTGATGACGTCATAGTAAAGCTGGGTGGTGGAGCTAACCCAGGGTGAGGAGCTGGCCCACCTCACATGGGCTGAAGCACTGGTGCTAACGCTAGTGGAAGAGGTGGATCGTGCTGGTGTGATAGTTAATCCTGGGTGTCAACTTGACACACCTGGCATTAACTAAGATCAACCGAGACCACACCTAGCATTAACTAAGATTGGCTGAGACCACCTGAAGAGATTATCTGGATGATACAAAGACCAGCCCTAGATCCCATTAAAACCGCCCAGTAGTAGACCAGATAAAAGGAACCATAGAACAGGAGACTGGGAAGAGGAGAAGCTGAAGCTGTGCTAGAAAATATTCTTCCCTCCTGCCACCTGGTTTCTTTGTTTTTTCGACCCTCCAGCTCCCCAACCCTCTTAAACATGACTAAAAACTCTCCAGGAATTCTCCAGCCTTCAGCCGTCACCCACTGGACTACTGGACTGAGCAGCTACTGGCAGCCATCGTTGGACTACCTCAGCCATACCTTGTAAGCCAACTCAATAAATTCCCTTTTTATATATTCATTTTGTTGATTCCGTGGCTCTAGAGAACCCTGACTAATACATGCTGCTAACTCTGATAAAGAGTTGACTTTTGGGGCTAACGCAAGTTGAAGAGCTGGCTCATGGTGCTAACCCTCACTGAAGAGACAATTCTTGGTGCTTACACTAGTTAAAAAGCTGGTTCTTAGGTTATTTTTTGTTTATTTTTCTCTAACAAACAAAATAAACACCAGACATGGGAGCAGATATAAAAAAGCAAATCCTCTCTTCTCTGCTTTTCTCTAGCTTTCTCTCTCCACCAAATGAACTACCTCACCTCTTGGGAAAGGGACGGGATATCCGTGGCCTTGTAACTAACCCCTGATCACAAGGTCCTGCAGGAGGTCTTATTGCTCCCTGCATTCAGTAGCACAGCACAGAACCTGTTCTGGAAGCTGTGCGTTCGAATTGCTTCCTGTGAGGATAAAGTCGAGTGCAGGTCAGACTTCAGGGCTGAAGGTGCAGCTCAGTGGTAGAGCCGGAGAATATCAGGCAAAAAGCTCTGGATTCATTTCTTGGGAGCAAAAAGTACACACCAGTAACACTGAGAAAGTGTCCTCTCGGGAGAGACTTTCAAATGCATCCTTCGTCATATGCCAAAGAAAAGAAAAGATCCAAGGAGAAGTTCGTATCCCCCAAGCTCTCAGGATAAGGGACCCTGGAACATGTGTCCCTCAGAGGACATACATGAAGCATGTCTACTTTCATCTATTAAAAACCAAGGCAACCCCCACAAGAGTAGACAAGCCAGAGTGAAACGTCCATAGAAGCAACAGGCAGAAGGGCGGGAGGGAATAGAAGGGACTGATGAAGGGAAAGGAGGGCATGCGAGGGAAACAGGGTAAATAACCAATATGCTCATAAAAGTAAAAATAAATAAGTAAATAAAATAAAAAAAATAAAAACCAAGGCAAACCTGTGACATAAAGAAAAATTCAAATCACAGAGAAATGGCTTCTACGCAGTCTTGACTCACTCTAGGAAACACGCAGGCACACTCACAACAATGCTTTGAGAGAGAAGCTGAGCTGCCGTGGAGGCTCATCTGCAATCCCTGCTCCACAGACTCGGAGGAGATCATCACTTCAAGGTCAGAGCCAGCCTGGTCTGCACAACACATTGCAAGTACAGCAAGCAGTTCACCTGCATGGTTGCTGAGAAATGGGCATCAAACGGCTTAAGGGAACAAGGGGTTTATTTTCTTACTGATAGTCCAGTTACAGGCTGTTCACCTTGATGAGAAAGAGCATGCACCAACACCAGGGGTGAGGGAACTGGCCACAAAATATCCACCCACCTAACGGCTAAGAGAAGGAGGATCCAGACCAGCACGTCTGGCCAAGTATACACAAGGATACCAATTTCCTCAAATGGGTCTCAGTATTTTATTCATCTGTTCAGGGCCTACTCCCACCCACCATAGGCTAGGCCTTTTCTATCAGCTAGACAATCTCCTGCAGGTTGATTCTGGGCTTAACCCAATCACTAATTCTCCACAAATGTGCCCAGAGCTCAAACCCTCAACTGTCACAGTGAGGTCCTGTCTCAAGGACCAAGGAATGGGGAAGCCCCAAAAGGTCTCCATTTTCTTCATTTACTAAACAGTTAGCCATGTTGTAGAGCACATTACATGTATGTGCGTATGGATAGATAGGTGTAGGCTAGTTTTGTTTTGAGGGGTATTTTTAAATTCATAAGACTATGAAAAGCAAAAAAAAAGCAATACATTGTGTTGGAAGGTAAACTATGTACCAAAAGCTATTTTGCTTTTATGAAGACATTTATTCCCATTTTCAACTAAGACTCTCAGGAACTCCAACTGTGTGTGGACCAGGATCTGACATAAACCGGGCAGGGAGCTTTGGATATTTAACACGGGGCCATAATCACCACCAGCCCCTGTGTCTCAGGCGAGCCCTAATCCTTCAGAGGCTTCGAGTCTTATTGAAATGATCAGTCCTTCCCATCCTGAGTGTTTTTCCACAAATGATTAAACTATTGCTTTGTTATGAGTAAACGCTACAAGGCAAAACTTCATAACACACCTCCGCCCACCAGCCCCTCATCCTGAAGAGTGTCTCCCTTAGAAAGAACATCAGATAAATAATGATACTTCAATTAGGCAAAAACTCTGAAATACCAGATGGATCCTGAACTCCAAACACATTCGTATCAAATAAAAAAAAAGGAAATGAGGATTTTTCCTGCACCTACAGTAAGCACGGGTAGGTAACAGAGATGCTTGTTAACTGTCTCTGGTGAGTTCTTTCTTGTTTCACACTTAAAGCAAGGCCGCAAACTGGTGAGATGGCTCAGTGGGTCAAAGCTCTGGTTAAAGAAGCTTTCCACCAAGTCTGAGGACCCGAGTTTGATCCTCAGAACCCACATGGCAAACTTCACAACACACACAGACACACACACACACACACACACACACACACACACACACACACAATTAGCAAATGTAAAAATAACTCAAGGTAATGTAAGCAAACAACAGCTAAGAAGACTTTTCCATCATTCATTTTACCATCTCAACATACACAACTCAGAAAAGAACAGAGGGCTGGATAAGAATAAAGAAGGAACCATCTGTAATCACCAGCTTTATAATCATTTCTCTGTATCTGTTGTTGGTTTGGTATCTTTTGTTTTCGTTCATTTGTTTCTTGAGACAAAGTCTCATCCTCTTGGGCTGACTCCTGAGCTCTCGAATGCCTGATCTTCCACCTTCCAAATGCTTGGATTACCATGAGGTGCCACCACACCTGGTTCATAGGTGCTGGGGATCGAACCCAGGGCCGTGTGCCGCTCGGCAAGCACCCTACCGATGGAGCTGCACTCCAACCTCTTGTTTTGCTTTTCTTTGCTATTTACGACAGGGGCTTGTGCGTCCCAGACTGGCCTGGGAGTCGCTGTGTAGCCAAGGATGGCCTCGAACTTCTGATCCTCCTACTTCTGCCTCTCCTGCGTGCGGGGATTACAGGTGCACAGCCCACCGGGCCCAGTTTCTGAGGACGGAGCCCAGAACATGCCAGGCAGGCACCCTACCAACGGAACTACATCCCAGCCCCAGGTTAATAATAATAATAATTATCATCGTTTCTTTACCACAATCAGCTGCCATCTTAGATACTAGGCTTTGCCTTACTATTGATGAATATTTAAGAGAGTCTCCAAATTTGGTTCTACATCTCAAAAAAAAAAAAAAATGAACTAAGTTTTCCTTGCTGTAAATACCACATTACTCACTCCTCGGCTTCCTCACAGGCTGCGCGGGGTGAAGCAGCCCATGGCCAACTGGTCCAAACCAAGTACCGAAGACCTCGTTCCATCATGGAATTAAAGTAAATTCTTGCCACAGGGAGGGTGGGGCTGTCTTCAAAAAAAAAAACTAGAATATTTTGTAACATGTAGAGGAGAGCATTTCCATTTCTTTTAGCCAGAGTGTTGGGCACAGAAGAGAATATTCACAAGGAACTAAGCAATACGTAGGTCAGTGTTTTGAAGCATTGCACCATGAGGTAAATAGTAACCCCATTTTGCAGACAAGGAAGATGAAGTTTGGGAGACTGATGATCTTGGGCCACAAGCAGACAGAAAGAAAATCAGAATCTCCAACCATAGCTGTAGTAGCTCTGCCAGGCCCCCAGATCCCAGATGGCACCCCATCTTTACTCCACCTTTTTAAACAGTAAAACCCTTTTGCTGATTTTAATTTTTCAGCTGCACCCTGACAGGACAATCCGTGCATTCCACGCAACAGCTTTAAGAATCTGAGCTTTACATCTAGTTAGCGAAAAATAATTACTGAAACTAGGAGCTTCCAGATGGTCTGAATGTGCTCATCCAACACAGTGGTAGCCACTAGTCATGTGGGGCTTTTGCACATCTGAAACGAGGCTGGGCCAGATGGAGATGGTGATGTGCCCTCGGTATAAGACACACGTGTCAACACACACACACACACACACACACACACACACACACGAACAAACCCTCATCTTGATGTAAAGTACATTTTCTGAACATGTGCTAAATAGTATATATTGTTGAAAAATAATTTCATCTATTTCCCCCTTTTTAAAACTACTTACTTTTGAGAGAGAAAGGAAAATGAGTTTGCGCACTCCACAGCAAGCACGTGACTGAAGGTGCTGTGTGGTGTGTTCCTCCAAACACACACCTGCCATTTTGTCCTGCCAATGGCTGACGCTCCCTCAGTGACAGAGAGGGGGGCTAGACTGCACGTGTGGGCACACATAGTACACATGTGCCTCTGTACGTGCTTGTTCACGTGCTACCCAGGTACCCTCAAACGTGAGATTAAGAGGGGTCCTGGGGTATATAAGTGGAAGATTAGTTGAGAGAGTTCCATCTGGGTGGTCTGGAAGCCATGAGCTACGCGTGGCAGGCTGCCTGTGAATCATCTCTGCTCCTCTCAGTACCCCTCACTCCTGTTCCTTTAAGTAACCCCAGTAAACTTGTTGATTCGTCCATTCGATCTGTGGTGAAACTCCTATCTGGGGTGGGAAGAGGGTTGTGTGGCGCCTTCCCCAAGAAAAGTACTTCACACAACAGAAGGCCAGAGGGCAACTTTCAGAAGCGGGTTCCTTCCCCCTCCTGCACTCTGGGGCTCAATCTCCAATCCACAGGTTTGTTCGCGGACACCTTTGTCCCCTGAGCCATCTCGCAGGCCCTCTTTTCCCTCTTTGTTCAACGTGACTGTTGCAACCTGAACTTCCAGGCGTGGCCTGCATTCTGTTTCTCTTTACCAGTACTGGAATTAACTGCTAAAGGAAACAAAAGGCAAGTTATTCAAGACTAGAAGTGTAATTCAGAGATAGAACAATTGCTTGGCATGAGCAAGTCTCTAGATTCAAGCTGCAGCTGTGAAAAACAGTGTCAATCACACCCAGGCATGGCGGCAAGCCCCGCGAGACCAACACTGTGGGAAGCCGAGGCAAGAGAAATCTCCCAAATCCGAGGTCAGTCGGGGCTATGCCGTGAGTTCCAAGTCACTGAAAGAGCCTGAATTCAGATTTTTAAAAGAAAATGGATTGCTAGATTGGGACGAGAGTCCAAGACACTTGAACTGGCTTTTAAGGCCTTGCTGAAATTCTTGCTTGTTGGTTTCAAACATCGTTCAGTAAAACAAAATTACTATTTGTTGAGTAAGTACTATGTCCAGGGAAAATTATATGCTGTCAGACGCATGGACTTTTCTCTAGAAAATTGTGTGAGACATCTTTTAGACCATGCCATTAAGTCTTCAGTGATTAAGAAGGCTGTAGCTAGAGGCAGGGGAGATGGCTCAGAGGTTAAAGCCTCTGCCTTGAAAGCAAATGCATCTGAGTTCAGACCCCCAGATCCCAGGTAAACGTACAGGTGGAAATGGCTGGCACCTGGGAAACTCCAGAGCAAAGCAATAAGGAGGCAGAAGAGGTCCAGGATGATTCCAAAATCATCCTCCACAGGTGGGCACACACACACACATGAATGCATGCACACACACTCAAGTTCTCTTTTGTACATACCCACACATATATGTATATGCATTCACATGCAAAACACACACTGCAAAGAGAAAGAGGAGGAGGAAGAAGCGGCAGCTGTCGCCAACTAGACCTGAAACTCAGTGTTCAGCAGGCGCTGTACATACACAGGTGAAGACCGTGCCAGCCGCCATCCAGGAAACTCCCTGGCTGACACGGGAGGTTGACAGAAAGCTAAGCAGCCCAAGTCAACTTGAACTTTAATCAGAATAGAAGGAAGGTCAAAGTTCAAGGCACTGGGGTGAAGGCCTCTTTAAAAGACACTCTCACCCTCTGATCTGCACAGCCAAGCAGACGCTGTGACGTCACTGAAGCCCTGTGAACCAACACCTGGCGGATTCCACGACTGAACAGGAAACTCAGCTGAATCCTAGAGAATCTTCTAGTGCGTCTTTGAGGCTCCTGGGGGCTGGAGCAACATAGTGAGTGCTTAGGAAAGATAGATGTCAAGGGCATGGTGAATCTGTAAAGTCTGACCTTTCCTAGTGGCAGAGATGCCCTGAGAGTGAGCCCAGCAAAGGGGGGTGGAGGCAGAAGACAGAAGTTCCAGGTCACCCTTAGAGACTCTTTGTAAACAAATTCAAGGCCAACTAAGAAAGAAATGAAGGAGGGAGGGAGGAAGGGAAGAAAGGAAGGGAGGGAGGGAGAAGAGGGCAGGAGGAGAGGGAAGGAGAAAGGTAACGAGAGAAAAAGAAGGAGAGAGGAAGATGGGAAGGAGGACAGAAAAACACTATTGCACCATTAGACAGAGCAAATTCAAAGCCAGTCATGGTTAACAGAAGACACTGTCAAGAAAAAAATGATGGAAGGAGTGAGGGAGGGGAGGAGGAGGAAGGAAGGAAGGAAGGAAGGAAGGAAGGAAGGAAGGAAGGAAGGAAGGAAGGAAGGAAGGAAGGAAGGAAGGAAGGCAGAGGAAGGAAGGCAGAGGAAGGAAGGCAGAGGAAGGGAAGGAGGGAGATAGGAAAAGAGAAAGAAAAAGAGAATGAGGGAGAAGGTGGGAAGGACAAAGAGACAGGATCCCCCCATGGGATCCAGTGGTGTTCACCACCAACCTCACTGACGGAGCCCAAATTCCAACCTCCCACCCCCCACCCCCAGTGGCTTTTCTCCCAGCAACCACAAATGTTGCGGCATCGCAAAGAAATGAGACCCCAGTTCCCCACTCAGCAGAGGCTCCAATCAGTACGGCGAGGGTTCTGCTTCGGCGAGAACCAAGCCCGCAGCTTCAGAATTACATTTCATGGAAGATCAGAGCAGAAGCCCCTCCGCGTCTGCCCGAGAAATCCCTGCACGCTGTCACTTGGAGACGGGCCGTGCAGGAGAGAAAGCGGCCCCGAAGTCCTATCTAATTAAGACATCAAACCACTAGCCCGGACCAGCTCGCTCTTCTTGTTCTGCCAGATGAGGTTCTTGGTGGTTTTATTAATATTCCAGCACAGCGAAGGAATGGCTACATCAAAAACACAGTGTAAATCCAAGCTTCGAGAACCAATAAACCCAGAAGGGAATAAGCCTTCAGGGTATCAATTCTCTTGCAAATAAATTCCACCTCCTTGCGGGCCTTGCTCCTCTTCCAATAAAATTTTAAATATAAATCTGCAGGCTCTGAATTTCTGAGTCCACAAAGAAGTTAGTTCAAGCACCTGGATTCGTGAACCCCTGCTGAGTACAGATGTCTCTTTATGAAGAAGTTAACCACGTACAGCTGGAAACTCGCTCAGAGCTACTGTACTGCCCAGCGGAGCTGGGGAACTGTCTCAGTGGGCAAAGAGCCTGTTGCAAGGGCTGGAAAGAGGGCTCAGGGGTTAAGACTCTAGCTCCCAAGCAGAAGGTCCTGAGTTCAAATCTCAGGTCCCACATAAAAAAAGCACAAGGCAGAAATGGGGGTGGGCTGAATTCGGGCCCTGGAGGGCAGAGCCTGGGAAATCCCAGGGCGAAGCAAAAAGGAGGTAGAAGCAATCCAGGATGATTCCTGAAGTCACCCTTGGGTCTCCACAGGGACACACAGTGCTCTCTGATACCACACACACACACACACACACACACACACACACACACACACACACAAAATGAATAAAGAAATAGGTAAATATTTTAAAAGCTTGCTGTGCAAGCATGAGATCCTGGGTTCAATCCCTGGGTCCCTAGTCAAAAAATTCCAGCAGGAAAGAAGGTGGATCCAGCTCGAGATCCCAGAGCTGACAGGCAGAGACAAGTGAATACCTGGGGGCCCACGCCGGTGGGCAGAGCTTCATCTGCAGGTTCAGGCCATTGAGAAAGCCTGTCTGGTAAAACAGGGAGAACCAAGTTTGAGGAGCAGCACGTAGGTTGACCTGTGGCCTCCATTTGCACACAGTACCTATGGGCATCTACCCCCATTTGCTTGCGCGCACGTACACACACACACACCACACTCTCGTGAATGCACATGCATAAAAAGAAAGTGTCCAGCCCATATTACTTTTGCAGGGCTGCTGCAATAAGCGATTACAAAGCTCAGGCTAAGCAGTAGGTTCTCTACCAGCACCAGCAAGTCAGGACTCAAGGGAAGAAAGAAGCCATTCCCGCCTCTTCTTGTCACACACTCTGCTTGTGGCCACGTCAGTCTAGTCTCTGCATTTACCTCCCCTCTGCTCTGAGAGGACATTGAGACTAGGGTGAAGATCCACCCAGATAGCCAAAAATAATCTCCCCATTCCACATCTCACTACAGAAAAACTTCTGCTTTTGCGAGTCAGAGGTCCCCGGGATCGAATCCAGGGTCTCGCACTTCCTAGGTGAATGCTCCGCCACCAAGCAACTCCACCTTCTTTGAATTTTTGTTTCGAGGTTGGCCTTGAACTCACTGTGAAGCCCAGAAGGGCCTTGAACTAATGAATCCCAGTCTCAATCTTCCTTTCTTTGCATCTGTGTTCATCAGCGAGATTGGCCTGTCCTTACCTTTTATGTTGTGTCTTGATGTGCTTTAGGGATCTGTGTAATGCTGGCTTCGTAGAAAGAGTTTGGAAGTGTTCCTTCCTTTGCTATTTTGTGGAATAATTTAAGGAGTAGTGGTGTTAGTCTTTCTTTAAATGTCTGGTAGAATTCTGTGCTGAATCCATCTGGTCAGGGCTTTTTTTGGTTGGGAGATTTGTAATTACTTCTTTGACTTTGTCACTTGTTATTTTTTTTAGGACTGCTTGAAGACCAACACTCAATAAGTGGGATTGCACGAAATTAAAAAGCTTCTGTTTAGCAAAAGATACTGTTAATTGAGCCAAAAGGCAACCCACATTACAGGAGAGAATCTTCACTAACCACACATCTCATAGAGGATTAATATCTAGAACTCAAAAAAATGAAATACCAAGGAAGTAAAGAACCCAATTTAAAAAATGGGGCATAGAACTAAAAAGAAACTTTTCACAAGACAAAATTTAAATGTCTAACACACATCTTAAAAAATGTTCCACCTAGTCATTAGGAAAATGCAAATTAAAACCACCCTGAGATACCATCTTACTCCAGTCAGAACGGCTAAGATCCAAAATGAAAGCAACAACAACGGTGGTGGTGAGGACGCAGGGAGAAGGGAAGCTTTGCACATTGCTGGTGGGAATGTGTGTGTACTGGTTGCTCTTTTGGTTGCTGCAAGACACACTGAGGCTCAAACAACTTAAGGAGAAAAGGAGGTTTATTCAGCTTAGGTTTCAGGGGGAGAAACAGTCTATTATGACAGGAAAGACATGGCTGGCTGGCAGAAGCTGGAGGCTGAGAACTGCAAAACTGCCGACTGCCAGAGAAGACCTCGAGTGAACAGGGCGGGGCTAATCCACCTCAAAGCCCACCCCGTGACTATCTTCCCCCAGCAAGGTTCCACCTCTTAAAGGTACCTCGACTTTCCCAAACAACTCAAGATTCAAACATATGAGCCTGTGATGGACAAGTCACACTTCAAACCATGACAGAATGTAATTTCTGGAAGTTCTTAAAAAAATTAAAAATTGAAATACCATATGACCCAGCTATACCATTCCTGGAAATAGTCCCAAAGAACACTGCATTGTGCTACAGACTCACGTGTACATTCATGTTCCTAGCAGCTCTATTCACAATAGCAAAGAAATGGAATCAACCTCAATGTCTAACAGTAGAAGAATGGATAATAAAAAATGTGGTACACATATACAATGGAATTCTATTCAGCTGTCAAAAATTAATTATTTGCTGGTAAATGGATGGAGCTGAAAGAAATTATACTGAGCAACATATTCCAGATGGAGAAAGACAGACACTGCCTATTCTGCCTCGTAAGTGGAATCTAGCATTAAAACTTCAGAATTATGTAATCAAACAGAAACCTTTATAATACCCACAAACACCAAAGGAACATAAGTCAGAGAGTGGAGGAAGATCCTGTAAGAGTAGAGACAAAGGGTCTGGAGAGATGGCTCAGGGGTTAAGACTCTGCCTCCCAAGCAGAAGGTCCTGAGTTCTGATCCCAGGTCCCATGTAAAAACAGTCAGGCAGAAATGACCATGGTGGTGTGCAGTGCCTGGGAAATCCTAGACAGAAGAAGAAGGAGATAGAACAGATCCAGGATGATTCCTGAAGGCAGCCTTGGGCCTCCACAGAGACACACAGTGCTTGCTCTCTCTCTCTCTCACACACACACACACATACATTCACATACACACAATAAATTAATATATTTTTTAAAAAGAGTAGAGACAAAAGAACACAGCAAATAGATGTGTAAGGCATCTATGGAAGAAAAGTTTTGCAGGGGAAGGAAGAACGGAGATATGACGCAGTAAGGAGAGGGGTTTGCTTTCTGGTAACCAATCTAATAACTAGCTTCTAATCACCATCCCCCTTAATGTCAGGAACACATGCCCAGTACTGTAAACCTAACAGCAGACATAACAGCAGAAAGGGAGAAAACAGTCACTAGACAGGAGCGAGTGTCTCAGTATTAACTATAAATACCTGACAATAACGACCATCTAAACACCTCACATTACATCCTGGATAAGAAAAGATCCCAACACTCATCCAAGATGCAGCCTATTGCAACGGAAGATGCATGAGCAGGACCACCACCACTGACCAGGGCAGACACGGGCCAGTCTACTATGCTCAGCCCTTATCGGGCCATCCAAAGCTCTCCCTATCCTAAGGCTCGGGGAACTTTGCAGAAGAGGGGGTAGTAAGACCCTAAGAGCCTAAAGGTGGAGAGGTCCAGGCAGGCCAGGTCACTGTAGGACCACAGGACTGCTTCCCCCAGGGACTCACTGCAGTGAGATCTGCCCCCACCAGATCCACACAATGGCTGACATATCAATATTCCCCCATGGACCAGCGAAGATCTCAGGGGAAATAATTACATGCGGTGGGAATTACAGGGGAGGTGCTGGGCAGGTGAAGGGGAGCGTCCCCATTAGCGGGTTTACGCACTTGAAAGACCACTTATACTGCCACGGAGGCCTGGGCCCCTGTTCAAGGACAGGAGGGAAGGATGGGTAAGGGAAGCGAAGGGAGGAAGGAGAGCAGAAGGGAGGGCGGATGAGAAGAGAGAAGGTGGGAGGGGGCAGGGACAACAACTCGTTTTGCTTGTAAAAACATTTCTTAAAAATTATTTTTAAAAAGGAATAAAAAAAGTAACCAACAATAAAGCAAAGTTATTTCTGGATCCAACTAAAACAGTGAGAACGCAAGAGATACTGATATGGAGTCGTAAGCGTGAGAGCTCGCTCGACTGTAGAATTCATAGGCAGATGGTGAAGACCTAATGTGTACAGAGAAGGTATCACTGTCTGGTGGCGACCACAGATGCTGGGCTCCTACTTCCTGCGATGACCAGGCCAGCTAGTAGGGGGGACTAACCTCTGCCCTGGCACAGGAGGAAGAATCACAGGGGAGGGGCTGGTGTGGCGTAAGGACACATCCTTCCTGCTCTGGTCTCTTCAGTAGCCTCTGGGGTAGCACGGTATAGACTTCTGAGGTACTTAGGTGTGGGAGCTAAGTCCAGAGAGCAAAGCAACAATTTTGATTTGGCAGTGGAGCCAGGCAGAAATTGACAGGAAAAGAAAAATTTGTTGAGAGAAGCATTCCCTGAACGTTCACCCAAATCCCCACACTGAGAATATATTATGATAGAACCAAGGTTTATTTATCTTAAAGACAGAATGGCAAGTGCATGTTGTTTATTCTTTAACTGTACTAATCTGCAAAACAGAACAAAGAAAATAATAGAAGCTGTGGACACAGGCTGGCAAGCTTTTCATAACTTTATCTTGTCTTAAAAATTTTTAATTTTTAATTTTTATTTTAATTTTAAAATAAAATTTTATTTATTTATTTATTTATTTATGTGAGAGAGAGAGAACACATGTATACCATGGCACAAGGGTGGAGGTCAGAGAACAGCTTTCAGAAATCAATTTCTCCTTCCACCTTGTGGGCTTCTGGGGATTGAACTCAGGTCTCCAGGTTTGTGAGCAGGTTGTGCTACTTACTGAGCCACCTCGCTGGCCCCTGTTACCATCCAAGTCTTTTATTCTAACTGCTATGGCCAGTGTGGTCAGGAGCATTTCAGGAAAGTCGTCTAGCTGGTAATCTGCCCCCTCTCCTCAGTGGGCCTGTCGCTCTGTGCTGACCACTTCAGGAGCATCATCGAGCCGGTAATCTGTTCCCCACCCCCAGCGGGTCCTTCACTCTGCTTCACTGGGACTGTGGTGTGGGGTTCTAGGAGTGCCCCACAGGAAGAACACTTCTAGGAACACCAGTTGTTTTGGAGCCAGGAGGAAAAGGATTTAGCACAACCAGTTACAACTCAGCGACTGAGAGCAGAGAACTGCCCCAATCCAGCCCCCCACCTGCCCACCAGCCCACCGGTTCACCCCACCCTCACCTTTGGAAGCTCTGAACTTGAAGACTTCTTCCTTCTTTCTCTTTTCATGATCCAGAGAAAGAATGTGCCCGGCTCAACCAGGCATTCACTCTAACACCCTCTGGCTCATTGGAGTATCTACGCTTCGGTCCGCAGGCCAAGAGGAGGTGGGCAGCTGAGTGGGCTCTGGTGACGCTGGGCCACGCATGGCATCTACACAGGTCATTTTGCTGGGGCATATCTCAGGCACACAGAGTCCTGTGTTCCTCCCGGGCCACGTTTAGAAACCAAGGGCTCAAGAAATGTTCTGATTGAGTATACCACACTCTGGTCAGATTGGATGAGTCCAAACAGGGTCCCAGAGCCAAGAAAGAT
Source organism: Typhlomys cinereus (assembly GCA_023101885.1). Classification (NCBI taxonomy): domain Eukaryota; kingdom Metazoa; phylum Chordata; class Mammalia; order Rodentia; family Platacanthomyidae; genus Typhlomys; species Typhlomys cinereus. The sequence continues at coordinate 2,166,967 of JALPQD010000087.1, read as the reverse complement.
GGGGCAAGGTGTACGTGCTAAGCTTTTAGGAAGACATTTGTTTTAGTTAACAAGTTACATCTTACTCATGTGCCAGTCACCACCTCCGTGGGCTGGAGAGATGGCTCTGGGGTTAAGCCTCTGCCTTGGAAGCAGAAGGTTCTGAGTTCAGATCCCAGATCCCATGTAAAAGCACCAGGTGGAAATGGCAGCAGCCTGTACTTCTAGCCCTGGTGGGTGGAGCCTGGGAAATCGCAGAGGGAAGCAAAAGGGAAGTAGAAGCAATCCAGGATGATTCCTGAAGTCACTCTTGGCCCTGCACAGGAAGGACAGATGCCCTCTGATACACATACATACACACACGCACACACACACAAAAAAAAAAAACTTTCTTGAAAACTTCTATAATTCTTGCAATTATGAGTGCCGTAGTCAGGCACAGGTGTCAACTTGATGGTTAAAGGGTCTGCGCTCTGAGCACATTCATAGAGAATCAGTAGTTGAGTTAGGCCCAGAGCAAATCTACAGGACATTGTCTAGTGGATGGGGAAGGCCCAGCTCATAGTGGGTGGGACTGGTCCCCAGGCAGGTGAATTAAATGGAGGGACCTGTTTAAGAAGAATAGGCATCCTTCGGTATACTTTGCCAGACATGCTGGTCTGGCAAGTAAGGATCATCCCTCTCTCAGTTGCTATTTGAAGATGGTTTAGCCTGTTCCCTTGGCCCTTGGCCCTGTTGGTGTGAGCTCTCCTGCAAAGCTAGACTAAGAACTATAACCAGACAATCATAAGAGAATAAACCCCTCGTTCCCTTAAGCCGTTTGATGTGATTTTTATCGGCAACCACACAGGCAAACTGAGCTATGAGCAAATGTACTTAATTGCTCTTCTGTAGATACCAAATTTTTAGCTTTATGTGTTTTAAACGGCTTGTTGGTTTGGATCAGTTTGGATTACTAGAATCAAAAGCCTCTCTGGGTGTCTCCTAAACTCACTTAGAAAGTCTGAATATCCTCCCATTCTGGAAATGATAACAACTTTAACACTAATGATCTTCCAAACCAGGCAAAAACATCTTTGGTGATGACATCTCCATGGTCAACTTGACTAGCTCAGAATCACCCAGGAGACACACATTTGGGAGTGTCTGTGAGGATGTTTCCAGAAAAGTTTAACTAAAGAGGAAGACCACCCTCAGTGGGAGTGGCACCATCCCACAGGCTGGGGTCCCCAACTGCATCACCTCTCTCTACTGGCTGACTGCAGACCTGTGACCAGCTGCCGTGTGCTTTCCCATGATGCACTGCTCACCTTTGCACTGTAGGCAAAAGTCAGCTCTTCCTCCCTTAAGTCGCTCCTTGTCAGATATTTGAGCTTAACAGACAAAATAGTGACTAATACACAGCTAATGAACTGAAAGACCTAGCTGGTTAATAGGATCCAAATCCTGGAAAGGAGGAAGGAAGGAAAGGAGCCAGACAGCCAGACCAGCCTCTGAAGGTCTGTATTGATGGCTCCCATAGCCATGGATTCAACAGTTTCAGAGCAAAAATAGTCACACGCACACACACACATGCATACGTGCTCGTACAAATGAACAGATAAACACACATACACACAAACACACAGAAATGAGCAGACAGAAAGACACACATACAAACACATGCACACACACAGACACACACACACATGCATACGTGCGCACACAAATGAACAGATAAACACACACATACACACACACATACACAGGAATGAATAGACACACATACAAACACATGCACATGCACAGACACACACATACATGCACAGATGACAGACACACACTTATACCACATACATGTATATGTCTGGCTGCATATGGCCCTGGGTTCCACGCCCAGCACTGCATAAACTAGGTTTGGAGGTGTGCGCACAGCTGCCATCCCAGGACTCAGGAGGGAGACACAGATAGAACAGAAGTCCAGGGTCACTCTCAGCTACATCATAAGGTGGAGGCCAGTCTGGGAGACAGGAAACTCTTCTTTCAAAAAAATTTTTTTTTAATTAATTCATTAAAAAAAAAAAAAGAGGGGGCTGGAGAGGTGGCTCAGGGGTTAAGCCTCTGCCTTGCAGGCAGAAGGTCCTGAGTTCGGATCCTAGACCCCATGTATAGACGCTAGGCGGAAGCGGGGGCAGCCTGCGTTTCTGGTCCTCGTAGGGCGGAGCCTGTGAACCCTGGGGCAGAGTAAACAAGGAGGAGGTGGAGGCATCCATGGTGGTTCCCGAACTCGTCCCTGGTTCTACACACACATACACACACACACACACACATACATACACATCACACACACATACACATACACACACACACACAATTGAATAAATAAGAAACAATAAAAAAATTTTAAAAAAAGAAATTACAAAAGGCCAAACTTAGTGGCTTACATGTGCAATCCCAACACTGGGGACGCTGAAGCAAGAGGATTACCCCAAGTTTGAGGATCAACTGGGCTACATCCCAGGCCAGCTTAAGACACATCAGATTCTATCTCAAACACGTTAAGACAGAGAGAAAAAAACTTGTGGATTTTAAAATTCAAACTGAAGTAATTTGTCAGAGGTTGCTGCCCGGTTGCCTGACACTTAACCTAGTCTAAATGTTCTTATCTTAAGCCAAGAATTGGTGCTCCTGCTCACAGGAATGGAGACCATGGAAGTGTGTTACTGAGATAGCAAGAATCCCTCACCCTGTGGGGCGGGGCTGAGCAGCCACCTATGCCACTTCCTGAAGCGGAAGCAAGCTAGTTAGACAACAGCCCACACAGGTCAGTGCTCTGGAAGTACTGGTTGTGGCTTTTGTTTGTTTGGTTGGTTGGTTGATTAGCTGGCTCATGTGGTTAGTTGGCTGGTTGTGTGCTTCTTAGCTGGTTCATGTGGTTGGTTCAGTGGGTCACTCGGTTGGTTAGCTGGGTCACGCGGTAAGTTAGCTGGTTCATGTGTCTGGCTAGATGATTCATGTGACTGACTAGCAGATTCATGTGGCTGGTTAGCTGGTTCATGTGGTTGGTTAATGTGGTTGGAGTACCACCATGCCCAACAGCATGCAAACTGATTGTGTCCGTGGGAGTCTGCATGGCTAGCTTTGTGAACCATGTAACACATACAGAAAACTGAGCTGCTTTGTAAATTACTGATGCAGCCTTAGGCTGAACTCCATCTATTGGTTGGTCACCCAGCCAGGAGCCATCACCCCTCCATTATTTTCTGATATGCACACCAAGAGCATCACAGGTCGCTTCCCAAGGGAGTGGATGATCAGGCCGGGGATCTCCCACCTGTGAATAGAGTGTCATGGGCCACTGTGGTCACGCTAAGTCTTCCCATGGGCTTCTACAAATGCTTTCCTCACTCACGAAGATCTACAAAAAGCAAGTTGTGGAGAAACTAGAAACTCCAGACTTTGTTGACAGCCATCCTGAACCCAGAGCATGACTTGGTCAGCTCAAAAGAGAGTTGTTTCTTAAAGCTTAACGTAATTCTAGCAGCTCAGCTCCTAGACAGCACCAAAAAGAAGTAAAATCCAGACCTCCTTCAGTGTGAATCCTAAAGCCTAACAAATACAAAATGTAGGTACCTCTCTTTCATTCATCCCCCTCTCTTTCACAGGGCTCTTGCCATGCTCAACAGACCATCTTCAAAGTTACTCTCCTCCTGCCTCAGCCTCCAAGGGCTGAGGGACACATACGTGTCATCGAGTGCAACGAACCCTGACTCTGTAAGCCGCTCTGGGCCAGGTGATGTCTTACTTGGGGCCCACAAAACACCCTGACTGGAAGCCATGACACAGAGCCTGGATGGTGGCAGATGGCTTAGCCGGGCCTCCAGGTTCTTTGGAAGACTAGGACTCTGAGGGTCCGCGCTTGTGGCAACGAACTGCATTCAGACACTGCTAATGACATTGTGCAGCTTACGGTCTGTGATAGACACCGGGGTCAAGTTAACAGTTACAAACTGAGCTCTGGGCACAGCTGTGAAGAACTGGTAGTTAAGGCGAGCCCTTCAGCAAGCCTGCAGAAGATTTTCTCATTGACAGGGGAGACCCAGTGTCATGGCTGGGCACAGGCGGCAACTTGACAGTTGAGGGTTTGAGTTCTGGGCACATTTGCAGAGAATTAGTGGTTGAGTAGGCCCAGAGCAAACCTGCAAGAGATTGTCTAGCTAATGGGGAAGGTCCAGCCCATGGTGGGTGGGATTAGGCCCTGGATAAATCACAGAGAGCTGGTTGAGAGAGTTGGCATCCTTCTGTGTACTTGGCCAGACATGCTGGTCTGGCAAGTAAGGCTTGTCCATCTCTCAGCCGTTATACAGTGATGGTGTGGCCAGTTCCCTTGGCCTTGGCGTTGGTGCATGCTCTCCCATCAAGCTGGACTGAGAACTGTAGCCGGACTGTCGTAAGAAAGTAAACTCCTTGTTCCCTTAGCTGTGTGATGGTCATTTATCAGCAACCATGCAGGCGAATGCAACACTCAGTCCATGGGGAGTGGGATGATTCCCTTGGAGAATGGATAAGATGTGGGGAGCTGATGAGACCAGTGAATTTCATGTGTGAGCCCACTGTTCTTCTTTAGTTGGTTCAATGAATTGGCATTCTCTGGCATGCTTGAACCGACTTGCAATTTGGCAAGTAAGGTCTGACCCTCTCTCAGAAATCCTGTCAATATGGCGTGGCCAGTTCCCTTAGCTCCTACCAAGTTGGAGTAAGAAATATGATATATAATATAATTGTAAGCCAGAATAAAAGCCCTTGTTTTCCTAAGCTATTTGGTTGAAAATTTATCTTCAACATGCACACAAACTTCAACACCATCTTTAATACATTGAAGATGGTACCTAGCAATCATTCTGTTCAAACAGAATTTCAGCCAGGTACAATGGTACAGGACGATAATCCCACCCTTCAGGAGGATGAGAAGTTCAAGGCTAGCCTCAACTACAGAGAGAGCACAAAGCCAGCCTGAGCTAAGCAAGACCCTGCCTCAAACAAACAAAAAGGGCAGAGGAGATGGCTTGGCGGCTGCAGTGTTACCATGCAAGCTTGAGGACCTGAGTTCAATCCCCAGAGCCCGCCTTAAAAAGCTAAGCTTGGTGGCCTCACTAGCCAGCCAGACCATCACAGAGAGTTCCAGAACAGTAAGGGGAGACACTGTCTCAAAAGGTTCAAATGACTGGGGCCCTAAGGAAAGACACCTGTTGACCTGTTAGATTGACCCCTGTCCTCCACACACACATGTATGCATACCTGCAGAGACACATATACAACACACACACACACACACACACACACACATGCGTGTGTGCAAGAAAACACAAACATTTCAATTTGCATTGGAACTAACACTTGTCACTAATCAACCTGTCTCTGACCCACCCCCACTTCCCGCTCAGAGACCACCCATGACTTACACACTGGATACAACCAACCCTTGTCACTTCTGCTCACCTACCCCATCCTTGGATATATCACATTTTCCAAGCCTAGAATATTCTTTCTTTGCCTGGTAACAAGTCAGAAAACTTGCCGTTCTGGGGACTAGAGGTGTGACTTGGTGGGAGGGCACTTGCCTAGCATGTGTGAGACCCTGGGCTACTGGCGTGTATCCCAAACAAAAACAAAACAAACAAATAAACAAGAGGTGGAGGACAAAGGATCCTGATTTTGAGGACAGCCTGGGTGAATCCAGCAAGTCCGTGTCTGCAAAACAAAATGTCAGGTACCCTTCAAATCCCCAGGGGAGACGATCTTCCCTAAACCCTCCCCTGCTGGCATGCTAGAGAGTACATTGTGAAATTATCACTGCTGTCACACAAGATCGGGCCTGGTTTGCTATTTCAATCCCCAGAATGACAGACAGCCCGGGGTTAAAAGACAGCTCTCCTGTACTCCATTGACTCTGGCAAACTTTTCCACCTCAGACTCGGTTCCTTCTCCTGCGATCCAAGATGCAGGGACCATCCTGTCGCCTCTCCTCAACATCACAGGGCTCAGCCAAGATGATGTACACATTTTAGTTTTAAAGAACTGACGAACTAAAGTTAGAGCAGGTGAGGACCAGTGAGACGGCTACGCAGGGAAAGACGATTGCCACGCAAACCTGATGCCCCGCGTCTGGTCCCAGGAACCCACAGAAAAGTAGGAGAGAACCAAGGCGTGACCTTGTTCTCTAACCTCCACATGTACCCTGGCATGTGTACACACATACACACACACACTCACACAAGACCACATGCACACATGCGCTGTCATATACATACACATATACATTCACACATCAGACACATGCACGTATCACAATAATAATAAATGCTAATAATAATCTAGCTAGCAATAAATGAAAATGTTTCAGTATGCAACAGGCCGTGCAATTTAAGAACGCGATCATTCCTTGCTGGTGCCTCTAGCAAATACCAGACTTCTGGTGTGACTTCTACCAACTCCTAGCAGCAGCACTCAGTACAGGCGAGCTTGCCTTCCTCGGGACACACTTCTCTTACATGACCCTCCTCATCCTCTCCTCTCCTGAACTGGGGGTCTTACAGCTCAGTACGACATCTTTTCTTGGTACGACTCGCCCTTTCCTGATGGTGTCCTTCAAATATCTCTGCATTTCTCCCAACTCACAAACCTGTTTCTCCGGACCATTAACTGTCCTGAAAGCCAGATCTGTCCATACACCTACATAGTTGCTTGAAAAACACCCGGATTATGATGCTTCCTGGTAGAGCTGTTGGGGCCCCTCCTACAAGCTCACATCCCCTCTCAGGGGCACCCTCCCTCCTTCTGGGGGTTCAGGCTGAGGTCTCAGACCCACCCACTTCTGTTCTCTCTCTCTGTCTCTCTCTCTCTCTCCCCGCTGCTGTCCCTCACCCAGCCCACCACGAAGCCCAGCAGACTGAGGCGTCCACTCCCTTTCCCACCTGGACGTCACTTCCACCTGCTGCCCAACCATTGGCCTCTCCCCAGGCTCAGCACAGGAGCTTCCAGAGGGTCTCTTTGGTTCCGCCCTGCCCACCTTTGCCAGAGTCACCCCGTGGCAACACTATACATGACTGGCCATTCATTGTCTGAAAGCCTTTGGTGGCATGGCATCCTCCCACCCCTGACACACAGACATACACACACACACACACACACACACACTCCTTCCCAGACGATGTGTTTGCTATTGGTCCATCACATTCCTATTTCACATCATGCCTTATCTATCACCGTGTCCTGTGTACCTCCATTCCAGCCAGAGTCCTGGCTTTCCCTTGCTCACCAGGCACTGGGCTCTGCCTCTGCGTGAGTGCCCCCTGCCTCATGAGTGCTCTCTGGGAGCACAGAGCTCTTTACTCTGCTCCCTTCCTTTCAGCCCTCAATGTCACCTCCCTGACAAGGTCCATGCCTGGCCATCCTACTGATGATCAACCATCTTCCTTTCCTGTTTTCTTCAGCACTCGTTGTCACCCCAGAGTCATGCAATGCATTGTCACCAGCCGCAGCCGCAGGATCCAGCATTCTGCCCTGCCCGCGTGGGGCACACAGAAAGCACTCAACCAACGGACAGTGCTCAGCAGAAAGGCCATGGAAGAGGAAGAATGAGACAGGCTTCCCAGACTGATGATATAATCCTCAACATCCATATGCAAGGGACAGAGGGCTGGGGCTGGGGGCTGGGGAGGCGTAGACACACAGCGCTTGTTCAGCAAGCATCAGACCCTAGATTTAATCCCTGGTCCAAAATCAACAGAAATATCATCAGTGCTCTTAGAGACTGTCGACACCTCAAGTCAACAAATCCGAGACCATAACGAAGGGTTGGCCAGATGTCTCAGCCGGTAACAGCGCTCACAGCACAAGCCTGAAGACCCGAGTTCAATCCCTGGAACCCACGTGAAAAACTCTCTGATGCAACAGTGCACATCTGTGACCCCGGCACCCCCACGGTGAGATGGGAGAGTCAGGAAGCCCACAGGCCAGCTAGTCTGGAGTAAACTATGGCAGAAACCAGAAAGAACTACCTGAACAAGGTGACAGAGGCCACCAACTCCCAGAAGCCGACCCTGGACCTTCAAGCATGCCTCTTAGCACATGTGTACCACACACACACACACACACACACACACACACACACACACACACACTGATAATAGTAACAACAATAGTAAACACTGAGACCACAAAGAAGAAATCAAAGTAAATTTGGGAATATAAACAAATATCTAAAGAAAGTCAGAACAGATAAATAGAATTCAGAAAATAACTAAATTTCCAGGAAATCACTATTTAGACTTCTGAATGTCAATGTTAACAAATGCTTTTGCCTGGTTCATAATATCATTAGTGTTAAAGTTGTTATTTCCAGAATGTGTGACTATTCAGACTTTGTGAATTATGGGACATGCAGGGGAACCTTGGCTTCTAGGAACCCAAGCTGATCCAAACTAACACGCTGTTTTAATCATGTAAAAACTACAGAAATTGATATTTACAGAAAAGCCACTAAGTATGTTTGTTCATAATTTCAAGAATTACCAACACAGAGACGTTTTCATGAAAATATTTTACACTATTGTATCAATGGTTGGCATATTAGTGAATGAGTTGTAACCCACTAACTAAAATGAATGTTGGACTGGAGAGATGGCTCTGGGGTTAAGACTTTGCCTCACGAGCAGAAGGTCCCACAAAAAAAAACCCAGGCAGAAATGGCTGCAGCCTGAACTTCCAGCCCTGGTGGGTGGAGTCTGGGAAATCCCAGAGCAAAGCAAAAAGGAGGTACAAACAATACAAGATGATTCCCTGAAGTCATCCTTGGTCTTTCACAGGGACACACAGTAACCTCTGATACATGCACTCACACATACACACACACACACATACACACAAAATAAAGGTGTTAAAAAAAATAAATAAAACAAACATTTTCTACAAAGTTTCAGGCTTTTTAGATTCTGTTTTACTTTAATATTAACTGCATATTTTTCTTTTTCAGTGCTATCATTTCCAGGCGACCATCTGCTAGTAGGTTACAAATGAGAAGACACAATGCTCAGAATTCCTACCGGGATTTTTTTAAGATGAAAGGAATGTAATGTTCTTGAGCAAACCCCTCAGGAAAGTGGGCTCTTTGCTAAAAAAGTGAAAATAAATCCCAGATCGACAGCTTCATTTCTGCGAAAAGAGCTAGGCTGCTAAGTACGTTGTCCACTAACTGTGAGTGTTTAATAAAGATCGCTTCATGAAAAATGGCGACCAGCACATCTGTAACAGGTCTTGGTCTCCAACAAGCCAAGGAGCTATTGCTTTAGATTCTAGCTGACTAGCGAAAAAACTTTTTTTTTTCCTGAGACAAGATCGCAGGTAGTCCCGGCTGACCTCAAACTTGTTATAGAGCCAGAAATGACCTTCGACTTCTGACCCTCCAAGATTGAGCTTCGATGGCAGGTATGTAGCATCACGCCCAGTTTTCTGGAGTGCTGGGGTTGGAACTTGGGGCGTGTGCATGCCAGACAAGTACTCCACCACCTGAGCAACATCCCCAGCTCCCTGAATTTTAAAACTGCATCTAAGACTACTCACCGACTAGTCACACTTTGAAAGCAGAGAATCTGAAGTTCTAGAAGACGCAGTTGTTCTAGAATTTGCTATTGCTGAAATTCTAGAAGTTGCTATTGTCTCAACCAACTAGCATTCCTCTCAGGAGATGAAGGGTCACATATATCGGCAGAGGGCTGATACATGTTCTGAGCCATCCTCAGCTGAAGCAAAGACAACCACAATGTTCTCAGACAAAGGCGCATTGAAGCACTTGCAAACTTTGTCCAAATTGACTGATTTCACTGAATAGTTGGGTTAACAGGGTTTGGCATTTGCAAGACAGTTCAAAAAAGTCTCAAGCATCCAAACACGACAGATTCAAGGCAAAAGTTCATCATAATGTATATACGGAGGCTAGGCGCTCAGTAAAATCTTTCTCATATATGCGCTCCTGGGCGGAGTGGTTGCTTCTAATACTGGGATTGAAGCATTGAAGCAGGCCCTCACACAGGCAAGCCAAGAGCTCTATCACCGAGTTACTTCCCCGGCCCTCTAAGTTCGATTTTCAGAACAATCCTCTGCACCACAACCCTGTAGGACAAGACAGGTCATGATACCCCCACCCCCACCCCTTGCTTTACAAATGACAAACCTGAGAACCAACAGGCTCAAGACCCCTGACGTGGATGTCACAGTCAGCAACTACCTGAACTGCCCGTGCAGGGCTTACTCCCTAATGCGTATCTAACCCTCTGAGCTCAATGCTAGGTGGTCGCTGGAAGGAATCTCAACACACTTCGGCCAAGCCAACATTCTTGTGGAAAAACAGTGCACGCTGTGGGTCCAGAAAGATACCCCGCAGACACACGTTCAGTGACGCATTTAAGGAACCCAAATTTCCATATGTGGAAAGGGCTCTTTCAGCGTTCAGACGAAGGTCCATGCCAGGACCTCTCCTGTTCAGCGAACTGCGAGAGAACAGCATCCCAACACAGGATGTGTCTCAATTTTAGGAACGGCGAACAAATCATAGAAAAAGCTGAAAGGATTTCATCAGCTTCTCTGAGTCTTCATTTCACAGACGATATCCCCCCAACACACACACACACACACACACACACACACACACACACACACTTGGCAGGCTCAGTAGCCTGCCCATGTGTATACAAGCAGAAATGAGCAAAGGACACTTTTTTTCCACATGTTGGAATAAATTATGATTTCCAGTTCTCAGTTCGTTTCAGACCTTGGGAAGAAAGCGCTTGCTCTCCAGCACCAGGCACTACCTAGACAAACACCACATGGAATTAACTGTTCATATCACCAGGAGGGTGATGAAGGTTTCTACCTGGATTCTCGAAAATGAAAGGATAGGGGCTGTGAGACTTTAACAAAGGCACAGAGAAGATGCACTGAGTGCTTTAAACTCTGCATGCCTACCAGGAAGAGGAAAAGGACCCATTACGTTCTGTGTTGCTAAAGTTTCCTGGACAAGCAGAACTTTCCAGACTTTGCATAGATGCTGTTGTGAGAAGCTAGCTTCTTGGCTTGTCTTTACCAAAGTGAACTTTTGAAATGAAAACAATAATAACAATAATAATTGTATGTTGCCAAAACAGAACTTGCCATTGTGATATGAAAGAAGAAAATTCATTGTGAATTAAAATAAGAGATTGATTGACCTGTTGGGTAAATTGGACTCCTGGCTGTCACAAATGCACACAGACATCCGTAAATCCACCTTCATCATGAGTACACACACCACAGAGTAGGTTGTAAAATTAAATTTTAGAATTTTAATAGACGCACCAGAATCATCATCGCATGTCAGTAAAGAGCTGTGAAACTCAGCTGAAACAAGGAAACTGCAGGTCATAAATCACTTTGGTCAGTTGACAACTCAAAACAAGGACATATTTAATCACAATAGCGGTAAGTTCAGACATAAAACAAAGTGCTGAACTTACTCACCTACCAGGAAAAACATACCTTGCTTAAGGTAGAGAATCCCGTTATCAAAGTATAGTAATCCACAGAAGAGAAGCATCGCCAAAAATCCCAACAACTTGACTTGGAAGTAACTAACTCAGAAAGAAGCTGCTGAGTTCCCAGGGATGGCTGGCGGTGGGTCCTACTACTTCGATGCCAGGTGCTGACCCATGACATACATCCAAGAACAATGCAGAAGGCAGAAAGTCGGAGCTGGGAAGCACTCCGTTCATGGCGAGACTCTTTGAGGTGCTGATAATAATTAGGACATCTATACATAGGACTGGTCCTGATTGAGGTCCCTTCCAGGTCACCCTGAGTGTTTCCTTCTTCGTGGACAGTGACTGTCATCTTAATGCATTTCAGTCTTGGACGCGAAAACTCAGAGCTACCTAGCTTGGGCACCAAGAAGAATCAGATCTCTAAAAAGTTCAAAGACTATCCGAGGGTTTCCTGGAGTTCTTGGAGAAGAATTGGGCTGCCTCGTTTGTCTGTCAAGACTGAAACAGTCCAAGGGTGTGAAGACTGCCTCCAGCGCTGTGAACAAAAGAAGACAGAGTGCAGAGAGGTGATAAATTACCTTGGTATTTGGCGGGATCCCACAAACATACCTGCAGATCCTGACCTAGCTCTGTCTTGCAGAAAATCAAGGTGCACTTGCAACATTTAAAGACACCCAGAGTTAAAACCCACTATTTCTCCACTTGCAATGAACTTCCACCTTAGGTCTCCAAAAATCTTCTCTCTCTCTCTCTCTCTCTCTCTCTCTCTCTCTCTCTCTCTCTCTCTCTCTCTCTCTCTCTCTCATTAATCAAGTGACTGGTAAGAGATAGGCAACTTTTGGAAAGAAATGGGGAAATCAAGGAGAGAAATTTCACATAAAGTAGCTGGTGCGAAGGAAACATCTCCCAAACATTCTGAAGTTAAGGGGTTGAGGTTAAAGTTAGGAAGCCTCGGTTAGCCTCTAGCTGGTTTGGAGACCTAGCTGGAGGATCTGCGCAGCTTTGCTGAGGAGCCCGGAGGCAAAAGCCGCCCCTCTTTTGGGCGGGCGTGGCTGATGGAAACAAAAGGTTAAAACACAAAAGGCGGGTCGGGTGGAGGGCTACATCAAGGGACTTGGGCGGGCTTCTAGTCCCTGACCACTCAAACACAGGATGGGGGTCCACAAAACCATCCTAGTGAGGATGCACCCCAAAGAGATCGTGGGGGGATCCCAGAAACTCAAGGGGGAAGGGGTCCTGGACTTTGAACTCATGGTCCAGGTTCATCCACCGCATTCCCTCAATGCCAGCAACAAGGAACCTGTAGCTTCCTCCAGCTCGCCCCAACCCCCAAGAAAAACTTCCCCAACTCTTGTGCACTGGCACCCCCTCATCACCCAAACCCCTCCAGCGCCTATTGTTACCAGCTTCGTGGGTCCTAAGTGGTCTCTCCAGAACCTTGCGCACACAGTTAAGTTTTAAAGCCGGTGAGGAAGCACCCCCAATATTGGTATCTCTGCCAGACTGAAGTCAGGGTTGGGCTGGAGGCGAGTCTGGTTTTGGTTCTACCCTTAGGCATATTGTCACTCCACGTCCTCACAACTGAGGAAAAGCAAGGAAATGCCCCCTTTAGATGTTCATGCGTGCAGCCCCTCACATAAAGGAGAGAAACAGGCGCGCTTGGGTTTTGCCTACGTATCTAAAAGAAAACAAACAACACAATCTTTCCAAGATCCTTGAAAAACAAAAGGGGGAAAAAGGGACCGAGAAAGGGGTACAAAAAAAAAACCCACTTGGGCACAAGATCTCGACTTCGTCCTTGGAAGGGTGGGAGCAGCGCGACCTTCGGAGAGAGGGGCGGACAGACAGGAGGGCAGCAGCACTCACCTTCCTTCCCACTTGGCCGCACTTTTAAAGAGACGCCGCTTGCCATCGTCGCAGCCTGCGGGGCACTTGGGACACTTTTGCAAAGCAGAATGACAGCGGAGAAAGTGGCGCAGGCAAAGTTGCGAGGCCGAGATACCGGCGCGCGGGGGAGAGGGGAGGAGAGAGTTCACCAGAGTTCCCCTTTTGTTCCTGGTCCCGAGCAGACAAAGAGGCGGAGAGCCTGGCAGGTTTCTCCCTCTCACCCCTTCTTCCTCTCTCCCTCCCCTCCCTCTCCGACCCCTCCCTCTCCCCACACATCTCCCGCCCGCCCAGCTCGGGAACCTCCGTGGCCAGCCGTTGCTACCGGGTCCCCAAGAACTGGCGATCCTGCGGGGATCCTCCCTCCTCCCTGGAAACTTTCCTAGGCAGTCGTGGGTCTCGGAACTCTCCGCACCCACCCTGGCAACCCTATGGGCTCTCACTTGAGGGGGGGGTAGATATCTCCAAACATTGTTTCCAGGAGATGCGCCCCCTGCCAATCCCGGCCAGCCAACTACTTTGGCAACCAGTTCCTGCCAGCATCCCAAGAGATGAGATGGGAAGGGTCCGGTCAACCCTTTAAGATAAAAGGCGCTTGCGCAATCAGAGGTGGGGTGCACCGCTGGAGCCTGTACATCCAGGGTTCTTTTGGGGTCACCTTCTTCTCACTGTGCTAGAACAACTCCAAGGGGCTCCTAGAGATAAATGCTCCTCTCCTGCCCCATTCTCGCCTGAAAGGTTCCTCCGATCTCCAGAGACCACCTTGGCGTTCCACGAGGGGCTCCATCCACCCAGGACTTAGCGTTACCTGTTGCTAGGAGTTCTGGGCCGCTCATTTCAGGGGCTCCGGAGGCGTCCCCCAGTTCCTGTGTCCGGACCACTCTCTCAAGAAGTTCTGCTCTCAAACTGCGCTACACCCCCTCCCACGGTCCACCCCAACATTACTGGTCCTTTCTCCAAAGACCTGCTTCCCCATCCTTCTACCCCAACACTGGTGACCGCTCCTTCACAGCCTGGTCGCCTGCAAACCTGCTGTCCCTCGGACCTGGGACACCTTCTGACCCTCCCCAAGTACTTTGTCAGTTGCCCATCACTTTCAGAACTTGGGGGGAGACCCTCTTCCCCTTCCTCCCGGCCCCCTACCCTCATCCTAACGGTGTTGATTCTCCAAGGGGCCCATTTTCTATCACTAGGATTGAAGAAGACAGGCCCCGGGAAAGGTGGGGGGGGGGGAGTCTTAGGGCAAAGGAAAGAAAAATTCCAAAGAGAGCAAATGTCCACCCACCATGTAGGGGTACGACCCATCGCGTGCACCTTGGAGCCCACTTTTCTCTTTCCCCAGGGGGTCTCTGCAGAAGAGTTTGGCGGTAGACGGATGGGATAAAGAAAGCTGGGGGTGGGGAGGGCTGAGTTCCCGGCCTGCAGGAGGGGGGGGGGAGAAAAGGTTCCCTGATGGCTTTGGAATGTCACGGGTGTCACCCGTACTGGCACGTGGACAGCTCACTGCGTCTCTTCTTGAGGCAGAACAAAGACGCCGCGGGGCCCCGCCTCTGCCCTGGCCTCCGGGTGTCTGCACCCGGCGCAGGGGGTTCATTCCCGGGACCCCAGTGCTACTTTCCGGCTCAGAAACTTTGTAACCAACTTCTCCCAGAGTTAGAGCCCCAGGCTTCCTGGCTAGAAGAGACAGAGACCCTCGTCTCTCGGAACCAGAGATGCCCCTCATCTCGGTTCCTTCTCTACCCTTTGCTTGACACGGATCCCCACCCCATGCCAGGGAGACCCACTGCGCAAAGATGCCCAGTACAGCATGGGAGTCTCCCCGCTTTCTTAAGTTTGGGTCCCCCGCTGTGTCTGGATTGGCATGGGAGCTGTGTGAGGTGCCGGCGCTCCCGGAAAAGGTGGTCCAGAAAGGAAGAGCAGCCAGTGCCAAGCTGGAGGGCTGCGGGCTCGGGCATCTCTGAGGGCCCCCCTCCCTCCCGAGAGCCGGAGGAGCGAGGCAACCCAGGTCCCGCCAAGTTCCCGTGGGGCGATGTGCGCTAGGACCCCAGCACCGCGCGGCGGGCGGCCGTGGCAGGACGGGAGTTGGGGACCCTCACCTGCAGCGGAGCCCGACACCTGCACGGGGGCCCCCCACGATGCCCTGGCCTGGGGCGGAGGACAGCGGAGCCGCTCGCCTCCTGGGAGCTCAGGAGAAAAGTGTTGGGAATCTTGAACGCACTGCAGCCAACCACAGAGGAAACAGCCCCACCCACCCTGCCTGGCGCGGACAGCTCTTTGTTTAATTATTATGACTTCCAGAATTGTCTTTTTAGGGGAAATCTACCCTGCGGCGGATAAACGGTTCCCTTCTCCTGGTCTGAAGGGTCCATGTGATACAGGGCCATTCCATCCGCTAGCTGCCTACGGAGAACAGCCGAGCAAATGAACCCAGGCTGAGATTGTAGATGTTCAACTAATATCCAATTCCCCAGTTAGCCTTACATTCAAGTCAATTCAAAGATTATTAATGTAGCCTGGTGGCTCACACTGAGACATGTAGGGAGTTGTGAGCTCAAGGTCAGCCTGGGCTGCACAGAAAGTTCCAGAACAGCCAGAGCTATACTCGCCCAGTGAGACTGTGTCTCCAAAAGGCAAACAAACAAACCGAAAAGACTACTGTCCAAGTTTGCTGGCTGCTGCTGAAAAATTCATGGCTAAGCAGCATAGAGGAATGAGGGATTTTGTTTTAGCTTATAATTGTCTGGATATAGTTATTAGTCCAACTTAGCTATATAGCAATACCAGGAGCCAAGGGAACTCACCGCACCACATCCATTGCTGAGAAAGGGGCAAACCTCACTAGCTAGTCAGGACAAGTAGCTGAACAATGGCCAGTTTACTAAACCAGCTTCCGCCATCTTTCTGCACCTGCTTAAGGAACAATCCCACCCATCATGGGCTGGTCTTCCCCATCAATAGACAATCTCCTGCAGGTTTGCTTAGGGCTTGTTAACTATCAGTCCTTCACAGATGTTCCCAAAACTCAGCCTGCAACGGTCAAACTGACTCCTGCGTCTATCTAGTACAATCACCAAGCCTCTGAACATCTTGACTGTTGTTGTCTCTTGGAAGACAACATGGAAGAAAGAACAAATGTTCACTAGGTAAAAAGTCAGTTCGGAGTTGAGACGTTTTCTTTTTGTGTCTGTTTATGAAATAGTCCCACCTGACATCTCTTTCTTTCCCAGTCTGCTTGTGAACAAAGAATCTCACGGCCCCTCCATCTCCAGACCTTTATCTCCCACCCCCATTCCTGCAACAGACCTGCTGATCACTGAGTTTCAGAAAGAAATCTTTCCCCCTTCAGAGGACATATTTCACATGTTTATACAAGGTCGTTAAAGAGTGCAGAGTGCATGGTTGGTGGCATGAAGACCCCTTTGAGCCCAGCACCTCATAAACCTAGATAATGTGGGTACTGGGGAAATAGAGAAGGAACAGAAGTCCAAGGTCATCCTCTGGGACTGTTGGGCTGCAACGTCCTTATTTTCCTCCTGGGGTAACATTGCCATTCTTGGACTTATCTCTCTCCCAGCCCCCCAGTTTAATCTGAGGAATCTATTGCGTGGCAATCTGAATGAAATATTCTATTCTGGAGAATAGACAGCTCATCCGTCCCTGGAAGTTCCTGAAGCTTATATTCTTTAGCTCCCCAAGGTAAAGGAAGAAAACAGTAAGAAGTGGGGTGCACTCCCCCCTTGGCTAGCCAAGCACTCAGTCTGGAAGAGACTTGGACCAGAAGGTGGCTTATAGCAAAGAGCTCCAGGGTTACAAACTTCTGCGAATCTCACTCCTATAAGTAACTCCAATAAACTTGTTGGCTCAGCAAGCTGCTTTGGTCTGCACTGGAATTCTTATCTGGGATGAATAAATGTTTGTGTCACATCTACCTAGGGAAAAAAAAGTCACACAACAGCAGCATAGTGAGTTTAAGGTCGACGTGAGTTACATGAGACCTTGTCTCACAAAACAGAGAGAGAAAAGACAGCAGATACCACCTGACTCAAAAGAAACCCAGGGGGAGAGATAACCTTCCTTCACGCTGCTTCTCACAACAGTAGCTCTAACTGTTTGCCTCTTGCCTCCCGCTTCCGGGGTCAAGAACTCCCAGGATGGTTAGTGTGGAGGGACGAGCCACAAGGGACAGGGAGTGAGCCCCTCAAACAAAGCTCACTACATCGAGTTCCAGAGTTGGTATGAAAATGCTCCACTACAGCAACCTCTATTCTGAGGTTACAACTTAGAGTGTGGGATTTCTGCTGCATTCAGTGCAAAGAGAACTCTATGCCAACCTCCCCCCTCCCATCCATCCATCCTCTCTTCCTCTTTTTTTTTCCTTCCATTCTTCCCTACTTATTCCCTCAGCTGTTTTGCCTGCTGGTGCATCGGGAACCACATCCCAAACACAGAAGAGTTCCTGCTGGCAGATCCACTGGGGAATTCAACCTAAGAGACCTTTGACATACTGTCTTGCCAAATGCAAGAAGTCACTCCATTTGGAGAATGAAGATAAAAGATGGCATTCTCCCTAGAAGAGAAGTGACTTCAGCAATAACAAATGTTTTGAGCTATCTACCTGGTTGTCTAAGCAGCGATTTAAGATCAGCTGTATCATACTGAATGAAACAGAAGTTGTGGCAAATAGAACCATACATCACGTGTGAAGATTTTATTCTTGGATCCATAACAGACATAAGCGAGTGCCTTCCATCTAGCACAGGCAGTCAGCATGCAACAGCAACTACTCACTGCAACACCTTTGTGGAAAACGACTTGGAGCTCACAAAAAATAGGAAGCAGGAGTCTATCTCAGTGGTAGAGCCAGTGTCTGGCAAACTGAAAACCCTGGGTTCAATTTACAGTGTCACATAAAAAAAGAGGAGGAGAAGGAAGAGGAGGAGGAGAAAGAAAGGAAGGAAGGAGGGAGAGAAGGAAGAAAGAGAGAAAGAAAGAAAAATTAAGAAGAAAGAGAGAGAGAGAGTGCAGAACCATGACTTGGCTTATGGTAGAGATGTGAGCGTGAAGGGTTAATCAGCTCATCTTACAAGTATACAACCCAAGATCTCCTGCAAATTTCTCCAGGCACAGATTAACCAACTATTGGAACATTTTTAATGAAATAACCTACTAAATCTCATTTCCCTTCTTGTCACCATAATGAATAAGTCATCAAATATACATAATCATAAACCTCCAGCGCTATCTCAAGCTCCACAGGGCCAGCAAAATGAATCATTGGGTAAATGGTGGCTTGCCACAAAGTCTGATGACTAGAGTTCAAATCCAGGACCTGAAGAAAAGGCGGGGGAAGAGAATCAACTCCACAAAGTGGTCTGATATATATATTTCACTCAGCAGGAATCAACATGTTTTGCAGTTTTCTTGTTGACTCACTGATTTGGGGACCATTTTAGCCAGCTATGAGCTTGGTAAATGTGTCCCCATGTTTGGCTGTGGCCAGAGTCTCATGTAACCCAGGCTGGTTTCTAACTTGAATTCCTGACCCTCCACCACCTGGGGAGGGTAGTAGGCATGTGTCACCTTGCCCGACTTTTAACTAGATTTCTTCAGACAAGCCGTTGCTTTTATTTACCTAATAAAACTAAGAAGTCATTGCCCACTTCATGGGGTTATTATGGGATTAAACGAGATGCTAAATTAAAGTGCTTGATCCAGGGGCTATGGATAATAGCTCCCATTCAGTTCACATGCTCCGTGGCTTGCCTGGCCAGGTCCCTGTGGTCGGCCTGATGGCCGAGGCGCTTCATCTATTCTGAGATGCTCTTCGCTTCCTTAACTCCCCGCAAGGATCACAAAATTGCACAGATTTTTTTTAAACAACATTTTTAAAAATAATAAACAATCCATCTTTTTCTTTTCCCACAACATATCAGAAAACGGAAACCCTGCCTGGTAGCTGACTTCGCTTGTGTTGCTGAGTGGTTCTTGTGTGTAGAGTTTCTTTTGTTTCTGTGTGTATGTGTGTGTGTGTGAGCGCGTGTGTGTTGTAAGCATGCACATGCATGTATGTGTGTGCTATAAGCATGCACATGCACATATGTGTGGGTATATGCATGTGTGTTGCAAGCATAAGTATACACATGTGTATGTTGTAAACATGTGTGCACATATATGTGAGTGTCTGTGTATTGCAAGCATGCATGGACACATGTACACGTGTATGTGCTATAAGCATGTGTGTGCACATGTATGTGCAACTGCACAAGAGCCAGAGAAGGCCATCAGGTGACCTGCTCTATCACTCTCTGCCTTCCCCCCTCCCAGACAGGGTCTCTCACTGAGCCTGAAGTTTGCCGTCTAGATTGACTGGACCTCAAGCGGCCAGGCTCCCCATGTCTTAGCTCCCCCACCCCCAATGCCAGTTCCAGGGATACTGTGGCCATGCCCTGCTTTTGCGAGGGTTGGATATTTGAACTCAGGCCCTTATTCTTGTGCTGCTTTCCCGCCTGTGTTGCTATCTCGCCTGTTTCTGATCAGTTCCCAGGTCTTGGGTACAGGCAAGTCCCTGACACATAAGGCCATCCCTCCCTTGGGGACCTGTGCTGAGCTGAAGAGGTGGAGCCTCCCCGGCTGGGCTTGCTGCTCTCCTGGAAGATATCACCCCACTCTTGCCACTGTGGTTGTCAGTTACTGCTGATGTGGCGTTGTCTATCTAACTTTCTATTCTAACTTGAGTATCAGGTCCTTCCTAGCCACCATGTCCTGTGGGGACATTCTGGGACACCTCATTCCCCAGGCTTGATGAGTATAAGCCTCCAGGCCCTATTAACCCAGCTCATAATTCTATCCTGTCAGCATCTCCCAGTTCTATCAAGCATGACAAAGCCAGGTAGGGTGGCGGGCACAACTACCATCCTGGGCTAAGTGGATCGCTGCTAGTTCAAAGCCAGCTTGGGCCACAGAGACCGGCCCAGCCCAGCCTAGGCTATCGTGAGAGACCCTGTTTCCATAAACTAAAGAACAAGAAGGAAAGGGAGTAAACGGCTTGTGTTTCCTGGCTCTGCTACTTGCGAGCACACCTGTCAGATCTTCCCACAGAATGTGTGATGAGCCGCATGGTGACCACCAGAGAAAGTGTCATCAAAAATGAAAAGCAGACAACACCTCAGCCCCACAAGTACAGGGCTGCTGTCAGCCACTGCTGGCCACTGTCTTCCAGCATATGTACCGGAAGTTAAGGGACAAAATTGCAGATGGGTAATTTTCATTGTATTTCTCAGCTGTCAAAGTCTGGGATTGAAGTAGAGGGTCTTCCTTACACGTGATGAATACTGAAAAAAAAGTTTTTCAAACTTTCTCCAAAGGAGGAGGTGCTGGGGTGCGGCTCAGGGGACCTGTACTTGTTAAGCAGACATGAAGCCCTGAGCTTTGATCCCTAGCACCACACACACACACACACACACACACACACACACACACACACACCCTCCACGGAAGGACTGAGGAAACCATTCAGAGGTTAAGATTGTTGCCTTACAAGCAAAAGAATCTGAATTCAGATCCCCAGATTCCAAGGGAAAATGCCTGGTGCATATGGCAGCAGCCTGCGCTTCCAGTCCTGATGGGCAGAGCCTGGGAAACTCCAGAGCAAAGCAATCAGGAGGCAGAGCAATCCAGGATGATTCCAGTGTTACCCTTGGGCCTCCACACACACAATTCCACAGAAGTTAATCTAGAGGTTGGGGGTGTAGCTCCGTAGCAGGGTGCTTGCTTAGCATACACAAAGCTCATATACATACAGCCAAACAGGACGCGGCGACGCACACCTGTAACCTCAGTAGCGGGAGGCAGAGGCTGCAGGTTCAAGGCTTGGCGCCTTCCTGTCCTGTTACAAAGCCTGCTGGCGTTCTGAACATTAGAGCCTGCAAGGCCCTAACACTTCTGGACTTCTCATTCGCTCCCTGCAGAGGAGATTCCTTCTCTCCTCAGCACTGCATCCTCCCCCTAGTATTTCGCCATCCTTCCCTGACATGCGGCTGGAGCCCCTATCAGGCTCCATCCAGTGCCCCGGCTTCCTCTGCAGAGTCTGCATTCAGTAGGCTTTGTCAGTCAAAAGTGCAGGGTACCCTCAGTGTGGCTCTGGGTCTCAGACGCACTCTTCATGGAAAGCAGCCTTTCTTCTTCCCATCTCTAACCTGGAAAGAAGAAAAGAAAGGAAGAGAGAGAGAGAGAGAAAAGAAGAAGAAGAAGGAGGAGAAGTAGGAGGAGGAGGAGGAGGGAAGGAAGGAAGGGAGGGAAGGAAGGAAGGGAGAAACGGAGGGAGGGAGGGAGAGAAAGAGAAAGAAAGAGAGAAAGAAAGAGAGAAAGAGAGAGAGAAAGAGAGAGAGAAAGAAAGGGAGAGAGAGAGAAAGAGAAAGAGAAAGAGAGAAAGAAAGAGAGAAAGAGAGAAAGAAAGAAAGAGAGAGAGAGAGAGAGAAAGAAAGAAAGAAAGAGAGAAAGAAAGAAGGAAAGAAAAAGAAAGGCCTAGACCCCATCTGTGTTAAACGGCTGAAGTGTAGGGCTCTGGCTCCTAGTTTCCAGTTTCACAACATCATTCCCTTGTATCTGCCTGATAATATCTGAAGCCCAAAGGCAATGGTAGAAGGAAACGGTTTACCTGTTTGCTTCCAATTTTGCAATATTCGAGTGCTCTGAAATCCAGGCAACTTTACCCTTGTGCCTTCTGCGAAAATACTTGATCGACAGCAACCACAAACAAGACCAGAACTGATGAATATTTTGTTTGGGGGGACAGATATTCTAAGCTCTTCTCCAGGCTGAACACACAGTAAGAACCCCTTAGAGGCCGGCTCAGTCAGAGAACTTTTTTGGAGAGACATTTTTATGGCAGCTTTGACTTAACGCAAAAACCCCCTCACAATGGACAGAGTCTAAAGGAAGCAAGCAGGGCTCCCGCTGCAATGCCGTGGTAGCAGAACGCTTCCTTAGCGTGCTTGAGGCCCCAAGTTCCATTCCCCAAACCAGCCAACCAACCAAACACACAAACATAAAAGAGGTCAAGCAGCACCTGGAACCCCATCACTCGGGAGGTGTACAAGGGGCTAACCTCAGCCACATAGCAGGCTGGAAACTATCCTGGTCTACACAAGGCTCTGTATGGAAAAAAAAAAAACAGCGTAAGAGATAAAGTAGATTTTCCCTATATCCACCTGCTTCCTTGGTTGGTGGTGTTTTTAAATCGAGGACTTGTGTTGCTCAGGCTAGCCTTCGGCAAGGTTCCTGGCTCAGCCTGTGGGGTACCTAGGAGCCCGAGCACAAACCACCGAGCCCGGCCTGGCCACCGGCTTTATGTTTCTGTGTCTGTAGCTGTTGCAGCTCACCTGCATGGTTGCTGATAAAAATCACAATCTTAAGGGAACAAGGGGCTTATTCTCTTAGGATTGTCTGGTTACAATTCTTCATTCAGGTTCGCAGGAGAGCTCACACGAACACCAGGGCCAAGGGAACTGGTTACACCATCTCCAAATAGCAACTGAAAGAGGGACAATCCTTACTTGTCAGACTAACATGTCTGGCCAAATACACGCAAGGATGCCTCCATTTTATTCACCTGCCTGGGGATTGGTTCCATCCACTGTGGGCTGGGCCTTCCCCACCAGCTAGACAATCTCCTGCAGGTTTGCTCTGGGCTTTATTCAACTACTAATTCTCTACAAATGTGCCCAGAGCTCAAACCCTCAACCATCAAGTTGACACCTGTGTCTAACCGTAACAGTGGTCTTGTTGATTTCCCTTCTCTCCCATGACTGGGGGGAACAAGTAAATCCGTCTTGGCAAAACCACCACCTACCCGGCTTCCTGTTCCACTTCAGAGCTCCCTTTGCCAGGTGCCTGTCCATTTCAGATGTTTTCTTCCCCTCCGTCCCCCTGCCCCCCACACCCCCCTAACACACACACATTCCCATTAGAAATGGCTGCATTCTACAGACATCTGAAGTCCACATGGCAAAAGCCCAGTTCCACATAACACTTTGCTTGCTGCCGCACCAACTAAAGGATTTTCTCACTAGTCAAAATATCACTTGGAGCCCCAAGAAAAGTGGGGATAATATCACTTGGAGCCCCAAGAAAAGTGGGGATGAGTTCAGAGAGAAGTACTAAGCATGAGGCTGTGGGACACACCAGACGGTTAAATGCATTCCTGTGGGTTTCCCCTGGGATTCAGATGAAGTCACGAGGCATTTCACAAGGGTTGTTTTCATTGGTTTGGCGTTGTCTGGCCCAACTCTCATGTAGCCGAGGATGGCCTTGAACTCTCAGATCCTGCCACTGTTCAGGGCCTGCCTGGGCCATGTCCAGTCTCTCTCCGGCATTGTGCTTGCTCTGTCTTTTCCCATCCACCCAGCCTCACAGAGCAGGCGATCCACTGAAGCCTCCAGGGCTGCTCCAGTCCCCTCCCGAGTCTACAACCCAAAGGTCTTTCTCAGCAAACACCCCCTAACCCAGCTATAGACAGGATGTCTCCTTGGCCCATGTCCTGCATAACCCATCCCCTCAAGGCCCTTAACTGATGAGAGAGTGAGAGAGAGATTTGCGTGACATGTAGTCAGACAAAACTGTCAGAAGCCAATTCTTTCCTTCCATCATGTGGACTTCTGGGGATCCCCAGGTTTGTTTGCAGGCCACTTGACCCGCTGAGTCATCTCGCCGGCCCTTAAGCTGATTTTTATCCTTACTTTCCTCTCAAAACCAGAAACTGTCCCTACAGTCCTCATTCCTTTCTTCCATCAGTCTCAGCAAGGGATCACCCCCACAGGGATGGGTCAGCCTAGGAGGGGGCTTACCCAGCTTACCCAGCGCCACTCCCCTTCCCTACTTCAACTGTCACAAAGACCTACTCCTTTGGCCTTAGATGCTGCTGATTTCTCTCTGTCGGTCAAGTGATAGAAAAAACAAATACGGATCTGTGAGTAGTTTTACAAATCAGAAGGGGAAGGAGGAAGAGAAGGAAATGGGGAGGGTCAGAGACAAAGAGAATTAAAGCAAGCAAAGTAATCAGAGGAGGAGGAGGACGATGAAGAGGAAGAGGAAGAGGAGGAAAGGGAAGAAGGCCACAGAGGGGGAGCAGGGGACAGGGGAGCATAGAAGGAGGAAGAGGAGAAGAGGAAGACGGGGAATGGGGGAAAGCCTGGGCCCGTGGAAAGGGAAGTGGTGGTTTCCTAGAGAGTCTCTACTTCCGCCTCTCCCGAGGCTCGGCTCCAACACTGTGGTTAAGCCCACGGGCGTCAGCTGTTCCTTATGTATTACCTGTTTATCACCACGTTTAAGTTCAGGGCACACGTTCATCTGCAGTGATGCACAACCATCACCTGTCCAACTTCCAGAACATTCCCAACTTGCCACCCAGAAATCTAACACTCATCTCATAGTATCTGCCACTCGCTCAGCCTGTATTCCAGGGTTCTCCACCCCAGTGGGCTATTCATTTCTCATAAAAACTAACTTTTACAGGCTTTGATGGGTTGGGGTCTACGTAATTCAAATGCTAACATCGTCAAAAGCGCTTAGCCTGGTAGCATCTGATCTCGTGGACTTGATCCCAGCGTTGCGCTTCCGGCCTGTCCACTGTGGGTCACAGGGAGGAAAGATGAAGCAGTGCAGGCGAATCGATACAAACTCACTCCAAGCACAAGTTCATTTACGACCGCTGATGCACTGAACATGACACGGATCAATTTCAGGCGGAGGTGTGAGCTTCCTGCGAACCTGCCATGTGCTCTGGAGGAGCCGGTGCTGACGCTCCGTTCCTACCTACCGAGTGCTTGAAACAAAGCTACAGAAATCGTCCTGCTGGGCTGGAGCTACGGCTCAGTCAGCTGAGGGTTCCCGTAGCCTACACGGAGCCCTGGGTTCCAGTTTCATCACAACTGGGCAGAGGGGTGCAGATTGGAAATCCTAGTTGGACATAGTTGAATCAGAAGCTCAAGGTCACTTCTCAGCTACAGAACAAGCTACGGGAGACTCCGTCTCAAAGCTAATCAGCCAACCAGCAAAAAGACTTTGGAATAGATTGTATAACAACATATAAATGTATAGAAACAAAGGAGGACACGGATTGACAGCATGAGGAAAACTTGGAAGTGAGCTGAGAGAGTTCATCATGAGACACTCCTGGTGACAATGAGCTTGGGCTGTCCTCGCCCAGAGCCATGGGCGGTGGTGTGAGCACTTCACAGTGAGTTTACGAGCTACCATGTTGCTATTCAAGGCTCATTCAAGCAGAGATTCTAGGCTTAAACCTGCTTCTCTGGAGGACAGAAAGGAGGTGATGGTGGTGGTGGCAGTGGCGGTGGCGGTGGTGGCGGTGGTGTTAACTGGTGATTATGGACTTTCTGAGACAGGGTCTCCCTTTGCAGCCTTGGGTGGAGTGACCGACTCTGTTCTCTAGGCTGTGAGTCTCGCCTCCACCTCCCATATGCTGGGATTAAGGCACGTACTATCCGGCCAGGCTTGCAAAAGACCTGTACTGAGATGACCATAAGCTACGTGCACTGACTCAAAACATAATATTACCTCATGGGACATGGTATACAATATTAGCATAAGAGTTAAGAAAAAGAAACCAGGCCCTTCCTTCCTTCCTTCCTCTCCTCCTCCTCTCTCTCTCTCTCTCTCTCTCTTTCTGTGTTTTGAGAAGGGGTCTCATGAAGTTGGGCTTGGCCTTGAACTCACTATGTAGCTGAGCTTGGTCTTGAACTTCCTGCTCCTCCTGCTTCTATCTTCAAAAGGCTGGAAAAGACAGACAAGTGCCAACATGCCTAGATTGAGCTTTGATTTTCAAAGCATATGCTAAAAACCCATTGCTTAAAACATGCAATAACATATAACAACAGTAGACAGAAGAATGTGATAAATGTCTATTATTGTTATATTACCTAAAAATACCTTTATTACCTAAAGTAGTAAATAGGACATTGAGTGAACATAGAACCCTAGAAGTTTATAGATTCAATTATTGAATTCATATTTCTCCTCTTCCTCTCCCCTTCCTCTTTCTCTTCTTCCTCTTCTCCTCCTTTTCCACCTTTTCTTCTACTTCCTTCTCCCCATCCCCTCATCTCCATCCCCCCCTCCTCCCCCACCTCCTCCTTCCCCACCTCCTACTTTTTCTTCTCTTCCACCCTTTCCTCTTCTTCCTTGTCCTCCTCCTTCCCTCCCACTCCTCCATCTCTTCTTTCCCTTCTCCCTCTTCTTCTTTGGTAGCAGTGGAGATGCAGCAAAGATGTATACAATTCAATGACATTTTGTCTTAAAATAAAAAATAAAATAGAACTGAGAGTTCCACTTAGGCCTAGCATGCAGAAGGTCCTAGGTACATCCCCAGTACAAATAAACCAACCCAAAAAGAGAGAGAGAGAGAGAGAGAAGAAGAAGAAGAAGAAGAAGAAGAAGAAGAAGAGAAGAAGAAGAAGAAGAAGAAGAAGAAGAAGTGAAGAAGGGAAGGGAGGGAGGGAGGGAGGAAGGAGGGAAGGAGGGAAGGGAAGGAGGGAAGGAAGGAGGGAAGGAAGGAAGGAAGGAAGGAAGGAAGGAAGGAAGGAAGGAAGGAAGGAGGGAAGGAAGAATACAGAGTGGTATTAATGTAAACACAGATGAAAAGATCCATGCAATAGATCAAAACTCCAGAGAAATACTCTGAAACGAACACTCATTTACAACTGATAGTGGGGTATAACTGATTCTAATCAGAATGAGCAGGTGTGATGGGATGAAAACAGAAAGATTGTCAGACCCTCAGCACAGAAAGACCTGGAACATACAATTCAGACAAGAGAGGGAGTGGAAGTAATCTACTAGAGTCTCCTGTCAGTTGTGGGAAAGCAGGGCGAACGATTTCTTGCCAGGGAATCTGAAGATCTGAAATTCGTTCATAACTGTAACACATCAAATTGGTTTAAGGAGAAAGAGAAAACCTGAGTTTGTCTGTAATCGCTAAAGAAAGGGGGTCAGTAAACAAAATCCTCTGCCACGAGTTCTTACAAAATCAAAGAAAAGAAGAGATACGGTCTGCCTGTCAGAAACTCTCAAAACTGGAAATCGGGAAACTTGAGTCAGTCCTCTGCTTCCTTTTATGGAAGTAATACCACCTCAATATGCAAACAGACCAAAGACTGGGTAAGAAACACTGGAGGCCATTCTCATTTATTATCATGAATCCAAAAACTCTAGTGGAATATGATGCAAGTTAATCTACCAGTGTGATTTAGAAAGTAATAAATCACAAAACAGTAGGGATATCCTAAGGAAACAGGGAATCACTTGGCATTGGGGAAAAAAAATCTATTAATGGTATTTAACAGAGTAACAGATAACAAGTAAAAAAAAAAAAAAGATCAGCTGTTGTTTAAGAATTCCAGGAAAGCAATTAAAAAAAAAAAAAAAAAACCAATTTCAGCGGATACTGCACACAGTGGCGAACGGGTGTTTGTCTTTGATGGTCAGGACAAAGTTTGGCAGACGTCGGCACAACAGCTTACCAAGGACGGAGAGAAGGACATTGGTCACACGCAGGGTGCAGAGTTTCATTCTCATACCTCATGTTGTCAATACAGGAAGAAGATGGTTCTAGAAGGGATCATCTGTAGTCAGGAGACTCTCTGAAGAGGGGTGAGAACTCAGTTAGACAGGTATTGATAAAGTGAAAAAAAAAAAGTAGCTCAGGTTTGCTTTTTTATTTTTATAGTTAGTTAGGAAGAGAGTCTTGTGAGCTGAGCCAGGCCTTCGATTCCTGCACAAGTCATCCTCCTGCCTCGGTCTCCCCGAAGGAGCTTGGGGTCAGCAGCTAGTGTTCCATGAATAAATCTTCTGACTGTAACTAATCTGGAATGATTTCTACAACTCCTGTGGACATGGGGGAGGGGAAGTTGATGAAATGTTAAATGAATGAATGAATAAATAAATAAATTCCTTCTCTGGGCTGGTGAGATGCAAAGCAGGAGGGACCTTAGCAACGATAATCTCAAATAGAAAACAGCAGCCCTTGGGTGGACATGGATGCCCCCACACCACTTAGCAGACAGAGGTCCCGGAGGTGGGGAGTTAAGGTCAGCCAGTACTATGGACCAAGTCTGGGGCCAATCTGGACTAAATGAGAACGTTTCAAAAAAAAAAAAAAAAAAAAAAAGAAAAGAAGACACAGATGGACAGACATGCACACCACAAACACAGACATACATGCTACCACACATACACACCCCTGACCTTGTCATTCCTACACACCAGTCTGATAGGCTACTCTGTTGCTAGGATACAGGAACACAAGGAAAGTGATCTGTGTTTTCAGACTCCTTAGGAGAGACCTGAAATCGTTCCTAGAGCAAGTTCTTACTCTCTCCTGTGCTGCTTCTACAGTAGTCCACCGAGGTGGGCAGATGCCCAGACAGAAGGGTATGTGAAAGGAAAACGACTTGTGAGTCTTCTCCTCTTCCTCAGAGTAACTTGGACCCTAGAAAACCTGGAAGGGAAAACTAACCTCAAGGTATGCGTGAGCTCCATTAAACCAGAGCTTCACAGCGATGCTTGAACTTGGAAGAACATGTAGGTCTAGATCTTGGAACACTGCCTCTCCTTATGTTGTTTAAGATTGTAAATGACTAAATGTGATTTGTCTGTGAATATCTCTCATGGCAGAAAGACCCATTATTATTTTATTGATATGTATATATATACACACATCTATCTATCTATCTATCTAATCATACTTTTTTCTCTCTTTTGAAATGCTGGGGATCAAATTCAAGGTTTTGTGCCTGCTAGACGGTGCTCTCAAGCCAGGTAATTTCTATTTTTAATTGGCTTTTTAAAAAATGTTTTATGATTTGAGGGGTGGGGAGAGAACAGGCAAGCAAGCCTTGGCTACCGTGGGGAGGTCAGAAGACAACTTTCTGAAGTCTGCTTTCTCCTTCCCTGTGTGGGCTGTGGGGATGGGGTTCTGGTCCCACCAGGATGCAAGCAGGTGCTTTCACCCACTGAGCCCCCTTGCTGACCCTTGTGGTTGGGGGGGGGTGTTTTGTTGAGACAGTGACTCTTGTAACAGGGTCTAGCCTTGGAAACCTGATTCTCCGGGCACTACTTCCCACATGATCCGAGTACAGCAAGGAGCCTGGGTGCCCAGCCCGAAGCGCATAACTGTTTACAGTGAAATATACCCGAGAAGCATCAGCTTTGGCCTAGGTGACCAGGGAGGGTAGGCAATATGCTGACTATCCAAACACCTAGGGACAGAGCAGAACTTAAGTGTCCTGCTTCCACAGCTGTTTCCTAAACGTGAAGGAGCTCGCTCTATCGATGTGCCCCTGAATCTGCCCAAGCTTTCCAATCGCCAGCCTCCCTGGAACGGCCATTCTCTCCCCAAGGCCACACCCGCTGCTTTCAATTGCTGCTTTAGGGAGCCATTGCCCTTCATTCATTCTGTTGATTAAAATTGCAGCACAGAATGCAGGACACCTTGCTGTGCTGCACTGCAGCTCAATTCTAGAAATTTCTAGAACAAGAGATTTCCTTCCACTAAAGGAAACGGAGGTCTGTATTAATATCTTCCTCCATCCCCCCTTCCTCCCTTCCTCCGTTCTTTCCTTCTCTCTCTCTCTCTCTCATTATTTCCTTCCTTCCTTCCTTCCTTCCTTCCTTCCTTCCTTCCTTCCTTCCTTCCTTCCTTCCTTCCTTCCTTCCTTCCTTCCTTCCTCTCTTTCCTCTTCCCCCTCGTTCTATCTCTTTCTCAAGTATCTCCTGTTTCCCTGGCTGGTCTCAAACTCACTATCTATTGTCTAGACCTCTTGGTCATCCTGTAACCAGGGCCCAGTGCTGGGCTTACAGAAGGGAGCCACGTGCCCAGGTCACAAGGCAGAGTCTGCTTTATACCCTCAGACTGTCTGAAGTCACCACAAAGGTAGCTCAGCATGACCTCAAACTCCCAGCAATCCTCCTGCCTTAACCTCTTATGCACTGGGACCTCAAGCATGTGCTATGCGCTTGGCTGCGTTGGGAAGTTCTTCCCAATAAAAATGGACGTTGCCTGTAGAGGGACTTGCACACAGCACCCAACAGTTGTGCTCCTAAGGCGTCTCTCTTTGGTGCATTCTCCTTGCTGTTTTTGCCACTGAGCAAGCAGGGGAACTTTCATCTAGGTAGGTATGTTGGGAATGCATGTCCTGGCTCAGCCTCTCCAGCATCCCGCAGCCTCCACACATGCTATCATTACTTCATTCCTGACTCACGTCGCATCAGTGCAGAAGGCAAGTCCAAACAGCCCTTCCATTTGCAGTGAATTCCTCGCTGACGTTCAAACCAAAACACATCTCTTGCTTCCTTCTTTTTTACATTTATTTAACCTCAGAGGGGAATCAGGGGGAGCTCAAGGATGGCTTTGGGGTGTCCGTCCTGTCTTTCTGCCCTGTGGATTCTGGGGATGGAACTCAGGCAGTCAGACTTGGTGGCAAGCTCCTGAGGCCCCCGTCGCTCTCCGAGGCTCGTCACCGGTTCCAGGTCTCCGCACTCATCTTTCTGACTCCCTAAATTACCTTCAGCCCACCAGGTCTCCCAGACCGCCCAGGAAGATGAGCAGCTGCTGTCGAGAGAACACTGAATGATTAACCGCACTGGAAGCCCCACAAGAATGTGATCGCTCAACTCTGCGAGGAAACAGATGCAAACCGAAGAGACAGGCGTCTGAAGGGAGAGCGGCTTACGGCTTACGCTGCCATCCGGGAGATTTCGCTTCCTGGTCCGTCTGAGTCTCGCCCCTGCCCCGCTTTGCCAGGATGCACCTGAAGCAATGCCGGTTGCTGTGGCCTTTTCTGAGCCTTGCATTCACAGGGCCGAACAGGGTCCGCCTTCTTCTTGGCAAAGCCAGGAGCCAAGGAACTTGGGCAGACGCCCTTTCAAAACAAGATGAATCACGACTGTTTCACATCCGCAGTCAGTGCAGGTCCATTTCCAGCCGTCCACCGACAATGCCCAGAAATGCTGAGAAACATCTCTCCAGACTCTTCATTTACATTTCAATCTCAAGACCCACAGGTCAGTTCCTACCTGTGAAATACACACTGCACATATACACACACCACACATACATATACATGTACACAGACACATCACACACACATACACCACACACAAACACTTACCACAAACATGTCACACGTGGACATACATATGCATGCATACTTACCACACGCCACACAAACACACTCACATACCACACTCACATACACTATATATGCTACTCATCTACACATACCATACACATATGTGCACACACATGTACATGATCATATTATAATATCCCCACATACATGTACATCTCACATGTCACACACATATCGACATATACTATACACACAAGCATATCATATATACACCAAATACAAATATACACATACAGAAACACACATATATACAAACATACTCATATATACACATACAAGCATAAATATAACACACATATAGCCACATAGACAAACATACACATACTACACAGGAATACTTACGCAGATGCTCGCCACACACATGCCACACAGACACTGACCACATGCCACACATATACATTTACATGCACATACATATCACAAACACATATACATGCACACACATACATACGCATATATACACTTACATACATACATATCACATACCCAGTCTACCACTCTAATTCTTATCTACGCCAAACGTTTAGAAAATAACAGAAATACACCACAGAAGAGTGGGTTATTCTCTGTCTGTTGCTCATGAGGTCCTCACAGGTATGCCAGAGCTCAGACTCCAGTCTCAAGTTGGCACCTTCTCCCATCAGAAACCATCGCTCTGATGCAGAGGAGGCCTGGAGCCCACAGAAGCAGAAGAAAGTGGGAGGGAGCAGGATGGATTGATGAAGGGAAGGGAAAAAGGAAGGGGAGGGAGGAAGGGAAGGAGGGCAGTAGGGATAAGTACTCAAAATGCTTATAAAGCTAGGAAAAATTAAAAAATGATTTAAATTATAGAGAAAAATCATTGCTTGGAGAGATTTAATGACTTCAGTCAATCAACAGTCCATCTGCTGATCAGGCACCAGTGCCAGGCTCCATCTGTGAGTAACAGAGACAGGTGGGTCATCTGTGCCCCAATGCTGGCCGGCCGGCAGGAGAGGAGGGTCCACAGATCATTCTGATAGTGGTGAGCTATGAAGAAGAGCACAGGAAAGCCCTGGGGGAAGAGCAGAGTGGGGACTCCAGGGCAAAGTGAAGAAGAGGCAGAGCAAGCCAGGTGATTCTTGACGCCACGCCTGGGCCTCCACAGGCACGCACGGTGCCCTCTGATACACGCACAGACACACACAGACACACCTAGTGCCCTCTGATACACACACAGAGACACACACAGTGCCCTCTGATACATGCACAGACACACCTAGTGCCCTCTGATACACACACACACACACACATACATAGAGACATACACACAGAGACGCAGTGCCCTCTGATATATACACAGACACACAGACACATACACAGAGACACACAGACAGACACACAGACACACACAGACACACAGTGCCCTCTGATATACACACACACAGAGGCACACACACAGTACCCTCTGATTCATATTCTCTCTCTCTCTCTCTCTCTCTCTCTCTCTCTCTCTCTCTCTCTCTCTCTCTCTCTCTCTCTCTCTCTCTCTCTCTCTCTCTCGGGTTTCCTGGCTCTGCCTTGCAGGATTGGAAGTACAGGCCGCCACCATTTCCTTCAGGCGTTTTTATGTGGGATCTGAGATCAGAACTCAGGACCTTCTGTTTTTGAGCCTGAGACATCTCTTCGGCCCCTGGGGCTACAGTTCCTAGAGAATGCAGAAAGAAAGACCGTGGAACTGGTGTTGAGAAATCTGTGAAGGGTCTGGACTTTGAGAAACGCCCACCCTTGTCTCTGCTGATGGGAGGGAGTGTGTGGAGGGGACTGAGCCTGTGTAACCTCCCAAGAGCTACAGCTACAAACCCTCCTTGCCTGTAGTTTTCATCCTACAAACCCCTCTCCCCACCTTCCAGGGTCTGTTTCGGCACTTCTGTGCCGGGCCACATTCCACAGACATGGGGGCAGCTCCCATGGGAGAGCCATAGACTAGGTGTTTTCTCCACCCTTCCGGTTGGAGGTGGAAGCAGCAGCAGAGGTTTAGGAACTCGTGGGGA
Source organism: Typhlomys cinereus (assembly GCA_023101885.1). Lineage (NCBI taxonomy): Eukaryota > Metazoa > Chordata > Mammalia > Rodentia > Platacanthomyidae > Typhlomys > Typhlomys cinereus. The sequence continues at coordinate 2,133,337 of JALPQD010000087.1, read as the reverse complement.
AAGACAATCAGTTGCTGGTGTCCTAGCAGAGATCTGGCAAGAGGAAACTTTGGCTACTGGGAAAGACTATAGCAGGCAAAATATTCCAGGAGGTTCTGAGGTTGATGGGAGGTGAAGAGGCGGGGAGAGAGTATAATCAGACTCTCAGGCAGTCAGAACCACTGTGAGCCAAGGGGAGAATGAGACTTGAAGCTAAATGGGAAACTTGGACCAGAAAAAACAGTTTGGATCTGGGGCGTATCACAAAGCACTTTCTTACATTTATCCATGCGCACTTGTGTGAGTGTGAGAGTGTGTTTGTGTGTGTGTGTGTGTGTGTGAGAGAGAGAGAGAGAGAGAGAGAGAGAGATGCACATACGCTTGCCTGTGGAGGCCCAAGGGTGACCTTGGGAATCATCTTGGCTTGCTCTATCTCCTTATTGCTTTGCTCTGGGGTTTACAGGCTCCGCCTTCCAGGGCCAGAATTACAGATGGGTCGCCTCTATAGCCGTCCAGCATTTTAAAAAACAAAACAAAACATGGAATCTGGGGATCTGAACTCAGGTCCTTTTGCTTGCTCTGAACCCCTGAGCCACTTCCCTACCCCCCAAAAGCATTGTTCAAGTGCCACGCTCACATCAGGGACTATTATGGATGCCACTGCCTTCTGCCTTTTGCTTGAGTCTAACCTTAGTGCTTTGGGTTCTCTTGAAAGAGCCGGTTAAGCAATAACTCGGGTTTCAGTTTTCTTTGTCTTACCAACATGAGGCCCTGCACACGGATGTCAGTAAAAATGTGTGAAAGAGTCTAGAATGTTAACAGGTATGGTACTGCTGCCCATTCATTTGTTTACAACAGTGCGTGTTGGAGAACAGACTTGGAGGCACATCTCTGTACCTGCCCCTACCAATAGAACACAGCACATATTCAATTAATATTTGCTGATAGATTTTTAATTACATGTAGTCGTTAATCTCCCCTTCTTACTTGAAAGGACCCACCGTCTTTTGGCAATGACCAAAATTACAATGAAATTACCTTAAATTGCCTTCGAATGTATGGATTATCTCATGCTTTCTCCTCAATGAAATCCAGATAGGCTCTCTTGCCAATCCAGCCATCCCTTTATCAAAGGTCCAGGAGTCTCCCAGAGGTAGAGCCCGTGCTCATTAGCTAAATGTCAGGCAGGTACAGAAACTGCTTTGGATTTCACTTAATAAACCAGGGCAATTTAAAGTAATTAGTCACATCTTGTGAAAAGGAGCCAATGTGTAGCCTGTTTAACCTGCTGGGAATCCGTGGGTGAAGAAGCTCATAAAGTGAGAGGGATAGGGGCCTGGAGGCCTCTCATCTGCCCGATTCCTTTCAAGTTTTGCAATTATCTCCCCTAGGGAAGCACAGAGCTAGGATGGAGCATGTAGCAGTTGGTAGAGGGCTGGCAATTGTACACTGGGCTCAAGCCCGGGTGCCACGTAAAGTAAGGCATGGAGGAACTCGCCTGTAATCCCAACACCACAGTTAGAGGTAGGAGGGTCAGAAGTTCAAGGTCACCCTCAGTGTCATGGTTAGATCCAGGTGTCAACTTGATGGTTGAGGGTTTGAGCTCTGGGCACATTTGTAGAGAATTAGTAGTTGAGTTAAGCCCAGAGCAAACCTGCAGGAGATTGTCTAGTGGATGTGGAAGGCCCAGCCCATGGTGGGTGGGAATAGTCCCCAGGCAGGTGAATAAAATGAAAAAAACTCTTTGAGAAAGTTGGCATCCTTGTGTACACTTGGCCAGACATGCTGGTCTGGCAAGTAAAGATCATCTCTCTCTCAGCCGTTAGGTGGGTATTATGTGGTCAGTTCCCTCCCCCTGGTGCTGGTGTGAGCTTTCCTGCCAAGCTGGACACACAACCCTAACCAGCAATCACAAGAGAAACCCCTTGTTCCCTTAAGCCGTGTGTCATGATTTTATCAGCAACCATGCAGGTGAACTGCTACTCTCAGTTACATAGCAAGTGAAAGGCCTGGGGGAGACACATGAGACCCATCTCGAAGACAAGAAAAAGGTGGGGGGCAGCATTAGGGGAACATTTAGAGATATTCTTATTTGCTTATAAAAGAGAGAGAGAGAAAGAGAGAGAGAACACAGGTCAGAGGACAACCTCGGAAGATTGGTTCTCTTCTCCCATCACATGGGCTCTGGCTCCAGACATCAGGCAAACTTTTGGGAGCTACATGTGTAGCTCAGTAAAAAGGGATTGGCTAGCATGCACACTGGAGAGATGGCTCAGGGGTTATGCCTTTGCCTCGCAAGCAAGACCTGAGTTCAGATCCCAGATCCCACAGTAAAAATGCCAGGTGAAAATGGCAACGATCTGCGCTTCTGGCTATGGAAGGCAGAGTCTGGTAAACCCCAGAGCAAAGCAATAAAAAGGCAGAGCAATCCAGGACGATTCCTGATGTCATGCCATGGGCCTCCATGCGTACACACAGTGCCTTTATACCCACACGCATGTACACACTCATACCTATCTGTGCAAGCGAAGATTAAAAATGGAAGGAAAGAAAGCAGTTTGTAGTTAAACTGTCCAGCTTACGACCTCTGCCTAGCTTATTTTAGTCGCATCAGGATTGCAGCCTATCTTTGGATCCAACTTCCCGCATTCCTAGGATGATACTAAGCACTTCCTGCTCTTTGAAACCCACCACCAGCAGCCCCAGCGGTATAAGACTCGATGTGACTTGATGTTTCCGGCCAGCACAGGGATCCTCACCAGGAACCTTGTCTTCGGGATTCACACTTTGCAGACTGCCACACGACCACTTCCACGAAGACAACGGACCCAGGCTGCTTTCATTGGTGCGCCAGCCAGTCTAACAGCCTCGCTATATAATAACCAGGGACACTCCAGACAATTCATCCATATAGGTCTTTACAAGGTGGGTACCTCCTCAAAACTCTAAGAGGAAACGAAAACAACAGGTAAATGGGCAGCTAAAAGAGGGGGGACGGACATTATCAGATAGGGAGCTGGGGAGACAGCTCAGCAAAAGAGCCTGAGTGTGGATCCTTGGATCCCATGTAAAAATACAGAGTGTATCCAGACCAACCCTAATGGCTGCTCTGGGTTTAATTAGACACCCAAGCTCACAACAATAAGGTGGAAGAGTGATTGAGCATGATTCCTGATATCACCTTGGTTGCCCACAGGCACACACACACACACACACACACACACACACACGCCAACCTGCATGGATATATACTCATGTACGTACCACATATACACATACATTAAGAAAAACAGAAAACAATGACACTGGAATATAGTACATGATTCTCGGCAATAGAGCAATTAAGATTACAATTGTTTGAGACAGTCTTGCTGCATAGCCCAGATGGTCTCTGACCCCTAAACTCAGAGGATCCTCCTGCCTCTGTCTCCTCAGAAAATGGGACTACAGCCACATGCTGTGCCATCCAGGAAAAATATAGCCAGTTTTCTTGCCAGCGCTAGGATTAAATCTCAGAAGAAATGGATCACTCACTGTCTCTTCTTTTGCGAGTAGGTGAGATTTTGCTTACAAGCAACCGACTGCCAGACTAACTGTGGCTTGCACCTCACATGGCCATCCATTTCCTCCCAAATGACAAGAAGTTCCGTGGTAAGGTGCTTGCCTCAGGGACGCAGCCCTGACTCCACCCCCAGGCCGTTTCCCAGCATGTGGCAGATGGCGCAGGCTAAAGTGTCAAAGGCCAGCCTTGACTACATGTCAGGGCGAGGCTAGCCTGTGCTACGTGAAGCCCTGTCTCAAGCATGCTCTGAGGTGCTGGGTTTGGGTTTTGCTTGTGCTAGGCAAGGTCGCCCAGGCCAGAGGCGTTGTTCTAACCTGTTTTGCACAGGGTCTGGTCAGCCTGTGGGTTCTGGCTGGTTTTGCCTTGGGCCCCAGAACAGATCTCACACTCTCCATCACCTGGGGGCAGGAAGGAAATGGGAACCTTCCTCATGGGGGACCTCCCACCCATCTGGGAAGGTCAGCCTTGTCTCCTGGACCCTGCAGACCACCTGAGGTTAGTCTCTTGGACATTGGCAGCACAAGAGGCTAGAGACCAAGAGCATCTGCCATTTCCACCGCAGCCCTGAGGCCAGAGATCTGCCAACCAGGAAGGAGCGAGCCGGCCTCCGCCTCCTGAGCCTCCTTTGCGTGACTTGCTTCAGAGGCTCATTTCAGAAACCTACCCCCAAATGGAATGTCTTCCCTCCTTCTCCACATACGTGCCATTGGCAGAGGACCCAGAGACCCTCCCGCCCCCAAATACAGCTGGACAGGTCATCGCCAACAGACTGACAAGTTGACAGAGAGTAAATAAAAAAACCTGGGAGGGCCTGACCCAGCTGGGCTCTTGTAAATGTTCTGCCCAGGACTCACTCTTTTGTGTCTTGGGTTGCTGAGTTTATTTCTCAGACACCCCCAGACCCCATCCCTCTGGGTTCCTCCTCTTTCATTACGCAGATCAGTGTCTTTCAAAATAGCCCCTTCCAATAGAGACCAGTAGGAAGAAGGACGATAGGACTCATGCATGTATACGTGTGCATTCTCATGTGTTATGCAGGAGGAGTGAGGAGTTGTTCCAGGGCTTAGGCTGGCTTCTTGCTGACCCCTGTCCCACTCCCCTGTGCCCACTCACTCCCTTCTGCTGGCAAAAAAGAGAACAGTGTATGTTGGGGAGGAAGGGGTACGAAAGAGGTGCCCAAGTGCTGGGAAGCAAGGCAGACAGTATCTGAGCTGGAAGACCCTCCCCATCTCTCCACCCCCCACCCCATGCTTTGGGCAGGAACCAGGGGAGCAGTCACCTCTCCTTGGTTCGCTCACCACCTCTTGCGATGAGCCTCACCAGCTGCTGGTGCCAGCCTGGCACGGATAAGAGAACCCCAAACACCAGGAGAGCCTTTCCCCTAGCCAGCGTGGCCAAGGATTACACAGCGCACAGGGAACGGGATCAGAATCACCCCACTTCCGCTGGAACCACGAGTTCTTAAAATTCCAGGGGATGGAAGATGCGGTAAGGAGAAGACAGGGAGATATTAGGAAGATTTGGGGAGTAGTAAAACACTTTCAGTTGGCTGTGTTTATTACTATTATTTTGCTTTTTAGCCAGGGTCTTGTGTACCTCAAGCTAGCCTTCGAATTCTGAACTTCTTATATAGCCAAGAACAACTTTGAACTTCTGATCCTCCCGCATCCGCTACCCAAGGGCTGGGCTTATAGATTCCTACTGCCTTGCCTGGCATTATAGATGCTGGGATCAAAACCAGGGAAAGAAGTAGCCCTTCCACACAAAGGCCCAGAACCTGCCGCAATAAGCTATGGTGGGCACTTCTGTGGCTAAGATTCGCCCATCTCGATTTAGATGATTCTGGAACTGCGCACACGAGTGGCCAGAATTTGACCCAAGTGTTTGGCAGAGTCTTGGACTTCATTTTTGGAAAAGGAATTGGTCTATGGTTTGTGGACCGCATAATAGACTATCCTCAGACCTCTACTTGACATGTATCGTGTAAGCATTAATATAAGCTTATTCGATTTAGAGTCTTTGACAGAATGGGGATTTGTAAACAAACGTGTGGGGCGTTTAGAGTCTCTGAAAACACTGCATGGAGCTAAAGAAAATAACTCCTTGTGATCCACCCGTAGAAACATCCCGTGCTTGCGGGCACGACTGTCCCACAGAACTACCAGAATATTCGACTTGCTGGAGATGCTGCCAGCATACTGCCCCTGGAGCCTGTGATTCATTCTCCCCCTCACTCTCTCCCAGGATTGGGCCCAGTAGGGTGCTTGGTATGTAGGTGGATGGACTGGCATGTGTACAAGAGGGCATTTGCGTGTGTGCACGCGTGGAGGCCCAGTGATAACATCAGGAATCATCCTGGATTGCACTTTCTCCTTATTGTTTTTGCACTGGGGTTTCCCAGGCTCCACCTTCCAGGGCTAGTCAGATCTGCAGGTCACCACCATATCTGCCCAGCATTTTTATGTGGGATCTGGGGATCTGAACTCAGGTCCTTTTGCTCCTGAGCCATCTCCCCTGTTATGCTTCGCTGTCTTTTCAAGGTTTCTTGTGCGTCCTCCCTTGTTCCTTGTGCTCCACTGTGACTGGGAGACGCTAGTTGGTCCTCCAGGTAGCGTGCTGACTGGGTGCTCTACCTCTTTTGTCTGTCTGACAGGGGGAGACCAGCTCTTCTTCGTCTTGCTGCAGTTGGAGGGCGGGAAGGAGAGATGAATTTTACTCGCTCGTGGCGCATTAATCTTCCCTTTGAAAAGTTAAATCCAGTTCTGAGGCTTTTAAAGAAACAGACTGTTTTTCCAGTGCAGAGATTAACTCGCCTAAGCTCGAGGTCTGCTTGAGGGTCTCCCCAACCAGACCCTTCCGTGGGGTGTGGCTCTGCTTCACATGCCGCTGACTGACAGGTTCTTCTGGCCGCGTGAAAGTTTAAACCCTTTATAAACATCCACGATTGGCCTAATTGGCATAATTATAGGTGTCTGAAGAGGACAGCACATCTGTACAACAGCTGTCCACGGCTGGCTTCGGGGAACATGTAGTCACTTGCTTGCGGAAAGTCGGGCACCCCAAGAAACACGAGGGAATATTTCTTCCAGATGGATCAATTTGGATCGAAAATGGCAGAAAGAAAGAAGAAATTGAGTCCCCTTCCCCCCACCCAAAAAAAAATCCAGCATCCCGCACCAACCAATCAAAGGGCAGGAAGTATGGAGGAGGGTGTGTCCAAGTGTACAGAGGTCAGACCACCACGGGCCTTCACTGCCAACGTGCAGGACAAGCAGTCATTGATGGTCTTTTTTTCTTCTTTCGGGTGAATTCTGTTTCTTTGGCCCCTGCAGATGTTGAGGTTTGCTGATGGCCCCCGGGACCGTAAAGCAAGTGGCAGCACTGTTGACCCTCTGTCTAGCTTTTTGCAAACGGCATGGACGAAATGGGACATTCTGGAATTTTTCCCCTTCTCCCAGTATCAGGGGCTGTATTTCATTCTAAAAAAAAAAAAAAAAAAAGATGCTGTGGTTTCTTGAGACGTTCTCACGGCTAGTGCTGTTACTGGAGGTGGGGGGTGGGGTGGGGGGGGCTGCACCTGCACAGCTCGCCTTTACTTTCTCAGAAAACATGTAGGTTGGGAAGGGGAATGCAGTGGAAGAGGTTGAAACAGGAATGGACCCACGGCAGATCAGATTCTCAAGGTCTGCCAAGGGTTACTACAGGCTGAAGGACCTTCTCACCTCATTGACTCCTGTGTTCTCTCTTGAATTAGTCAAACTGTCCATGCTTTTACTAATGAACAGCTTTCTTGAACTTGACTGTCAACTTAACTTTATTCTATTTGTGTGTGTGTGTGTGTGTGTGTGTGTGTGTGTGTGTGTAGAAGAGAGCACTGTGTGTCCCTGTGGAGGTTCGAGGGTGACATCAGGAATCATCCTGGATTGCTCTTCCTCCTTATTGCTTCACTCTGGGATTTCCTAGGCTCTGCCTTCCAGGGCCAGAAGTGCAGGCCCCCGCCATTTCCAACCAGTGTGTTTCTATAGGATCTGGAATCTGAACTCAGGCCCTTTTGAGGCACAGATTTACAACCCTAAGTCATCTCTCCAGTCCCTCATCTTTATTTTAAAATATGAACTATAACTAATCCAAAGACACTGAGGACCATTTCGTCAAAAGATTTCAGTCCTATCAATGCTAACAGGACCTACCCAACGGCCATCCCTGTGGACAGTAGGTTTCGCTTGCTTTCGGGGACACAGACTTTAGCTGCATCTCTAACCATCTTAGTTAAATTTTGGCTCATAAATGACTGTGTGTGGGGTACATGTGTATGTATGTACATGTGTGTATAAGCACATGTGGAGGCCAGAAGTCCATGATGGGTGTCTTACTTGATCATTCTCCATCTTATTTTTTGACAGGGTTTCTCCTGGCCGAGTCCTGCCTCCCCCTCTCCAGTGCCGGGATCACAGACACGCTTACCATGCCTAGCTCTTCTGGAGGTGCTAGGGATCAAACTCAGGTCCTCATGCTTGCATAGCAAATACTGTACCCACTTTACCACAGCCCCAGATCCTGCAGGGCAGGAAGGAAGGTCCTGAAGTTGGGATATTTGCAGGATTTGGTAGTATCAACCTCGAGAGATGGATGAAACAGTTTCTTTTTAATGTAAGAAGTTGAAAATTCTGTGTCCGGTGGTCCTCATGATAATCTCAGAAGGTAGAGGGGATCGTGTTCTTTGCTTCGTTTTAAAGACAGAATCTCTTTGTACAGTATATGAAAGAGGGATCATTCTGTGGTATTTGTGTGGATGTTCTTGGAACACATCTGTCTAAAGGATAGAGCAGTGTATCTTGGGCTCTGGAATGTCTAGATAGGAGTGGAATGCTTCTCTTATTTTTAGACACAGCATCCCTAAACCTAACCCAAGATAACTCTTGCTAATCAACCACGTGGACAGTCCATCAGGCTTATGTGAGATCAGATGGCATCACTGGCAGGAAGTGAGGAGAAAGCTAGTCAAGTATGCCACATGGTATTTTGGTATGACAACATAGCCTTTTGGCCACTTTTAGTTAAAAATAAGCAGTCCTTACCCTGGGATTAATCCCTGGTAACACATAGAAAGAGAGAAAGAAAAAGAGGAAGGAAGGAAGGAAGGAAGGAAAGAAGGAAGAAGAAGGAAGAGGAAGGAAGGAGGAAGAAGGAAGGAGAAGGAAGGAAGGAAGGAGGAAGGAGGAGAGGAAGGAGGGAGGGAGGGAGAAGGGAGGGAGGGAGGGAAGGGGAGGGAGGGAAGCAGGGAGGGAGGGAGGGAGAGAGGGAAGGAAGGGAGGACGGGAGGGAGGAAGGAGGGAGGGAGGAAGGAGGGAGGGAGGAAGGAGGGAGGGAGGAAGGAGGGAGGGAGGGAGAAAGGAGGGAGGGAGGGGGAGGGAGAAAGGAGGGAGGGAGAAAGGAAGGAGGGAGAGAGAGAGAAAGAGAAAATCTTCAACTATGACTGGTATATTTTCTCCTCCTAAGTCAGTTCAGTTGCTGTATTAGGAAGCTGTCTTCTCTTTCAACTCACTTCAAAGCTGAACTTTTCCAGAAAACACAGTGCTGGCTTTCACTGGGCAGACTGAATACACACCTGCTTGCCTTGGCAGCCTTGTTAGGCGACACCAACACTGGGGGTCCCTAGGTCTCTCACGTGGGGTCTGAAAGCTCTGTTCTGTCTTACAAGACCCTGGCCTGACTTCTTTCACATGAATGTAATCCTGCTCCCTGAAATGACCCCCTTGCTTTTTAGATTCTTACTTCCATGTCTTGATCCACGACTTAGATTCTTGACTTAGATCCTTGTCGTGTCAAATGGTAAAAGGCAGCTCGCAAATCCCATCCAGTCCAGCGTTCGGTTCCATCTTTCTCTGGAGAACAACTCAGCTTCCAACGCGTGGCGATGGCACCATGCTAGTTCTCCCCCCTCCCCTGCCCCAGACCCCCAGTCTCTGTGAACAAATCTCTCAGAGATTGCCCTTGGGTTTTCCTACCAGGAACCCCCTTGGAAAGTTCAGGAACTTCCCAAAGCTCTTCCCTCCTCTTGGCCAACCGTTAAGCTTACTTGGCCCCAGGACGGGGCAGGACTATAAAGGAAAAAACTGACCATACGTCTGTCCAGCTTGTCTGTGCTGGCGTGGGTGATCTGGCGAGATATTTGGCCCAAACATTGGTGATGCTCCTCATAATACCATCTATTCATTCCTCTTGCTTTTCTTCTAGGCGTTAGTACTGGAGTTGAGGATACAGGATTGATGGTCTGTGTGTGTGTGTGTGTGTGTGTGTGCGTGCGCGCGCACGCGCGAGCGCGCATATCAAGGAGTACTCTGTGTCCCTGTGGAGCGCAAGGGTGACTTTGGAAATCATCTTGGATTGTTTCTACCTTCTTTTTGCTTTGCTCTGGGATTTCCCAGGCTCTGCCCACCAGGGCCTGAAGTGCAGGCTGCTGTCATTTCCCCTGGTGTTTGTTTTTTTTTCTTTCTCTCATGGGACCTGGGATCTGAACTCAGGATCTTCTGTTTCCGAGGCAGAGTCTTAACCCCTGAATCATCTTTCCAGCTCCATTTTTTGTGCTTTGTTTTTAATAAAAAACCTAGCAAGTCTGTTTGAAATTGAAGTACTGTGTACAGATGTAGAGGAAGGGCGAACACCCCCCTAGACTTGCGTTGTTGACCTTCTCTGAGTACACAGAGGACGGAGAACGAGCTGGGAGAATCACAAGGACCTTCCGTTCCAGAAGGAAAAGTCCAGATGAGGGATGGGGGAGGGTATGCTCCAGTGTCAAGCAGCTAGACTGGCCCCAGTGACTGGCCCCAGAGTGGGCACAACACCCTGAGGCAGGGGGAGATGGCTCTATGGTCGAAGCCTTCCCCTCACAAGCAGAAAGGCCTGAGTTCGAATCCCATATCCCACATAAAAATGCCTGGTGGGTATAGCAGTGGCCTGTGATTCCAGCTCTGGAAGGTGGAGCCTGGGAAAGCCCAGAGCAAATCAGGAAGAAGCAGAGCAATCTAGAATGATGTAATCCTTGGGACTCCACAGGCACACACTATACCCTCTAGTACACACACACACACACACACACACACACACACAGAGCAGTTTAAGTTTGCCGCCTGGCAAGTAACAGATAAGACTGTTGTCCTAAGAGGGACTCTGTCTGGTCACAAGCCTCGTAGAGAGGGGCGGAAATCAGCACTCAGACACAGGCAACAAGATGTCCTCTAACGGAAAAGGAGCCCCACGCCCCACACTGAGGGTGGGTCTCCCTCTGCCCACTGCCGTGGCGCTAAAACCCCACTCTTCGGGCCCAGCCTAAACTCAAAGCTATGTGTATAATTCTGCAGCTTTTCTCTTAAAGAAATTCATTTATGTTGTTCTACACTGGGAATAGAAAACTCGCCGGCATGCTTTGCAGACGCATAAGGATCTGTTCACTTTCTAGGGACCAGAGATGTGGCTCAGTGACAGGAAGTTGCCTGTCAGGCCCGAAGCCCTGGGTTTCAGCCCCAGCACCTTGCGTAACAATGCAAGGTGGTACCTGCCCGTAATCCCAGCCCTTGGGATGAAGGCAGAAGGATCAAGTCACTGTGGCTACAGAGTGAGTTACAAACCGGCCTGGGATACAAGTGTCGATAATGACGACAGCGGCCACCAACACAAAGCACAGAGCACAGTTTCCAAGTTTGCTGTATATGATCAGCTTCCTTGAAAGGAGATGCCCCTCCCCCCATGCCCACTTTACACCCCACCATCTCCAGCTTGAGGAAGTGGTCCAAAGTCTAAGTCTTTAACATTAAGATAATGTGTTTATTGACATGCCTCACTCATTTCATGTTCTTAGCTACTGTTTATTTCTTGCTTAATTCTCTCAATGCGGTTCCTGTACATGGTATGTGTGTGTGTGTGTGTGTGTGTGTGTGTGTGTGTGTGTGTGTGCATGTGTGTGGGGGTATGTGTGTGTGTATGTGGTGGGGGTTGGGGAGGGTTGACACCGGCAATCAAGGGTCCTAAGCCCACCTCAACCTTACTTTGCAGGAAGGACTGCCCAACTGGCCGTGAGCTTACTGACCCTCTTGTGCCTGTCCCCTAACTTCTGGGGAGACAGTACAGGATACCACCCCAACCTGCTTTCTTTGAAGTCTTAAAACTCACTATTAGGAATAACCTTCGGCTGAATGAACTACTTGGGGACCTCAGTGTCTTTTACATAGTTTCAGCAAACTCTCACCCCGAGACTTTCCCCCCTACAGCTGTTGGATTCACTACATAGTCCTCCAAAACCCTGAACTAAAATTTAGTTAGCTATACCCTCCAAAGACAGACTCAAAGAAAGGCTTCCGGACCCCCTCGGCTCCAGGACGGAACAGTGCAGTGGTTCTAAGTCCACAGCCCCACCTTCCTGGCACTTCAAATACATTATTCAAAGGCTCTCTGTTTCAGGGATGTCTACTGGAGAGATAAAAGGCCCACAAAGGGAAGGTGGGAAAGGAGGAGAAGACCCCAGCCCAAAGCAGGGGCGCGTTCTGGAGAATACTGTGATAGGTTTTAGACGCCTGAGCTTGGGAAGTTAGGGTAGTGACTGGTCAGAACACAACAATTAACCACCACACACTGCGAAAGCTAATTGGTCGTTAAACAGGCCGGGCTGCTTGGCTATTCCAAAGGCGGTTACCTGCACAGCACCGCAACAGAAGGTGGAGAAGGGTAACGAACTTGGTTTTCTCTGGCCTCCTGCCTTCCACCTGCGCGTTGGGTCAGGAAATAAAGCGTTCGTTATATTGAAAAATAACAAAAGGACCAATAAATATTTCATTTGCTTCTTATGTACCAGTCTCTAACCCCCACCACCCCCAACAAAAAACTCAAAGCGGGAGGCCATCTGCATGTCTAAGGGGCAAAGCTGCCCAAGTCTGCTATGGGTGTGCAGATGAATTACAACCGTCACCAAATACCTGTGGCTCTGCAGACCAGCCCCTTCTGCCACTTGGTTTGGGGCCCGAGTGCTTGGCATACCTCCAGAAACCCAAGGCCCTGAAGCCGGCAGAGAAAAGACAAGGAACTAAATTAATCATCGCCTGCATCCATAGCCATCCACACACAGAGGTGTATTGTTATAACCAGGCACCGGCCAGAACGCAGCAGCCAGTCAGGCCCGGAAGACCCCTGGGAAATACCGTTTGGTGATGGGAGGGTTTTTTTTTCTTGTTCTTCTTTTTAACATTAAGCAGGAAAACAACACATGCAGGAAACCATAAAACCCTTCAAGTTAACCGTAGCCAACGGTAAATTCATGAGGCTAGAATGGGTGGACAGGCTTCTCCACAGAGACTGGGGTACGTCTCTGAGTGCACTGCTCCCTCCAAGCTCTGCCCTCAAGGCGACAGGACAGAGCAGGAGGTCTACTTGTGGGGGTTCTAGTCTCTTTTGCCTTGGTGATTCTAAAATTCAGTGTTTGGATTCATGTATTGGCACACATATATGGGTGTGTGTGTGTGTGTGTGTGTGTGTGTGTGTGTGTGTGTGTGTAGCTACTCAAACATATACTTCCAACTGAGAAAGCCGGAGGAAGATTTCTTGGGAAAATAAATAGGGAAAAGACTGAAGGGAAAGGGAATGGGGACTACTAAATGGTACCACTGGTTGCAGATTTTCACCAAACACCCAAGCTTTTGGTGTGCTAGTCAAATATACAGGTGTCTACTTGATACTTGAAGACTGAGCTGTAGGAAGATCTGTGAAGACTTAGCAGTTAAAGCAAGTGGGATTGATATAGGAAGACCCAGTCCACAGTGGGCGGGACTAGTCCCTAGACAGGTGGAGAAGATGGAGAAAGCTGGTTGGGAAGTTGACATTCTTCAGCACATTTGAGCAGAATGACAGTCTAGCAAGAGGTTTGTCCCTCTCTCAGCAATCCCTGTGCACAAGTTGCAGCCGGTTCCCTGGGCTCCTGGTATTGATGTGAACTCTTCTGCCACACTGGACTGAGAACTGTAACTGAGAACTGTAACAAAGAATAAAACCACCTGTTCCCCTAAGCTCTTTGGTGGTGAATGCATTGGCAATAAGCCCATACAGTGCCATTTTGGTAAGTGTCTTTTTTCAGAGTCAAGTGGAGACAATTCTATTTTGCTTGTTGTGCCATGAGACAAGGTCTCACTACCTGGTGGTCTTGGATGGTCTGCAGTTCACTGCTATAGAGCAGCCTGATCTCCAACTCCCAGCATGCTCTGCCCTCTGCGTGCAGGGATTACCGGTGTGTGCCACCTGGCTGGAAAGGGTATCTTCAGGGTTCACTCTTGGGCATCCTTCCCATCCTTCTTTTGCTGTTTTAAATTTAACTCATTTTGGTGCTGAGCCATCCCCAAGATTCTTTGTCTCCCATCTGACTTTTGCATAGTTATTGAGAATATGCTAAAACACCTTGAGTGCATCCTCAGACCTGGAAGAACAGTGGGGAGGCAAGACAAGCTTAGTCTGACTGTGGCTCAGAAATTTGTGTCATTTCTACACTTAAAAAGAAATCTGGGGCTGGAGAGATGGCTCAGGAGCTAAGACTCTGCCTGGAAGGCAGAAGGTCCTGAGTTTGGATTCTATGTAAAAATGTCAGGCAGAAATGGCGGTGGCCAGCACTCCAGGCCCTGGTAGGCGGAGCCTAGGAAATCCCAGAGCAGAGCAAGAAGGAGGTAGAAGCAATCCAGGATGATTCCCGAAGTCACCCTTGTTCCTCCACAGGGACACACAGTGTACTCTCTCTCTCTCTCTCTCTCTCTCTCTCTCTCTCTCTCTCTCTCTCACACACACACACACACACACACACACACACACACACACAAAAGAGAATCCTCAAGTGATTCTTTTGGAAACAGGATCTCATGTAACCCAGACTGGTCTGAACTTGCTGTGTCACCAAGAACGACCTGGAGCTTCTGGTCCCTGCTTCCACCTCCCTAGCGATGGAATCTGCAGGCCTTATTAGGAGCCTCAGTTTGTGTCACTGACACTTGGTCACCAACTGAGCTACGAACCCCAGTCCCTGCCTCAAGCAATGCTGATGTTGAGGATTTGTGTGGAAGCAGAGAATCCTGAACTTGGGGTACCCGTCGTTATGAAGTCTGCACTCTGTGTCCTGCCTTGGTTCCTAATACCACGAGGTTAAGGAGCCCAGTACTTTATAAGCTAAACACCTGCAGTGCCCACAGATTACATGTATTTCACCTGTGCAATTTCACAGCTCTGCCGTTCAGGGAGCTTTCTAGTTAGTGGTCGAGAGCAGAGGCTTAGAGAAGTGAAGAAATGCCACCAAGGTCTTCCAAGGTCTCCCAGATGGTGGCTCAGATTTTCACTCTCCTCAAATGCAAATACATTTGGGAGCTCTCAGGGCCCCATAGAAACAATGCAAATAAATCAACAAATCAGAATGGGGGGAGGGGGCAGTTGCAAGAAGGTTCCAAAGGTAAAGGTGGCTGTGTGCAAAGCTGGGGACCTGGGTTTGAACCCTGGAGTCCAGCATGGTGGATAGAGGGAGAACCGACTTCCAAGGCTGTCCTCTGGCCTCCCCCACACCTGTGCTGGGCATGCGCTTGCGCTCTCTAATTCCTCTTCCCCTCTTTCCCTCTCAAATGCATAAGTAAACTTGGGGTGGTAGCCCAGTGGTAGGGTACTTGCTTAGCACTGGGGATCAATCCCCAGTGAGACTATAAAATAATACTATAAAGTTTGATTCGTATATACATGAATCATATATATGGTACATATATGATATATATCATATATATGAATCTAACATATGGTGTATATATTTTTTATATATACATATATATGAATCTAAATTCTTTTGCTTAAATTATTGGAAGCAAATGTAGGGAAGTAAGTATTGAACAACCTTGTGCAGTGGAAGAAACAGATTTGGCTGCACTGCAGTCTGGCAGAAGGCAACTGTCATGTTGTGTAAGAACCTTGGGAAGCTGCATAGATGTCACCCTCGACCCAGCAGAAGGGTAATGAATGTTTAGCACAGTCTCCAACAACACCTCGATATGTCAGAAGATGCCTACCACCTTCACCCCCATGCTACCCACATTAGCTTTCAAGAGATGCCCACGGTGAATCAAAAGGGTTGGGATAAATAGACTTGGGGCCTTATCAGTGTTTCTAGTCCTGGGTCACAAGAAAGTAAAAGGTGTTTTCCTTAAAAATCTCAAACAAATGGGCTGATGAGATGGGTCAGTAGCTAAGTCACCTGTATCCAAAAATGACCACCTGAGTTGTTTGATTCCTGAAGCTCACATGGTCCCCCCCCTTCTCCTTCAAAAAAGCAAATAAAATATTAAAAAAAAATAAAGTCTTAAAAGAAAGAGAAATCAATCCCAAATGGGTGAGATGGAATTCCTAGTTCATTTAGATGCAGGAATGCTTGGGTGGGATACATGGATTGATTACAAGACATGAGGAAGTTGCTGGATCAGACACTTGATACAGGTAGATAGATGTTCACTTTCCAGCCCTTGGTCTCTCCTCTCTCTGGATTCCTGAGTACCTGGGTGCTCAGTGGGGGGGGGGAGTCCAGCTTAGACCAGGGACCCCCCTCCAGAGACTCCAATCACCAACATCCACTTGCAGACTCTTGATTTTTTTTCTTTGCACTTAAAGGGATCCAACTAGGAAGTGCTAAAACACACTCATTAAAGCAAGTACCTCTGATCTCCATTTTTAATGAATCACTTGGCCCTGCATATCTTACTTTAAAAAAAAAAAGTATGGCTTGATACACATAAAAGAAAACTGAAGCACTCTCTTTCCCATTTGAGCCGAATTATCCGAAGGCCACATACTAAACTGCTTTTCCAGATTGATTCCGCCTGGCACAGCCTAGCATGTCAGTAGAAATAGGTTCAGAAGAAAGGAAACCAGAAGAATGCTTTATATCCTCTCTACCATCCCTTGAAGAATAACAGCTTAAGTGTGAAGCAGGATGAGGGTGAATCCAAGGCCTCAAGCTAGCTTGCTCCAGTTCAATCCACCACTGAGCTCCGCCCTGGGCCCTGAAAGTCTCAAAGAAAATATTTTAAAACATCTGCTCTTACATGCCAGTCAGGGGAAGATAAGCATATAGCTCTAGCAGTAAGACCCGGGCAGAGGTAAACACTTGAAAAGCTATGCATCGTTTAAAAAAATGCGCAAAATGCCCCATCTGGGATTCATTTATATCCGGACTTTGATGTTTTGGGATCTGAAAAAGAAAAAAAATAACCCTATGCAATCCTATTATCTCCTCTGCAGTGATCAAACACTAACCCTAAGCAGGCTCCTCGAAGCGTTCTCTCTTTTGCAAAAATGTGGGAAAAAAAATTACCTTGTTTAAAAGATCTCCATAAAAATGGGATTTTAGGTCTGGGTAACAAGTTGAGTGGTAGAGAGCCTGCCTGGCATCCACTGGCCCCGAGTTTACTCCCCAGTGACACACACACACACACACACACACACACACACACACACACACTCACACACACAGAGAATAGCAAATCAATTAAAATAATTAAAATTCAATATATCAGCAGCTCACATGAAAAACTAGTTGGAAACTAGTAGCTGTCTTTGAGATGAGTTATATTGAAACATAATATTTACATTATTCTAAAGAGGAGAAAATTGCTTTTCATTGTATAAGATGCTTGTTGGACTAGTCTAAAGGCTTCCAGCTATACAATTCAAGGATGGCAGACACTCCCTTAGCTTAATCCTCAGGATTAGGGGATTGTTCCCCAAAGAGCCTATATTAACCCTTCCTCTCCTGTGCTGGAAACGGGGGAACATGTAGGATGCGTCCCCTTTTTATTGTTTTTAATGAAGAGCCTTCCAAAGAGAAGATGATCTCTGTTGGTTTGAGGAAATTGTTAACCCCTAAAATAATCAAGTCCAACTTCTGGCACAAGGGTCTCCAGAACCCCGGGTTCCTACACCCTGTGGTTCTCCGTCCCAGCTCCAGGGCCCTCCGAAGCCAAAGGGGGCTTCATTTTTCTCCAGGATGGGCGTGGTGCAGGCCCAAGCATGTTAACCTTTGTTTCTCAGGGTCTTGTGGACCCCAGGCTGCCCGTGGATTTCCAATATTTTTGCCTGATCCTGACATTACAGGCCAGCATCACACCAAGTGCCGCTGAAATGGGGGTGTCTTTGGGGTGGGGCATAAAAAAACACACAGTCGACTATTTGTCTTCCCCATTTTGCCAATGGCAAAGGCTTTCTCCTCCATAACCTACCAGTAATTTAACAGCTTGTTTGTTCTTGGTCTGCACAAAGCAAATCTCAGGTGGAGAGCTGAGTCCTGCCCCTCCCCCTCTTTAGAACCCCAAGACAAAGGATGCTTCTCGACTCGCAGCAAGCTAAGGAAATTCCTGGAAGGCAGCTGCGGTTGATTTGTAACTGGGGCGGCCGCCTCCATTTCAGGCCAGGCCTGCTCCAGCTGCCCAAGAGGAACTCGGTGTTTGTCCATAAGACGAAAACGTCCAGGAGAATTCATAAGAGGTCCCAAGCCACCCAAGGGCCCCCTGGCCAGTGTCAGACCTGGGCATAAGAATGACAGAAGCCGAGATTTAGGGTTCAGTTCCAGCTGATTTTATTTCCTTCTCAAAAAAAAGTTATTTACAGAAGGTATATATCAACAATCTGACAGGCAGTGAACTGGACATGATTAGCTGGCATGATATTATTTTTTCCACTCCCCCAAACTTTTTTTTTCTTTTTTATTTCGTGGCCTTGAATTTTTAAGACAAATATTCTACACGGCATATTGCACAGGATGGATGGCAAAAATAAACGTTTAAAAACAAAAATCCTTAACGGAACTGCCTTTCAAAAGGTAGACGTTCTAGTGCCTGTCATGTTTAGCAAACATACATACACACAATCTTTTTGCTTATTATAATACAGACTTAAATGTACAAAGATGTTTTCCACTTTTTTTAATCTCAATCTTTAAACACAACAGCTATAAACTTGAAACACATACGCTATCACCATGCCATAAGACTAAAACAATTATATTTAGCGGTAAAAGATTAAATAGTCAAATACAAGAATGAAACACAGTACAGTGTCGCGAACTCAAATCGGCATTTAGATAGATCCAGTGGTTTAAACGGCACGTTTTTGCTTATAAAAAAAGTGCAAAAAAGATGTGGTTTACGAGTTAAAGCTACAGAATCCCCTTCTGCCGTGTATGTACCAGCCTACCGCTGCACAGAACTGTGTTTTGTTTCTAAAAAAAAAAAAAAAAATTGTTTTTCTGAATAGCGTTCCAGTGCATGGCTTAATTCTCCTCCCCATTTTGCAAGGCTGGAGTTGAGGGGGGGGGCAGCTGGAGACAGGAGAAGGGTTACTGTCACTTTAAGAAGCCTGCAGATTGAAGTGTAAACATGAAATCGCAAGGGGCTGATTTTTTTTTCAAACTGTGTGAGTTATTAACCAGCCTCCCTCTCCTAGAATCAGGAAATCCAAACAGCAATTTACACCGATTAACACCCCTTTATATATTTTTTACAAAAATACACTGAGAAAATAATCGAAGGTTTCATCTCTCTTGTCTTTTTTTGTTTTTTTAAAAGTGTCAAAAGTCTACATTTAAATATAAAAAATTAAAAGTTAAAACTCTAGCCCTTCAGTGAAGGAGACGTAAAATGGCGTGGGTAACAACTACCAAAAAAAGAAAAAGAAAAGGGAACGGAAGAGGGAGAAAAAAAGCTAAGAAAAAGGACTCTAAAGGAAAAAATGAGGTCAAAAGAAAGAAAAGTAAAGAAAAAAAGGTACAAAATCTGGAAAAAAAAATGTTTGGCCAGTATAAATACGTCCACATATAAAATGGCATCTGATTACATTTACAAAACAAATTCGAGGATGGAGCTTCGGTAAGGGAAAAAAGAAAACATGTCTTCCCATTCACAGGTACAAGGAATAACACACACTGAGAAAAAATTTGGTCCTGAATTGTGTTGTTTTTTTTTTCAAAAGTCCAGCACAGATTTGAGTTGCGTTTGAATCCTTTGAAAGAGTTAAGAATGAAAAGAAGCTGGTGATAATTTCGTTGTAGGAATCAAACATAGCGCCATCTATCCCCTGCTTATATTATCCTACGCTAGTTCAAAAACTGCTCAACAGTCGTATACAGAAAAGATAGACAGGATAACATGCTTTAATAACCCCACCAGTGAAAACTCAACACCATCACGATTCCCATTAATAGAGAAGAAAAAAACCTCTTTTCTCCCCCCCAAACCACTCCATTGCCCCCCGACCATATCAGTCTCCGGTTCTCCCCGCCTCCGGCTCTGGGCTGCCTCACCTCTCCGCACTCCGCACCGCGCCCAGCCGCCGACCCCACCGTGCGCGCCCGCTCGGCGAGGTGCCAGTCCTTCTTGTGCCCCATGCCCCGCCATGGTGGCTTCCAACGAGGTCCCCCAGGTCATTTCCGAGGCTGGCCTCCTCCTCCTCCTCCTCCCTGAACATCTCCTCCTCTGGGCTGGCTGCAGGAACAAGGGAAAAGAAAAAAAAAAAAAAAAAAAAAAAAAAAAAAAAAAAAAAAAAAAAAAAAAAGAAAAAAACAAATCCCCAGGCGGGACTCGCCAGCGTGGAGTCTCTGGTGCCCACGGCTCCCTCCAGCGCTCGCCCCGAGCCTTCTGCCTTCATTACTCAGGATGCCAAGGAAGAAAAAAAAAAAAGGATGGGGAGCGCGGGGGAGGGGCGCGCGGGTCTTCATCCCTCTCCTCCCCGGACCCAGAAACACACGAAATAAAAACGAATCAAGGTGGCGAAGTAAGGGGCGAGATTCCTGGGGTCTCTCAAGGCTCGCCCGGTTTCTCTTCTTGCTGGGGTTCACAACCAAGTCCGAAGCTCGTGGGCGGAGGGGGGAGGGGGAGGCAGTCTCTTCACGCAAAAACGGGGGGGGGGGGGCTCGAAGTGCTATGTATTTATTTATTTTTGCCATCAACCACAACATCAATCACAACACTAAAGATCGCTCCTGTCTACGAGTCCGAAGCCCGGAGTGGGGGGGGTGGGAGCGCGGGTCCACGACGTCCCCGCGCCCCTTCTCCCATCCATGGGCCGCGGCCAAACCTTTTTTTCTTCCTTCCCCCCCCCCTTTGCTCCTTCCACTCTCCAGCTGTTCTTTTCTTCTTTTTTTTTTTTTTTTTTTTTTATTTTTCCCCCTCCTTTGTTTCTTTCTCTCTCTCTCTCCTCTCTCTGCCTCTCCTTCTCCCCGGCCCCGGCGCCCCTCAGTAGGTGAAGACCAGGTTGGAGATGCTGGACTCCAGCCAATCACCCGAGATCCTCTCGCTCACCTCGGGGTGCAATAGTCCGGGAACTCGAAGTGGGAGCCTGAGCCGGCTTCGAAGTTAAAATCCAGGTCCCGGTCGACGCCGACGAGGAGCTGAAGCTGCCCAAGGACATCTCTCAAAGTTGAGCTGGGGTGCAGGTCCAGCAGGTCGTCTTCGAAACTCGATCCGACGACGACGAGCCGGAGGAGGAGGAGGAGGAGGCGGCGGACGACGAAGACAGTGCGTGGACGACGCGTGCGAGGGCGCGCTGACGGGGGCGGCGAGGCGGCGCGCAGGCTGGCGTAGCCGCGGTGGTCAGGGGCGAGCGGCCGGCGGCCGGCGACGACGCGGCGCTGCTGCGGCCGCTCAAGCTCGGCCGTCGGGCGAGCACCCGGCGCCCCCTTCCTCGTACAACCCAGAGGCAGCTGGGGTCCGCGCCCCCCGCCGCCGCCGCCGCCGCCGCGCCAGGGCCCCGACGGGGGACGCCGAGGCGCCCAGGCCACCGAACAGGTAGACGCGCTTCACCTTTTGTCGGCCAGGTGCTTGCCCGGGGCGGCGAGCGGGGCAGCCGAGGAGGAGGACGACGACGACGAGGAGGACGGGGAGGAGGGGGCCGAGGAGGAGCCGAGGAGCGGCGGCGGCCGCGCTCGAGCCGAGGTGGTCGCGCTGGGAGTCCGCACTTTGTAGATGGCCGGGTGATCGGCGCCCAGCGGCAGCAGGGCGGCGGCCCCCGCGGCTCGGTGGAGAAGGCGGCGCCGAGGCCTTGCCGCTTGCCGGCCAGAAGGAGTTGGGTGCGGCCTTGCCCAGCGCGCCGCCCGCCCGCCGCCTTGGAGCCGCAGCTCTTTTCGAACTCCCCTTGGCCCTTCACAGTCACGGTCACAGACAGTGAGTGCCCTCTCTCTCACACACACACACACACACACACACACACGTGCGCACACTGTGCACCATTGAATAATTTTTATAAATTTATTAATAAAAAAAAAAAAAGATTCAGTTTCCAAGGCTGGCTGGAGACACTAAAACCTCTGCCTGGAACGCAGAAAGGTCCTGAGTCAGAAATGGTGGCGGCCTGCACTTCCGATCCTGCAAGGTGAACCAGAGCAAAGCAAAGAGGAGTTTGAGCAATCCAGGGTGATTTTCGAACTCGCCCTTGGCCCTTCACAGTCACGGTCACAGACAGTGAGTGCCCTCTCTCTCACGCACACACACACACACACACACACACACACACACACACACACACACGTGCGCACACTCTGCACCATTGAATAAATTTTTAAAATTATTAAAAAAAAAAGATTCAGTTTCCAAGGCTGGCTGGAGACACTAAACCTCTGCCTGGGAAAGCAGAAAGGTCCTGAGTTCGAAATGGTGGCGGCCTGCCACTTCCGATCCTGCAAGGTGGAACCAGAGCAAAGCAAAGAGGAGTTTGAGCAATCCAGGTGATTTTCGAACTCGCCCTTGGCCCGTCACAGTCACGGTCACAGACAGTGGAGTGCCCTCTCTCTCTCACACACACAAACACACACACACACACTGCTCACACTGTGCCCCCTTCGACCTTTATCCACTTTTTAAATTTAACAAAAAAAAAACAGATTCAGTTTCCAAGGCTGGCTGGAGACACTAAACCTCTGCCTGAAAGCAGAAGGTCCTGAGTTCAGAAATGGTGGCGGCCTGCACTTCCGATCCTGCAAGGTGGACCAGAGCAAAGCAAAGAGGAGTTTGAGCAATCCAGGGTGATTTTCGAACTCACCCTTGGCCCTTCACAGTCACGGTCACAGACAGTGAGTGCCCTCTCTCTCTCACTCACACACACACACACACACACCACACACTGCGCACACTGTGCACCATTGAATAAATTTTTAAAAATTATTAAAAAAAAAAGATTCAGTTTCCAAGGCTGGCTGGAGACACTAAACCTCTGCCTGGAAAGCAGAAAGGTCCTGAGTTCAGAAATGGTGGCGGCCTGCACTTCCGATCCTGCAAGGTGGAACCAGAGCAAAGCAAAGAGGAGTTTGAGCAATCCAGGGTGATTTTCGAACTCACCCTTGGCCCTTCACAGTCACGGTCACAGACAGTGAGTGCCCTCTCTCTCACACACACACACACACACACACACACGTGCGCACACTGTGCACCATTGAATAAATTTTTAAAATTTATTAAAAAAAAAAAAAGATTCAGTTTCCAAGGCTGGCTGGAGACACTAAACCTCTGCCTGGAAAGCAGAAAGGTCCTGAGTTCAGAAATGGTGGCGGCCTGCACTTCCGATCCTGCAAGGTGGAACCAGAGCAAAGCAAAGAGGAGTTTGAGCAATCCAGGGTGATTTTCGAACTCACCCTTGGCCCTTCACAGTCACGGTCACAGACAGTGAGTGCCCTCTCTCTCTCACACACACACACACACAACACACACACACGTGCGCACACTGTGCCCATTGAATAAATTTTTAAAATTTATTAAAAAAAAAAAGATTCAGTTTCCAAGGCTGGCTGGAGACACTAAACCTCTGC